>JBAMBM010000704.1:7728543-8454586 GCA_037043425.1 Hirtodrosophila duncani
ATACGTCGTTGATGCCGGGCTCCGCCTGGTGCTTCCTTCTGGCCTTGGGTATGCAGTTCTTCTTCCTGTCCGCCTTCTTTTGGCTGAACACAATGTGCTTTAATATCTGGTGGACATTCCGGGACTTTCGGCCCAGTTCGCTGGAGCGCAACCAGGAGTCGCTGCGCCTTCGTCTCTACTCCGTGTACGCCTGGGGCGTGCCGCTGCTCATATGCTCCATCTCGGCCATTGTGGATTCGCTGCCAGAGTCGTCGCTGCCTCGTCCGGGCTTTGGCCAGCATTTCTGTTGGTTCGACAATCACAACCTGTCCATCTTTGCCTACTTCTTTGGACCCATTGGACTGCTGCTGTGCGCCAACATTGGCCTGTTCATTTCCACCACGCATCAGCTGACCTGTGGCCTGTGGAAGCGCGACGATGTGAAAACATCGACCGAGAAGTCGGCGCTGGGCAAGGTGTGCCTTAAACTGGTCGTTGTCATGGGTGTTACCTGGATAGCGGATATCATCTCGTGGCTGGTGGGTGGACCCAATGCCGCCTGGCTGACCACCGATCTCATCAATGCGCTCCAAGGCGTCTTCATCTTCATTGTGGTGGGCTGCCAACCGCAGGTGTGGACCGCCTGCAAGCGCATCTGCTGCCCCAAGTTCCGCCACGATATAACCAATACGACGAATGGTGTGCAGCACTCGAGCAGCTCCCATGGATTGCCCTCCATGGCCGGCTGTGGCACTGAGTTTACACAAAACACCTCCATGAACGTAACAACAACGACGACGACAATGGCAACAACGCCCGATGCCGGCAAAGCAACAGCCCATGACAACGGAGCAGTGGAGACGCCAGCAATGACAGCGACGGGCCTAAACAGTACCGCTGCCACAAAGATACCCATGGAGACGATGTGTTAAGGTAAGCCAAAGCTGTACTTCTAGATGTAAGGGAATCTGAAATCAACTGATAAATGAAAGGTTTAAACTTATAATGGGATCGGGATGGGGATCCCTAGGATCTCTCTCTCTAGGTCTCTAAAAGATGGAAGGAAGATGGCACAAGATTTCTTCGCTATCCAAACAGACATTCCCGCCCATCCCAAATGACTTGTAGGTCTCGATAGTCTAGTCGATAGTCTCGATGTCTACAATTTAGGATTTCATCTTTATGAACTTTTTAGCAGATCGGTAGATAAGAGAAGAAGTCACAAAGAAGAAGTCTGATATCGTAACTTAAAAGTTTAAGGAACACGTTTATACCTAAATATTATTATATATTTACTATCGATATCGAGAAGTCAATTGGGATGGGAGGGAATGACTGAAAAATCTTGCCAGATGTGACAGATGAAACCTATACCTAGTAAATGAACATCTTGATAAGCTTCTACATGAACAAAGCCAACTTTGAACTTGTAAAAACTCTAATGCATTTGAGTATTCGATAAATTACAAGTTCGATTAATCGATATGTCGCTATATGTGGCTATATTTTGCAATCAGAGCAACCGTCTAACTGAGTCCATTTCTACCTATGCGTAGGATTTCACGAGGTCAACTGCTATATGAAAAGGCCATATACCTTAGTAGATGCCCAACTCTGCTTCTTATTCTTCGATATTTGGATTCTCTTAAAATATTTGTCATCGAATATATGAGATGGCAAAGGGTGCCAAAGGACGATTGTAAAAATTTCTGACCCTCAGCCTAGGCCTTAACTCAATAATTCCTTAGTCTTTCTCTCAGTTTGTCTACTCTGCATATGTCTGTCATAACATAGTTAACATAGTTCTCTCATATTACTCCTAAAGATAATGCTAACATAATATGATAATGCAAAATAAAGCTTATTTCACAGACAGACAGTGCAACGTATCAAATTATACAAATTTCTAGTAGATTTTTAGAGCGATCGTAGATAACCATAAGCTTGATTTGGTACAAAAACGGTGTCTTAAGACACGAGATAATGTTAGGCCAGTGTCGTCGTAGAGTACACAACGTCGTGGTATAACTTAGTATACCTCAGCGTGTAAACTCACTGAGATTCGGCAACAAGTTCCAACGTATAACAAGAAACCACTTGACTGCTTGAAACTGAATTGACTGTGGTGGATCGGATGGATGGGATGGGATGGAGACATGAGACAGACAGACAGATGAACAACAGCGCTTATCACACGTTCAACTCAAACAATATACATATATATGTGTGTGTGTGTGTTGGCCCAAGTGTAGCAACAGCACACAAACATACACCCATGTCAAGGGTTGCGCTTGATTATTTTATGGCCATGTGTCTCTATGGGCCGGGGAAATATCGAGCCACCAAAATGTCCGAAAAACTGACCGGCGCCGTTTTCCAATGAAATACAACATTTTTCACATAGATGCATACATACATACATGTATACATACATACATACATACATATACATACATACATATACTGGGCATTTCTCGAGTGCTTCACGCGAAATCGTAAACTTGGCGCATGTTGTAAAATTTAAAGCAAAAGCAATTAAAAATATCATAAAACCAAACCATATTAGCCAGGCCCAGGCCCAGCAGGCATACGTAGAGGCACACAAATTTCCCAAAATGGAAAATAGGAAAACAATGAAAACAAAAACAAAAAAACAAGAAAGGAATGCTAACTTTGGCTTGCCGAAGCTCATTGTAAATATATAACCGATCTAGATCAAATCTGGTCGGTCGTTAAAAGCAAAAACTCGAAAACAAAACAGAAAGCAACGAGAAAGGAAGGCAAACAAGAAAGAAAGGAAGGCGTGGCAAAATTTGAAAACAAACTTGATCAGACGCCCCCCCACAAATTTGGTAAATCTAGTTCTTATAGTCTCCCAAATCTAGTTGTTCATACGGACGGACAGAGGGATATGGCTAGGTAGACTTGGCTATTGCTCCTGATCAAGAATCTTTATAGTTTATGGGTTCGGAAACGCTTCCCTTTCTCGTTTAGTCAGGCATAGAGGGGGCTAAGGTAACTATTAAGAAACCTAGAGTAGCCCGATCTCAGCTGGGCCAAAGTGACTCGGGTGTGTCTGGGAAGTGTGGCCGTCACCTTATATAGGGGCAGTGGTCTTCATCCCAGCACGACATTGGCTCCAGCTCTGCGAATTGCCTCTGCCACGGACTCGGTGTGACAGATCTTAAGCCAGATCTGATATTGCCAGGCGTGGAGTGATCCAACAGGTGGCTGATGGATCCCGCCATTATTCGAAGGTCAGGGGTCTGACTGGATTGGCCCTTGCCGACATGGGTGGTCTGGTGGTTGAGTGCTGCTCTTGCTGCTGTTGGCGGCGTTGCTGCTGTCCATTTGCAACTATTGATGCTGCTGATAAACAGATATTCATTTATATATATTGACCTGCTCACGTCACACTTGGAGTCTGATCCATATCCATAAGAAACTGATGCCATATGTTATATCCAATACATACACATACATAAGTGTACTCTTGTGTAAGAAGGGGTTTTGCCCAAGCAGGGCGAGCACACAGTCATCAACCATTCATGCATTCCAACTACCAAAACCATTCACACACACACAAACACATATCACATACCTCCCATGGCCTTAGGGCCCATTAACGTGTATTACGCAAGTTAATTTGGTCACAAGCAAAGCGCCTCTCAAACTGTGACTCAAAGAGCTGGGCCTAGTGAGTGTCAAACATTAGGTTGCCGTTTTTCCAAGTCATGCGTGTGCGCTGGCCGGCGGCAACAGCTGCTGGGCAAATTTCTATTCCTTGGCATAATCCCATAGCAATGTGTCACCGTCACGCTCAGCCAGCAAATGGAAATGGAAATGGAGATGATGCAGATGTGCAGATATATGTGGAGGAAGGTGTACAAATGGTGGCAAGATGTAAGCCAGAAGCCAGACCATGCCATTCCATGCTATGCATCGTTGCGTCGGTTGTTTTAATTAAATCAAATTTGCAAACTCGCACAAAGATGCAGATGATACAGATGATGTATATGGATATATGTACATATATATCTTTTGTACAGATTCGCTTTCTTAGCTGTGCTTCAAAATTAATTTATTTTTGCCTCTTACGACTTCCACTTTCAGTCATAAATAAACAGGAATTTTTGGTTATTGTTTTTCCAAAATATTCTCCATGATGCTGAATATACTTTCGCAGACGTGAAACCGACTTTCGAAGCAGTAATTTTCTTGGCATAATCAAGAACAGAGACACGACATTAGTTGCCAAATCAAATCTGTAAAGCGAATTAGATATTTTGGGTGCTCAAAAACTCTCCTCTTGCGTGAGCTAATCGAGACTTACTTAGATGAAAGAGAGTCTTTGGTCTTTGGCGGTTGTTCTCCATAGTTTTCCAGAAACTTCTAGCAAATGAGTAATTGTTTACTATTTCGAGTTGGCCATCTTATGTTTCTATAATGATATGATAGCTCAAACTCCGGTTTTTGAGAAGAAAAGGTTACTATTCTCTCTGGGAAAAACTTTTGTTCGATTTGAAAAGTTTTCAAACACCCATGCAGCCCAATTGCTGTTTTGATTCCGGCTCATACGCATATATCCCTGATTCATCATCTGTCACTATTTTATACACGTCTTTTGAATCACCACGGTCGAACTTTTTAATCATTTCTTTAGACTAATCGACGCGAGCATTTCTTTGAGCGATTGATAAAATCTTTGGGGTATCCAAAGAGCGCAATTTTTTTTGTTTTTTAACTAAGAGCATGCAAAATCGAATGTACTGAAGTGGAACTAATGTCCAAGGATGCGTTTATCTCACGATATATCATATGAACATCTTGGCACAACAACGGATTTTGGAAGACCTTCACGGAATTCGTTGGCGACCGAACTACGACCACGATTGAATTCACTCTACCAGCGATACACTGTGGTTTTTGATGGTACTTAATCGCCATACAAAAGAACTGAGCTCATCCACACATTCCTGTTGAGATAATCCACTTCGAAAACAATCTAACGAAAACAATCCAACGAACACCTTCTCTTGTAATTTCCATTTTTTGACCAAATTGATTTCCCTAATTCGCTGTAAACAAAACAAATAGCACTTGTACATCAAAACGTTGTGAGTACTTACGTTTATGCTAAAAAATGCCGAAACTTATTTTAGCTATTGACATTAGTGTTCCCGTAATATAAATAGTACCCCTCGTACCCTATCATATATGTAATATTGGAATGTGAACTGAGTTGCCATGATATTTAATGGCCTTATAAGTATATATTCTAAAAAGACAAAGCAAAATAGTTGGTACTATTTCAAAAAACATAAAATAAAAAACGCTTAAGAGTTCCTTCCTCAGGCAAATGATTATGATTATACTCAAAGTAAACCGATCTTTATCAAGAAAAATAATTCAAAAACTCACTAAAGTAAATGAATTGCCTGCAATCCTGATGCAATACATAGAATTGTACATACCTATTGGTCATTTGTACATCATTCTGAGAGACAAAAGATGAGAAAACTAAACGAACAACTTGATTTCTTCGACATCGCAAACCCTACCTTGTGGAAAACATGATAAAACTGGCCTAAAGTGCTATTTTCGATCGATATAAGCTACAGGCAGCTATGCGATATACTACTCCTAACTGTATCATAAATATATATATACTTATATACTTTTACGGTTTAGTACAACTTTTCTCTATGTGCTCCACTATATCTAGCATTCCAACGAATTTTCATGAGTTGTCTCAAAAGTATTAGATATTCTATTTAAAGATGCCCCTTCTTTACTTCAATTGAGTTTTTCAATTTTCGCGCACAAAGTAAACATCACATGAGCCCATGAGCTGTTTTTGTTTTGTTGTCAGTGTGAGCAGATTCAGCCCGCATTCGCATTTCCATCCATTGTCACACAATATCGGCGGCAATGAACATAAAATGCTAAACAAAGGTTAAAATGAAAATGAGAAAACAAGACGACGACAACCTTTTCCTCTACACAACCAAACTTTACTTTGGCATTTTGATTATGAACATTTATAAAATTGCTTAATTGAATTGGAAACTCTTTCAATAGGCAATAATTTGCAACTGCTGTTATGATTAATGTACACTTCCAAAATGTGATTAACATTTTGCCAGATGATTATGACTGGAACACATCTATTCGTCATTCAGATTGTTGTTCTTTTAGCTGTCAGAGCAGAAAAGAAGAACATTTTTCCCTTAGTTGAGATTTCCATAAATAGCAATTAGTGCAAAATCAGCAGAAATTGAAATTGCGCAAAGCTAGCCAACGCATCAGCATCAGACATTACAGCGGCAGAAGGCAGAAGCAGGCCAACAAATGTATACATACGTATGTATGCTATGGTATGCTATGGTATGGTATGGTACATACTTCCCGTTAATTGAGTTTAGTGGCCATTTTAATTTTTACGTTCTGCAGTGTTTCAAGTTATAATTGCAATGTGGCCCATTTACATTATACGCAAAGGCAACGTATTAATTTTTTTTAATTTGCATATGCTTTATATATGTATATATGTGGTGTATGTCTAGAAGTATGTATATATGTGTGTATATTCACTGTTGCTCGTTTTATACCCTTTCAGAGGATAATAGAATATTTCCATCATATTTGAGTCACACTACACTTGGCTTTGCCACACTCCACATGATTTCATCGAGATTCAAATAGCCCACAAATTGAATTTAAAGTTTCTACAAAAGATTAGCTCAATTGACATAGAAAGTATATATATACAAAGTATATATATTCGGTCCGTCTATTTCATTCCCAAGATCTCAGAAGTCTCAAGAGTTACAGAGCTGATGGTTCTTTTGCCTGCACGCTGGTTAATTTCGAGATTCATTCATATCAGTCAACTATATCATATAGCTACCATATAGCTGATTGTTTCGGAATGAACATTTTGTAGCATAAATTTTCTGTTTTTCATTCAAATTAAAACAAAAAGAATTAAACCAGATTTCATCTAGATCGGTTATATATTTACAATGTGAAGTAGAAGTAGAAGCTAGCCTTTCTTTCTTGTTTTATCCCAGATCTCTTATCCTAAAATTATATATTCTCGGTGTTATATCTCTACCGGACTTGTAAGAGTATTCACGCTTCGGGCCCTCCGAAGAGATCGTTCTTTCTTCTTTTTTATTTTGCTCTTCCAACCAATAAAATTTTTTTGCTTTTGTTTTTTTTTTTGCAGTAAACTAAGACGAGGCGACAATGCGAAAGTAAACTGAGATGGGGAGAGTCCAACAATGGCAATGGCATCGATGTCATGAAATGGCTCCCAACAACAACAACAGCAACTGACACTTGCGCAATAAGCAACAGCAACAACATTCAAGCACGAACCGATCGAAAGTACACAGCCAGCCGGCTAGCCCGAAGCCCAAATCCAAGCTCCAACTCTCAGTCACAGAAAGCCCTATTGAAAGTCTTTGTCTGCGTATGCATACACATCCACAACAATAGCAAAAGCAACAGCAATAACCGAAGAGATTACGAACAAAAAGCTCAAAGAGAGTAAGCGTAAGCCAGTATTCAACAGTAATAATCAAAACGTATTCTTTTTCTCTATACATATAAACAAACATAACGGTATAACAAATGTGTGGACAAAATAGCAGCTTTGCACTCACTGCCTCTGCCTCTCCACTCAGAGGTTCTAATTGAAATGACAGGCGACGCTGACAGGCAGAGAAGTATTTGCAATGGCAAAAGCAATAGCAAACAAATGTAAATTTTTGTTAATAATGCTGTTGTTCTCTATGTGGGGGCTACTTGCAGTATACAATACTTTGTTTTCTTGTTTTCTTCAAGCGTCAGCAAAAACAGCCACAAGGAATTTATTGTTGAGGCATTTTTTCTTTGGCGTTCTAACTCTGAGAGCAATAACAAAAAAACTCAAGTGTGAGAAAGCTGCCAGTTAGATAGCCTGCACATTGACTCACACTTTATTTGTATGCAGTGCATATTTCAAAATTGATGTGGAAAGTTTCTCAGAGTATGTAGAATAACATAATTATTACTTAATAGATAATTATTGCAATCTTTTAATGGCTTTTTAAGTTTTTACCAAAAAAAATTATAATAAGTTTGTGCCACTGTGAATGTGTTAAATACAAACGTTTAACATTTAAATTAGCTCCGGCTGGTAAATTCTATTCTATTCTGATGCTGATGCTTGCTTTGCCTTCTTCTTCTCTTCCTCTCGCCCCATGTGCCATTGACTTGCACTAGAGTTGGCTTTGCATTTTATTTAGACGTACGTCACCGCAAGCCATGCGTCGGTGTCTGTCAATGTGTATGTTTGTTAGAGCGCGCGTGTGTGTCGCTGGTTTCCGTCAGTTCGATTGCTTAATATGTACGTTTTTTTACGATCTTTAAAGTGGGCATTTTTTCGGGTTTTTTCTGGTAATGTGCTATGTATGTTGTGCATACTTTCTTGGTATTTCTTTTTGGCATTAAGGTAAACAATTTGAAATTTATTTACTTGAACGCATAAACACCCATTCGCCGATGTTTGTTTTAGGGCGCACCAGAAAAAAAAACCCGAAGACGAAACACACACAAAAAGCAGCGCCTCAGGTTAATAGTTGGTTTCTTTTTTTTTTTATTTCTTTCAATTTTTTTCATTTCGCTTTGATATAAACATGCGGCAACCTACCTACCTACCTAAACAGCGCTATCTCACATTTATTAACTTGGAGTTCAAACCAAGCCAAACTGTTCCAAGGTCAAATATGGTCAGAGATCGATGCGCCGAAATGGAAAGAAAGCAAGCAGCAAGCAGCGCTATTTCAATTAGCAAAGATAAAAAGTAATTCACACAATGCCGTTGCCCTTGCCTGATGCCGTTTTCGCCCACACAATTGGTGTACCGTTAACCCTACTCTTTCTCGTTGGCGTTGCCAGATCTCTGGCAGATAAATACACTGCTTATCGTTTGTTTGACAATGGTGAGAGAACAGAACAAAAGAAAAAATTGGGAGAAATTCAGAAAACAATTTTCATACATATATGACAAAATATTAAAATATTTACTTTGACGAATGTTAACAGCGGGGTCTGAATCTTGTAAATACGCATTAAACATATAAAAAATATAAATGTTATAAAGCTGAGCAGTATGTGGGAGATATAATAGTCTGCTGGGAATATACATTTGAACTTATATTATAGCTGGATCAGCTAGGCATTGAGGACTGCAAGGTTTGTTTTTAAAGCTTACTCTTCTTGACTGACTACCATCGAGAATTCAGACAGATGTTTTACAAAACTAAAGATAAATATGCATTGCTATTCATAGCATCACAAGTCAAAGCTAAAAATCAGAGCCAACAACCCATCAATATCAACAAATAAATTCATATTCAAGGGTTTCCCACACAGAGCTAAGGCTAGTACAATTCCAGAACTTTTATAAGACGAACAACCCTATATATGATATTGATATTGATAAAAAGAAATGCAAACTTTAATTATTACAGAATTTTCAGCCTAAGTCTATATAGTTTGCCACTGTAATTAAACAAATGACGAGCAGTGTAAAGATATGGTATTTGTCCCGAGAATCTTACAAGGAACAAAACTGTATTTTATATCGCACAAACCTGCCCCTGCCCCTGCCCCACCCCCGCCTGAAAACTGATGAATGTATTTTTATTTTAACTTTTATTTGTATTTTTTTTTTTTTGAAAACACAGAAACTAATAGCAGTACAATTATTATTTTTTATTGCATTATTTTATAATTGTAATTTATTTTAAATTTAAAAAAAGATATACAAATATATGTATATGTTGTACGTCAAACGTTCAACAAATTCGAATTAGCGAATTGTATTTTATGTATGTCCAAGTATATATGTACATATGTACTTCCAAAGTGTCCAGGCCAAAAGTTGTATATTTTTTTGTTTTCTCCTATAATTTATGTTTAGTTTTTTTTGTTGTTGTATATAAATGTAACGAATTGTTTATTTAACTAAAGCAAAAACATCGAAAAATAACAAAAAAAAAACTATGAAATTTTCTAATAATGACTTGACTGAGGCAAAGGCAGCGAATACTTGATGTATAAGTACTATCTATATATATTTACTATATATATTTTTAAAATATTTGTATTAGTAATAGTTTAACTATATATACATATATATTTTTTGCTAAACTTTTATAGAAATCAAAGCGAATTTCGAATTTTATGGTCCATATTTGTGAACAAAATTTCTACTCGAATCAATTGCAACTGATCAACGAATATAATCTTAAGTAAACTATATATATATATAGTCTATAAGTTTAGTTTATAAACAATTGCCTTTATGTGTATTATTTGCATGTTTTAACTGACTTTTTGGAGCAACAATTTTAAAGAAAACGTATTGTATTATTATTATTATCTGGCCTCCCCAACCCCTGGTGGCTATATAAGAACGAACGCAAATTTATGCCTACATTTATACGGCCCTGGTGGGCTATAATTTTCCGGGGGGATTTTCTTTTCGTTTTTAATTTATGGCGAAGCGCAACAACAATAATTTTTATAGATAAACATACGGAAAACACTCGCAAATTGGAATTGAAAATGAAAACGAGAATGAAATCGAAACTGAAACTGAAACAAACAAATGTGCAGCTACTATCGCATACAAACAATTATATATAAACATATTATGTATTGTAAATGATGATTATATTTAAATATACAAAGTATTGTCAAAAGAACTAATCAACAAAGGCAACTAAAAATCATATATATAACGTTTTTTCGTATAGATTTTAGAAATATTATTATTATTATTGAATATACAATAAAAACCCACAGAATGAACTTTAAAACGTTTTTTATTTAGCAGGCTCAGGGTCATTATTGAATGAAGAATGTTGAGCGACTCGGCTGTTGATGCTGATCAAGAATATATATACTTTATGGGATCGGAGACGCCTGTTCCATACATTTCCACGAACATTAAAAAGTGTTGCATGCTTTTGAGTGTGTCGGAATATTGAATAAATGCTGAGTACGATTATCTCATAGTCGGAATATTGAGTATTATCGTTCTTACTTGCTTGTATTAGTTTTCCAATTCCTGCATATTCCTCTGATAGATACAGATACTCATCACTTTTCGTTACTTTCCCGTGCATTTAAGTCCATCATAAGCACTTTCATGTTTCAAATTTGCCGTTTCTTCTTCCTTCTTCTCCTCAAGGAGTCCAGAAGAGCCCTAGCAAATGGATTAGGGTGCTCCTCAAGCCTGTCAAAATGTTTCGTAGCTGTTGAGTTTAGTTCATCTTCCACTCGTCTGACGACATCCAGGACCTTAGGAAAAGTGCTGTTGCTCACATACCACGAGTCGTCACAAATTTGACGGAGTGTCTTATTTTGAAGAACCTGTATTCTGCTAAGCTGGGTTTTGGAACAAGATTCCCATATTGGTAGGGTGTATCTAAAGACAGGTGCAATGACCTTGTTTTTTTGAGCCAATTTACTCCGCTCGTTTGGAAGCCAGACAAGCTTCTTTATTTTGCCCTTTATTTTGAAGCTTATCGGTGTCACATGCGGCCCATAAGTGAGCCTCTTGTCAAGGTGGACTCCAAGATAGCAGGGCGAGTCCTTGAGAGTGATCAGAGTGCCTAATATGGTTGCAGTTCTGCATGATTTCTCCGCGCTGATGGTTGTACACCACCTTTTGGACCATCTGATGTTTCTTCTAGCTTGTTAACCGCCTCGTCAGGCGTTTTATGCCACGACATAATTGCCGTATCATCATCGTACGTAGCCATCATCATTTCATCCGGATCCGCATTCCACCTCTTATTCAAGACTGCGCTGGGAATATCCGCCTTGTAGAGACTGCATAAAATAGGCCCTAGGACACTAGGTCTTCTGATTAGATGTAAATGTTCTGAAGGGCAGGTGGTAATAGTTCCCGGGTAGCTTATATTTAAGCCCAGTGTGCTACACCCTATCAAATGCCTGCTCTGCTGCACATCCACATATAGTGCGGCGCAGTATTCTTTTGTCTCATAAAGCTCACCACTCTGCGGAGCTGATTCCTTCCGTTTCTTTTTTTCCTTTTCTCTTGTTGCACGCTGTAAGTAAGCTGAGTAATTCCATTCGGGTCACAAAAATTGTTAACTGAATGGAGGCTTAGATGACCCACTTGGGTTAGTTGGCCAAGTACTATACACACTGAGTGGGTTGCCAGTGAAATACCTTAGCATTTGCGTTCTCAAAGCCGGTTTTCGGTTTTCACAACCTGACTTAGATTTCAAGATCATATATTGTTTGGTATAAACAAATACATGCATATAAGTACATATATACCTACACATATGTACATATATATATAATTAGAGTACAAATTGTTTATAAACAGGGGCGAACTAGTCCACCGTTGCTTCAAATAAAAAATATGTGAGCGGCCCCTGGGAGCATAGGTGTTGCCCACGAAAAGAACAATGTAGTAAGAAAAATGGACGTATTCATCAGTGTTCAATTATATAATAAGTGATGACGTACCTGATGAATGCACTAGTATGATCACTAATCAAGAATGGTCACCTGATCATGATCCCATCAGTGATTCCAATGAGTGATTAATGATTACTGTGAAGCTTCTCACAAACTGAATGGCGAATGGACTACTTTTTGACTCCCTCTCCCGTACACAGTCATTCTCCTTTGAAGCGAACATACGGAAGTTTTAGGCGCAAAATATATAAAAGGGTGAGTGTCGGCTGATTAACTATTTCTTTCGTTTGATGAAATGAAGGTTAGATCCAATCTCAGCAGAAACACATCAGGGTCCAATGTCAAATCGGGCTATATTGATCATATATCATAGCTAAACTTATTACAAATTTCATCTGAATATGGAACAATTTCCCTCTCCAGCGATACTTTTGACTGGTTCTTCCTGGCAGACTAGAACCTATCTAGCCGTGTGCCCAACTTAGTGGGGCGCACCGCGATGTAAGTACTTAGGAATTAGTTTTGCTTCGCGGCCTTAACTCCAACTCCAACTCCATAACACTCCTCCAGTTTGCGGGTAGATGCCTTCGGAAGCGCTGTACAGAGTGTCATAAAAACTGAAGTGTCGTTGGCCCACACTGAGCGCTTAGACTTTGGCTTGTGTATCGGTTTGGCCAATAGTTGGAATCTACTTGGGCTTGTGCTGGCCAGGTACATGTGGACCATCCATTTCTCAGCAGACCAACAATGAGAGTATGCCAATCTGGTACCTGCTATGGAACTCTTGCCAAACTGCTCCAACCATACCTCGGTTTCCTCATATGCCTTGATCTCGGCTTCAATACTGGACGACGAGTAGGGTTCGCCACCCTGTTCTTCGACTCCTTCGAGGATTCCTCTTGATTTAGCTTCATTGCCAAGTCATATCTTCAGGGCATACAGCTTATAAAGATGTGGAAAAACAAAAAAGAAAGAATGTTTTTGAACCACAGTTAAAAGACGAGTCGTAACTTTCAGTTTTTAGGTGTTTTTGTAACTGGTTTCAATGCTCTGAGCAGCGGCAGAGCACGTTCTACGTTATAATTCCGACAGAAAAAGAACCAAATAAAATAAACTAAAAGCAAATAAAGGCATCCCTTGTTATAAAATGTTCTTTATTAAATGAATGAATAGTTGATTTGGTCCATCCACATTTGGATGCATCACATAGCGTATTCAAAATTCGGTTAAATATGAAACCTTAGTTTCTTTCCTTTCCTTACATTCCAATCTCCAGGTGTGGCTGGGCTGGCTACCTATTGTTTGCACTCAGTGGCGTAATTAACCTTTATAGCTGGCAAAATGTTGAAAGAGCCAAAATAAGAAACCGGTTATATATTTCAAAATGCTACGAAACTTGAACATCATCATCATCGCTATAAAAGTACAAAATAAAGTTGTGTACGAACAGACAAATACACATGCGAAAGTACAAAAGGAAATGAATACAAATGGTCTGCATATAGATGTGTGTAGGTATAGATAATGCAAAGCATTATTACCGATACCGATTTGGGGAATAAGTATGTATTGCAAACTAAATACTATTAAAGTTCCACTCAAAATGGAGGATCTGTATCAGGGATGATGGATGTAGATGGAAGAGGAAATCTTCCTGCTCAAAATTTCTTTATTCAGCTGATTCCATAATTCTTTCATAATGTGCCATAGGGATATATAGCCATAGTCTTCGGGGATTTTCGTTGCCGTCTCAAAAGACCACGGAATGCCACGCCAAAGTCCAGATTGTACTTTTTTGCCTGCAATTATTATCCGATCTTAAGGAAACTCGGCGAATCGGTAGATTATGTGCTTATGCAAACCGAGCTTCAACTAAATGCGTTAAAATTTGTGGGAGATATAAGGTTTCTTATCGATTTGCGGTGGCGTGACATAGACGTAAGCAATCTTGATCTGACGCCCACAAGGGGAGTCTGCATACCAAATTTGGTGACTCTAGCTCTTATAGTCTTTGAGATTTAGGTAAGCATAAGGACGGAGAGACGGACATGGCTAGATCGACTCGGCTGTTGGCCCTGTTCAAGCATATATATACTTTATGGGGTCACAAACATATGCTATATGCTACTAAGTTTTCATTCCAGAACAATCGGTTGTATGGTAGCTATATGATATAGTTGTCTGATTTTGATCAGATCAGGCAGGCAGACGTGGGGCCTCTTCATAAGGATACAAACCGGGTTTGGTTTGATTCGGAAGAAAAATAGAGAAATTATGCTCCTAATTGTAGATTCCGGAACAATCGGTTTATATGGGAGCTATGTGATATAGTTGTCCGATCTCGACAAAACTCAAAATTAACCAGCGTGCAGACAAAAAAAGCATTGAAAAGGTTCATTCAAGACATAGATTGAGTTACAATGCTGAAGATAGATCATAGTTTCTAGTAGTTCTACAAGGGACAGAAAAATTGTTGTGGCTCTTCAAAGTCGGAGAGTTAATTTCAGCATTAATCAGCTTATGTATAAAGATAACATTATGCGGCTTTCTAAGGATGAAAGCTTAAGCCACGGAGAGCAAATGGTTTGAATCCAAATCCTGATTTAATTGCGTGTTTCAGCCAACGAACCCCAATCAATATTTCGCCACCACTGCATTACATGGTAAATACCAGAATATATGTACAGGGGTCAACGCATACAGGTCTTGTAATCATCTGCTGGCATTTTTTGACATATCAAAAACAGTTTTGCAATGGTGGCAGAGTGATCCAGTTCAATGATATATTTGGCCCTGTACCTTGAATGTGGGCGTGAAATTGTTTCACCCAACGTTTGCTGTACCGAAGGAAATCATTTGGATACCAACGAAGGCAACGGTTCTGGTGGCGTATTTGATGGTGGCAGTCTACTTTTTTTGAAACTTCAAGGCTCTACACTAGGTGAATACAGTATCCACTAGCCACATTTGGATGTGGGCATAGTTATAGTAGCTGACATCGTAACGGAACGAACTTAGATATAAATTTAAGTGATTTGCTCGTCGGACTCGCACTACGGTGCCAACACGATCGGCTTCAATTCTGAGTTCTGCTTTATGAGTGGTGTTGGTAACGTTCCCTCTCCTCGCAAAGAATACGAATCTCCATGTCAGAATATCTGGCCACTTGAGTGCTGTAAGTTGGCCCCATCCAGCCGGGGTTTAAAATCACTAAAATTAGTTCCGTGCCTCTTTGTACTTGACGGAGACCATTGCCGATAAATGAAATGAAATAAATATGTCATAATTTGCTGTATATTTTTTATTCCATTTTATTACAATTTCGATTTCTTTGAAGTAGAGCGGGTTTGTTTTTGTGTTTGCCCGAGTTTGTTTTGTTTTGTTTTTGTTTTTGTGTCATATCGATATTTCGATTATCGATCTTAAGCTTAAATAATCCCGCTGTTATACATATGTATTTGTGTGTATGTATGTAATTATACTTTGTTTTTGTTGTTGTAGTTATGCGTAGTAGTAAATGGTCTAAACGAGGCATCCCTCATCCTGCCTATGATCAATATCATTCAGAGAAATCAACATCGACATAATTTTGATTTTTTCCGTTGATTTCACGCTCTACATGATGCCTCGCTTAGAAAGTGCTTTGGAGGCAGACACCTTCCTAATTGTGTACATGCCATCCCATACCAAGCCCCCCCTACCCCAAACCCAGTTGCAGTTCGCCTTAGTTCTCATCATAGAGCGGCGTGGAATCGCCCAGATTCATGGAGTGCGGCGAGGTGTTTGTGCGCGGCGTACTGCGCACCGATGACTTGGATGAAATGGGGGGAGCCAATGACGAATTGGATCCTCCACCCATGGCAGCCGACGATCGACTCGTATGGTATTCATTGGTCGGCGTCGAACCGGAGCCATAGCCACTACCACTACCTAGGCTCGGTTGCTGTTGGGGCTTGCGACGCGCCCATGAATCATTGGCCAATTGCCAATCGAGGTTCTCTTTGGCACGTTGCTGCTGCTGCTGCTGGTGGTGACTGCCGCTGTTGTAGGCATTGGGTGCACCCATGCCGCCACCACTGCCACTTCCACCTTCATAGAAGCGTGGCGTGTAGAGGCCACTGTTTCCTGATCCGTAATGATGGCGCTGCATGCTGCTGGAGGATTGAGAGCTCGGACTGGGCACATTGTGGCCATAGCGTGGCGTCTGGCTGGCGTGGGGCGTGTATGGCGTCATGAACGGCGTCTGTCCGCTGGGCGTGTACGGTGTGTTGATGTGGACGCCAAATGAGGGCGTCGCCGAGCTGCTATAATGCGGCCCAGGCGGACCCATGCCCAGACCCAAACCGCTAATGGAATGCGAAACTGAGTAGGCGCTGGAGCCACCCCCACCACCGCTGCTGCGTATATCAGAGCTGCTGATGCCGCTGCGGGGTGTGCCGCCAGAGATGCTCCCAGAGATGCTGTAGCTATCCCTGCCAGGGCCGCCCATGGCGCTGAGTGCAGAGGAGTAAGAGGAGCGCATGCCGTGCGACGAGGACATGCCCATGGGCGTGTGGGTGTGAGCCGGTGAAGCGGTGGGATCAAGCCAGTGCTCCTTGAACCAACGCAACAGACTGTTGACCGTATCGAAGATTTGGCCACGGAAGCGATAACCCTCCGGCATGACAGTGACATACTCATGCCGCACCTTCAGCTTGGGCAGGTAGGAAAGCAGGAACTTGCCCGGCATGCTCCTGGAGGCGGTGAAGAAGTAGTGAATCTTCTTGGGATCCTTGGCCTTCTCCTCGCGCAGCACCTGCTCCATGAAGTCGCGCTCGTTGACATTGGCCGGCTCCGTGTTCGGTTTGTAGTACTTGTACTGGATGAGCTCCCTGGCGGCCAAAGCCATGGGCGTGATGTGGCGGGCAATGATCTCGTCAAGATCCTCGAACTCCTCGGTGCCAATCCACAGGCTGCGGCCGAGACTGTAGTCATTCTCCTTGCCCTCCTCGCGCACATCGATGTGCTGGAAGATGTCGTTGGCCACCTTCCAAGTGGCCGTCAGATGATCCTTGGACTTGCTGCTCGGTCTCAAAGCTACCTCTCCCTGATCCGCCTCGGCCAGCATGGCCACCACCTCCGCGTAGGACTTGTTGAAGAAGCTGGGATGGGCGATGACACGGCGGGCGTACGTCTTCCGCTTGAGAGCCTTCGCCTTGGCATCGCTGACTTTGCGGTTGTCCAGCTCCTCGGTGACATAGTCATAGAAGGCATCCCGCCGCGGCCGCCACTCGTTGTTTACGTCCTTCAGATCTGCCGACTTCGAGGAGCAATCAACTGAGAAGCGATCAATGTCGATCTTGATGATGCGCACGTGTATCATCTGGGAGACGCGCACCCGCTCCTCCGGATTGCGCACCTGTTTGTCGGAGAGGTTCTTGATGTGTATGAACCCGGGCAGCCCATTGTCCAGGCGCACTCGCACCCCGGATGCTTGTCCTGGACAAGCATTGGCATCGAAATGATTCCACACCTCCGATAGCTCCGGGAAGTCGTCCTTGTGGCAGAAGGGACACTGCCAGCTATTGCTCTCGTCAATCCTTACCGGATTCGCATTGTCTAGCTGCTCACCCTGTGGGCGGCGATAAGTGAAGCCCGTGACCATGGCCGTGATGCATTTGCCCACATAGAAGGAGTCGGCCGACTCCTTGGTCAGCATATCGAACAGCTCTTCGGTGCTGGGCTTCTGGTAGGGCGAACGGTAATCCTTGTACAGGTTGCTCAGCTCGTTGCGGATGTCATAGAGGGTGATGCTCTTGCTGCCAAATCCTTGCCGTTCCAGCTCCACGGCGAAGGCGTCCAGATCCAGATCCTTGAGCCGCTCCGGCGAATCCAGGATCTCCTCCAGAGCTCCGGCCGGATTAGTCTCCTCGTCATCGTACTCCATGGCATCGATGGCCATCTTGCGGGCCCACTCGTATGTCTCCGGATGCACACGACTGCCGTCCAGGACTTCCACATACGCCTCAGTGCTGTCGCCCAGGGAACTGGTATCAATCTTAATGAAGCCGCTGCAATTGATGAACACCTTGGGCCCCAAATGGCAAACGGTGACCAGCTGAGTGCGGTTCTCCAGCCGCTGGTTGCTCTGTTTCAAAAGCTTCAGCAGAGCCTGCGCCTTCCTAGGACCCAAACCGCAGGTGTATTGGAGGAGATTGACTGTCCTTGAGTTCTGTACCATCAGGTTAATGTCCAGGCCCACCTCGCTGGTGAGGTTTATGAACTCCAGGCTGAGATGCTCCAGCAGCAGATCCCTGGGCACCCGCTCCTGCAGGGGATGATAACGCAGGCAAAGGATCTCATCGTCGGCATCGCATAGCTGCGAATATTCCACCAGGGGATCTTGCATTTTGCGGGCAAGCGAGACTGCCTGCTTCAGCAGTGGCGGATACTCCTTAAAGTCGGACTCGCCCTTCTTCGAGTTGGCATAAATCTTGGCCAAATCGTTGTCAATGATCTCCACCTCAATAGGAGGAAACTGTTCCGATTGCTCCAGCTCCTTGAGTATCTCCTTAATGTCGGTCTGGATCATTTGGGCGTCACGGGACTCAGCGCCAATCACCACAATATGCGGCTTCTTCAACTTGATGAACTCGCTAAGCTTGCGAAGATCGGCCAGCTTCAAGGCCTTCTCCTCGGCGCTGTGGGAGTTCTTCCTCTTCAAGATATTGGGCAACCGTAGATAGTCGGAAATGTCGCCCTCGGCAGTGGTCACTGCACAAAAGGCGGCCACCGACTGATCTGGATCGTAGGCCAAGCCCAAGGCCCTAATCCCACGCAGCGTACTCCACTCCTCGTAATTTAAGTCCGCCGGCAATTCCGGCTTATACGGGGCCACCTTCAGCCATTTGTATAGCTTGGCCGTGCATGAGCGCAAAACAAACTGCTGAGCCTCCTCGTGCAAAGTGGCACGCAACTCTTTGATCAGATCCGGAATTACCCACTTTTTCAAAGCCAACTCGACGCACTCCGCCCGCAAGGCATTCCACTCCAACACATGCTTCGAGAACTGATCCAAATGGTACAAAGCCTTCGCATCATCCACATAATCCCCGGGCGTGCCATTGGCCGTTGCATTGCCCTCGAACTCATCCAGAAAGCTGATCTCTAGCAGCTTCTCCTCTTCGGCCATCATCAGCTTAATGAACTGGTCGCCGAAGAGATCGCTCACGGGCTTCTTGGCTACATACTTCATGGAGTACACAGGGGAGTTCTCATCAATCAATACCATTCCATTCTTGGTGGGCCGGATGTTCAACCTTGCCCGATCGAAGTACACCTCCCTCATGGTCTTGCGCAGCAGCGGCTCCTGGGCCAACTGGCGGGCAACCACATATTTGGCGGCATGCAGCACCTCGTCGACGGTCATGAATCTGGGCGACAGATACTGTTTGGCCAGCTCCGTGGGACCGAGACTCTCCTGTACCACCTCATTGCGTTGATAGTTATCCCGCAGATTCTCGGCAAACTGTTCCGGCGAGAGGCCAAAATGTTTAGCCAGACCACAGATGCCGGCCTTGCGGAAGACGGCATAGGGACTGCTGTTGGGCGCCTGTTTGAGTTGCTCATCGGCAGCCAACATTTCCGCCTCATCATCCTCATCGTCCACATCCACCACACCCTCTGGAGTAGGCCGAGGCTCCTCCCCATCCTCACCAGCATCAGCAGCTGCTGCAGCGGCGGCCTGTTTCCTTGCCCTCTCCCTCTCCTCCCTTTTCTCCTGGAGCACCTTACGCCTCTCTTCCGCCTGCATTTTGGGCAACTCGTGGGAGTAATTCAGCAGAAAGTTCATATGCACATCCTTTAGCTCCTCCATGGACTGCACATCATGCAGCCGCTCAAAGTCACTGTCCAGCATCAGCCTCACGTCATCCGGCAGCGGTTTGTCCGGATCAGCGCACAGCGTGTCCAACTGGAACTGGCGCATCTTCTCGAAGAGCGTCTTCAGCTTACGCTTTCGCTCATTCAGCTGACACCATCGCTCGTCATAGTAGTACACCTTCCATAGATCATCAATGTTCAGCTCCGGTTTGACATATTCCTTGCGATAGAAGGCTATGAACGGCACCTCCAGCTGCTGATTCCGGATGAATTCCAGCGTCTGCTTGATTTTGTTGACAGCCGTTGGCGGTTTGCGCATCTTCTCCCGATTGTCGGCCTTTTCCTGCTCGGAGACGGTCTGCTTGCAGAAGGCATACCGATAGATCCAGCTGGCCTCATCGTCTAGCTCGTTCGAGCCCTCCGGCACCGGGGTGACCGGCACCTGTCGCAATTGCATACGCTCCGGTATGTCCGTACGGCGTATTTCATTGTCCAAATCTGTGAAATGGCCGCGCTTCAGCTCGCTCGGCTCGTATACATCGAAGATGGTCTTCTTTACCACTTTCTTTTTCAGCGATTTCTTATTCTTTTTGGCCGCCCGCAAATCGTCGCCACCGACAATGTCCTCATCATATTCATCGCCCTCCGAATCGTCCTCGTACTCATCCTCCTCATATTTGGAGAAATCGTCATAGTCAAAGTCAACACCAAATATATCCTGGCCTTCTTGCAATGAGCTGAAATGAAACGGATGTGGACTCAAGGTAAGTGAAAGTGTTAACCTTGGGGGGCGACCAGGGGGGACAATAGAGCCCGTTAGCAGATTAAGTCAAAGATAGATCAAAAATTTATTGGTCAAACAGTTGAGCTTACTTTGGAGATTACCAAACTCTATGATTTCGATATAAGAGGATAGCTTGATGTCCCTAAGTAGGAACCTTAACACTTCTAGAACAATTCTCGTGTCTGTTAAGCTGCATCATTTAGTCATCATTGAGTCGTAGCGCCCCAATGAACGAAGCTGTTGGCCGAAGAGAACACGAAGCCCGAAGAACACGAAGGCCGCCGTTGGTGTATGAATCAAGCACATGAAATGATTTCTCTATGTGTTATGTGCTTAGTGTCATCACCCATGCCAAGGAAAGGCGTAATAAATTCTATGGAGCTTTTGCACCATTACGGACTTATTAAACGACCCTCGTAGTATAAGCATGGGCGTGGCTAGAAAGTCAGATGAAAGTCAGGGGTCTTCCTAAAGGGTTTTATACAACCTGCCAGGGTGATAAGTCGAAGATATATATGAAAGAATACTTACGCATCTGTAAAAATCGGCCTACGTTTCTTCTTCTTTTCGGCTATGGGACGACCATTGTCATCCACAATAAAATCATCGGCATCTGATTCTGATTCCTCCTCATCAAATGCATCCGGCTCGCCGCGCACACTCCGCTCACTGCGACGTTCTATGCTCTATAAGAGATTCGAATATATATATATATATATATCAATTTGTATATTTGTCGTTTCACTTACTTCGTCATTTTCATCAAACAGCTGTTCGGCAATCTGTTCTCGTGCCAAACCCTCATCCACATGCTGCTCTTCACCATCGCTCTCGTTGTCATGTATGCGTCGCAGGCGCTTGAAACGTTTCTGCAAAGGATTTGGTGCCAAATGATAATCGATAATCGACTAATTTAGCAGCTGCTCTCCATGGTACTTACACGCCTTTCAACTTTCACACCCAAATTCTCCTCAATCAAATCATAATCATCATCTTCTAGGCGATCATCCAGATCATCATCCTGATGCTTTTTACGTTTCTTCCCGCTGCCGACGCCGCCACCATCACCGCCATCTTCATCGCCACCGCTCCTTGTGTCCGAATCATTGTCACTTCCATCGTCCTCCTCAATGGGATTGTCATCAATTAAATCCTTAAGCTCCTCGCGTAAACGTTCCTCGTCATCTAGGAAAGAAATTTACAGAAAAAGTTATCCCACGTATTTCATGGTTGGTCACTTCGAAGGGAACGAGCTCGTATAGTTGTACTGTCAAACAACTTTGCCTGAATCTTAACTATAAGCATGAAGAAACTGATATATTATGAACCTTGATAAGGATATTTATGGTGGTACCAAATTTCGCTTTTAATATTCAGGCGTGTTCCCGATTCCACTGCGAAAAATAAATGTAAATTGAATTGGAATTCCACTTCCACTTCGAAAAAAGTTGGGTTTTTCGAACTTATGTCCAAATCTTGCTGGACGGAACGAGACAGAACGAGGAACATTCATGGGATTCGGTCGTCAATCAAAAAGTAAAAACCTAAATCACATGATTCAAGTGGAAGTGCAACCGCGAACAGGCCTGATTGTTTATAATCCAAATTTACTAATAGAACTTTTAGCTAAAACAGGCAGCCGTAAGTCCAAGGGCCGAATGCTATCGGCCAAAGCATACCGAAAGTGAGAGCTTAAACTATATTTTTAATGTCAGTCTTAGAACCTGACCGAATTTCAACCGAATCTTCAAGGGTATGTAAGCTGCGGTTACCCGAACTTAGCCTTCCGTTCTTGTTTAGGTATAAGAATTTGTTCAATTGATATAGCTGATAAGGTATATGTTATAGAGTTTACGATCCCATATAGATTTGAATTTAGAAATCTTATAAACAGGCTTCAAAAATATGACTCATTCAGTGGTTTGATTCAATTTGTATCAATCAATAAATATGGTTCAATTGCAATCAAATAATTTTAAACACTAAATCTCATTCGGAATGTATCGGCTCTAAGCCATATGATATAGTAGCCTGAACCGGATCTTGCCTGGTCAACGGACATGGAGACTTTTAAATTTTGCTAAGACACAAAATCGTCTTTCATACTAAGTACTCAGACTGAAACCAATCAGTTATGTGCCAGCTATATGTTATGAATGCCATAAAAAGGGGCCAGATTTGATGGGCAATGGTAGTTTTGGCTATTAATATATGAATCATATATATAATGCTAGTTGAAATGCTTTTCGGAGCCACCAAGCTATACTCAGTACAAGCAAGGCCAACACATATACACGTACACACGCATACCATAACCTTAAAAATAATAAACAAATCGTTTGCACCTGCATAAAAAAGGAGACAAACTTAGTCCATCATAAGGTATCGAAGCACTGATTGCATTTGCATTGTGATTGATCGTTGAGGTTGCCGGTAGCATGATTATATAGTTCGGCCAGCCAGCCAGCCACGCACATAGATACATTATTGTGGCGGGCTCTTTTACATATATTTCCATGGTTAGCCATTATTTTGTTATGTGGCCTGAGACTGAGATACGCACCTTCTTCTTCCTCGCTGCTGTCCGAGACGGCGGCTTTTAACTTTTTAAGCTTTTTTCGTTCGTTCACCTCCAATTCTTCCTCCTCCTGAAACACAATGAGAAAAATTAAATGCAATAGAAATGCATACGCACACACAAACACACACACGCGTGCGCCTGGTTTGCTACAACAAAATGCGTAGCATAAAGAAAATGCTTCAGGCACTAGTTTTTTTGTTTATACCTCGGATTCCTCGGCCTCCGAGTCCAGAAATTCAGCCATTTTTCAATAAATTAAATAATTAAGTTATATGCCTAAAAATGAATTTAACTAAAATTAATACAACAAACTTCAAGACTCAATTTCAATCGAAGAGAAATGTCAAAATTTTGTATGTGTGGGTGTGTGTGTGTGCTAGTGTTGGAAAATGCTTGCGGTTGCTGTCAAATAATTATACTATCGCACAAATATATAATAATCGTGGCACGCTTTATTCATCGATATATGTGAACTACTCATCGATGTTAACTAACATCAATGCAATGACATATCGTACTGCTAACGCATGTTTTGTATTAGAGTTGCCGCCACCACGTTAGCAGCGTGTTAACATGGCATATTTATAACAGACGAAGAAGAACGCGGTCGCGGTATAGTAGCTATATAATTAATTAAATTGTAGAGGCAGTAACGATCACACGACTTATATATAAATAAGCGGCAGCGCTACGTGTGTTCGCCATAGCCGTAATAGTTAAATACACACCTATTACATTTATCTATATATATAGTTATTTTAAGTAATTTTTTTTTTGTTTGTCGTTAAGAGCAACTAAACTCTATACATATTAAATTTGCAGCACTAAAAATTTATAGTGTTATTTGAAAACAAAATCCCCTTGAATTTGTCAGCATTGTGCGCGCACCACACTGTATGTATTTCGGCGGTTAGTTATTTATTTATTTTGTTGTTGTTTGGCAATTTATGAGTGCTGCTGTGCCTATGTTATACTCCGCGCGGCTTGTGCTTGTTCTTGTTGGTTGCCACCATTTGGTCTGATTTTGGTAGCCAGTGTGTGTTAAATATATATGCGAAAATATCCCATGTGCATTAATATATACATGTGACCAAACGAAATAAAACAGAAAACACAAAGCCGCACAGTCCAGTCAAGGTTGTGTGTGTATGTGAAAACATTTCAAAAGAGCACAAAAAACCTGAGAAAAAAGTCGATCAAAATTTTTAAAAAATTCCCACCCCAAAACGAAGCAAGCCCAGAGTTGAGTCAGTGGCAGCTCTTCAGATAGCAATAGCAAAATAAGGACCCCAAACTGCAACCAACACCAAACAACTTGGCCAACGGCAACGGGTTAACACAGCAGCCACAGCATGGACATAATCAATAAACTGAATGATGCATTCTGGAATACGCATGTTTGGCTGCCGCCGAATACAACATGGGCAGATATAGCGCCCGGATCACGTCCAGATGTTGTGCATGCAAACTATAAGGATCTGATATGGCCCATACCATTAGCAGCCGTGGTCATGCTGGTGCGTTACACATTGGAGCGGTAAGTTTTTAATAACTTATATGTGCATATGTATTCGTAATACGCCCTTTTTTCAAAGTTGTGTGTGTGAGTGTGTGTGTGCTGTCAGGGACAACCAGCAGGGGGAAGCTTATGTATGTTGCTTTAACTTTTCATTGACTGAACTTTAAAAGCGCTTAACACACACACATACGCCCACCCACGCATATGTGTGCGTGCATGTTGTAAAGTACAGTAAGCCGGCAATGCCGACGTCATTGAAGACGGACGTCACCACCGCCGCAACCGCAAACATTCATTTTCCTTTTTTTTTTTTGCTGCTCTTTGGGCCGCACATAACCTCACGTGGAAACGCCCAACATTGTGTGCTATTGTATATGTATGCTGTTTTACATGTACGCCTGTGTTGTGTGCATGCCCTACCCTGGCTGCAACTTTATGTTGTTGCCTCAACGGCTCTGTGGGGCAGTTTTGTTCTTCAATTTCCAAGCACCGCCATCGCCACCGGCTATATGGCTACACATTGTCGTCATCAAGAGCAAGCGCCCTGCTCCAGTAGAATTTCCCATAAAATCGGAACATGAAGCATCTGTGTACTAATTGTTTACTTAACAAAACAAAAAAATAATAAGAATCGCTGTTTGTTTATTTACATTTACAAACACAAACATAACCAGAGAGTAGAACAGGGCACGCTGCATGTGCTAAGTTTGTACATATGTATGAAAACATATATGTATATGTACATACCTACCTGTAAAACGCACAGTGGTGCATAGGCACCAATACAGCGGAGCGAGCGATTGATCAATTTTTCGAAGAAATAAGAAGGAAGTAAAGTATATATATTCTTGATCAGCATGGCAAGGGGAATCGAAATAACCATGTCAGTCTGTTTCAACACAAGCAACTCAGAAGTCTTGAAAGTTACCAAGCTGAAATTTTTACCAGTTGCTTCTTTTGTCGGCACGCAGGTTAAGTTCGAGTTTTATCCAGATCAGACAACTATATCATATAGCTCCCATATAACCGATTGCTCAGGAATGAACACTTTGAAGCATAACTTTTCTGTTTTTCATCCAAATGAAAACAGATTCATCTTGCATCCACTATAGCCCCAAGCCCACCGACCAGATTTGATCTAGATCGGTTATATATTTACAATGTGAATGGTATATAATCTTCTGCTAGCCTTCCTTTCTTGTTGTCACTACCTCAGAATTCGGCAAATAGAAGGTTTGCTCAAGCTTCAGGTAGCCAAGGAATAGCTAGCTCCCTTTCTTGTTTGCTGCATAAGTTTTGAGCCAGTTTATGCCTGATTTAAGCGGATCATTGCAAAATTCGAATGTAACAGTAAATGTTACACATATGCAGGTGTAACAATAAGAATTTTTCAGCCATTGCTAATTGTTAAATCATTTAAGTGTGAACAAAACGCACACGTATGATAACATATGCATATATATATATATATATGCTTTGTACTTTATCTCAACGTGTGTAAAAAGTTATCCATCTTTATTAGCTACATAATATGATGATATCTAAATTATAAATGATGAAATGTAGTAAACTTCATCATATATGTACATATGTATTGGTGCATAATTATGTGCTTGTTAGCCTTGTACCACTGTGCGTAAGCTTAGAAGTTGGTTTCGTTGGTTTTTAGGCCAATTAACCTGACCGGCCACTCGGTTGTTATACTCGTACTCTAGTAGAGTGAGGGAGTATATTATGTTCGTGCATGGAATGTGTATGGAACAGTCAAAAGGAAGCGGCTCCATAAAGAATATATATTTTCGATCAGGAGCAACAGCCGAGTCGATATAGCCATGTGCGGCTGTATGGACACCCAGATCTTGGAGTCTATAAGAGCTAGAGTAAGCAAATTTGGTATGTAGCCTCCCCTTGTGTAACTGTAGACAAAATCGTAAAAAAGTCACCCCACCCCACCCCAGTGTTGCATATTTTTGAGTGTGTCGACTGTTGAATAAATGCTGAGTACGAGTATCTTATGGTCGGAATATCGACTATAGCGTTCTTTCTTCTTTTTGTTGCTTTTGGTGCTTAAACACTTGAAAGAACACGCTTGTTTGACAATGCACTATAACTAATAGCTGTGACATACATACAAACATAAGTGCATATGTATGTATTTGTCGCTAAGACGGCGGCTGCACGCACACGCATGTACCGTTAACAGCTAACTACGTGTATGCTAAATTTCGCAATATTTTTATATATGCAAATGTCAGCCAACGTGGTTGAAGGCAAAAAATCGAAGGCTAGCTTTGGCCAATCGAAGCTCTCATCGAAGCCTTGCGAAAATAAATATGATACACATATGCACACATACGTTCAAGTGGCTTCGCAACAGCACCAAGCTGCGGTGCTTGTTACGCGCCTAATTCAGGCTGGAAGCAACCACCTGCCGTCCAATCGGACGAGGTGCGCTGTCGCATAATGTGTGTTAAGAGAGGCGGAAACAGAAAACAAAAACGCTGGCTCGCTCACAGCCAAAGAAACTAAAATGAGCGGAGCTTTATAACAGATACAGTTAACTAACAGATTCCTATTAGAACATTAGTTTAAAGCGACTATTAATAGTTAGAGCAAATGACATGAAAAGCTACATAGAAAGAGAGAGAGAGAGAAAGAGAAGAAACAGAGTAGAAGGACACAGTTTCTAGTTATTCTACAATGAACTAAAAATTTATTTCTAATAAAATTGTATCCGCCTCTTCAATATAAGTGTGCTCATTATTGGTGATTATATTAAAGATCTGTCCACTATATCTTTCATCTTTTCAACGGTTATCCAATCCTAGCAGATAGAGAAACAGAGAGGGAGAGAGGTCATAATTTATGCTGGTAACTTTCGAGCTGTGGAAATACAACTGAAAATTGCATTTAATTTCCAAACCGATCCTATCCTTCCTCTCCGTTTTAATTTAAGCTTCAGTCAGATTTTAGGTTTCTCTTCATATATATATACCATATATACCTATATATGATAAAAGTTGTTTCCTTTTTTTGACTTTTTATTTACTGCGTTACAAATCTTGTGACAAAATTATAATACACTTTGCAAGGGTATGGCGATTTGAGCGGCTTAGACAAAGTTTTTTAACATATCTATGTAAACGCGATACGGAGAAAAAGGTCTGCGGTGTTTCATGGCTGTCCGGTTTTTATATGTTTTTCGGTCAGCACTCAAAGCGATCTGCTTGCTGGCTGTGATCTGTGAATGCCGTCTTGTGGTGGATTCTTCTTAAACGAGAATTGCCATTCAGGGTCGTTTTGTATTGATATGGTTATTGATATATATGTGTGTGTCTCATGTGGGGGCAACATTATTTGAATGGAGAAGCCAAATAGATCATATATATGCTATACATAAATATATATATATATTCGTGCAGGTGGCTCGACGCTATTATGGGGTAGGAGGTGGTGAGCTATTTAGTTTTATAGCAAACGTTTTGCTGATAAGATTTTGCTCTGAAGATTTAACATTTACGTTGGAAATTGTGATAACGGCTTGGAACGCCTGGCGGCTATCTTGAATTGCTTAATACTGACGGTATGGAGCGGTATATATGTATGTATGTATACTTGTATGCATGTCATGCCTTTTTTGACTCAGTCAGTGGTTGGCGGGCGGCCTGAGTTGGAAGTGACTCAGATAGCTTTGCTGATTTGCAGCGCTGCTTAGACTTACTTACTCGCGATTTGTTATACTTGTACTTTAGTAGATTGAACGAGTATATTGTATTCGTGGAAATGTATGACCCCATATATATATTCTTGATCAGTAACAACAGCAGCGATCTAGCCATGACCGTTTGTCCGTTCGTATAAGCACCTAGATTTGAGTTACCAGAATTGGTATGTAGACTTTCCTTGTGTCATCGACAGATCACACGCCCTGCGTACGAGTATCATATAGTCGGAATAGCGACTATAGCGTACTTACTTCTTCCAAATATGTATGCATATGTGGTACGTAATATGAATAGGCATATATATACATTATACACGTGGGCACGTGCCTGTTGAAGTAATCGAACTAGCGTAATAGAAATGCTTGAAATATAACCCAGATTTGCCTTTTAGCTCTTTCAGCAAAAGGAAGAACAAATCATAAACAATATTAAAAACGTTTCATTTCATGAAATCGAAATATATATCCTAGCTGTTTCAGAATCAAATCCAAGCAATGTCTGTTCAACGATGAACAGCTTGCATGCACTCGATTGCAACGACAGCAGAGCGAAATATATGAAATAGTCAATTTAAAACCACTTGGAAAGTCAAGTGCTCTTTTGTCACGAATGAGTGAGTATCTTATCCTGTCTCAGATTTAGTACTTGATATAGTAGTCTGTCTGTTGAATTTTAGATTTGGTCAGCAGATATAGAGACTTTCAAAAGTTTTCATACTAAGTGCTCAATTTGAGAGTGTCTTCAGTGTGTGGGATCACAATATCTCAATATCAATATCTCACAATCTCAGCTTTTCACAGCTTGTATACCCTCTTCCCATACTCCGTTCTATGGCAGATATGTGATAAAATAGTCCAATCTGAATTAAAATAGCGATAAGTAAGAACGCTATAGTCGATATTTCGACTATAAGATAGGCGTACTCAGCATTTATTCAATGTTCGACACACTCAAAAGTATGCAACACACCTTATTTTGGGGTGCTCTCATACAAAATGTCTGCAATTATTATCCGATCTTAATGAAATTTGGCAAGTTCGGTAGACTATGTGCTCATATAGACACATATATAAACCGATTTTTAACTAAATCTATTATAAACTTGTGGGGGATATAAGGACTATCGATTTACGGGGGTGAGAGTTTTCTTTTGGTCTGACGCGACACCAAATTTGGTAGCTCTATCTCTTATAGTCTCCTAGATCTAGGTTTTCATACGGACGACATAGCTATATAGACTCGGCTGTTGCTCCTGATCATGAATATATATACATATATACTTTATGGAGTCGGAAACGCTTCCTCTTGCCCGTTTTCTCTACTAGAGTACGAGTATCAAAAGCTTATTAGAAGCTTCTAAGTTACATAGAAACCAAATTTGATTCAATTTTGTATTCCACGTTCGCTGATCCGAAATGCTGTGCTATATTAAATACTGCTGCTATATAGCTGCTATAGAATCATTACTATAAGAATACTTCTTAAGATAAGTTAGTTTTCCCTTTTTTTTGTTTGATTTGCGAGATTTTCTATGAAGGTCCGCACACATTTTTCAATATTTACATATTCTCGTGATTTTCTGATCCGCCGTAATCAACACAATTGGGCGGGCGGTCAAAATAGATATAGCACCAGTGTCGGTTGCGTCAAGTCGCCGTGCGATAAAAATGTTAAAGTTAATTATTTAAATGACCCACATACAAAGGCTCTCTTTCTTCTCACTCTCTCTCTCTCTCTCTCTCTACACACACACCAATACCAATGCAACGGAATGCAACTATTGTTTTTAGAGTGTGTTAAGGTGGAGCAGGGGGCAACAGTGATCGCAAAAAAAAAATCTAATCGCTGTTCTGGCCCAGCAATGTCAATTGATGTATGTAGATGTGCAATTGTATGTGTATTGTGTAGGTGTACATGTGTGTGTGTGCGTGTGTGTTTAGAAAGCGTCTCATTGTAAGTAAGAGTAACGAGTGAGATACTTATATGATCGCATGTGTGCATATGTGTGTGTGTATATGCACGTTGTGCTTTGTTAAGCTCTAGATTGCCACTTGAGTCTCGTCTCCAAGAGAAGAAGAGGAAAAAGCACCACAATAAATGCACAGTTGTCGAGCCGAATCTAACAAAAATGTGTTTAAATCTAAACTCGTTTGCTGAACACACAGCATACATACATACATACATATACAACTTTCGTAGGTTTATCAAAGACTTACGTCCGCCCCGATTGCCTAACCGAATGCGAACGCACGTGCTTTACGCACATAAAGGGTGTTCCAAATTATTCACATAAAAGCAAAGTGATTTTGATTTCAAATAGTGAGAAATTCATAGACTTATTGTTATCAAGAGCTGGCTGGCATTTACTAAGTATCGTCCTATGTTATATCTACTATAAAATTTCTTTAACTCAGAGCAAAACGGATAGCAACAAGCGAGTATATCATATGGTAGCTCTATGATATTGTTGTCCGATCTTGATCAGATTAAGTCAGTGGGCGTGGGGCTTCCTCAAATGGATACAAACCAAATTTAGTTTGATTTGGAAGAAAAACAGAAAAGTTATGCTCCTGAAGAATCGCTTACATGGTAGCTATATCAGCTATGTCAGATCTTGATCGGATCAGGCCAGTAGAAGTGGAGCTTATTCATATAGATGCAAACCCTGCCCCTGCCGTTAATAGAGAGAAAAGTTTAGGAATGAAAAGGCAGTGCACAAATCAAAACCAATGGCAGAGCAGAGCTTTGGTAAATGTGAGAAAGATTAAGAACTTAAGAGAATTTCTTAAGCTCAGTTTGATGGCAAAAGTTGTACAGTTGCGAGCTCTTATCCTGAATATATACAAACATACACAAACATGCAAGATTATATGCAAATCTTGTGTGAACAACTCGGCAACACCCTGTGCACACACACACATTTACAGCTGCTGTTGAACAGCTGCTGCTACTGATCCGGTAGAAAGGCTTGGCTAAGCATTGTAGAATGATCAGATCAGAGGAGGTGCGTATTGATTTACTTATTCAAATGTTTATTGCAATTTGGCAAATGCTAAATGACTAATTATCACCCCTAAGGCCAATAATCGATAACACACAATTTGAAGAATTTGTGGTCGTTGTTATCGCCTCAAGGCTGTCGCAACCCTACATAACATAACTGACTAATTGCTATGTTCCATTTTGTGGGCTTTCGTGCCTTTCGACTTTGTACATGAGTCATATTTGATTTTGCATGAATATAGTATTATTCACTTGTATGATGTTGTACTATCTCACAATCGTTGGCGTGTTGGAATTATCGTCAACAAGCGAAAATAAATACCCCAAAAGAGGGAACATACGACATCACACATGTGCATGTTTATATATGTATGTGTATGCGTGTGTGTATGTATATATGTATGAGGCAGTTGCCGTTGATAATACAAACGAACAATTGACGAATCGTTGATTATTATTATTATTGTCGTTGTGTTGTTGTTGTGATTATTGTTACTTGTTCATTGCTCCCTAGGTGATGGAAAATGCCGGCCGGATTTTTTGCATGCAAAGTGTGCGATGCCATTGGTCTCGGCTCTCGGCTCGGTCATGCGATTGAATGCTTAAAACTTCTGTTTTTTTTTTGTTTTTTGTTGCTTATATCAAATTATAATGGTTAAGGGCAACAGCCAGCGTGTTATCGAAAATTGTTTGCCGATTAAAGTTATATAAAACGCTCAAATTGTGTGTTTGAAGAAGGGCTGAGTGGTAAGAGAACTGAACAAGTTTGATTGAACTGCTCTCGACTATATGCTTCTGTCCGACGTAGGGGAGGGAGACTGCAGTCTGACAACATGGCATTTCCAATTCTTCCAAAAGAAATCGGACTCTTTAAAAGCTCTCTGGAGAAACTTAACCAAAGTTGCATATAAATAAGATTGTTGTCAAAACTTTCCGAACTAAGAATCAATCTTATTATCAGATGCAACAAATCCTATAGGTTGGAACTAATGCTAAGAAACTAATGCTGGAACTAATGCTATAAGATGGAACTAACACTATACGATGAAATACACTGTTAGATAGTCGTATTTCGTACTTATGCAACACCTCCCCGAAAATATGCCATATTATCCTCTTTTGTTTTGTTGGTATCAGAATGTGAATCGTTGTTTTTTCTACGATTTTGCCTATAATTATTATCCGATCAGTATGAAATTCGATGGATCGGTAGATAATGTGTTTATACATACCAAATTTGAATGAAATGTATCAAAAATTGTGAAAGATCTTGACTTTTATCGATTTATGGGGTTGGGCAGATTTGGAAACAAAATTGTCAGATCAAGCCCCATTATGAAAGTCTTGATGGTCTCTAATCTCTGACGGACGGCCGGGCGGACGGACTGACAGACAGACGAACATGGCTAGATTAAATTACTTGGTGATCCTGATTAGGAATATATATGTGTATATGATTAAAGTATATGTATTCTTGATCAGCATGACAAGGGGAATCGATGTCAGCTCGTCTGTTTCAACACAAAGATCTCAGAAGCCTTGAAAGCTACAGAGCTGAAATTTTTACCAGATGCTTCCTTTGTCTGCACGCTGGTCTTATCCAGATCGGATAACTATATTATATAGCTAACATATAAGCGATTCTTCCGGAATGAACACTTAGGATCATATATATAGTCGACACGCTTTCATTTGAGCCTCTTACATCTGCGTCTACACCAATGCCAGGGTATATGATCTTAGTCTTATGAGTAGGGGTATAAAAACTTGCTATATATCTCCCCTATTGCCAACTTTGATCTGATGAAAGGGTCAATATGAACCGTAACGGTAACTACCAACTATTTTCTTTCAAATTTTTGAAAAAGCCAACTATCTCGAAACCAGCAGACCAAAAAGTACCTTGAATGGCTTTAGAACAGATCTCTACAGTTTCTCTAGCAGTTCACCTATCATTTTGTCCCCCCCTCCATCTCTACATGATTAGGAATTTAAATTTCATTTAATTTCAAAAATTTAATCGAAATTTGTATTTTATATTTCAAATTTAAAGTTAATTAATGGCCTCAGTCGTTGTCGTTGTATTTCTGTATTCCGGCTTTAGCCAGCGTCGATCGTCGTCATATTCATTGCGATATGTCGGCATTATGATAAACAACTCATTCTCCTTATGCGCACTCAGTTGTTCTCGCACAAACTCCTCGAAATTCGTTTCGTTGCCAATCTGATGCGGTTCGGGCAGCCTCGAGTCCAGATTGTAGAAGCTGCCGTCGATGCAACGCAGAGCCAACCAATGCCGTGTGCGAAACGGCAACGGTATATAGTTGGCTAAACTCATCGGGATGGACACGTTCAAGATGAAACCAAATATTTCCGGCGTATTCAGGCACTGGGGATCGCGTCGCCTGTCGTACCAGATGACCTCACAGTTGCGCTGCTGCACTGCATACATGATCACATTGATATCGTAATTGCCCAAGCCGAGCCACGAGCAATGGGGATTGAGCCACATGCGAGGCGACAACTCGTAGCAATAATCATCCAGCTGAGCCTTGGTGAACATGTCGCGGCGCTGGAAGAGATTGTTCAAAGCATGCAGAGCGCACAATTGGCGCGATTGTCGTTCATGATAGATAATCCTCTGCGACATGATGATGAATGAATCTTTGACTCCGTTTCTTGATTGTGCATTACTTAAATTTTGAAATGTGGTCTGACAATTTGGCAAGAAATGCAAAGATTTGGAAACAGAACTTTTACCAGGAGTTTCCAACACGTTGGCAAAACACATAGTTAGAGGATGTTTGCCTTGGCTACTCCGAAGCAGTGATAGCAACAAGAATCTACCTCTGATCCAGCTACGCAAGACGGAACTGCAAGCGAGCATAAGCCGCAGATGGAAGCGTGCCACTCTCTCCTTTGACTGCCTCAGCTTGTGCCGCTTGTAGTTTCATTTTGCGGCTCTGTGGGATGAGCTATCAAAAAATGTAATGACATAGCCAAAGTGACAGTTTCTATACTCGTGTTGCATACTTTTGAGTGTGTCGAATACGAATTTCTTATAGTCAGAATATCGACCATTGTGTTCCTACTTGTTTTTTCATACTTTGATAGCCTCCTCTGTGGTGCCAGTTAATTTGGTTCCAAATTGTACTTTCGTGACATTACAAACTCCAATTTGCGTCACATCAATCCCTGTAAGCAATTACTTGCGATTATATTTAAACGAACGACCGACCGACACCACACGCACCACAAATTGCTTAAGGCATTTGGAAGGGAGGAAGTTATGGCGTACTCTTCAAGTACAATTACATATAACCATTAGAAATTCATAGCTTGTCTATAAGCATTTGATGTTGGGGTAATTCCATTCCCATTCCAAGGGAATCAATATAACAATATAACAACGCAAATGCGGGTTGCCAAATTAAATCAAGTAAAACTCTTGCTGCTTCCCCTTAACTAATGATCTATGATGTCAGAGCTTTGATCCCCTATGTGGCACTGTTACTAGTACTTTTATTAGGGGTTTTTTTCGAATTTTACTATTCAGAATTGACCATCCTATGTTTCTATGTTGATATGGTAGTTTCGTGTCCTGTTTTTGAGAAGAAAGGTTAGCATTCTCTCTCAAGTGTTTTGTCTGGAAACAACTTTTGTTGCCCAAATTCCTGTTTTGATTCCCGCTCATACGCATATCTCCCTGATTCGTCACCTGTTCCGAGTTATATACGCGTCTTTTAAAGCACCATGGTCGAACTTTTTAATCATTTCCTTAGACTAAACCAAGCGAACCTTTTTTTTTGAGCGATTGACAAATTATCCAGTGTATCCAAAGAGAGCAAATTTTTGTTACAAAATGCAAAATCGAATGTGTTGATGTGGAACTAATAGGCAAGGATGGCACTACCTCACGATATGTGATATGACGATCTTGCATTATCAGTTCTGGCACAACAACCGATTTTGGGCGATTTTCACCTTATTCGTCGGCGACAGAACTTCGACCACGATTGAATTCACTATACCAGCAATATACTGATGCTGCCTTATTGTCATACAAAGAACTACTGAGTTCATCGACACATTCTTGTTCAGCTAATCCATGTCGGAAGATATGAAAACCAATCCAACGAAAACCTTCTCTTGAAATTTCCATCTTGAGGCCAAATTGATTTTCTTGACTCACTGCAAACAAATAGCACTTGTACATCAAAACGTTGTGAGTACGTTTATGCTAAAAGAAATTATTATGGTGTTTCCAGAATCTAGCTATTGACATTAGTTCCCGAAATATAAATAGTACCCCGTCGTAACTACCAGGTCTCCGATAAACTTCCAATACATACATTGTGGGCTGTGGGCAGCCGGATAACAAACCTCAATTCACACACGGCCGTCAACTTGCTTACCAAAACTTACCTAACTTCTTGGTTGGTTGCAAGATTTCTAAATGGATATATTGATAAGATAAAGCAGTGGGCGGCAGAGGGCTATCTTTTGTTCAAAACAAAATGGACGGCAGCTTTTGGTGTGGTTTCGGCAGTTAGTTTCGCAATGCAAAAATGTGATTGTATTTTGTGCGGACCATTGATTTAAAGACTTCTTAAATATATAATATTTTCCAGCCAGAAACATGAGGATCAATTGTAAGCCAATTGTAGGGCGTCTTAATAGTCTATCTAGACCTTTTCATTCGCTTTTCATTCTTTTGATTATTTTGTCGTCGTCTTCGTCGTCGTCATCTCAACTTCTCCATAAAAAAAACCTCCGTCGATTGTAATGCGTTTTGAACTTGAACTGTCTGGCGTAGCCGTAGCCCCTTAAACCAGAGTCAGCCACGCATCAAATCAAATTAATTGTTATAATTTATATGGAATTTGATATGTGTGTATGCTAAGCATGTATGTATGTATGTATGTATGGTTTACACCCATGGGTCGGGTCTGTGGAATTTTTAATTGGGGATCGTCCATAATATTATGTACTGAGTTACGTTTCCTTAATTCCTTTTCTGGGTTTTCTCTCTGTTTTGCATACAAAACAAATTCGAGTACAAACAATTAGTAGTCGATACTCCCCGAGTGTAAAAATACAAAGATATATAATAATATTAAGAAAAAAAAACAAACTTATTTAAAATGCGAAACGCGAGCAGCATCGACAGTGGCAGGGGGTGCGGCGGCATTGCCTGCCATGGGGTTGTACAACAACGGCAAACCCCAACCATGATTCGGCCATTTTCGTTTTCATTTGCGAATTAACTTCCGAAAAGCGTTGTCCAGTTTGGGTGGGTTTGGCGTTGGCGCTGGGCTACTTGGTTATGCATGTGCTCGCTGTTGCCATTCCTCGCACGTCCCAGGCGCAGCCACTTGGTCTTGGCATAGTACTAGTACATATATGCTTCTATCTATGTATTCATTTATTCCTTTATGTACATGGACGTATATGAAATATTTTTCCGCATTTACTAAAATATTTGCATTTGCGCGTAGTTGACAAATTTCATACTGATTGGACTTGCGCTGACAAAACATGATTTGCCCAATCTGGCTGAATCCCAAGTTTTGGGCAACTGGCCCGCACCATAAACCACCATTATGCCTTATCAGAATATAGTCCATTATAATGCTAGTTTTTGGCATTGCCGCCCGCCATACCATATCTTTATACGCACACCACAGCGCAATAATATCGTTTATAACTTCTGTCTATATATATATATATAAATAGTTTACAATCTGTTTTGACTGGGTTTCTTTTCAACAAAATTTTGTTTTTAATTACAGCTTTTGGATATCGCCAGTTGGCAAATCGTTGGGCATACGAAGCTCTAGACCTAAGAAAGCTGCAAATGTTCCTATATTAGAATCGGCATATGCTAAATCAACGCGTTTGGATCAAAAATGGGTAAGTTAATTAACAGATAAATATAAAGACGCCTGATCGTTGTCGAATTTAGCTGACCTAAGTAGAGGCTCTAGAATTATCTAAATGTTATAGTTTATGAGATGAGAATAGGAGTTGAAATGTATGAACATGTAGATCTGATCTCAATCTATCTATAATTAGTCATTTCTCTCCATTTTGCCCATGTTGTACAGAAATAAGTAAATACGTAGAACACATTTGTAGCATACTTTACGGTCGCCAAATAAATGCATTTTCATATGAACCTCGTTTTCCATGTTTGTTAGTTAACAGGTCATTAGTCAGTGAAAATCGTTGATTATTCTTCGGCTAAGGTCATATTTGTTAGAAGTCTAACGGACACCATTAGCAAAAACATCACAAAAACTTCAAAAGTGAAAAGCTCGGCCAATCTGACAGCTGTTTCGATTGCAGCAGCCAACGCCAGTCAAATCATCAGAGGCATTCATTTTTTGATATTTCACTAACTTCAACCATAAATTACCAATTGAGAATTGTAACGCTTCGAAGCCGGAAAACTCAGCTTGAAATTGTTTCACTGTTGACGCTGTTGACCCCTTCCTGTTCCACAAAACCGACTTATACTCCATAAACTGTAACTTGTGTGAACATTTCACACATCTATCTCTTTTGGCTTGAACTGTGCGTTGCACTCACAATACTTAGGACAAAGATAGATATAAACTTCACGTTTGGTTATTATTCTACATATATAAAACTCTTTGTCCTTACCATCTGATTGGGTATCAACGTGTAGGCCAAGTCATATGAGCTAGATGACTGAAATGTTCACACAAGTTATATATTATGGCCTAGGCGTCCACTAAGGATTCATTTTGTCAAGTTTCCAACTATAAATCTGTCATAATCGACGTCAAAATTCCTATGTAAATGGTCTAACGCAGCTTTTTTAGCAAAAGCAACCGCCAGGTGGAACTAGCTTGGTATGAACAGTCGAGCCAGCCATACTTTCTCTCTCTTATTTTTAGCAACCCTTGTTCTAACTTTATCTAATCCCAATCCAATCCTCCTATTTAGCTTGTGCCGCTGTCGAAGCAGGCGGACATGACCGAGCGCCAGGTCGAACGCTGGTGGCGTCTGCGTCGCGCCCAGGATAAGCCATCCACATTGGTCAAGTTCTGTGAGAACACATGGCGTTGCATCTACTATTTGTATAGCTTCGTATTCGGTGTGATCGTGCTGTGGGATAAGCCCTGGTTTTGGGATGTGAAAACCTGCTGGTACGGCTATCCCCATCAGGTGAGTCACTGAATTGGATAAGAAGTTGTTCGTTGATAATGCTAATTCCCCAATCCTTTACTATTCGACAGTCAATCAGCAATGATATTTGGTGGTATTATATGATATCGATGTCCTTCTACTGGTCACTAACCGCCACCCAGTTCTTTGATGTGAAACGGAAGGATTTCTGGCAAATGTTCATACATCATATGGTCACACTGTTGCTGATGTCGCTTAGTTGGGTGTGCAATCTCCATCGGGTTGGCTCCTTGGTGCTCGTCGTGCACGATTGCGCCGATATCTTCCTGGAGGCGGCCAAATTAACGAAATATGCCAACTACCAAAAGTTATGCGATGCCATATTCGCCATCTTCACTGTTGTCTGGATTGTTACCCGACTGGGCTTCTATCCACGCATCATTTACAGGTAGATGTGGACATGTTGGCACCACCATAATATCATATTTGATCTATTTGAATTTCTTTTGATGCAGCTCATCGGTTGAGGCACCACGCATATTGCCCATGTTTCCAGCCTATTACATCTTCAATTCGCTGCTATTGATGCTGCTGGTCCTGCACGTCATCTGGACATATATGATCCTCAAGATTGTTGTTGACTCTCTGCAGAAGGGTCTGGTAAGTTTGGTACGAAGTCATCTGTGTTGTGTACATCCTTTTCTGTTGCTTGCGGATGGGGTTTTGGGTTATGGTTTTGGGTTTGGGTTTGGGTTTGGCTAGCTTATATCATATAGCAGGTGGGGATTTGGGAAGAAAACCGTCCTTACCTTTAGTAGCGCAGCAGTAATACAAAAATTTATAATATTATAACATATAAATTTAAAAACTTAAACGGCTTGGTCACACCAGAGCACCTAAAAGTATGCAATTATACAAAGACAACAAAATCCAAATCAGCAGAAATCGAAATTGCCCGTTTTTATATCAGAAGAAGGCGTCTTCGACTATGCTTGATCAGCATCGATATAACCATGTCCGTCTGTCCGTCCGTGTATCTGTCCGTCTGTCGATAACGATAACAAATGTGTTCGTTACAGTATCTTAGGGACTTTTTCAAGATAGGATAAGATAGATCGCCACCATCAAGTTATTAACATTTAGTAATTAATAATATATTGTTGGCTTTACTCGTACCTGCTGTAATACTGATCTGTTTGCCTCTTTGTATTTTCAGATGTCCGGTGATATACGTTCCAGTGATAGTGAGGATCTCACAGATAGTTCGGAGAATGTGCGCATTGCCGCCAATGGCTCGGCCTCCACGGCACGCCCTAAGAATAAATCAGCAGCATCATCAGGAGGCAGTGGAGGACTCACCCAGCGCAAAACCAACAATGCCAACAATCTCACAGCATTCGAGGCAACAATAAGGGCCACCGAAGTGCCGAATCAGCTGTAGGGGAATCACGTTGGTGAAGCTGTTGCTGGAGCTGTGTGGGTTAGCTGGCGGCGTTGGATGGAGATGCAGCAGCGCCAATGTGCAGCACCAAACCGATGAACCCCTCCTGGTGATGTGGGTCAGAGGAGCTACGCTACTACAACAACAATACAAACAAAGAAACAACAACAAGAACCAGAGCAACAACAGCAAAACACAGAGAAACCAAACCAGTTCAGAACGTTTTTATGTTAATTTTTAATTTTTATATATCATAAATTTTTTTATGAAAAAAAAATTTAAATAAATGCGAAAAGTAATTAACGCGAAACACTATTACTATTATTATTATTATTTGTTTAAAAACAAAATTTATATATTTTTTTAAAAATTAGTTTTCTTGTTATAACCAAAAATATAAGTAGAGAGCCGGAACAAAGGTAAAAATAAATAATATATAAATTACATACTTACACTTGGCATATACACACACCCGCCCACTCACACACACACTCACACACACACACACACACACACACACACACACTCTCACACACACATACACATAACTATAACCGAAAACGTTTAGACAACAATTTGAAGATAAATTTTTAAAAAAATTAAATAAATGGTATAAAAAATGAAACTAAAATAATTTCAAAAACTATTGTAAATATTGTACTTGTAACGATACTTTTCCCCATATTAAATAAATGTATGCCCCGAAAGAGAACGAGAACGAACGTCTAGAGTTTTGGTAGCAGTGTGCAAATGTCAGTTAGTTGAATCCCATTCAAATCTGCTCCTTTTGCTTCTAGGTTACCTCGTCCACACAATTGCTGTTCTCAAGAACGTCGTCGTCGTGGGAATTTGTTACCATTGTGACCCAGTTTAAGTCCACGCTGTCAACCGTTCTGAGGGGCATTACTAGAGTGAGTGCGAGGTAGACAATGATATACAGCAATATACATTATATGCTATATTGGGCTGAGGTCAAGAATGCTTACAATCAATGTGCTTGAGAGCGCTAAAACGCTACAGAATTTTTATTTGAGAAAGTCTACTTTTATACAATTTTTGTTCTTCGAAACTAGGGCTCTGGCGTATAAGCTAATGTGGTACATGTGGTAGCAGGTGGTAAGGTGGCTTAGGTCTAATTATTGCCTGATCATTGTCAAATACATATTTTGTTTCTATACAAAAAGGATGGAACCTTACTGCCATTACTAGATGCGTGTGATCTTGTCTATCTTTGTCTAGTCTAGTATCGCTCTTGTGGTTGTATAATGTTTTAGTGTAGATGTCTTGTCAGTTACAAGTGTGTATAAGATTTCTTGTCATGTGGACTGAATATCGTTTATATGTGCTTATATATGTTAAATGAATTTCTAGATTGTGTTTCATATGTTTATATGTACTTATGTGTTGTACATTTGGTCATTTGTGTGGACTGTACTTCTACATTATGGAAATAAGGCGTTGTTCATTCTTGAAAATATTGTGTGAACTCAGAATAAAATTTAGAAATACAAATTATTGTTTTTAAATGTTACTTTTCGAACAATTCATGCAATGCTGAATATAAACAATTTCCATTCAGTCTACTTAGTATTTCAGGCTTCTGGAGTTAATAATGATGGACCCTGAATAATGCTCAAATTATATAATTCCACCATGGCCCATTGGCAAATCGGAGGTAGCCTTCCTTTCATATTTTCTATAAAGAATGACACGTACATTGGTGCCATGTTGTGAGAGTGAGATGGCATTACATTCCAGTGCTGTGCTGTTCTATTGCAAAATATGTTTCCTTGAACAATTCTGTATCATAACCATAATACTCCTAACTATACCACTGGAAGGCTTACATCAAATTGGTTTCAATTTGAAAGATACCCGAGAGTTGTACAAACACTTTATTAAGCCGTCTATATAATTAGATATAACTACACGCCACAATGAACTTAGTACTGATAGCCATCCGGTTGGTAGGGGCGGGCAAATGGTGCGGGCGCAAAGGGCACAGGCGGCGGACGCCAATTTGTTGGCGGTGGACGCGGCGGCGGTGCTGGGATGCCAGGTGGCGCCCAGGCATTTGGTGGCTGCATCATGCGTGGCGGCGGCGGTATGCCCATCGACGGGGGCAATGGTGGCTGTCCTCCAGCCATGGGTGGCAGCGGCGGTGGTGGTATTGTAGCTGGAAATGGAGCTGGTTGTGGCACGGGTGGAGGTGGGACAATCATGTTCATGTTTGTGGACGACACAGGTACCACTGGGGGTGGCGGGGCCATCATGGGCGGCGGCGGCATCATTTGTCCCGGCATGACCGGCATCATGCCCTGCACCGGTGCATCGGCGAAGAGCTGATGCGGACGATCTGCATGAGCCGAGGGATTTTGTGCAGCCAGCAAACGTTCGGCAGCGGAGCCGTGGCGCTCGCCTTTGTGATCCTTCTTGAAGGCATACGAGACGGATATGGGGCGATTGCACAGATACTGGCCATTCATGGCGTCCATGGCAGCATCACTGGCCTCGAAGCTGGCAAAGTTAATAAAGGCGAAGCGCTTCGATTTGCCCGTATCCGGATCGCGCATGATCTTCGGTGTTTGCAGTATGACGCCAAAGGCTGAGAATGTGTCGTAGAGCAGCTTCTCGTCGACCTCCTCATCGAGATTACCAATAAATATGTTCGCACCCACGTCCAGATTCTTTTGATGGGCCGAAGCCTTGTTGACGCGTATCGGTTTGCCATACAACTTGATCATGTTCATGATCTTAATCGCATAGTCGGCATCCTCCTCGCTGAGGAACTCCACAAAGCCATAGCCCTGATGCATTTGTGTGACGCGATCCTTTGGCATGTAAACATTTACTGGAAATGGTAGGCAAAGCAAAGGCGGCATTACGACAAAGTATGATGGAGGACCCGCTGTAGTACTTACCAACTGGTCCGGCTTGCACGAACAGCTCCCAGAGCAGGGTTTCAGATACCTTATCATCCAGACCGCCGGCATAAATTGTGGCATCTAGTCAAATGTGTATTAAAAATTCAGTAATTCTTCTACATATGGCACATTGTTACATACCTTGATTGCGTTCAGCAATGGGTCCTGCAGCCATCTTGGAATTGTCTAGTTAAAAAATTTGTCGGTGCTTTTCCACAATATTTTCAATTTCTCCATGCAAGCAGTCAAAACAGCGTTTTAGTGTTGTAGCCGGCTATCAGTGTTGGTAAGGCCAGTGTAGCGATAGTGAGCATAGGTCTATCGAAAATTTCTTATAAATATATCTATACCAAAGGATAGTAAGTATCGACTAGTTTTTAAAATAAAAAATATCGCTGCTATTACTATCACACAAGCACAGTGGTGACTTGGACTTGCACTTCCTTTAATATTAGTATATATCGATACATCGATATTGAAACAACAACCCTAGTTTTTATGTAATTCATTCATCACTTTGTTGTCGTTTGTTACAAGCAAGAAAAAATCGTGCTAGAAACCAAACCAAAGAACCAAAAAAGATAACTAATTTGTGCGCTGTGATGTGATATCCAATTGTTAAAAATAATGAATTGTCATCAAATACTGAGCGGTGCCTGCAATGCAGGGGACCGGTGCTTCGCAATTGGTTCCGTGGAAGGCATACCTTTTACAGTAAGAGAATTATACCCTACATGCATCAAGTTTTCCCCACGGTGTTTGTGTTATATATGTGCATATGTATATACTTATTGTTTTATCATCCATCCATCATATTGTACAACAAACCATGCAAACACAAGCACATACAAATGCAATGGGCCGAGACACATTGTCATACCGATATGCAATATAAGTAGCACTTGGGGGTTACTTATTTTCCAACACGTTGGTGAATTCCAATTGGAATAACTGAGGCACGGAGAGTGTGACTGCGACCGCCACACACTTATCACAGATCACCACATATCCATATCACTATCACAGTCTTCAGACTCGAGGGCAGTATTAGCAATAGCAATGGAAATGTTTAGAAATAGCACAAATGGTCATGTCTTAATGTTTTTATTTACATATTTGCATTATATATATATGGCACACAACATATTTAGAAGAAAAGCAATAATTGTGATGCCTGCATCAGCCTGGGTTGTCTTTGTCTCCTTGGGGTTTGGGTATGCTCCCCAAATATAAATAGATATATTTGCCACACTTGGTGGTCAATTAAATCAAATGCAAATGATGAGCTAGAGCTACACAGAGAATTTTTTGTGTAAATTCGATAACAACAACAAATGTGCGCTGCTGCTGCTGCTGCTGCCTGTTTTGTCTCTGCGCGTGTGTTGGTGTTGCGTATGAATGTCACTATGTGTGTGCGTGTACGAATTGCTTGAGAGTTGACAAAAAATGTTTGATAACTGCTTCTAGTGTTTTGTGTAGGCCAACTGTTAATATACATAGTTTATTTGTTTTCTCATTTTTAATGCCGTTTCGCTTAAAAGCATATATATATGCATTTACATACACACATACTTTGCCAGCTATTAATTACATTTAAAGGTCAAGTGTTTGACAGTAAACAAGCCTCTCACGATTGTAGACACGCATGCATATGTATGTGTGTGCGTAAATATCGGAATATGTACGTATGTATGTATATATTTGTACCCTTCGATTGGTTGGTTGGTCAGGTGGCCTGCCCTAAATTTTTTTGCAGTTATGCTTACATATATATATACACACGCACACATCTAAACATACATTTCTGCTGCCCTGCAACTTGCAACTTCACATTACAATGCTGCTCTCCACCCCCCCTGAGAGGAGCTGGCGCAGCAGCAAACAAACGCAAAAACAACAAAATGTGAAACGCAAACTTCAATATCAAATAAATAAATGATATACATATGTACATACGTACATCGCAAACCATAAATGCCAAAATGGTCGTGAGCCCGCATTTATAAGGTGGCTGGGGCTGTCGATTTTTTGATTTTATGAGCAGTTAAGACCAGTTATGAGCAGTGCCCCATATAAGTGCGCACCTCTAACACCCTAAAGGGTTTTTACCTGTCATTATAATTGTATCTCAAATATCCTTACCCTTTCCACTGGTGTCCAGTTCACGCAAAAACTTGAGATAGCCGCATATCTTGCCCACCGGCAAAATATTTCTCTTATATTGTTGAATTTTCTTTGGGAAGCAAGATCATAAACAAAATTTGCTATTTTTATACCTTTCCAGACAGGCTCAAGGAGTTTCCTTTTTCCGAAGTGCCCCTCAAATAGATGCAAAGATATCACAGAGTTTGATGCCATTTCCTAAATAATGTTTAATTCTCATTTTGACAGATTTTGCTTTTAGAATTCTCCAAAACAGTTCTTAGTAACGATGTTGACCCATTTGCCGTCAGAATTTCCCAAAGCGGATTCTTAGTGCCGTTCATCTAAGCCACAAAATAGACATTTTATTCGACATTTGCAACTGTAATTTTTGAAAACGGCTTCGTAGTTCTCAGTTATGTCATAAAAACTCACCTGAAAAATTCAGTCTCTTAGTTACCATAGTTAGAGCTGTAGATTGATCCCTTAAGGTCAAGAGATTGCTATATATATAGAAGATATTGATTGAAATTTGGCTTACATGGGCTCCGTATTCAAGCAATCATTTCCATAACAAAAAAGTTAGGGAAAATAATAAAAATTTCAAATTAAGAATTGGAATTCGATTCGACGTTAAGCCCCATTTTGCGGAAGCGTAAAATTTCATACCATCTAGGATAATGTTTGTATGTACTTTAAATTCAGAAAAAAAACATTTCAAAATATTTACACAGTTGAAAAGAATTTAAAAATATTAAAAGAATTTAAAAATATGATAATTAAAAAGTTGTTTAATATTTTGTTTTGCGCAGTTTCATAAACATATGCAATTACATGCAATTATCCTCACTTAGGACGCCTTTCTGTTTTGGATTATAAAATTTGAACAATGGAAACCGAACGCATCACCACCCATGTATTAGTATAATCGTAAATTATTTTGGGGTTTTGTTTTCCACCAATGAGTTCGAGTGATTCACTGCCAAATTGCGAAGTTAATAATTGCATTCACTATACCATTCACAAAATGGTATATTAATTTTGTCAGGAAGCTTGCAGTGCACAGAAGGAAGTGTTTGCGACTGTATAAAATATATATATTCTTGATCATGACAAGGGGAATCGATATAACCATGTCTGTGTGTCCACCCGTCTGTCCGTCCGTTCGTCTGTTTCAACACAAAGATCTTACCAGTCTGCACTAACTCCCATATTACAGATTGTTCCGGAATGAACACTTGGGAGCATAACTTTTCTGTTTTTCATCCAAATGAAACCATACTCGGTCTGTATCCAAGATCGGACACCTATATAATGTAGCTCCCATATAAACGAGCATAACTTTACTATTTTTTCATTCAAATCAAACGAAGTACGGGTTGTATCTATTTGAGGAGGCCCCACGCCCACCGACCAGATTTGATCAAGTGATCAGTTATACATTTAAGCCTCCGTTTCTTGTTGGTTTTGATATACGGATCCTCACGTTCCTTCTTTTCTTCGTGTTTTTAATGTTCTCTGGAAGTAAAAGCTTGAATGCCTGCTTTCTAGGCACACCTGCTCCTTCCTATCTCTTACATTCCTCACAGATGTTGGCCTATCTCTTCTTGATAAACCCTCAAAAGTTGCTTTAGAAGTTTCTTTAAAAATCTTCAAGATATTGACTTTCAGATGTTTTTTTTCTTGATTTTTGATTGTTAAAGAGGTCTTAAGTTTCTGGTAGAAATTGGCACTGCCCACTTTTAAAAGAATCTTGTTATTCCCGGTCCGAAGTTGGTAACTTTCATTCTTCTTCGTCGAAAAGACAACAACCAAGTTATGACGAATATATCAAAACTTCTGACCCAATTAAAGTTTCAAATTTCCAAAATTCCGTCGCAGTGGGTCGTCTGAGCCATAAAGTCTAACTTAAGTGTCAATTTTAGCCTTCTTCTTCTTCTTTTTAATATTTAAACCTTGACCACGATTTTAACCCACGTTTGGAGCTTGCGCCTCTACGCCGTAAACTGTGTTTTGTGTAAAACAAAAGCCTGCCTTCTAGCTGTGGCCATTTGACCTGTGAACTGTTCGTCAGTCAGTCAGGACAAGGAGTTTTATATACATTATGGATCATGGATATATAACGCTAATAGTTTCGGTACTATAGAGGCTTAATATAAGATGTTGTCATCCAACTTCTACCACCTGTCCTAATCAACTAGCGCGCAGTGTAAAGACCCTTTGGCTGGGCGCCCCTGTTGTATATATTTGCTCAATTTGTGTTTATTTTATAGCGTCGAGGTCTGTTTTCATGTAAATTTACCAAATCATAATTAACTGTGCACATTCTATAAATGTTTTCGTAGCGGTTTTTTCTTAACCAGAAAAAATCGTACAATAACAACAGCAGCAACAAGCAGCGGCAGAAGCTAGAGAGCAGCTGTCCCTCCAGACGTTATTATACCAGCAATGTGCTACCCAGTCCCAGACCCAGACCCAGGAGCACTTTGTTGACATTGCCACCCACCCATTCATTTAACTATGCCTTCATTTCATTTCAATTCAATTGTAGTATTAGCTGGTCTCTAGCTGTCTGTCAGTTTATACAGTATATATATATATATATTGTATATAATTATATACATATATACTCATATGTATTTTTAATTTATAAACACGTATAGTGTGGCAATAATAGCAAACAGCAAACAGCCAACAGCCACCCCAACCTGAACTTGAAACTGGGCCGCCGCCGCGCCACACACCATCACGCACATGCACTGGCGCACGGTGGCGCCATCTGTTGTCTGGGGTGTCATTTGTATACCCTTGCAGGAGGGTATTATTATTTTTGTCACAATATTTGTAACGATATTTGATCAGCATGACAAGCCAAGTCGATATAGCCATGTTTCTATGCGAACTAGTCTCTCAATTTTAGAGCTATCGCGTTGAAATTTGTACCATATTTCTGCTGTAAACTGTCAAAATCGCCCAGATCGGACCACTATATGATATAGCTCCCATATAACCAACCGATTCGAAATGAAGTCTTAGTACAGCAAAATTGGTTGTTTTTATACCATTCCGTCTGTTTCAAACCCAAGATCTCAGAAGTCTTCAGAGCTACAGAGCTGAAATTTACCAGATGGTTCTTATGTCTGCACACTGGTTAAGTTCGAGATTCATCTAGATCGGTCAACTATATTATATATCTCCCATATAACCGATTTTTCTGGAATGCCTATTTAGTAGCATAACTTTTCTGTTTTTCATTCAAATCAAACCAAATTCCGATTGTATCTATTTGAGGCGGCCCCCACGTTCTCTGGTCTGATCTGATGGAGATCGGAGAACTACATCATATAGCTCTCATATAACGATTGTTCGGGAAAGAACACTTAGGAGCATAATTTTTGAGTTTTATTTCACATCAAACCAAACTCGGTTCGCTTCGCTGACTAGATCTTATCCAGATCGGTCAACTATATCATATACCTCCCATATAACCATTTTTTCTGGAATGAAAACTTAGTTTCTCTTCCAAATCAAAACAAAGTCGTCTTTTTTGTCCCTTGCATCCACTCCCGTTGATCTTGGACGGATCATTATATCATATATCTCCCATATAACTGACAGATTCGGAATTATCCGATGTAAACCTAATTTAGAAGCCTACACGTATGCCAATCGAATTTCAAGGGTATCTACAAGCTGCGGTTAACCCCACGTTGGCTACCCGACGTTGTTTAGCAAAAAGATAATAGCTCGCACATATTGGAACCGTAATTGTGGCGCAACAAATAAATCATTATACAATCAACATACACAGCTAACTAAGTAACAAATAAATAACAAATAGTTAAAACAATAGCCACAGGCAAAGGTTTTTGTTAACTTCCTTTACTTTGGCTATCAACTGATAAGCAGCAGCCCCTCTGCTCCTAACAGATATGCGGTATATGTGAGGAAATAGTACGAAAATAACAAATCTTATATACCATTCACATTGGAAATACCATACATATATTAGCCTGTTATCGAGCGACGGCATCCTTCGAAGCTGGGATTGCTTGCTTGCATTAAGATCGCATTGTTCATTTGAAATTGTCGAATCAAAAAAATCAAAAGAACGCTTGACTTCCCTTGTCTTGCTGATCAAGCATATATATATACGCGTTGTTCTGTGCCCTGCAAGCTTCATGACAAACCAAATATACATTCACAATACATTTTTGTGTATGGTATAATTAGAAACCTTTGAAATTGATGTTGATTTATGACATTGCCTTAGGCTCTCTCTCTTAGAATGCAAAATCTTTTAAGTAGTTTTTAATGTTTTACAACTAATTGACTCAAAGCTGTTCATGCAGTTGCATTACTTGAATTGACTTTGCCTTTTCTAGGAATGCGCATGGAAATCCGATATATATACTACATATATATATGTATATATATCGTTTTCGTTTAGGTTTATAACTTGTTATAAGACCCAAGTACTTATATACCTTTGGGTATGGCAGAGAGTAAATAAAACAAAAAGTATTTCCAGCGAATGAAACTGGTTAGCCGTAAGGAAAACCCGTAGGAGGGGGGGTTTATTTATATTTCTCGATTGGCAAACGTTTTTAAATGAAAATGGCTTTATTGTTTATCAAAATATTACCCTTTTCCACTCGTTCAAACCATTTGTCATAGCAGTTTTTCCATTCCCCTTGAGAAACCAACAAGAACGCCTTTTGAACGCTTCAACTGCTTCTTTGGCAAGCCGAAACTAGCCTTCCCTTCCCTTCTTTTGTTTTGCCTTCACCATTTGTGTCGCACGATATTGCGGCCCCGAGTCCTGCTGGGCGGGAGACGGGCCAACGTCCCCGCTATAATATCTCTAGGTGAGGCCTTGTTTCATAAACGATCTTCTCATTCTCCACTCTGGATTGCTTGGAATACATTGAAGCTTACCTTTGTTGATGCCATATTTGATTTCTTACAGGCTTATGCCGCCGGCTGCAATGTGGTGATCCTTGCGAGCACCTTTGAACGCGTGCAGATCATACCGGGCGCCAGTCATGGCTATGTGAAGATATCAGCCCTGGACTGCAGCACCGATACCGGCAAAATAGCGGCCGCATATGAGAATAAGATATGCATTTTCGAGCCCACTCCAGTGATTGAGTCCAGCAAGCACAACACTCACTTTCTGGACTACAGGTGAGTGGCCTTGCCTCTGGCAAAGATCACGATCTTGATTGTGATCTGTGCTCGTTTCAGATGGGTACAAACTGGCTCCTTTACGAGTCACTCGAGCGTGGTGACCCTGTCTTGGAATTTGGAGGGCACACGTCTATTAACTGGCGGCACCAATATACAGCTCTGGAAGAGTAAATCGCCCACACACCATGAGGAGGAGCACACGGGTAAGTCAAAAGGGGGCGGGGGGCCATTTATTCGTTATCTGTGTGATCTGATGGTTGGCATTTGCATTTGCAGGCGTCAAGTTTGAGATTGGGGAGAGCAAGGAGCCCAAACCACCGACCAACCTTAACCAGTCGGAGGATGTGTCGACATGGGAGAATATCTGGTCCTGCCAAACAGCCATACCCATTTATCACATGGCATTTAGTCCCGATGGCACCCTGTTTGCCACTTGCGGCCGCAATGATCGGCTGGTCAAGATCTGGTATGAGAACAAGCAGGTGCTCTTCCCCGCCAAGGGCACCGCCTCGCGCCACACGGATGATCTCGCTGGAGCCGGAGGCGGCGGTGACCTGAACTTCACCTATGTGTATATTGCGCATCCGAGGGCGGTGTCCAACATTGTGTGGAGGAAGACGAGCAAGTACATGCCAAAGGGTTCGGTGGCCAATATGCTGGTCACCTCGTGCCTGGACAACATATGCCGCATTTGGATCGAGACGGTGCTGCCGGACGATGGCCTCGCCAACATGACCCAGTTCGATCCGTTGGCCTCTCAGAATCCCAAATTCCGGACGCATAGGCACAAGCATCGCTTCATGCAACGGCTGAAGCACATGAAGACCTGCTTTCACATCCGTCGCCACATGAAGGCGGGCGCCAATGCTTCGAACAGCACCGCCTCTGGCGCTGGCGGAGGAGCGGGCGGTCATGGAGCCGGTGGCGGAACAGGCATGGGAGCCATGGGCAGCTCGCCGGCCAGCTTCACCAATTACCAGGGACCGATACCATCATTGCCGTCGTCGTGCAGCGTCCACGACTTTCACTCGTACGGTTTCCAGGGATCGAGCATGACGCCCGGCATGCATTTCCATTTGGCCGCTTCCATCAATGCTGAGACGGACATACCGCTGGTGCCATCGATGCAGACCTCCGATCCGGCCAATCAGAACGTCTTCATCCTGCACTGGCTGAACAACAAGGAGATGCATTTTACCCTCCAGGCGGAGGCCATCCTGCAGGAGCTCACCAAGAAAGTCCTTGACGAGGAGAACGGCGTCGGTGGCGGCGGCGCTGGTCCTGGTCAGGGCAGTGCCGGCAATGCGTCCAGCGGTGGTGGGGTCGATCTGCCGGACGATGCCGCCGCCCATCCGCACAAGAAATACCTGCGCTCCTCCAAGTCCGTCTCCGTGGACGACAGCGGCGAGGAGTACAGCAAATATTCGCAACACACGGCGGGCACTGCCGGCGGCGTTGGTGGCCTCCATTTGAACTCTATGTCCAACACCACGTCGCAGAATTCGCTTAACAATGATCAGCCCCATCCCATTACCCAACTGGTGGACTCGCTGGACAACAAGATCGAGTGCCTGCTGCGCGATTGGCACCAGAGCCCGGATCTCCTGTTCGCCATCCATCCGGTAGACGGCAGCTATCTGATCTGGGTGATCGAGTGGCTGGACGACTATTATCCGGGCTCGTTCCGGCAGGCGCAGGTGTCGTTCTCCACGCGCATACCGTCGGCCTTCCCTTTGGGCGATGCCATGTCCATGTCCACCACGGTCAGTCTCTTCAACACGGGTTCGCATCCGTTGGCCTTTCGCGACATAGCCAACAATGTGAGGAGCAAGGATGAGTTCCACAAAACCAATGCAGATGATGCCTCCGTGAAGAGTGACCAGAACTCGGGGCAGGCCTATGCCAAGCACGACGAGGAGCCCGAAGATCATGATAATGATGATGACCAACAGCAGCAGCGGGAGGAGGATCCTGGAGAGCAGAGCACCGCTGCCAGCGGGGGTGCAGGTGGGGCTGGAGAGCATAGCAGTAGCTCACATGATTCGGCTGCCGCTGGCGCCGGAATGCCCTTGAATGTGTCCCCGTCCGTGTCAATGGTCACCAAACACTCCAACGGCACACTCAATCTCTGGCAGCTGACGTTCGCCTTCAAGACGAAGTTCACCCAAGTATTAAGCATTGGCCATGTCAGCCGCGCCTCGGGCCATCGTTTCCGGGTGAATGACATCACCTGTCACCCGGTGCTGCCATTGCTGGTGTCTACCTCGCATCACAATCTGCCCGACTCCGCGGAGGCCAAATCGCCGATGTCGCCATTTGAGCCACTGATGGCGGCGGCCGGAGGAGGAGGAGTCAGCAACGGAGCTGGCGGCGGAGGAGGTGGGTCCGGTGGGTCCTCCAGTGGCGACAAGGATGTGTTTACCCCAACTGGCTTCTGTTCGGAGCTGATCCTGTGGCGGGTGGACTCGGTGGGACCGCTATGCCATTCCGGAGGCGTCTGCGAGCTGGCCAGGATCAACTCGCCGGAGATATCGGCCTTCAGTAATGTGGCCTGGATACCCACTCTGTTGCCCAGCACCACGCTGGGCAGCTACAGCAATTCCCCATCGGCCTGCTTCGTGGCCAGCGATGGCGAGAATCTGCGTGTTTACCAGGCGGTCATCGATGCCCGAACCTTGCTGGCGGAGATCTCCTGCTCTGAGAACCTCAACACGCTGCACAAGTCGCACTCGCTGTCCTCCATGATCTCGAATGCATCGTCCAGCCTGAAGGCTCAGAGGTCGGCGCTGCACGACAAGCTGAAGGTGGTGTCCCAACAGTCAACGGCGCGCCCAGGCTGCATCCTCCAGCTGGACGCCATCTCGGATGCCAAGCACGACTGGCAGAACACACAATTCCTGCACGTGTTTCAGGCCCAGCTCATCACGGGTGGGCAGCGCATCTCGGTCCATGACATGGAAGAGCCACGGCTGAATGCTTTGCTCGAGTCGGACATGGACGCCATTGTGGATCTGCAGCGTAATGTTGACTTCGAGGAGCCCTTCTACATAGTCAACATCGAGAAGACACTCCGAGGCAGCACCATCCACATGTGGCGCATTGTGATCAGCTCCAAGCAGCAGAACTCATTCCTCTCAGAGACGGCCATGTATGTGCCGGACAGCAATCTGACCCAAGAGCCGGATGATCAGGAGCAGGGTCAAGGGGCACCGCGGCGCATGTCCCAGGGTGCCGAGACCCTCACGGGTGGCGAGCAGTATGGTCATGTGGAGGCGCCTCACATTTCGATCACTACCAAGAAAGTGTGCACCCAAGAGCTACCGTTGCCGGAGGGCGTTGATGTCATCCATGCCTCGCCTGCGGCTGGCCATCTGAGCAGCTCCAGCATTTATCCGGCCTGTTTTGCTCCCTACATCATAGTCACCGCCTGCTCGGATTCGGTGTCGCGCTTCTGGAAGTGTGAGCCCATCGATGACCATGAAGATGAGGCGGACGCCTATCACTGGTCCGAATGGAAGATGCTGAGCCGCATCCAGCAGTCGGCCATTGAGATCCCCGGCCAGCCGTTGAACATCAGTGCCGCCTATTCCGGCCGGATAGCGTGCGCCTATAAATACGGCAAGAGCTTCACCCGCCCCAATAAGGGAGATCCAGATTCCAGGTACGTTAACCTCTGTGTGGCCATTTACGAGTGCGAGAGCTCCGGCGGCAGCGAGTGGGTGCTGGAGGACACCATTCATTTGAAGAACGTCCATCTGCCGAGAATCAACATAGGCCATGGCATCGATCTGAGTTATCTGCACGACAGCCGCCTCCTGGCCAAGAAGCAGCGCCTCAATCAGGTGCTCCACACCTTTGCCCACGACGAGAGCCGTTCCCCGCGCAGCGGCAGCGGCGAGACGACGCCGGAGCTGGCCGTGAAGCAATCGGCCGCCGCCTCCGGTCTGCTCACGGTGCCCAGCTTCAGCACGCTCCAGTCGCTACGTAAGAGCATTGCCGAGAATGGCAACACCTGTCCCCTCACCCAGAAGCATCTGGTGCAGCTGGACTGGGTGTCCAAGGAGGATGGCTCTCACATCCTCACCGTCGCCGTCGGCAGCAAGATCCTGCTGTATACGCCGGTCAGCTCGGATATTGCCCAGGCCAACATCAAGGCCATGAAGGAGTCGCGCTCTGTGAACCGTCCCATCCTGCGCAAGGCCAGCTCCCTGGCGCAGCCCAACTTTGTGGACGAGATCCGTTGGATGAAGCTGCGCCAGATCGATCTGCAGACGGCCGATGGGTTACCGCCGCTGCCCATGCAGATCTCGTGGGTGCGCGATGGTATCCTGGTGGTGGCCATGGACTCGGAGATGCATGTCTACTCGCAGTGGAAGCCGCACTGCAGTGGTCACCTAATGGCCGCCTCCATCGAGGATGCGCCCGACACGCGCAATCTGCGCGACGAGGATCTGCGCTCCCTGGCCAACGAGTCCACCCAGCTCAGACTGAAGAATGTGGCCTCAATGCCGCTCATCAGCAAGGTGAGCACCGCCAATCTGCAGCTGTTGTCGCACGACAAGAAGCGTCGCCTGGCCAACAGCAGCATGGCCAACATGGCCAACGGCGTCGGACCCGGTGGCTTCGATATGGGTGGCGGCAGCGGTGATGGTGGTAGCGATGACTACATGACCGACTTTGGCCTGTTCCAGGCGTCGCGTATTGCCTGCCCAGTGCTGCCACAATACCATCCCAAGCAGCTGATGGAGCTGCTCAATTGCGGCAAGATCCGTTGGGTGAAGGCCATTCTGGCCCATTTGGTGCGTTGCATGAGCGGCACTGGTTCCGGACCTGGCATGGGATCGGGCAGCGCTGGGCAGGATGAAGATGGCTATGCCCGGCAGCGAAGCTGGTCAAGATCAAGAACGCTGAGCATCAGCTATACAGCGGACACCAACATTCAAGCGGAGCATCGCGGCAGCACCACCCAAATACCCGAGGAGCTGATGCTGGACTACACGGAGATCAACTCGATACCACCGCTGCCGTTGTGGGTGCTCCTGAATGCGGATCGGGAGACACCTGGGCAGCTGGCCAATGGCGGGGAGGGCGACAAGGATTACGATGAGCTCTTCGATATGCACAACTCGGAGGACAACCTAGATGAGCTTCTGAGCGATGGGGACCACAAGCGCCAGGAGCGCCGCCTCTCACTGCCCGAGAAGCAGTCCATCTCGCATTTTGGCCCCAGGCAGGGCCAGTTGCTCTCCCGCCTGCTGACCCACACCCATCTGCCGGGTCTCTCCTCGTTGGACCAGATGCATCTGTTGGCTTTGGCCGACACGGTGGCCACCTGCAACACGGACTTCTCAGACAAGTTTGCTGCCGCCGATCTGGGCAAGGCGAATCCCCCGCACAAGGATGTGGTGGGCACCGGCAATGACTCGCTGGATGATTGCGGCCTGCGCTTCCTGCTGGCCATGAAGCACTTCACCTATCTGCTGCGTTGCCTGCCGCTCCAGCAGAGGGCCCAGTTCCAGCGCCAAGGCGTGGGCACGTCCAACATTGTGTGGGCCTATCACTCGGAGAGCGAGGAGGAGCTGCTGCATTTGATACCCAGCTACACCAAGGGCGACCTGCGCTGGGCCACGCTGCGTGATCTGGGGATGGGCTATTGGCTAAAGAACATCAATACGCTGCGCAAGTGCGTCGAGAGGCTGGCCAAGTGCTCGTACCAGCAGAAGGAGGATCCGCTGGACGCGGCCATCTACTACCTGGCCATGAAGAAGAAGTCGCTGGTGTGGGGCCTGTTCCGGTCCAAGCGGGACGAGAAGATGACCACCTTCTTTGGCAACAACTTTGCCGAGGATCGGTGGCGCAAGGCGGCCTTGAAGAATGCCTTCGTGCTTCTGGGCAAACAGCGGTTCGAGCATGCGGTGGCCTTCTTCCTGCTGGCCAATTCGCTCAACGATGCCATCGAGGTGTGCATGAACAAGCTGGAAGACTTTCAGCTGGCCCTGATCATCGCCCGGCTGTACGAGGGCGATGGGGAGGGCTCCTACTATCATCGCTTACTGCACGACCACATCCTGGGCACCGATGTGGAGACGGGACGCTGCGATTTGTCGCGCGCCCATCCCGATCCCTTCCTGCGCTCCATGACCTATTGGACCATCAAGAAATACCAGGAGAGCCTCAACACTCTGCTGCTGAACAACGTGGGCAGCTTACACAGCAGCTATCGGGAGGAGGATCTGCTGCGGCCGGAGTCGCCCACGGCCACCAATCCGAATGTCTTCAATTTCTACATCTATCTGCGCACCCATCCGCTGCTCATACGCCAGAACATTGCGCTGTCAGCGCAGGAGAAACGCATTGCCCACGTAATTCTCTCCGGCTTCAGCTATGCGGGCGATGTGCGTTCGGCCAATGCCGCGGCCAGTGCCGCCAGCGATAAGCAGCTACAGCTGGAGGACTCAATAACGGCCATCGAGCGTCAGCTGTACTTTACTACCGCCCATGGACACTTCAAGTCGGGCTGCCCGGCGCTGGCGCTGGAGGTGCTCAACAAGCTGCCCCTGAAGATCAGCGACGGCCCTGGCAGTAGTGTGAGCAGCCATGCTCACGAGAACGATCAGTTGAATAAGGAAGAGCTCATCAACTCGGGCATCATGGACCAGTGGAATCAGCATAAACAGGTGGAGACGGCCGATGCCTTCGACTGGGGTGCCCCAGCCGCCGACAGTCAGTCGGAGGCCAAGTTCGAGATCAAATGGGATGATGACGAGGATGAGGATGCCATTGAAGATGAAGAGGACGATAAATTGGCGACACCACAGCCGCCTGCGCAACTGGGCGGAGTACGCTTCAAATCTGGCGGAGAGCACAAAATGGATATCATGGCGCAGCAATTGAAATTCGTGGCCTGTCTCAAGATTCTCATGGAGGAGCTGTCCACCCTGGCCACCGGCTTCGAGGTGGATGGCGGCCAGCTGCGCTATCAGCTTTACATGTGGCTCGAGCGGGAAGTGGAGGCCCTAAAACAGCTCTGCAACTACTGCAGCTCGGAGCAGGGCAACGAAGCGGTCGATGTGGATGCCTCCGGCGATGCCAAGGACAAGGATATAAATGCCAGCATCTGTCCCAGTACCGAACGGCCCACGCTTCACGAGATTCTTATGCAGGACAAGCAGGACTTTGAGGCCAAAGTGATGCGGGCAGCCAAGCGAAAGCGCTGGCTTAAAGGTGAGTCCACATCAGCCAAGGGCAGAAAGAGAAGGCCGATGATAGAGGGATAAGCCGAGAAGATAAGAGAGAATAGATGGAGAGTATGAGAAGAAGTAGTAGAATAGAGTAAGAGAAGAAGGATGTGGAATAGAATTAGCGGACGCTATTTGATATGTAAATGAAATCCTCTGTTGCTTTCAGCCAACGAGACGCTGCTGAGAACGTTGCTCAGCTACTGTTCGCTGCACGGAGCCAGCGGTGGTGGACTGGCATCGGTGCGCATGGAGCTCGTGCTGTTACTGCAGGAGCTGCAGCAGGAGAAGACGCAACAGCAGCTGCTCAGCCCTCTGCCCTTCCCCACAACGCTGCCGTTGCTCAGCGCCTGCGTGGCGGGCAACAAGACGGTGATAGCCGATCCCATTAAGTATTTACAGTCGCAGACGGTCGACATGCTGCAGAGCGTCATCAAGGTGCTTCCTTTCCCGGGCATAGAGACGAACGCTCTCAGTGAGATCTTTGTGCTGCGCGATCTGGCCGTGGCGCTGTCCTCGTGCATCTATCAGTCGCTGTGCGACTCGGAGAGCTTTGTGGTCAACAACTCGTCGTTCAATGGCTATCCGAGTCCCGGCATCGAGAACATTGCCAAGATCAACTCGTCGTTCGAGTGCAGCTATCTGGTGGGCAGTAGGAACGGCGGACGTCGGCGCAAGTACTCCACAGATGAGCCGGCTGGCATATGCACCACGCCTTCCAAATGGCCGGGTGTGACCAATCTGCGTTCATTGTTGGCTCGCGAGAAGGACGAGGATGTGCCGAAGCTGAATGTGCTGCTGCTGGAGTCGTTTGTGTCCACCTACATGGCTCTGTTCATCTACTCCCTATCCACTTGTGACAGCCGGCTGCTCTACCGCCTCAGCGGACAGATCTTCAGCAACGACACCTGGTCTACGCTGTTTGGCGGCGGCACTAAGAAGCTGCTAATCAAGCCGGCGTCTCTGCAGCAACCTCAACTCACGGCACAGGCCAGTCTTCAGCAGCAGGAAGACGCCTCCGGGGCGGATGAGAACAGTGTGTGGAACACAGTGACCTCCATTACAAAGCAGCGCATGAAGCTGAACATGAAGATTCTGGGCAATTTCAGCCAAAGCAGCACCTCCAACAACATGAAGGAGGACAAGCCCACATACAGGGAACAGTTCATGCCACCAGAGACGTCCATGTTGTCCTATTTCCTCAGCAAGCCACCCAGCAACGGTAAGAAGAGCCCCAACTCTCTGACAACTTGCAGCTGGAGATCATTTTCATTATCTCCCTTTTCCAGAGTGCGATGACTATGATACAGATGACTCGCACGAGTCGGAAAACGAAGAGACGGATGAGGACGATGACGATGTCAATGTGAATGTGAGTCGTTCGCAACTGAAACCCAAAGACAATACGGAGCACACAAATCCAACTTCCTACTCATGGAGCATTCTGCGATTGGCGCTCATTAAGATTATCACACACAAAATCCAGGAGATTGTCAAAGTGTCTGGCATCGAGCTTCAGGGTAATTGATTGAACCTAATCCTCCGGAATATCTCTTACTCAACCCCAACCCCCCATCCTCCCGCTGCTGTCACTTACAGATCTGCCCGTGATCAGTCCGCTGTCGCATGAAGTGCTCCGCACTTTGAATCGCTGGCAGGAGTTTGCCCTCAATGATTTGATAGCCAGGGGTCCGCCTTCAAGGCATTATATACCCGGTTGCTATGCGGAGAGCGGCATCAGTGGGTTGGGCATCCACAAGTACCGCTCGCTGTTGAACAAGGACAATACACCCTTCATATCTGGCTCATCGGCCGGTTCCATACGTCGTTTGTGGAACTATTTGGTGCGCCAGGAGCCCGCCCAGGAAGTATTCATAAAAAGCATCTTTGGCAAGAACACGGAGCCAAGCACACGAGGCTCGCATCACACACATCACGACAACGAGGCTGATGAAGGTAAGTAATTTGGGGGGAATGGTAGCATGAAGTGACTTCATACCAGAGAGAGAGAGAGAGATGGTCTTGTGACAGCTTCCCTATGGATCTTGTCTCTCTAGTAGTGTTTTTATGGTAGGAGTGGAGTATGGCCACCTCTGTTAACCTCTCCATCATCTCCAGGTCAATCGCATTCAACCAACGAGAATTCGGATCACATACGCATCATTCACAAGGACCATGAATCGATATTGTCCTTCTGCTTGAAGAATAACAGCTCGTCGATGATAGCGTTTGCCACTCCGCGCGAAATACAGGAAATCGATATATCGCTGCTATTGGAATCGCCCAATTGGTATGAGGATGAATGCGATTATGATATGATGACTCTGTCCAAAGATGCGGACACCAATAGTTCCTCTTTCCTCATCATCCAGACGCAGGAGCAGTAAGTTGTCTACCCAACCTGCTTCAGATTGCATTAATCCTTACATTTCTCTTATCCATTAACCATTGGTCGTGTCCATGTCCATGTGCTTCCAGGGGTCAATACGGCGGTAGCAATGCATATAACGATTCCAATGCGAGCACACAGACCGCCTCGCAGTCCGGCCGCGGAACATCCATGGTAAGTGGACAAAAATGTGTATGTATGTACCATATAAAGTATATATATTCTTGATCACACAGTCTTTGACTAACTCTCCACGAGTACACGCTCGTCAATCCAGCCTGCTTTCGTTTAGTTAACCGGAGCCTTTCCCTCTTACGAGTGTTCCTATTTTTATACCATTCAAGCTAAACATGGAATTTTGTATTCCCAATTCAATCCAGTTCCGTACTTGATTCAATCCTTCCATCCTGGAATCCAGGACATAATCAATCCTTTTCAGCTTGACTGTATCCTGGCATTTTTTGTATTCCTGTGTACAGGTTCTACGTCATAAGGTGGATAATGTGAAGCGCATGAGTGCCCACCCATTGATGCCGCTCTATTTAACTGGCGGCCAGGATGGTTCCGTGCAGATTTGGGAATGGGGCCATCAACAGCCGGTTTGCAGTCCACGCACCTCGGGCACATTTGCCAAGGTCACGCGTTGCCGCTTCTCCGAGCAGGGCAACAAGTTTGGCATCGGCGACGGCGATGGCAACCTGAGCCTATGGCAGGCGGGCATCGCATCGCAGAATAACCGTTCGTTTATAGTGAGTCCACGGGGTGTTCTTCCATGTGCAGCCAATGCAATGATCAAATTATCCTTACAGACCTACCAGTGCCACAACAAGACGCTCTCCGATTTTGTGTTCCTTGGCTCATGCAGCCTGCTAGCCAGCGGTAAGACTGATATATCCAAAGGATATCTATAAAACTCGTTTGCTCATTCCGATATTTGTGTATCCCATTTAGCTGGTCAAAGTTCCGAGAACAAGAACATCAACATTTGGGATACGCTGTTGCCGCATAAAAAGTCCTGTGTCTCGGGTAAGTAATGTGGGATCTCCTAAAGGAAGATCTCAAGATTTTTTCAAATTAGGTTAACGAGTTTTGGAGAGGATGTTAGTGTACGAATGGGGTACTATTTATGTGTCGGGAGCTGGCAACACTAATGTCAATAGCTAAAATCCGGCAACACCATAATAAAGTTTGACATTTCTTAGGATAAACGTACTCACAACGTTTTGACGTACAAGTGCTATTTGTTGTGCTTGCAGTGAGTTAAGAAAATCAATTTGGGGAACAAAATGGAAATTTCAAGAGAAGCTTTTCGTCGGATTTACTTTTAACAATTATCTTTTATGAACTCCCATGATATGGGTATCAATCTATAGGGTTAGATGCGAAGAATATGGTTAGCTAAGTGATATAATGCTGTACAAACACACACAACATACTCTATATGTGGATTTCAGCTGACATATAATTTCAACACAAATTCTCTTCCTCCAATTGCAGCCTTCACCTGTCACGATCAGGGCTCATCGTGTCTGGTCTTTGCACCACAACATCAGGTGCTCATCTCGTGTGGCAAACGCGGTGATGTCTGCGTATTCGATGTCAGACAGCGCACGCTCCGTCATCGCTATATGGTGAGGATATACCTAAATAACTAAATACATAATTTGTGATGAAAACCATTTCTTTTTGGTATCGGCAGGCACACGATAGCACCATTAAGTGTATTGCCTTGGATCCGCATGAGGAGTTCTTTGTCACCGGGTCCATTGAGGGTGACATCAAGGTGCGTTGCGCGAATGTAAAAATATTTATAGAAATATGTCCTATATAAACGTTTTCTCTTGTTTTTTCTTTTTTTTTTGGTACTTTACAGATATGGGATATGAATCAGTTTATGCTGATCAATACGTTCCCCCATGAGCATGCCAAGAATGGCTTCTTCAAGCACACCGGCCAGGGTGTTAGCCAGGTATATGTGGATCCATTTGGCCGTCTATTCTCTTGCGGCTCCGATGGTTGCATGAAAGTGCGCCTATTGGTGGAGAAGGACAACATTGTTCATACCGTGTATTAATTATGTAAGCCTGTATACGTGTGGGTGTGTGTCTGTGCGTGTGTGTTCTAAGGGCAAACAAACACATTCATATGTGTTGTATCTGTTAATAAAACAAAGACCAGAGGTAGAGCAATGCGCAGCTCCGTTATTTTATCGAGCAGCAGACAGTGCGCACAAGTGAGATGTCGCTTGCACACGCATGATCGTTTGCTGTCTCGATACTTTAATGACGTAGATGCGCAGAACGAACAAAAACTCGTATCCCTTTCTTTCACGGTATCTGTTTGTAGATTTTATAGTAATCGTGTTCTTAATATCTATATATGGCAAGCTGTTGTGGGCGATATTTGCGGGTCTTTAAATTCTGAATTTTGTAAAACAAGGCGGACATTAAATATCCAATAAACTCTGAGATAATATCTACAAATATCGCCCAGAATATTACCCATATATAAATATAACATGTATACCAACCTATGTCAACCTATATAAGTCCTTGTTAAATGTCTGTCTGTCAGTCTGCCAGCCTGCCTGTGCGTATGTATGTGTGTGTGTGTGTGTGTGTGTGTGTAAACGTGTATTTTACTATTATTACAATATATATAAATATTTTATTATATATATATTTTTTTTGTTAAACGTTGATTTGATATATATATATTTGTGTGTATTAATTTTTTTTGCTGTTTTCGCCTCGCGTTTACGCCCTTCGCGTCTCTCCCTGGAACCATGAAAAAAAGAAAAACCAAACGAATCGATTTTCGGCCTTCGTGTTTGTTCGAAAACGATTCGCGCTTATGATTCTGAGTATTTCCTAAACAGACTATATATACTATATATTATTATACATACATATACATTACATGCATACTTATATACTACTTACTATATACGCTTTAAATCAATTCTTAATTATCATATTTATATGTATATATATATATATATATACCATATATATATATGTATATATATATATATATATACCATATATATATATGTATATATATATATATATATATATATATATGTATATATATATATAAATATTTATATATAAAAAAGACATTCAAATATATATATATATACATATATATATATATATATATAAATTATTATATTATTATATTATAAACGTCTTTGTGTTATACTTTGTGTAACAATTTGTCTGTTAAATCAATCAATCAAGATATATATATATATATATATCTAAATAAATAAATTAACTAAATAAAGTGCAAATTCAAAAGTATTAAATCAATGCAAATGCAACAAACGTGTTTTCAATTTGTTATGGTGTGAAGTAAAAGGGTTGCTTGGAATGCCTTCAAAACGACATTCGAAGCACTCGGGCTCTTAATGAATTGAATGAAGTTGCCCAACATTCTTACGAAAACGAGCAAAGGAGAATCAATGAAAAAGCGAGTTTGTTTCAAACTTCGTTGTCATTCACAAACAAAAAAAAAAGGAGAAAAAACCCTTAAAGGCTCGCCGGCGACTTCATTTTCGTCGCTCATCCATCCTACTTTTGGGATCCACCACCATGAAAGTATGAAACTGTAGTATGTGCATGACATGAGTAGACAGTGTAACACTCAGTTGCAATGTATATGTAAGTACACAATTGCCAAAGCATTCTTCAAGTCCAAAGGTAAGCAAAGCGCTCCTGGCGTGGGAAGTGCAATATCAGCATATCTGCATGCATAGCATTGGGCGACAATACCCTAAATTATATACACATACTGCTAAACGCTCAGGCAGCGTAGCTTTAAAGCATTAGGCTAAGTGCATATCTATATAGATATAAGAAATTAATCAAATAAAAGCGACACAAGCGAACAGACGATGTGTTCTTATTCTTGTGAGAGTGACATTGCGGTGGGCTTTCATGCCTTTTAATACAAAATGCAAGAATGCTGTAACAAATTGAATTGCTCCCAATAATATCATTGGAGTTTTGAATTTAAGCAACACATTCAGTATTGGAGAAGAGTCGGAACATCAAAATATCTTACAGAAAATGCAATACCTTCAAAACTAAGTCATTGTACTCGTACTCTGGCAGCATAAACGAGTATATTGTATTCGTGTAAAACTGATTGCCTTATTAACAGTCAGAAGGTAGATTATACAAGCCGATTTTCAACTAAATGCGTTAAAATTTGTGGAAGATATATAATTTATATAAACAAACTTGATCTGACGCCCCACAAGGGGAGTCTACATACCAAATTGAGTCTCTCTAGCTCTTATAGTATCCGAGGTCTAGGTGCTCATACGGACGGACAGACAGACATGGTTAGATCAACTCGGTTGTGATGCTGATCAAGAATATATATATACTTTATGGATTCTGATTTTTTGTACTTTTCATATTTTATCCACAATTATTATAAAGGTCTTGGCATCATTTTATCCATCTTCCCCCCTGTGTTTCCCCATTTCTATAGTCTCTAGAGTGGTTTCATCTTCATCAGCATCAGCCATAGATCGATGCTGAGAAGGAATAGTAAAACTTTATAATAGATTATGGCAGATTTATCACTAAACCATAAAACATCTTCATCATCAATGTATTAATCCAGCAAACGATCATGCCTGAGTATATCTTGCACATTTCCCTATCTCTAGCACTTCTTTCATATCACTAGGACCAGCAATACCTACCAATCGTTTCCACAGCACCGCCCAGTTCTATTGAAATCACCCCAAACTCCACAGCTCAACTGAAGACAAGACCACAGAATGCGTGTTTTGAACGCATATCATTCGGTTGATATATAGTATGATATAGATATAGATATAGATATGTATACAATGCGTATTTGTAAATATATATTATGGTATTATATGTAAGCTTTGATAATTGATTGCCTTATTAGAAGTATAAAGAGAACTATCGTTGAATTAGTTGTTGATTTCCGTTTGCCATTGAAAAGTGTTTTTCTTTTTTATTTGTTTTTTTGTTTTTGTTGTTAGGCAATCAAACAAATTAGATGCTATGGCTCCCATATATGGGCCTTTAATAATAAAACTAAGCAAAAAAAAAAAAAGGAAAGATATATATACCAATAATAGAGAAGAAGAGTTCGCAAAAGGTAGTCAAAAGAGGAATTACTCGTATTAGGTAGGTTGAGCTTGAGCTACGTTGGCAAGCGGTAACGGAAATGTTGGACCGCCGCCGCTGCCGCTGCTGCGTCATGTGGCATCCGTTCGAGTTCGAATTCAATAGAAATCTTGTCATCATCATCATCATCGTCGTCGTCGTCGTCGTCGTAGTAGTCATTGGGGGGTATGGCGGCTGGCTTCATTTTTTTTTCTGGCCTGGACAGCTGTTTATCTAGTCGCGTCGTCGTTGTCGCTGGCTCGGCTAGCTATTCATGACCTCGGTGGCTTAATTAGCTTGCTGGTGGGTGGAGGCAATTTGCAGAAACCAGCTGCATCGAAAACGGGAAGCAGCTCGCGCACACGCCCCGGTATCGAGCCATCAAGCATTCTTTTTGCCAATTCAGTAGGTTGAAGATGTCAAAGATGGGCCAGATGCAGACGCAAGCGGGGAGACGGAGACGGAGACATCAGTGTGGGATGAGTTGGGGAAGAACATGTTACGTTACATAGATGTTTATACACATAAATAATGGGTTATAGTGGTTATACTGGGCTTATGCTTCATGAAATAGAACTCAGATCAAGTCAAAGTTTGTGTGCTGCCAAATATACTTAAAAATCGCTTCTAATGTAGTTAAATGTGAACTTTCTTTGCTATCATTAAGATATAAAGAATTTCCTACCTATTTTCTATAACAAAAGTCCACTTTTCCAATAAATCATATCGATTTTAAGATCTGTGTGCCTTTAAATAGAAGCAAAAGATGAATATAATTCATTCTATGACACTTTTGCAGAAGGAATTTTCCAAAACACCTCCTTGGTGTGCACCTCAGCCATAAAATCTAACTTGCGCGACATTGTCAACGCTCTGACTTCTATGGTTTAGCCTGTACATGGCTCGTCAGTCCATCAGCTTGCTTATAAGCCCAGTAAATCATATACAAATCTTCACATTGGACTATATAGTTGTCTTACTCTTACCTACGCTTGTAGTCGATTTTAGCACCCTTTAGCGATATATTCGCCTCGGTTGAAAAGAAGGTGGCATCGTAAAAGTTAAGACCATTCTGCAGCAATATGTTATACTCGTCCATGGAGGCCAATGTAATCCGTATGACAGCCGGTGGCAGTTCGCGCCGCTCCGGACGCTCGGCCTTCTCAATGGCATCGCTCACATTGCCCCCGGAGCCGCCGCCGAGACCGACGCCCACGCTCTTGGTGCTGCTGCCTGTAAAGTCAAATCCCATTAGTCAACTTGCATGTGCACACACATTGGCACTTGGTGGGTGTAATCGGTTAGGTGTGTGTGGGGGAGAGGGGGTGGTTTTGGATTCGGATCGGTACTTTACTTCGTATGGCCGCTCTGCGCAGTGTCGCCAGCTGCGTTGGCGTCGTCGTCGATGTCTGCTCACCTTCAACGCCCCCCTTGTCGGCGCCACTGCCGCCGCTAGAGCCGATGCTGGTCGAGTAGATGTGCAGGCGCACCACCTCGACAACCGAGTCAAACTTATACATGGCATGGCGTATATCCTCCACGGGCAGATCCTCGGGCACATCCAGCACATAGAGCGTGAAGGTCTTGCGCGGTCGGCAAGGTATGGCAATCTAAAGGGGATCGGGATTGGGACATTTATATAGCTGGATGACTATAGCTAACAGAACGGTTAGATGAGCGTTTAACATTTATGATTTGATTTCGATTTGGATTTGGATTTGCTTTTCGATATACGATATTCGATTTGGTTTTTGGTTTTTGGATTTTTGTATTAGCTTAAGTGGAAGCATATGGTCTACACATTGCCAATGGGGCCTCCGAAATACTCACACTTCGCGATAATGATTGCTGCAAAAATGTTAAAATAAATTTTTGTCATGAATATGGGCAACGGTTTTTGCTTTCGGTTTTCGGTTTCGAAACTTTTGACTTGATTTTGGCAATGCGTGTGTTTGTTTATATGTAAATATTTTTCGAACCAGTTCAATTTTGTTTCAGTGTATGAATACAGAAATGAAGAAGAACTGATGGTGTTGTGGGGGATGGGATGGGGTGTTGCTTACCTTGCGATAGAAACGGGCGCCAGTTACTTTATGGAAGCCCTTCTTAAAGACCGCCTGATAATCATCTGGATGTGAGAATTTAAATAGAATGCCTGTAGCCGTTTTCGTCAAGCTGAAACATCCCTTGAAACTCATTTTTTCACAAATTAGAGCAGCACGTTCCATGGATAGTTCATAGGAGGGTGTCAGTAGAAATGCGCCTGGATTGAATGTAGGAATTAAGTTTGCGAGTTAGTTTTTGACCAGGGCAAATACGAAAATATAATACAAGGCACAGGATTATCTATGATGATGATGATGATGATGATGATGCAAAGGCAGGCTAGTTAGTAAAATAAAAATTTCTAGCGGGTTATTGGAAAACTTTTCGTATAAGAAACTATTTTATATTATTTGTTAATTTATTATAGGAAATTCTATGAAAATATCCATTTGTTGAGCACTGAAGTTTGGCAAGACTAGTAGATATTTATTATTAGGTTTCATTTTCATTGTTGCTTAGCTGGCTCTAGGTGCCCTCACTATATGATTTCTTTTTCGTTCGAACCCGAGTTAAAGATTTACATTCTTAGCTTATGTGTGAGTCTAGTTGGGATTGGAGTTTTGATGATGAATTTCCACCTTTCGCCTAGAAGAGGGGAAGTGCAATCAAACATGTAATCCATATTTAAGCTTTGTTTGTTCTTTAAATAGATGCACAGATATGCGTATGATGAATTGTCTCGGATTTTGACGTTGTTCCCCCAATAAGTAACGACCTAAATCTCATATAATGGGACTAGTTCAATACTAGGACTCTATATTAAGGGTTCCTTTAACACATATATATATATTATATATGCATAACTCTTCTTGAAATGATCTTGCACATAGAAACTATAGAAAAGCTTATACTAGTGATCTCCATTACTAAATGCCTTATGGATTTATATGTAGAATACTTTCCAGATTAAAACTCTACCTATATAGGCACCATCTGCAGCTCTTATTTGGTCTTTCCCATTTGTCCCAGGACAACTAAATCATATAGTGCTCCAAAACAGGATGATTTCAACATTTCTTCTACGTTGTGGTTACAGTTTGAATTGTATATGAATATCTTTTAGACCAAAATCTGGTTGGCAACTAAGACACACGGAGTATGATCATGTTCAGGCTCATTATGAATATGTAAACTAGAGTTAACAAATGCCATCTTCTATGCTCTACAAAGTTACACTGCGACAAGCTATTTCAATTCGTTGCACCTTTGGTTAGAAAGTTATCCGGCGTCGAAACCTCGGAATCGGAATCATCCTCGCGTTTATCGGCCCATTTCGGTTCTGCGGATAGCTTGTGGGCGGCCACTTTGGTAACGAGGCCCGCAGGACGCGGCCTGGGGAACTCATTCTTTTCACATTCCAAATCCGATGTGTTGCCAATGTAAGACATATTTGCACCGTTCCAATTCGTTCAATTTACAAAAATTAAAAAAAAAAACTAAATACTTGAAGAGCGCTTGAAAATGTTAAAGCAACTGAAACACTTTAGCATTTCCACGGCGCTTTTATATGCTTGGCTGAGTCGGTTGCTTTTTGGGTTTGGGCTCTGCCTCTGGGTCTTGGCTCTGGCTCTGTCTGCTGTGCACAGCGAACATGTCTAAATGAAAGCCTCACTCACACATACACACAAACATCATGGCGTGGAAAAACAATGTCGTCGTTGCTTTTGCTCAAATTGGAAGTTTGTTACAATTAGAAACAAAATTTTAACATTGGTTATTGTTTATTGATCCTCCTCGAGAGTGGGCGAGCTTTAACCCGGAGGCCACATAGCCCAAGCCGGCAACGGACGAGGCGTAACGATGCAGGTTGACGCCATCGCCATCGGCCCAAGATCAAGCGTTGTTCTCAACGTCGCAGTTTGTGTGTGTCTGCTTTTTTTTTTAGTTTTTTTTTTGTTTTTTTGTCAAAAGAAGCGCCAAATGTTGCGTAAATTTCAAGAACAGACCCACTCCAAATGGGGGCAAAACGACAGAACATCTAGGCAGTGAGGGGACACTTTGATGTGTATAATATATATATATATAAATATCAATTACCGTGTGGAAAGCACATGGGAATGCCCTAAAATAGACATGAAAACGGCTTGTACAATATATGAAAGTATATAAAAGTAAGTATGAATATGGCAAACGAGAGCAATTAAATGTTGAATTGGAATGAGTTTTGCCAATATTTTATAGAAATTTGTTTGGCCATGGAAAGAAAGCAAGACGACGGCATATACTTACAGGCTATTCAAAAAGGATAGCAAAGATATAAAGACAACAATCCATGCTTAGCCTATACCGAGAGATTCAATCACTCTTTGGCATTAGCTGCGTCAGTGGCAAAATCTAAAAACAAATTTGATCTGACGCCCCACCACATACCAAAGTGGGGTCCCTCTAGCTCTTTCAGACTCCGAGATCTAGGTGTTCATACGGACGGACATGGCCAGATCGACTCGCCTGTTGATGCTGATCAAGAATATATATACTTTATGGGGTCTTAGACGCTTCCTTCTTTGCTCTACTAGAGTACGAGTATAATGAACCTGCAAGAGATTTTCAAGTCTATTTCAATAGAATAATGCGAAAATTTAGGAAAATCTGCGCCAAAATGTGGCAAATGTGTTGTAAAAGAAAAGCAGATGTTTCCCAATATTAATATTAACAAGAAAGAAAGGCTTTGCGAAACCTGTTGTAGATGTTGTTCTAGTGCACCCGATTGAAAATTTGCTGACCATCGCTGGTTTAAGCACTTGAATTTGTAGGTTCATTTGTGTGCCTCTGTACGAAGATAGGAGGAAATTCAATGGCTAACTAGATTGACTTCTTTTGAGGCGTTCTTGAGCTGTTTTGAGGGTTCATCAAAAGCGACCACTAAATGCTGTGAGATTTGAAACCAACGAAATTTCACGTCAAATTGCTGCAAGTAAAATATAGTAGGCGATGAATTTTTCCTGTATTCTTTCAAAATGATATCCAAATGTAGCTATAAACTGACGAGTTCACAGATTCAATTCTCTAAATCTCTGGGAATTTCCGTGACACCCCCCCCAATATGACATCACTTGAAATACCCCTCTTGTACTAAAATCACTTGCTCTCATTAAATTGTTACCAAACGAGCTGTGGGCGATGTACTTTTTTCCTCAGGTTCTGTTTCCTCTGCTTCCTTCCCTCCCTCCCCCCCTCACCACTGCAAAGAAAAAGACACCCAGTATTTTATTTTGTTTTATATCATTTCATAATACGTGGTTTATTAATAAATTATTTTTATTTAAATTAAGTTTCCAGTTTTTGAATATTTATAATATTTTTTTTTTGTTTTGCTTTCATATTTTACCATTTTACTGTTTTCAGATTTGTGTGTATGCTCTGTTTTTCGTGTGGAAATTGTTCTCATTTTTCTCATTTTCATTAAAACAAAATGTGTGGATATACTTAATATAATATTATATAATAAACTACTAAAGTGTTTACATGGCAACTATAATTTCATTTCATTGTTGGTTTCATACCTTTGCGTTTGTCTTCTTCTTGCATTCTGTCTGTATACAACTTTGTTCTTTGTTCTTTTATATTTTGATAACAAAAAGTATAAGGGAAAATAGTTGAAAAATAGTAGAGAATACACATACAACAAAAGATCATAAGAACGTTTCAAAAGTGTTGTTCATCAACTGATGGATCATGGATGTTTAGGATAAGAAAAAGGCAAGCAACATTTTTCTTCATATTTCGATTACTTGGGGGAAATTTGCGAAAAGCGACTAAAGAAATGATTAAGATGTTCTGATGTGATATTGTTATATATATATGCCTTATATATTTCTATATATTTCTATATATATATATATATAAATGTATATATGTTTATATAATATAAGCTGTGTTGTAGAGTTCACTGGTATTTGCTAGTGGGGAGGAGTAGGTGTTGCATGAGAATGCTTTCCTTATATAAGTTACACTATAAGACCTGATGCTGATCATAATCAAACGATTTGGTTTTGCTTGCTATTTGTGGAACCGATATTTGGGGGCAACATAAGTAAATTATATATCACGCTAGATTTGAATGAAATGCTCTTCTACACTCCGAAAATAACAACAAGTATGCGATCGATATCGATATGGAGTGCACATTTCGTTTGTTCGTTTGTTTGTTTCTTTGTTTGTTTGTTTGTCTCTTTGGAGTAAGCACACATTTTACATACGAGTTTCTTACATACAAATACATACACAACAACTACGTAATAACTGATATTTATAATGTTAACAATTATGCGGCGGTGGCGTTTTACATATATATATATATATAGGTTATATATATATTTCCTTTGTCATATGTAAATTTATTTTTTATTCAAATTTTTCATTTTTTAGTGCACACTAGCAGCAGCAGAGCGTTTGGCAAGGAGTGGGGTGTGTATGTCAAAGCAAGGATTCGAAGGCAAGGTGGGACTTTCATACAACTTACATGGCAAAAATATGTTATATAATTGTTTTTTTTTTTGTTTTTCCTTTTTTTTTGTTAGTTTGTTTTAGTAATTTTCATTGTTTAATCTCAATTTCGTTAACGAATTCGTTTTGCCCTAAAATTCACTGTGCCAAAATTCACGGAAAATGTTGAGAGTATTTCTGCGCCATTTGTGCGGAAGCGTGACAGACAGTAAGAGGAGGGTTAATGATCAAGGATAACGATCAGTTTGTGGTGAATGGAATGATCAGTGATCTGTCCCAGGTGAGTGAAATGGTCACTCATCTATCCCTGGTAAATAGAATAATCACTGATCATGAGGGGATTCTTGATCAACAGCTTTTAAATGAGACTCTTGAGGCTTTGTTAAGAGCGATTTGAGATTGTTAAGATCGAGCTTTATTAAAATGGGCTTATTCAGCAGACACAAGCCGATCGGAGTAACTGGTAACGAGACTGATAGAGACTGACTAAAATAGTCTCTGAATCCCTATAAGACTCATCAGCTCTGGTTGAAATGTAAACAAGACAGCATGGCGGATGTTAATAAACATCATTATGGACAACTTATTCATATATAAAGTACAAATTTTTCCATCGCAAGTGGTCACATTCGTCACGTTCGTTTAACCCGGAAGGCCCTTAGCTTAAGTTTATCCATTGGCGGTGGAAACATCATTATACAGCATACAGAAGTATTTCATGATCGATCGCTCATAAGAGATCCTGGCCACTGCAGATCAGATAGTTGAGGGTTTCGAACACTTTATTAGATGGGATGATCCCTCGATAGTGATTCATTGCTAAGGATTGATCAACTGATCGGGATGATTTGATCAATGATCAACAGTGTCTGGTGAATACGTTCTGTTTTGATTCCCTTAATGGATGAAAATGGGTATTCAAGAAAAGATTGATGAAGGTCAGTTAAATTTGACATCCATATTGTCCATTTTGTTCAGTTTTCTTCTCCTCAAGGGGTAGAGAATAGCCCTAGCAAAATGATAAGGGTGCTCCTCAAGCCTGTGAAAATGTTTCGCAGCTGTTGAGCTTAGTTCAACTACCACTTGTCTGACACCCAGGTCTTTACTGTTGCTCAGATAGTTCAAGGCGACAGAAATTTAAGGGAAAGCCTTATTTTAAAGAATCTGTGTTCTTCGAAGGTGAATAGATATGTAATTCGGGCTTTAAACTGGATAGATAGCAGCCAATTGAATACTAAAATTTGAGATTATGGCCAGCGATCATTTCATTGAATAGTACTAAGAAACGATCATTTGATCTGTGATCTAAACTGCTTCGTGCTCACGATTAAATTTGCTCAGGAGACTAAGAAATTGTAAAACTTGCAATTCCATAACTGCGCATGATCGTGGCAACAGAAAATTGCTGGCACACATATCATATTGATCAATGAAAGGTGAAGTTGAGGGTTTATAGGTAAACTGAGGTCCACGCAAAACCCCCCCTCACTGTTTTATCATATTTGTAAGAATCCTCAACAGAAATTCAAGTTTCAAAATAGAACAAAAACTTATCTTTTAGGTGAATTTTGGAACAGCCTTTAGTATTTTCCTCTTTTGAATTTGCCAAAAGCAGCAGCTTAAACAACTTTTTTGGTTGCCCTTATGTCATATAAGTATATATATCTATATATATATATATATATATATATATATATGTGTGTAGTTTAGTTGTATGTATATGTATACATATATATATATATATATATATATATATATATATTTGCTTGCAATTATACTTAGCGCCATTTTATATATGTATATATACTTATTATAAGTTATTTTTTTTTATTATATTTATTTTTTTATATGATTAAAAAAGTAGCAACATAAGAAATAAAACCAAAAAAAAAAAAGAAACAGTTTCAACATAAATAAAAAGCTTGCATTTATTGTGATAATTTTTTCCTGTGCATTTTTAATTATTTTGTATATTTATTTATTTTTTTTTTATTTTTTAAATTTATGTTAGACAATTAGTACATACATCGATCGATCAATCAACTTAGATTTAGGATTTTTGCTTACACAAAAACAATAAGCATGGCAAACATTTTCGCTACCACTGTGTGTGTGTGTGTGTGTGTGTGTGTGTAAAAGCGCCAAAACACGCTTTGATAACTTTTCTTTTTGACTAGAAAAAAAACTAAATTTGTTGACATTAAATTATTTAAAAACAATACAAAAAAATTATATATGTATAATAAATTATAAATTAAAATAGTTTAAATAAAAGTCTTTGCATTGGAATCGTTTAAATGTACAAATAAATACATTCGTTGTTGTTGTTGTTGTACATGACACATGAATTTGTTGTTGTTTAAAAATACACTCAGAAAACACAATTTATCAAGTTTGAAAAAGTCATCGATTTAAGTACGAAATTTCTTAACTCAAATGAAGAACTTTTCGGATTTCCCAAATTCAGAAATTAAGAAATTAAATCTCTTGATCAAGGTCTGAAATATTTTGAATACAAATTTTTCATACTCAGAAACAAATTCAGTTCTTAATTTAATTATTGAAATTCTTGTTTTTAGAATCAATCAAACTTGACTTGGTAAAAAAACTTTTCAATTTAGTTGAATTAAGAATTTTGTGCTTGATTCAACACTTTTTCAAACTTGATCAATATGAATAAAACATGCTGAGTTTTGGCCAAGTCTTGTGTTCTGGCCATCATCCTTAACAACTAGAACTAAGTTTTTTTTAATAATTATAAAAGACAACTCAAAAGAGGTAAGGTATAATAAATTGCATTAAGTTTCAGCTGCAGACAACACATCCATCATATCCAGCCATCAATCATACAAAAATTAAGTCTACATTTTATTTGTTTCTTCGTTTTTCGTTTCTTTTGGAGGGCGCAATATATCAAGCAGGGCGTTGCTTGTTGTTCTTGTGTGATAAGCTCTAGGCAGAGTTCGCATCTTATATTGATTCTGATATGCGATCTCTCTCATTTATCCATGATTGATTGCAAAATTGCATGCACATGCATGTGTGTGTGTGAGTATTAGTATACAAGTATGTATGTATGGCACTGTTAAATGCTGGAAGCTTGCAAGGCCTTACAAAAATCTCATTTCACCAAATATATGTACGTACATAAAGGGCAGTGCGCATTGATAACTCTGGTGGTGGTACAAGGGGGGTCAAAAAGGGATATGTCTAAATAAGGATCAAAGCTAACTATATTCTTTGGTCTAACCAAAGCAGAACACATGTATACATACGTATGTATATCCTTGCAGATTGAAAGTTTTGAGATTAAGTCAAATGTCAGTTTGATCGAAGTTTTCAGACAAATTAGCCATGCTTCTTTTGGACAGGCAAAAGACTATTTCCCAACACTGTTTTCCACTATTATATATATCGATATGGCTATAGATTATAAGCTAAGTTTTCTGATAATCTCTGATAATATAAAACCCACCCCCTCATCCCAACTGCTCTTCATCTACGAGCTACGCCAGATGAGAGCTTGTGGGCATTCCAAGGCGAGCCAAATCCAACAAAAGTTGTTCGTGGAAGAAGCACAGCGAAGCAAGTGGGTCACCGATTGGGTCATTTGGCCACTGCACCGTTTGACTGACCGTAGGACGGTAAATTTGGAGTGGTACACGATCATTTGTTTGCGGAGAAATTCGTAAAACCAACCGCCAAAGACTCTAGACTAATTCTCCATCATGACAATGCGAGCTCTCACACAATCTTGTCAAACAGGTGAATTTTTGATCAGTCAAAATATCGAATTGATAACTCAAACATCGAAAATCATATGTAAACGTGCATAGCCAACGATTTACTAGCGCCGAAGAAGCAGTTGAAGCGTACAAAAACCATGTTTTGGAGGTGTCTCAAGAGGAATGGAAAAACTGCTATGACAAATGGTTTTGATCATCAAGGGGAATCTTTTGAAAAACAATAAAGCCATTTTCATTTAGTACCCCTCGTATGACTAGACTATATCGTATCTAGGGTTGGCAATATGTTGACTTCTGATCATAGAACTGAAACTCTCTCTCTCTCTGTCTCCCTCTGCAAAGATATAAATGACCATGTGTATATATGTAGAGGGTGTGTCACAGAAAGCACTAGAGATTTGGGCAATGTCATGTGTCAACACTTCAATTTATAGCTTAATTTGTTGAGTGTTTTTGAGAGGATATAGGAACGCCCATTGAGCTTTTCCTCTATCTTCTTACAAAGCAACACAAGTGAACTTACAAATTGAAGTTACAAATGCGCAGGGCAAACCCGTCTTTCCTTAAGTTTAGTTACTTCCTGCAACTCTCTAGAGATTTTGCGAAACAATTGAAAACTAACAGCAATATATAAAATGTGTTTGTGTTTTTCTCGTTCCTTATAGTAGTGTATATATGAATAGACTTATAAACTATTACATTTTGATGTATTCGTTTTGTTGGGGCAATTTGAGCAACAGAAATTCCATATACATACACACATACATATGTATTGTTGCAACATATATATGTGGTATATTCATATGCAATACTTGCAGTTGAAGCCAAATTTAAGGACTTTCGCTTTCAAAATTATCATATACAAGTACATATACATACACATACATATGCCAAAAATGTTTCACTTTCTGTTGCTTATTTGAATTTTATCTATGCGTGTGGGTGTGTGTGTGTGTCTGTGTGTGTGTAAATGTGATTGTTTTTAATGTCATACAAAAAAAATTATTAATTGCTTTCTGCTACAGTTTTCTTCGTGCTTTGTTTTGTTTTTGTATTTTGCTTATTTTGTTTTCCTTTTTCTTTTTGTTTTGTTTTTGTTTTTTTTTTTTTGGACGGAACAATTTACAACATATGATTATGAAACAATGATGCTCTATACATATATAAAGCTAAACGAAACAAAACAAGAAACGAAACTAAAAGAATTCCATGTGAACATAATACTTAGATGGTTTATGAAATGACAAATGTAAAGTAAGCATACTATAATACAAATTTATATATATATATATCTATGCGTGTGGGTGTGTGTGTGTTTTCGATGCAACAACAAAATACAAATTGATAATAATTGCTAGATTTTAATCAAAGAAAGAAAAAACATAACTCAAAAGCAAAAGCTGCAAATGATTAAGTAAAAACAAGTGAAGAACGCTATAGTCGATATTCCGGCTATAAGATACTCGTACTCAGTATTTATTTAATATTCCAACACACTGGAAGGTATGCAACACTTTCTGATTTAATTATTTTCAAACAAACTTGATCAACAAATTTGGTAACTCTAGCTTTTATAGTTTCCAAGATCTAGGTGTTCATACAGACGGACATGGCTAGATCGAAACGGCTGCTGATGCTGACCAAGATGCGCGTTTACTCTACTAGAGTACGAGTATAATTATTTTGCTAATGGAATGAAATAGCGCTTGGGTTACTAGATGCATAAATATCAGAGCTCGCAAATTACAGTTGATCTCTTCTCGTTTTCCGAAATGCAAGAGCAAAGAGTCAGAGATGAACCGCTCACATCGGGTCTTTAGAAAAAACGCTCTGTGCTCAATAAGCAACTCGTTTTCTTTTCTCTGGCTTTGATTATTTCCGGACCGCTTGTAACATGCTTAACAATACAAGGGGTACTATTTATATTTCGGGAACTGGCAACACGAATATCGATGGCTAAAACCTGGCAACGATTTGCTATTTGCTAAGAATATTTGGCCAAGAAAATGGATATTTCAAGAGGAAAGTATGAAATCATGACAGGTGACGAATCATTTATATATATATATATATGAGACGGAAACAAAACAGCAATCGGCCGTGTGGGTGTTTCAAACTGTTCTGCTCAGACAAAACACTTCAGAGAGAATGGTAACCTTTTGTTTTTTCTCAAAAACCGGACACGAAACTACAATATCATCATACACAATTACTTATTTGCTATAAGTTTCTGGGAAAATAGGGAAAACAACTACTCATGCATGCGAAAGTGTATTCATCATCATGCAGAATATTGTGAAAAACAACAAGGCCAGCCATTTTCATCTGCTCAGTGAAAGAGAGAGAGTCATCTTCGTGAGCAGAGCGTAACGAAAAAATACTGTTATTTGCGAGCTCTGATCCTAATGTTAGCTAAACACAAATCTTTATACATGTTATATATATATATATGAAAGTGAGTGACATAGATAAATAGATAGAGAGGGGGGACGGGGAGGGGGGAGCGTGGTGTTATACATAGTTAATAAATATTTGTATATATATTTATAAATATATGTATATGCACTATATATGCGTTTATAGAAAATTGTATCATGACTTATAATTTGCTGCAGCCATTTGTTAGTTGGATGTGTAATTTGCACTTTTCTTTTTGTTGTTCTTCTTGTTGTTGTTATAATTGAGTTATGTTTTATAATTTTCTTGCTTTTCAATTTCTCGAGTTTTTCGTATTTGTTTTTGTTTTTTTTTTTGTTTTTTGAGGCAAAATTTGTTTTTTATATAATAATAATAATAAATACATATAATCATAATACAATAATAATAATAATAATAATAATCGTAATAATTATAATAATAAATATGCATGTGTACTATAAGTATGTTTAAATTTGTATATATATAAAGCTTAATCGCTTAGTAATATCATATAATATTTGGTTATACATTTCCCATACTTTATTTGCTTTTTGTGTTTGTTTTTCTTCTTTTTTTTTTTGTTTGTTTTTGCAATCGTTCAAATAAAGCTCATAAGCGTCTATATACTTTTTGTATTGGTTTTTTTTTCTTAATGGCGTATTATGTCATCATCATCATCATCATCATCATTATGTAATTGGTATTTTAGGCTTTGAAATCGTTCGTGTTCATCTGCTGGCTTTCCTTTTCGTTTTCTTTATAAAGCAATATTCATAATTTGATTTATTATAATTAATATATTTTACTGTTATAATGCTAGCTTAATTGTTTTTATTTAGCGCGCGTATAATTTCATGGTTTCTTTGTTTATTCGTATATATATATATATATATATATATTTTGTCTTTATATATTTTTTTGGGAGCGGTGTCCGCAAGACAAGCCAACAAGCGCAGTGAGAGAGCTTTTGAATTCATAATTTTTTAAATTCTTTTAACAAAACTAACGAAAAAGAATGCAAATTTGCAATAATAATGATGATATTTGTATAATGTGTATAAGGATCTAATAAGGATATGCATAAATATGACTCTGAGATCTTGTGTGAAAATATAGTTTAGGCAGTGCGTATCGAGAGACCTTCAAAATCTCACTTTACTCTGGAGTTAAGCGAACGCGTACAGTCTACAGTTTGCATTTGCTTTTGATGTCAGTCAGCATTCCCATCAGCGGTCAAAATAGACATGTAGGTCTACTATAATTCGCATGGAGCTGGATTTTGGTACAGATGTGAGGAATGCCTTTACAATTTTGCATTTTTTCTCAAAGACGAAAAGTGATATCAGAAAAAATCCAAAGGCAGAGATTATAGATTATACATTTATGTATAAATATTTATATATATATATATATATATATAAAACTATTTGTGAGGACTTCGTTCAATTAGCGGAAACGCGTTAAACAAAGCGAACAGTTACTTGTCTTCCTTCCCTCTCTGCGTTTTCGGGCAGCGGCTGTCTCGCAGCTACCTATGTGTGCCTATGCATGGTCTAGCTTTGTGTGTCAATTAAATGGCGAACTCAAACGCGTTTGACATAACATTTTTGCATATTAAGAATAGACATTTCCCGAAAAGTCTCATTAGAACAACGAGACATGCACTTCGGATACGCAGACACAGGTTGAATTCAGTGGTATACAATTTTCGCTGACTGACCATGAGTTGATGATGAGGTCTCTGATATATATGCATTGAAATTTGAATTGGTTCCATTCGCACTTTTCTTATCTTTTCAGTCCTTCTAATTGCATTTACACTTCGATGCTTCAATCTCTTCATATATAATCTCTTTCATATTCAAGATAATTGGGGAAACACTAACACAACAAGTTGAAAACATCTTAAAAGTTTGAGATATGCCAAACACTGATGAAACTATAAGAACAAATAGGCCAAAACATGTGAGTATGTTCTTGATGTATCAAAGAACGTTCCTAATATGATCCCAAAGCGTTCCAGACGTGAGAACACAAGTTCGTTCTATAATCGAAAAGTTCGTACTATTGAGAACGAATATATTGATTTCAAAAGATTTTGGTACATTTTGAACGATTTTCTTTTTAGTTTTTCAGTCTCACTACCCTGACCTCAAGGCTGCTAAATAAAAAAAAAAGAAAACAATTTAAGGATCTATAAATAACAAATAGTCTTGACAAGCTTTAGACAAGCTCTTTATCATACATACAAACATACATTTGCTAACTATTATTATGTGTGTGTGCTGCGTTATTAGTTTTAAAATTTTTAAAGCCAAATAACTTTAACTGCACTTTGACGGATATTTTGCAAGCGCCGAAGCAAGGATATCGATTTTGTATGTTGTATGTATTTTGTAGAAGACATCTGAAGCGTTTTCTGAGGTAATGCAAAAATGTAACAAGCTATGCTTTATATGGGGGGAATACCACTTAACTACTATGTATGTATAGTATATAATCTATATATGTATGTATTATATGCATATGTATGTGTGTGTGTGTGTGTGTGTGTTCTATGATGTAGCATGATGTATGGCTGGCCAGCTAGCTAGGTATGCATGTATGTATGTATGTTTCATTCAAGCACTTGTGCCCTGGGCAAGCCACAAGGCAGAACACGCGCTCCACGTTATACCATAATATACCACATACACCATACGAGGGAAGCGGTTGTTTTTAGATACTTGTGTGGCTACCCTCGTCAGTATGTATATATTATATATGTATATACATACTCATGTACGTTCATCTTTTACATATACATACATAAATAGGTATGTATATTATGCTTTTAAATATGAACTTACGACTAACAATAAATATGTATGAGTATTTCATGAGTTATATTTTATTTCTCTGTTTCTGTTTCTGTTTCTCTATCCCAACTACTACACACTTGACAAAGTTTCTTTCTTCCAGCATTTCATGATTATCATATTATCCATTATCATTATACCAAAGTGTGTGATAAGCAATGTTTTTTGTTTGATAAGCATTTGCTCTTCTGTTACTGTTTGCTGTTTCTGCTTCGGCCAGCCGAAGGTTTATAGGTTCGACTTGATTTCATCAGCGACAATAACCATACCATACGCTCTTTATATACTATATATATATGTATGATATATGTATATCATAATTACTGGGTAGATTGTTGTTTCAAATTTGTGTGTGTGTGTTTTTGTGTGTGTTGTTTGTATTGCTAGAATTGCGGTTATTATGGTTTAAGTTTACCCTCATATTGTTGCTCTCATGTTCTTTTCTCAAAATGTTGCGTGTGCTTTTAGAATTGCCTGCTCTCGATATTTAGCGCTCCATCGTAGACATTAAATGGAATGGTGCCGGCATCATCGTTAGAGGATCCAGATTCGGCGGCCTTTGTTGTTGTTGTGATCCCAACTAGCTCATCGAGCATTTGTATTTGTTTGCGCGTGGGCGTTGTCAAGGGTGTGGCAACATTCTGATATCGTTGATGAAATGTTGACAATATCTCGCGAATTTTAGCAATGATCTCTTGTACTCAGGCATTTGACTCCTGCGGGGGGATGAGGAAAATAAACCATCAAAATTTGATCAGTTAATCCATATAAAGAGAGTAGTAGAAGCAGTTGATGTGTTCGATATAGTTTTGTTTTCACAAACTTTTAACTAACTTAATATAGATTTATGTTTGTTTAGGTTATCCCCAACCGATTGAGCGGAAATTTTGCATAGTTATAAATTCAATATGGCCACTAAGCACATAACGCATAGAGAAACCATTTCATGAGCGATTCATACACAAAATTTCGCAAGGCGTGGAAACCCAGCGAGCGAAGCAAAGCCAGATCTCTGTCGACCGCAGTGGTAACAGCTGTGGCTAGTGATATGGCGCACTTCCCAAGGTGGCGGACTAGTTATTTGCTATGCAACCCCAAAATATGGATAGGGGTTTCCAGAGAGCACGAAAACAGGGTTAGCTACGTGACGCCATTCTAAATACATTATCACTCTTATCCAGAAGTTCGTCCAGACTTTTGCTCGTCTGTAGAAAGCACACCGTAAAATTAAGAAGAGAAGATTGAAGGAATTAAAATGGCTTCATAATCTCAGGCCACGGATAGAATCAAAGTACAATCTACAAGACAAAGTGGCAGATTGCAATCGCGGATCATGTTTCAAGACTCAATTACATAGTGAGAAGGCAGATCCTTCAAAGAAAGTCCCTAACGCTACCCTCCATAGGAGGCCTATAAATAGTACCAAACAGTGGGAGATGAACTAAACAGGATCACAGGTTATGAGCAAGGCATCTGGAGAGATTGCGCCTGATCTCGATACTGCTTAAATTTATTGGGTTTTGGCTACACAATTCCCGTGGACTTCATATACATTATGGGCATTACTCACTTGCGTCCTTCAACCGGATCTTCACCCGTCTCATACGTGATTCTATTTACTCGACTTATGATGGTGATCCCGAATACAATCATCGCTTACCTTTAGATTATCAAAGTAGTGCATGATTTGCTCGTAGTCCATATCAAGATCATCCAGGCCCAGACGTTCGCCAGGTGCCAGGGTATCGTCCACTGTGGCCGAGAACATGGGATTGCCAACAACTGTGGCCCGCTTGACGCGCGATGATTTTGTTGTTGGCTCACTGATGGCGGTCGGTAGCCTTATGATCTCATCCGTGCCACTCGAATTGGCCGCATCTCCAGTGCTGCCCACCATGCAGTGTTTCTCTGTTGTGAATGGATGATGGTGATGAGGCAATTGGGGCATCAGTGGAATAATTTAGTTTACCTTTGATTTGTGGTGTGGACGGCACTGTAGCCATTGGTGGCGATGCTGGTGATGCTGCTGATGATGATGCGGCTGCGCCTCCTGTTGCTTTGGTTACTCTCTTTGGTGTGAGTGAATCGAACTGAAATGCATTCTTCTGATGCGGATTTGTGTACTCCACTAGCTTCTCAGCATTGTGCAACTCCTCGTGCTGCTCCTGTTGCTGCTGTTGTTTGATTTTATTTTGGGCCGACTTGAATATAACTGGCTCCTGGCTAAAGTTGTGACTGTGGCTGTTGCTGCGCTGATGCTGGTGCGGATGCGCATGTTGATGCGGATGCGAGCGCTCCTGATGCGGTGGCTGCTCGGGAATGTTGTTGTCATGGCGCTTGTATGGCTGACTAATTGGTTGGCTGTGGCGCTTGTTGACTATCGGCTCCTTTGGTGGCGACACGCTGCGAGCGGTTGATAGCGGTGGTTGTGGCGGCAATAAGGCACGAGTGCCCATATTGCGATGCGGCGGCACTGGAGGCTTGTAGTCCAGAGCATTGTCCTTGCGACCATTGGCATTGGGGTGACAGCTGTGGTGCGAGAGGAAAGCGAGAGCTTTTATTTAACTTCCCTTGAGTAAAATCTTGCAAATAAATTTGAGGGCAGTTATCCTCATACGAAATAAAGCTTAACCAAACTGGAAAGCGTTAGGCAATGCTTGAATTTTACTTGAGAGGAAAACTTACTGATCGGCATGCAGTTTATTCAGATTAGAAGGCGGCACAATGTGCGTCTGAAGCTTGGGCTGCTGATCGAACGAGCTGATGCGACGTCCATTGTCATAGTTGATGATTGGGTTGCTCGTGATGCGCATGCGGGAATCTGAAAGCAAACCAAAAACGGTTTATTGAAAAAACTTTCCCAAAAATTATCATTTGCCCTCCTATTACCACGTGGATTGGCCGCATTCATATGGGCGTTCGATTCTGCCACTATGGACTGCCTGTCGATAGTCGAGCGGCCTAGCCAGACCCAGTCGTGGGCATTTGTTGTGGACTCCTTGAGGCGCACATCGCGGAAACCGCCACCATTGCCGCCGCCCTTGGCCGAGGTCAGGGGATCCAGGCCGGATTCAATCATGGCTGGCCGGAATTTGGATGCATAAACCACACAGGAGATGACGAAAACGATGATGGCAAAACAGAAGGCGGTCAGCAGGACGTACATGCCCAGCTCCATGGAGGACATGTTGCCGGTGGTGCCCTTGACTCCGTAGTGGTTCTTATGCACCGCCTGAATGCTGCCTCGATGCTGGCGGGCCTGTACAGTGGGCTCATACTGCTGGCTGGAGTCGCGCAACGGAATGCCAACTGCGGGAAGACATGGAGAATTAGAAGAGATTTGCTGATCTCTGCCAGACTTAACACCCACCTATGATGTCAGCTAGATCGCCCGTATTGCGAAAATTCTTGCGCTCCCGTCCCACAGTGCCATCGTTCTGGATGGCCTCTTGTTTGCTAACGATGTCCACATTATTAAAGTCCACCTCTATGGAGGCGAGGGCACTGGCAAGCGGTACCACATTCGACTTGTTCTGCTTGGTGCTGGCGGCCAGAGTGCCGCGTCGCTGGCGGCATTCCTCAGACAGCAGCAGCGTTACGCGCAGAAGATTGCCATTGCCCTCACCCACGGCAATGACGCGCGGATGATGGGAAGCTAACATTGGGGCAAAGGCCACCACCTCCGTGTCCAGACTCTCCACCAGCAGGAAATAATCCTCCACGGCAATGTCGCTGCAAGCGTTCAAAGGGACAATAAGTAAGTAACAAAAGAAGATGGGGAGCTTTCAACTCACCGCAGCGGTGTCTTGGAGCCATCAGAAAACTCCAGGTCAATGTCCAGCAGGCCCTCCTGGTATTGAGCTGTCAGCTTGTGGGTGACCGACGTCTCCGCCAGGTAGCCATTCTCAATGGTGTTGTCCGGTGTAATCGTCAACTGCAGGCCGGATATGACGCGCACAATCAGCTTGGAGAGATTCACCTTGTCACTGCCCACGCGTATCTCCTTGGTGCCAATCACACGACCCGTTATGGGCGACAGCACCTGCACATCGGTGCGACCCATCGACTTGCCCTGCAGTATGCGGCCCTTGAGGGAGGCGATCTTTGGATCAGCCACACGCAACAGCGGCTGTACCAAATCCGTCACCCGCAAACCGGTGCGACGTGAGATGAAGTAACTGATGCGGCCAGAGTTCTGGAGAGAGGAAAGGAGGAAGATGATGTTGTTGATGTTCAACGCGGAGTACATTCAAGTGGCTCCGCAACGACATTAAGTAGCACCCTCCCAGCCGGACAAGGGGCGCTCCCGCATAGCTTGCGAGAAGGGCGGGCGTTGGGATCACTCGGTCAAACACGACTTATGGAAGGACTCACCTGATCAATGGCCAAGAACTTGGCATAGACTTCGACGGGACTCTGTTGATAGCGGGCGCGGCAAATGGTCTTATCGGCACCCACGTTGTTATAGTAATTGGTGCCATGTTGACCCCACACATAGGAGCGCTTCTTGCGGCGACGCGATTGTTTGTTGTGGCTAAGGGATTGGGGTTTGGGATTAGCATGGCACTCCAATAGCTACTCAAGCCACTTACAGATAGTGATTGTCATCGGTTACTTTCCAGCCCTTGATCTGGGACAGGCGGAAATCGGATATGTAAACCTCAAGCGGGAACTCGGGCATCCACACTATGAACTTCGCCACACCCACATAGGTTCCGTATTTGACAATGACGGTGGCATTGGAGGAGCCGCGTTGTTCGGACCCATCCACATAGACAGAACTGCATGATGAAGACACCTGGAGAGAGACATGTCATGGAATTTAGATTTGATAAACATTTTCTGTTGGAAATTTTCTGTTCACCTTGATGACACTCTCGTCCTCGGCATGACAGGAGCTCTGCAGCGTTACATCCGCCACCTTGCCCGCTTGAGAAACAATGAACACCTTCATGGCCTGGGCCACTTGGCGGCCGGTCAGCACAGCCGTATTCATCACCTCCCAGATCTTGGCCATGGGCAACACCGCCTGTATGTCATCCTTGTTAATCTCCAGCTTGGCAATTAAACGCTTCTTGGTGTCATCGGGGGCAATCAACTCGCCGGAATCCTTATCCTTGGGCGTGTCATACACATGGGTGACGGACCACACAATCTTGCCGCCATCGACAATATCGTTGCTGTCGTCGGCCACCTCGAGTAGCCAGGAGAATACCTCGAGTACCTCATTACTGTAATTGCCCGCCATGGATGCGGAGCCCGATGAGGTTGATGCTCCTGCTGCTGCCGAGTCGCTTCTGCTCTCCATGCTCGACTCCTGCTCCTTGCGGAAGGCGGTGACGCGTGCGGTGGTGTGCTTTGGATTCTCCTTCTCGATAGAAATATTCCATTGATCGCTGGACGAAGTGGCACCCATGATCCGGAGACCGGCCTTGACGCGCGCCCGCACGGTAAAGGCCACCACACGCTGATCGGCATACTGATGCAGAAAGACTGGCACGTGCAGCTTGGACATGGGATACAGCGGATGCTGGGGCAGCAGGAATGTCACTGAATCGTCGGCACGCAGCTCCTTGAACGGCGTCTTTGCCGGCATTAATGGGACCTGGGCGAATGTGGTCAGCGGCTGGATCTGTACCTTGGGCTCACATTGCTCCGGATTACGCAGCGGTGGCTCGAAAACGCTATAAGAGACCTGGGCATAGCGTTGCGGCACCTTGGGTGGCGCCATTTGGCCGCCAATCTCCTTGGCCGGGGCGGGCAGCGATGGCCACCAGGCAAGTGGAATAACCACCTCTGCCACACAGACTCCATCCTCACCTTCGGGCATGCAGCGACCCTTAAGCGGTTGTTCTGTGCCCATCGACACGTGCAGCAGGACGCACACCTTCTGACGCTGCAAATGGCCACCCGGATCGGCGCCAGCATGGAAGAGTACGCGCAGGACTGGAGAATCCTGCGTGATGGTGGAACGTACTAAATGCGCCGATATATCCAAATGCATGTTCGGTTGCTGCAGCTCCAACAGCGTGGCGGTGGAATTCTGAAATTAGTGATCACCATGATGACGATGTTGATAGTGTAATTGGCGGAAAAGATGAAGCTGCTGGTACTTACATTATTCAAATAGTCACTGCTGCCCTGATTGTCCATGGTGTCCGGCACTATATAGCGAGCCGGTACCGTTTGTTTGGTTGAGAATGGCCCGTAGCTGGCGCGTATGGAGACCGGCTGTGTTGTCTCCACAACGGTAAAGCGATCCAGGGATAGCACCGAGTCGTATGAGGAACGCGCCTTGACCGGCGGCAGCGATGACGATGTCTGTATGTTGGCTATCTCCGGCGTCACAGGTGGTTGACGGGCATGCTTTAGAAAGAAGCCACTGTCTGGTGCCTCAAAGTGCACCTCTACTGCATCGATATAAGCTGGAATGTACCGGAGCAGCGGTGTTAGTTACAGCGCAGTGGGTGTGGGGAAAAAGGGGAAAACTGGGGGCCTAGAATTTGGATTTGACTGCTGCTACTTACGTGCTAATGACACCAGCATCAGTATAACTAATAGGCTGCACTTCATCATGGTTGCTGGATGCGGATGAGCCGCGTTTGTGTGTATTGCGTTGATTAGATTGTGTGCACGAGTGTGTGTAAGTGTTAATTGAATCGAATTCGTATTAGAATTTGTAACGGTTGTTGTTGTATGCACTTTTTGTGATCAATTTATTGCCTCTTACACCATTTACACACGCACACACATTACAAATGCACACTGCTCGAACATCTATACACCTACACCTACACCTACGCAATGTAGTGCAGTGCAGCGCAGTTATTGCTCGTTTTAAGCGTTATAGCGTTATATATATAGGAGGAGAAGGAGCGCTGGGCAAGTTCATTGACAAAGTCCATGCAGCTCCAGGCACAGCCCCAGTTTACAGTTAGTTGGGAAATAAAATGCAATTTGTATGTATATATATATATTCGTATATGTGCAATATTGTGTTTTAATAATGCCTGCACCTGCCACTGCACCTGTCACACACACTTTTTGTTTCAGATGGTTTTGATATTGTAGTTGTTTTTCGTTTTGGTTTTCCGTTTTGCTGCTTCTGCTGCCGTTTCTGGTGCAGAAATCTACAGCACATCCTTTATTGATTCTTTCAGTGTGCGACGCATACTCGCTGGCAATACACATACATAGTTGGTGGTCGTGGTCGCCTTCGCCTACATATACATACACATACACACACGCACACGTACGCAGGCAGACACACACATATACGAAACTTCTTCATTCATTTACTCCGTAGTATAGACACATCTCGAACTCGAATTTCTTTCTCGTACACAAAACTTTCAAATTCCTATATTTTGTAATTGAATTGTACGCACACTAACTGATATGGATCTGGATTTAGCCACTGATTTAGCTTTAGCACCGTTTAGCTATTGCTTTAATACATCGTTTTTAATTTCAATTTTATAATTAGTACGCAAACGCAAATATCGAACATTTCCAAACACCCAGCAATTTGACCAGTTTGCAGTGTGACTCTATCAATTTAATTTTTTTTGTAAAATTGTGATACGATATGTGTACCCACTGGCCTGGATGAGTCGATATTTTGCAGCTCACTTCAAATCATACTTTATTGATTATTCACGAAATGTAGGCGATAAGTGCAACCAAAATATCGATGTTTCGATTGCAAACCTCAATGCGATTGGCATATCGATGACTTCTTATTCCTCTGTAGTAAATGGTAATGGTGAGCAAATTAATATAAAAAACAAAAACAAAGGCGCAATTCCAAATGTTGCAAAAACAAAAGTATAGTTGTGGCAGTTTTGCAAACGCATCTATAACTATATTAAATGTTTAAATGAACGCTAAATTTCGCTGCTCTGGTTCTGCAACACGAATAAGTGTTTGAGTGAGTGTTGGTGTATTTGCGCATGGCTTTATGTGTGTGCTTGTGCTGCTGGTGTTGTTGTCGCCCGATTTCATATCATGGCAAATCATATACAAATTTGAATTGTGGGCTGGGCAGGGTCTAGACAAGGGCAAGGGCAACCAAGCATTTTAGACACAACAATATCGTTGGCCAGTCCAAACCGGCACAAAGTAGAATTTGCATAAATTTATTTGGTGTTTTTTGTTTTTGCACATTCACACACGCCCATTTGCATATGCATTTGTGTATGTACACATGTGTGTATGCTGAATGAATGACTCACTAGATAAATATTACTGCTGCCCTGCTACAAACAGCTACTAGAGAATACAAAATTGCCGGTTCGGGCTTGGCATTTAATCATCTTGTTTGCAGTTGTCCAGTGTCGCAACTTTTGGCCCAAAGCATACCGATACCGGTTAGACTTAGACCCTGGAGCAAACAACAAACATAACGACAACCACACAACAAGAGCAGCGACAACAACACCACCACATTTCACACACACACGCACACTGTTTCTATTTTAGAGGCACATCAACCTGCTATACACTTGATAATATGTATGTGGTTTGTGTTCTTCCACTTGTCCCACCAACAGTTACATGGGAACCATGACAAAAGACTACGACTATTTGTTAAAAGTGCTCTTAGTGGGCGACAGCGATGTGGGTAAACATGAGATACTATCCAATCTGGAGGATCCATCAACAGAGAGTCCTTTCTGCAGCGGCAATGGTGAGTAGTAGTGTGTGTGTGTGTGCGTGTGCGTGTTTGCGGCACTAAGGCATAGCAATCCCTCCCAACTAATATATAGATTGCACCTCACATTTCCTGCAAACGGTAGCATACAAGACGACAACTATATTGCTGGAGGGCAAACGAGTTAAACTTCAACTTTGGGATACATCCGGCCAAGGACGTTTCTGTACAATCATACGTTCATATTCACGCGGTGCCCAAGGTATCATCTTGGTATACGATATAACCAACAAATGGAGTTTCGATGGCATCGATCGTTGGCTCAAGGAAGTCGAGGAGGTGAGTGTGGGACAAGGTGTGCTCCGAAGTTAGTAAAAGAAATTTTAAGTTTTGTTAACATTGGAACGTACCAAATCTGATAATGATAAGCTTCTAACCGATGGTATCCACTTCCACCGCTCCTTTTAGCATGCTCCAGGCATACCCAAGGTGCTGGTAGGCAATCGCCTTCATTTGGCATTCAAGCGTCAGGTGGCGGCCAAACAGGCGGAAACCTATGCTTCCCGCAACAATATGTCCTGTTTTGAGATATCGCCCCTCTGCGATTTCAACATACGCGAATCATTTTGTGAGCTGGCACGCATGGCCTTGCATCGCAATGGCATGGAGCACATATGGCGCAGCAATAAGGGTAAGACATTGGCTGTAATCTTTACCAGCTTTTAGTTGTAATGCTTTCTTTGGAATCTTTTTGCAGTGCTGTCGCTGCAGGAGCTCTGCTGTCGCACGATTGTGCGGCGCACCAGCGTCTATGCGATCGATTCGTTGCCCCTACCACCCTCCGTCAAGTCCACACTTAAGTCATATGCGTTGACCACGTCACAGTGCTACAACTCGCTAACCCAAAACTCCAAAAGCCGGAATCGCTGCAAGACGCCAACGAGCAGCAGTCGAAATAGCTGTGCGATCGCGTGATTGCCGGCATGTAGGTGGTTTTGGAGCTGTTGCCAAGGCAATAGCAAAGCACCTACGCGTTAATCCATAAACTACTTACTTTTACACCTAAGTCTTACACATACCTCCTCCTCGTTTCTATAAAAGACACACAGACTTCCACACACACACACACACACACACACCCCTATGTGTTCCCCTAAGTACATCAGAGAACTGTAAGCTCACATTTTACTCAAGAGTTCAGCGAACGCCTTTACATTTTGCATACATTTTTCATCATTGCTTGCGCAAATGACATTGCATTGCCTGAATGCAGGTGAATGTAAACACAAGTTGCAGTTCTCTAAAATTTCTACAAAAGGCACACACGCACCTGTGTTTTCCCCTAAGTACACCAGAGAAATGTAATCTCACAGTTTACACATGAGTTCAGCGAACGCCTCTAAATTTTGCATACACTTTTCATCATTGCCTAGGCAAATCACATTGCCTGAATGCAGGTGATTGCAGTTCTCTAAAATTTCTACATACACTTTCATACACACACACACACACCTGTGTTCCCATAGAGAACTGTAAACTCACAGTTTACTCGTGAGTTCAGCGAACGCCTCTATATTTTGCACGGCATATCGACTTATTTTATCGGCGGAGTAATGTCACTTTTTTTTGCTGGCGCAGATATGTCGCTTTAAAACGGAGATATTTCGTTACCCCAGTTTGCATATATTTTTCATCATTGCCTACGCAAATCACATTGCCCGAAGGCAGAAGCATGTAATCACAAGTTGCAGTTCTCTGATATACGCGCGGTTATTCCATACCATAAATAATTTTTTTAAATTTAAAATTATCATCAGCATTAATATTTATTTTTCTTCTATTAAAACGCTGATTAGTTTTACACACATTTACACACACCCTCACACTCACACCCACACCCACGCCCACGTCCACACATATACATCTATTTTTTTTAATGTTTATATCATTAACTCGTAACTTAAAAAGAATCGCATTACTATAATGTTGTTAATATTATTATTACGTTTGTATAATTATAATATTTAATACGCTGATTACTGATACAAACTACAAAATATGTTTTCTATTTTTTTTAATTGTAATTTTTTGTTTGTTTTTTTTACAATCAATTCATATATTTAGAATTTAAAACATTTATATATGCTTAGAGTATGTTTAGGGACAAGACGAAATTGATAAAAATTACGATGAAGATGAATATAAAACAAACCACTAACATGAACTCTGTGGCTGTCTTTTGTCTCGTTCTAATTTGGTTGGCATAGTCTATCTCTTTCTATTTCAGAGTTCAGTTTTGTCTCAAATGACTTAGGTGTTGGCAGTGGCAGTGGCTCTTTTGGCTGCCAGAGCTCTTTAGCTAAGTCGCAGAATATGCAGCTGCAGAAGAAGCTCACAAAGAAAACAAGAAAGGCTAACTTCGGGTAACCAAAGCTTACATAACCTTGCAGATTGGGTTGAAATTCTGTCAGCATAATTAATTCGCTTTAATTCAGATAAAAAACAAGAAAAAACCCGGTATACAGAGTTCATTCCGAATTTGTTAATTATATGGGAGCTGTATGATATAGTGTTCCGGTCTGGATAAACTTTGATCAGCAAACGTAGGGGCTTTTAAATCTGACATTTACCAAATTTGGTTCAATTTGGATAAGAAACAACAACTAAATCAAGAACATATATATACTTTATGGGGTCGGAGATGCTTCCTTCTATGCTTTGCAAATATCGTGACAAAATAATAATACCCTCTGCAAGGGTATAATGGTGTTAATGGTCGTCTGAATCTGAAAAGGTTTCTGCAAGGTTATTTCTGACTTGGGGAAAATATTTGTATATGTGGGAACAGCGAAAATATCATTTAAAAACCTACTCTGATGCACTTCAAATTTCCATTTTAAATAATCCCTTTTTTACTCCCGACCATATTTCTCAATTAGGAAAATGAATCGTCAAACCATAATTCATAATCTGGAAATAATAATACAATGCAGAACAACAATGCAGAAGGGAAAATTATTCGAATTATTCAAAGCGTAGCAATTATGGCACAAGGTAAGCCTATTTGCACAGAAGTAAGAGGATTAGCTTAAGAATATTATAAATCTGGAAAGATATTTGGTGAAACAGTAAAGCAATTAAATCTGGCTAAGTCGCCTGTTGAAGGAATTATAAAATTCTTTGGTAAAAATGGCAATATTGAGAATAAAATCTCCAATCGAGGCCAAACATCGGCAATAACAGCGTGTGACCACAAGTGTGAAGCGCTAATAGACGCGCCTGCAGTTGAGAGATATTGGATGTCGGCTCTATAAAGGATGTATGTATGTATTATTATTAGCTCTTTTACTTTGTAGGCCAAGGAAACCCCATTGATTACGCTTGCTCAAACGAAGAATTGTCTTGGGAAAGTATGACTTGGATTCAAAGGGAATGGAACAGCATTATATTCTGCGATGAAGCTATATATGTTAGAAGAAAGCTTGCTTCCATCAATACCAAAACTGGCAGAATTTGATGAATTCACATTTCAGCAGAATGGAGCAGCATCTCACACTGCCAAAAAAAAAACGATATTGTCGATATCCCGACTATATTCCCTTCCACCTCTTAAGCTACAAGCAAGTTCAGTTCAGCAGCAGCAGCAAGGACATGTGTTAGTGGGAGGAAGACAGAAACACTTCCTTTTGCCTGTTACCTTTGCACAAATACATCATACTCGTTTTACTCTACTTGAGTACGAGTGGAAAAAGAGATGCAATTTGCACCTCTCTGTAACAACAGCAATCTGAAAGAAGTCCAAGTAGATGCTGCTTTAGGCCTCATTAAAATTTTAGATATTTACCTATTGCACGTATTTCCATGTTTGTTTGTTGCATGTTTGTTGTAAAATTTGCATAATGTTTGATTAAACTTATAATTATCCAAAACAGCCTGTCGTTATTTTTGATATCATCAAAATATTCATTTTTTGATACTATTTTCGTCATGCATCTGTGCTTCTCACCTGTCAGCGTTGTGTTTTGATTTATTGCCTTAAAAGATAATTGAAATTCCACTTTATAATATTATTTAAATTCAGTTTCATTTTGCATATATTTAGTGTTAGTGTTCGCAGCGACTTTTACACAATATTTATACACCGCCTTGCCCTGCCGGGATGATCAAATTCAAAGTCAATTTGGTTTTGCTTTCGATTTGAACTGACGAAAGAGAAACAATAAAATGGCATGCACATTACCTATATATACTCTGCATCAGAAGGGTATTATAAGTTGTGAAGGAGCTAAAGTCCAGTTGAAGTGATTGGAGCGGATAGGACTAATGTGAAAATAGCTAGTCAGACTCCAAATTTGGATCAAACTGATTCGAGGAAGGTAATCCGACAATTTTCCAGCAGTGCGCCGAGCCATAACCGAACCTGAGCTGACATATGCTGATGATGCTGCTATTCACATATCGACAGTCAAGTATTTCTCGTGTCTGCTAAATCAAAATAGAGAGAACCACATTAACACATTCCCTTTACAAAGCAGAGCTGAGACAGCTCAAACCTAAAATGTCCCAAATTAACTCAGAAGAAGTGAGGCTCGACTTGCAGCGCTGATAGAAATGATCTTGTTGTTCTGGTTCAATCATGAAAAAAGTGGGTATAAAAGCTTCGGCCTTCCTCTCCAGGTTTTTCTTTGTTTCGCCTTTTATATCAATATACATTAAACAAATCAGAGAGAGAGCTCCATAAAATAACCATAATGAAAGTATAAAAGACGTTGCAGAAAATTTGCATAAAAGCTAATAGTTTGGGCTTTGACGTTTTTATACTCGTACTCTAGTAGAGTAAGCGAGTATATTGTATTCGTGCAAATATATGTAACACGAAAAAGAGGAAAGCTTTTCCGAGTCGAGTCGAGTCGATCTAGCCATGTCCTGTATGTCTGTATGAACACCTACAACTCAGACACTGTAAGACCAAATTTGGTAGGTCGACTCCCCTCGTGGGGCTTCACATCAAGTTTGCTTTAAAGTTTTGCCCCACCTGCTGAGTACGAGTATCTTTCAGTCGGAATATGGTCTATAGCGTTCTTACATGTTTTTTCTTTTAGTTTTTATGTCACCTTTCTTTTCACTATTTTTGTGTGTAGTTAAATTAACATAACATTTGGCCACGGACAGCATTTAGCCTTGTTCAAATGATTAAGTAGATGTTCCAGAGTTAATTTGCATATCTTATTGTGCTAAAAAGGCTTAAAAGGGTTTGCTGAATATGGAGCAGAAATTAGCTGTTTTGGTAGGAACAGAAAGTTCTATCAGAAAGTCGACAGACTTTATTGCCTGGTGTAGATATAGGATGCAGATAAGCACCCTCTCATTATTGGGGTCTGTTGGAAAATGGTCCTTATGTGCCTGGCAAACACAAGCCTCATTTCAAGTACAAGCTTACATTCGAGCAATTGGCCAAACCAAAACCCAAGCCAATGTGTAAGCACACAGTTGCCCCAAGGTGGTGCCCGAGGCCCTATGTAATACAGTCTCATCCCAGCCCGTTCTCGAATGAGAGGTGGAATGCGGATCCAGATGAGATGATGATGGCTTATGATAGGGTAATAATATCACGGCATAAAACCCCTGATGAAGCGATTGACAAGATGGAAGAAATGGCAGATGCGGTGGCCATATGGGCCAAAGGGTGGTGTATACCCATCAGCGCATAGGAAACAGTTGCAGTGGCACATACCCTCTGCTAGAAACCATGCAGAACTCCTACAATATTAGGGGACTATAGGGGGACTATAGGACTCGCACTGAGTCCACTTTGAGTTAACCTTGACAAGGAGCTCACTTAAAGGCAGCATGTGACAGCGATTAGCTTCAAGATAAAAGGCAAAATAAAGAAGTTTAGCTGCTTCCAAACGAGCGAAGTAAATTGGCCCAAAAAAACAAGGTGATGATATATATACAGGCAGGTGATTGCACCTGTCTTTAGATACATCCTACCAATATGGGGATCTTGTTCCAAAACCCAGCTTAGAAGAATATAGGTGCTTCAAAATAAGACACTCCGTCAAATTTGTGACGCCTCAGCACTCTTCTTAAGGTCCTGGGTGTCAGACGAGTGGGAGACGAACGAAACTTAACAGCTACGAAACATTTTGACAGGCTTGAGGAGCACCCTAGTCCATTTGCTAGGGCTCTTCTGTACTCCTTGAGGAGAAGGCTGAACAAGCGGTTTTGGATCTATTGTGAGAACAAAGAAAATATTCGCTATTTCTTACAATTTCTTAATGATAAAGGCGAAAACGCAAGCAAGGCCGACTGAAAATTGAATTGTAAATTATGGTCCCAACACTATCGCGACTCATAATACGCAATTGTGATTGTTCCATTCTGGAAATTTCGACGTTAAAGGGGGACCTCGTACTGGAAGACCCTTCGTCAAAAATTCTGATAAGATCGTCGCGATTACCGAAGCAGAGCGAATCCTGCGCCAAACGTAATGAAATCTACCCATTTGGTGATGAAAAATGGTTCACCTACGACAATGTTGTGAGGACACGATCCTGGTCGAAGCTCGGTGAATCAGCTCAAAAGGAATCCAAGTCAGGGCTAACAGCCAGGAAGGCTATGCTGTGCGTTTGGTGATCTATCATGAGCACTTCCACATGGGCAAACACTCACCTCGGACCTCTATTGTTAACCATTAGACCCTTTGAAGATTGCAATAGACCAGAAGCGACCAGAATTGGCCATTGGAATTGGAATGGAATATTAACTTCCTAATAGCTAATCGTCGATCGAACGTGGAATCCTATAAAGGCAGCCATTATCCGTAAACTTATTCGAAGTAGATTCAAAGTTGAATGTTCGAAAAGTGAAATATCTCGAAGTTTGTTGAAACCGACTACATATTCCATCGATTTGGAAGCCAACCTTACCCAAAATATCTAGAGATTTCTGTGATAGAAAAGTTCTGTATCAAAGCAAGTATGGATCTGATGAAGATTTCTGGATTTTGTACATATTTTCAGTACACAAAGTTTGTAGTTACCAGAATTGTCAAATCATTTAGATATTTATCTTGAGTATCTCAAGAGTATCTTGAGTATCTTAAGATAATAATCTAATAAAATCCCTTTCTAGATCGTCTCTTATTCGGGGTCAATAATTCATTTGAAGAGCATCTTGTGTATTTTCTACTTATGTTAAGTTGAAGCTGCTAACCGATTGCCACACTGACCTACCTGCCCTGACCTGACCTATCTGTGCTAAAAAGGTAGGTCGGTGGGGGGGGATGGCTAGGTCAGGCCATCTATAGTATTGTACAATCGCACTGGTTTGTCAAATGCTTTGCGGATTATTTTTTATTAGTGCCGCCGTCGCGACTTCATTATGGTTAACGCTGGTCAACGGGAACGGGTTTTTAATGCCTAATTTACATTTTAAAATCATTTTTGCCCCATCTTCTAATCCATTTCCATTTCTTCTTTTTCGTCCGCTTCGAGGGGCTGGTGCTTTTAATGCCGATGGTGCCGCTGGTGCGTCGGCGCATCGATGACGAAAGCAAAACTGATACACGACGAATCGCTGCTGGAGGCGAAAGCCAACGGAGCATTGGGCAAGGCCCAACGTAATCGCTGCGTTTGGCCTGGCCCGACTTGGCTTGACCAGCTCTGGCTGAGGTGTATAAAAGCATTGGAGTTTGCTGAGACGATCATCAGTTGGCTCATCGGTTTCGTTCTTCAGCTACGTGAAGTTCCATAGATTTCGTCCTAAGCAAGAAACTTCCAGCAATGAAGGTAAGTAGCCGAGGAGGCAACGCACCTATTATCGCCTCTAATGATGTCCTTTGGCTCCACAGATCTTCGTGTGTCTCTTGGCTGCTCTTGTCGCTACCAGCTCTGCTGGCTTTATTGGCGGCGGTGCCGGTGGTGGCGGCGGCGGTGGCGGAGGCTACAATTATGGCGTGGGTGGCGGCGGCGGTCACAGTCACGGTCACGGTCATACTGAAGTCCGTACCGTGAAGGTTATACACGAGGAGGCTGGACATGGTCATGGCGGCGGAGGCGGCGGTGGATTTGGCCACGATCATGGACATGGACATGGCGGCCACCAGGAAGTGAAAACCATTAAGGTCATCCATCAGGAGGGCGGCGCCATTGGCGGTGGACATGGACATGGACATGGCCATGGAGGCTACTCATCGGGAGGTCATGGTCACCAGGAAGTGAAGACCATCAAGGTTATTCATGAGGAAGGTCATGCCCATGGCGGCGGTGGCTACTCTGGTGGTTTCTCTGGCGGCTTCTCTGGCCATGGACATGGACATGGCGGTGGCCACCAGGAGGTTAAGACCATTAAGGTGATCCACCAGGAGGGTGGACATGATCATGGACATGGTCACGGACACGGACACGGACACTCTGGCGGCTACTCATCGGGCGGACATGTCCACCAGGAAGTAAAGACCGTCAAGGTTATTCATGAGGAGGGTCATGCTCTAGGCGGTGGTGGCTACACCGGCGGCTTCTCTGGCCATGGACATGGACACGACTTCAGCGGTGGCCATCAGGAGGTTAAGACCATCAAGGTCATACACGAAGAAGGTGGACACGATCATGGACACGACATCGGTCATGGACACGGTGGCTTTGCTGGCGGACACGGACACGGTGGTGGCCACGAGGAAGTGAAGACTATCAAGGTCATTCATGAGGAGGGCGGCTACCAGGGTGCTCCAGCACCAATCTCCGTCGGCGAAGAATATCTGCCACCAGTTGTCTCGGCCCCTGGCCCCGCTTATCTGCCCCCCTCCGGTGGTTGGCAGAAATAAGCCCCACGGCTGCAATCGGTTGATCTGTGATTTGAACCGTGTCATAACTTTGACCTCCGTTGTTAAGTAGTTTTAGTGAACAACATTTTTTTTTACCCCATATACTGTACCTGCAAGCTATCCCCACTTACCTTTCATTAGTCGTAAAGGATCCACTGATCACATTTTTTTTTCTGTTAAAAATGCATACAAATCCATAAATTATAAAACAAATATTTGGTGTTTTTAGTGAATCGAAAGCAATAATTATAATGCGGATCAGTGATCAGTTCATGGTGAATGCAATGATCAGTGATAATTTTAGTTAATATGATCAGTAATCACTTGCGATCACTTGCGGCATCTGAATATCATGATACATACATTTAGTGATCAGCGTTCACCGATCAAGAGCCATCTCATGGTCAGTGATCATTCCATTCAACAGGAACTGATCGGAGTCACAGATCCAGAGTGTCTGGTGTATATATCCCCTGATCAGTGATCATTCCATTCAACAGAAACTGATCGGAGTCACAGATCCAGAGACACTCTGGTGTATATATACCCTGATCAGTGATCATTCCATTCAACAGGAACTGATCGGGGCCAGAGATCAAGAGTGCCTGATGAATAAGCTTAAAATTGTTCCTTATTTTGAATTTTTCGATCATGGAGTTATACTTTGGGGATCATTTCTTGACTTCTACAGCTTGTAGCATCATTCCATTAAAGGTTGCTTATGGCGGCTCATCCTTTCACTTATAAGCGGAGTATTAATGTGTGTAAAGCTGTTCAAGTACTTAGCATCATAAATCTCAGGCTGAAGAATCGATTCAATGGGCATTCATTCATTGATGAAATATAGAAAAAGTAAGAACGCCTTAGTCGATATTCCGACTGTGAGATACTCGTACTCAGCATTTATTGAATATTCGACACACTCAAAAGTATGCAACACTTTGTGTTAGGCCTAATCCGCTCCTATAACCACTGTTTGAGCAGGTAGAAAAAAACCCTTTTTGTCACAGCCGCAGGAAATGTGACGCGACCACGAACTGCTATATCAATGAACAGATGACCTTTTGCTCATTCCACTGCATTCCACTGTTACAGAAATAGATGCTAAAAGGTTGACTTACTCTTCCAACAGCTGTCAAATGATGATCTATTGATTTTGAACTATACCTGATCTACAGCTAACAGTAGATTGTGTTTATCATAACAATGCACTTCATTGATTCATTCTTTTATTAGTCTATGTTCATGTCTATGGGGTTTCACTTTCACGATGCCTCAGCCTCTGGCTCCCCCCCCCACCAAAGCTGATCTAACTTTTTAACATAAACATCCAATTTAGTCGAACGGTAGCTTCCTCAACGAGCTGTTTAACTGGCCCATAAAACTTTAGATATTGTATCTTCATTTGTATTTGTATCTGAATATGTGTGTGTGTGTGTGTGTGAAGGTGTGCGTGCGTGTGCCGTGCGTGAGTGTGTGTGTATCACATTGCATACGATACATAAGAACATATCAATATATATAAATGAATTTGCTATTCCATTTCTCAAATCTCATCACTTGTAGGGCCAATCCTGACGGCCATTGATCTTCAGCATGCGTCGATTCTCCATTGACTACTCCAATTTATTGCTGGCCAAATACTGATGCAGCGGCAGTGGACGTGGTGAGGATGATGTGCCATATCCCAGCAGAGGAGCACTTGTGGTGGGCCGCCATTTGGAGGGCAGCCAAGGTGTCTCGTTGACCGCCAGCGGTTGAGTTTTGGCTTGGAGCTGACTGGCTGCGGGCAAGGCATCTAAGCCATTGGTCTCACTGTGCACGCGCAGATTAAGCAGCAGTTCGCCATCGTCATCAATGAGATTGTACATGGCCTGATTGCCATGCAGTTGGGTACGCTCTAGGCGCACCTGCTGTTTCAGGGGCTTCCTTTTCCTCGGCAAAGACTTGTGTGGACGATATGGCTGTAGCCGCCTGGAGGCACGATCCTGAGCCTGCAGCTTCCTCAGTATGCCCAGTGGCAGCAGGAGATCGGATTCAAAGGGCAGAAAACCGCTGGCTCGCACCTTAATGATGTTGCGCCTGGGCAGATTGTATGCACTGGACACGGATAAGCAGAGGCAGGCACAGGCCAGGCAAAGCATCAGCAGCCTCACTCTCATTCGGAACGGAGTTGACTTTGGCATCATGCTGGGCGCATGCTCACTTCACCTCGTCCTGACTTGGCCAAATGGACACAAATTTATAATTTAGAAAACCAAAACAAAAAAATGCCACAAAAAATAATAAGCAGCGTTTATAAAGCCGAGCAGCTCATTTCTAGGACCGTATTGCACCAACTGACAGCCGGAGATCGTTAGAGGCCGCCACAGAGCCGAATCCGAGCTCGACGCACTATAAACATACAAACGAATTAATTAGAGAAAACTCCGACGCTCGCTTTCCGAAAACCTGCATAGGGGGAGCCGAACAATTGCACAGTGGGACCAACTCAGTGAAAAAACCATACCATGGAGAGCTCGACATATATGATAAATATTATAAAAATCATATATATATATATATGAGAGATAAATGTGTAACACTTTAATGGTATTCGACCGAATTTGATGGGGAATGGCTAATAAGTTATATATGGGCATTGAATCAATGTTAAAAGTGTACAACAAGTGCAATACGTAGAACAATTTGATCAAGGTAAAATTGGTGATTGATGAACATTTTTCTCATTTTCTCATTGTGTTTGTAAGCTCGGGCTTAAGGACTTCATCAAATTCCATAAAAAATAACACAGCGCCAGCGTTTAGTTGCAGATTTCGTTCTGTTTCACAGTATCAAGCGCCGCTGAGCTGTAGGACTGTACAGAGCGCATTGCAGCAGAGCAGTTATCTGCATATATCAAAGACATGTGACAATGAGGGAATAAGCTAACTGCTTCCAACTCTCGTACAATAAGCCAAATTAGACTTTTCGCTAACCAGATCTGGTCAAGATTGAACATCTATATCATATAGCTCCCATATAGCTGATTGTTCTGGATTCAACACTTAGAATAATAACTTTTCTGGCTTGTTAAACGACATTTCCTTACCGGAGAGAGCTATCGGCTATCAGTAGTATTTACTATTTCTAACTGGCATTAATTTATCCAACTTTTTCATTAGAAATTGTCCAAACAGAAGTTGCACCACTGTGCCTTAAATGCTGCATTGAAAATAAAAACATAACTGCTGTGGTTTAACGCTTTTTATTGTTGTTGTTATCGTTGTTGTTGTTAGCTCTATCATTTTTATTGGACAACAAACGCACAAATTTATTAAAATACAAATAAAGAACAAAAAAATGTCGCACATGTGTTGCTTGTTGTGTGGCTTTATAACTTATTCATGCTACACTTAGCAAGAATAATTCTTTTAATGCCTTTTGTTTTAGCCTGGCTCTCGCTCTGGCTCCGGCTCTGGCTCGATTGCAAACTGGTTCACAAATGGGCTCATTCAGCTACCATGACATGTCATCCAGAGCAGCAGCGCGGTAGTTGAATGTGGCCACTTCTGGGTAAAGAGATATGCCCGCATATGTATGTAGCTTGGACCAACGCTTTGGTCTCATCTGACCTGACCTGACCTGGCTTGGCCTCATCTAAGAGCTCAAGCTCTTCGACTCACTCACTCGCTGACATATGTTAATGTGTCGCCTGACTTTTTGTAAGCCTAATTTTATATACTCTCCTCCATGGGCTACATCAATTAATGGTTCAGCTAATTAGAAGATCGTCATTTCATAGTGACAAATTTCTCACACAAATTTCCTTATAAATGTGATCGTTAAAAGATATTCTTATATAGATTATAAGTGTAGACGATCTGCACTCAAAGCCTAAACAAATATGTACTTGTACTAGAAAAGTGGTAGATTTCTCTGGCGTCTCAATGCTAGAAATTGTAAGCGGGAATGTATTTGGGTCTGCCCAAAAGTCTCTATGAGGAGGACCAGACAAGTAAGAGCGCAACAGTCCAGCTTGCTCGACGGTTGAATGCCCTGTACCTAATAAGCCGCTGGACTTGGGCCTCCTGAAAGGGATAGGAAGCAAATTTTATTCGATTTAGGTGTTCATTCCGAAAAAATCGGTTATATTTGAGCTATATGATATGGTGACCCCATTTGGACCAACTGAGGATGAAAGCAACCATTTGGCTCTACTAAGAGTTCATTCTGAATCGATTGGTTATATAAGAGCTACATGATATAGTGATTCGATCTGGATAAACTTTGGTCAGCAAACGTAGAGGCTTTTAAATCTGACATTTACCAAATTTGGTTCAATTTGGATAAGAAACAACAACCAAATCAAGAACATATATACTTTATGGGGTCGGATATGCTACCTTCTATGCGTTACAAATATCGTGAGAAAATAATTCTACCCTCTGCAAGGGTATAATGGTGTTAATGGTCGTCTGAATCTGAAAAGGTTTCTGCAAGGTTATTTCTGCCTTGGGAAAATATTTGTATATGTGGGAACAGCGAAAATATCATTTAAAAACCTACTTTGATGCACTTCAAATTTCCATTTTAAATAATCCCTTTTTCACTCCCGACCATATTTCTCAATTAGGAAAATGAATCGTCAAACCATAATTCATATGCTTAAAAAATAAATAAGACAATTACATAAGTAAATATTGCGTATTATACCAATTTGTAAGCATACAAAACCCTCGTTTGTGATATTATTCTCGGATGTCCAACTAAATCAAAGTGAGAGATATTGGATGTCGGCTCTATAAAGGATGTATGCTTGTATTACTATTAGCTGTTTTACTTTGTAGGCCAAGGAAAACCCATTCATTACGCTTGCTCAAAAAAAGAAGCGTTTACAATGGTCTTGGGGAAAGTATGACTTGGATTCAAAGGGAATGGAACAGCATTATATTCTGCTATGAAGCTATATATATTAGAAGAAAGTTTGCTTCCATCAATACCAAAACTGGCAGACTTTGGTGAATTCACATTTCAGCAGAATAGAGCAGCATCTTCCACTGCAAAAAAATAGTCAGAAGCAAAAACTGGGAAAGGAAAAGGACAGCACTAATACAACAACATATTTTGTTTTGGCAGAACGTCTGTATCATAATCAGCTAGAATATTAAGAACAGAACAGCAAGAATAATAAGAACACTTTCTCATATCGCAACAATGCAAAAAGGCACTGGCAGCGGCTGCTTATATCCCCCTTCCACCGCTTAAGCTGCAAGCAAGTTCAGTTTACCCAATCAAGCAGCAGCCGCAGCAATCACATGTTTTAGTGGGAGGGAGACAGAAACATTCTTATTCAAGTACGAGTATAAAAATAGATTCAGATTTCAATCAAGGATGGTGATGATGAATACTATATGCATTCATACGATGTTTGTGTGAGATGTGAATTAGATAAAACAATCTTGAAACTAGATTTCGAAGACATATTTCATTAGACCAGCTACATCTATATGCCTCTATGTTTTCATTGTCTCACTGAGAGAGGAACAATGTACAGCCTTAACTATTACAAATGTGTGGCTAAAACTTAGTTCTATTTTATGGGTTAGGTGAGCACTAAGGGGAAGTTATGCACAATTTGACCTGTCAAATTTTGTATGGAAATGCATTTGCTACTTAAACAGTTGGAGTTCTGAACACATACAAATATATAAACAGGTATAAGCAGCTCTTCTATGTTCAGTTTATTGTTGTTGCATCATTCTGCCATATTTTGGTCTAACCACTTCATGGTAAGAAGAGGATATTTCACATAAGCATGCTTTACCATCTGTGACTTTCATGGTTTATTTGCGTCAAGGAAAGCCAACACAGTTAATGTGATATAAAAACCATGAAATGTTTCGATATGATATCAAAATCTCACTTACGATATCAGGAGAAATGAATCCATTCCGAAGATATGAAATGTAATATTTTGGTTACTTTCCTGTGAACATGAATAAGCAGCAGAGGAGAGCTCTTGGGCATCCCTAAGTTAGGGTATAGCAACTTCGTTGAAACAATCTTATCTTCTCTGGCTTGTTGGCTTTTACTTTTTTTTCCTCTCTCTTGGGTCATTAGCATGAAAACAAAGCACACTGCACGAGAGTTTGAAACCGAAAATCTTTATGCTAATTACCCTTCAAACGGAAAAGCTTGTTTCAATGAACTTAATGCATACTCGTAGAATTTTCACCATTTCTCATTGTTGTTGTTACTGGCGTTGTGTTGCAGTTGACAATTGTTGTTGCTCACTGACCACAGTCAGTTTTAACGGCACTAATGTATTGTGGTATATTCAAATATGTATCTTATTTGACCATCTATGGCTAATTGGATAATGATATACGTGGGTACATATATACAGGGTTTCCTTTTTTTAGAGATAAACTTTTAAAATGAAATGAAATACAAGAAATGATGCTGTTGCTGCTGCTTCAATGGATGCACTGAACGTGATTGTAGCTTAAGAGGTGGAAGGGGGATATAAGCAGCCGCTGCTAGTGCCTTTTTTGCATTGTTGGGATATGAGCAAGGAAAATTCAATTAAATAAATGGAAGGCTGGGTTACTGATCTTATTATTCTTGCTATTTATGATAAAGACGTTCTGCCAAAACAAACAAACAAACAACAAACGTGTTGTTGTATTAGCGCTGTCCCTTTTGTTTGTCTAGTTTTTGCTTTTGAGTCAGTCAACGGACAAAATCAAAGGAAGTTCATTTGTTCATTTGCTGCAGCTGTGGCAAAAAGGGCTTGATTCTACCAGCTCAAGCAATGGTCATAGGAACGGAATAGGCATACTTTTGTGTGTGTCGAATACTGAATAAATGCTGAGTACGAGTATCTAATTACTCACAAGCTTTTTCACTGAACAAACGTAGGGTACGGTAACATTACCCAACTGAATCCATGATTTCCATATTATAAGACGACAAACTTAACTCAGCATTAATAACAATAAAGTTGCCAGATCCGTGATATTTCCATCGTTAGGAGAAACTGAAACACCTATGAAAAACACCCTTTATATACATGCAAACTGTGTGACACACATTTTGCTATGAATTTCCACCGCCAAACTAAATATGATTTTGAAAGTTTATATTTTATTTAAATTCCATTGTCGTTTTTATAAGTACGTATTTCTTTGGTTTGCAACTTGTACAACTAACTTTAGACTAAAATTGCACAAACAAAAAAATATGATATTTGGTTTGTATGTATATAATATATGTACGTACACTTAAGCTTAGGCATAAATTAAGTATATAAATTTAAGCTCTAATTGACTAGAATTTTCAGTATTCTAAAATTGCTAATTGCATAAGACAGAACAAAATATAAGAACAGGCTAATAATAATTTACTAAAATTTCATAAACTGTGACAACAAATTCGTGAATTTTTCGATTCGGCAAACAATTTCTACAGAAACGAATCTACAGATAATCAATCAATCACTTTTTACTATACAGCTGGAGCTTTAAGCAATTTCAATTTTCATTTCAACATTTAATGACTTTAGCCGATTTGAAGCATTAACATTTTTACACTTATATACGAAGAGAAAAAATAGATTTAATATATAATATATATATATATATATACAAATACTGTTTCTCTAATATATAGTATATAATATAGTTATACATTTAAGTTGCTTATAAATCTAAATAAATATGCTTAATATAGTTATATAAGGGCATAAAACTGCAACATTTTACTGCCAGAACCGTTCGCGATGTTTGCCAAGTGCAAGTGTTTCAATTCCAAATTCCTGATGCCCGACTTAAGCCCTAGGGCAAAAGTGCCAAGCAAGTTTCGATAACATCATCTATTGTCCTGCCTAACTGACTGATTTAGGAACAAAACACAGGTCAATCGGAAATATATAGCAAGCTGAAATGTTCACACAAGGTACAGGTTATGGCGTAGGCGCACACTAAGCATCCGCCATTACCAAATTCAAACTGCAAGTGGGTTAAAATATATCTCAGAGGTTTTATGGAGGCAAGGTGGAGGTGCACTAAACAGTCAATACAAATCACACTCTGGTGGCTGCCTTTGCCTTAAATTGCTCAATTTGTGCATGCTGATGCCCACATGTCCATCGTGAACACACTCCTAAAGCTGCTGTGCTAGAGATGCCAGATTGTTATTCTATTCACAAAATGTGGTATATCAACTTTGTAAGGAAGTTTGGAAGCGTTTCGTTTTTCATCGAAATCAAACCAAATTCAAACTCCACGTCCGCTAGCCTGATCTGATTAAGATTCGGAATGAACACTTAGGAGCATAACTTTTCTGTTTTCTATTCTTGTATCCACTGAAGCCCCACGACCAGATTTGATCTAGATCAGTTATATATTTACAATGTGAATGGTAAGCCCAAGCTTGCCTTCCTCTTTAGTTTTTAAATAATTTTGGTATTTGGTAATCTTTTGGCATCAAATTCTTAAGTTTCCTTTCCGAGTCTTACATGCAAATGATCCTTGCACCATAACATTTCAGTTCTATACCCTATACCCTTCTACCCTTCTATTCTCCAAGCCCCGCCCCCTTCCCCCCTATTTACCAACCTGTCCACATACACAGATCAATCACACATAGTTATCAGTTATAGTTGTCCGTCCCAAATAATAGTGGATTAATCCAAAGTGATGTGCGGATTCGTGTAGGTGAAACCATGAAATTGCTTTTGATCCATTGAGGCGAGTATTTCCTTATCAATGGGCGTTAGACGAACACGTTCTCGTGTAAAGACACGATCAAAGTATTGCGTATCCAACGGATGTTTCTAAAAGTAAGCAAATATATAGAAATTAGTTGTAGGCTATATATATATATATATATATAATGCATATCAGTTACCACTTGGGGTTTGAATGGAGGCTCAATTTGTCGTTTTTCTAATAGATGCCAGTCGATGGGTCTGAAGAATATGTGATCGGCTATATCGCCAGCTGGACTATATTGTGAGCCAATGCGCTTTGTATAATCCTTTTCCAGCAGCTAAGATATATAAAACCAATAAAGATTCAGTATATAATTCCTCTTCTCGTTCAATGTTAAACTTACGCCTCTAAGTATGCCCGTGGCTTCGGCTGATATATAAACTGGAAACCATGGAATTTCATTGCATATTGACCAGAAGAGCTCATCTTCATCGCAGCCACTAAACGGCGATTGTCCAATTAGCATTTCATATAGCAGGACACCAAACGACCACCAATCGACATTCTGATTGTACTTTTCACCCTGTCAATAGCATCGCAGTGAATTACTATATATATATACACTATATATGCATGTATTTGGATGATTACCTTAATTATTTCGGGTGCCATATAATCGGGTGTACCACAAAAACTATCGGCCGTCTTATCCAAATATATTTGCAGCTTACACATACCGAAATCGGCAATACGCACATGACCCTCATAGTCCAGCAGCACATTGTCCAATTTGAGATCCCTATTGGATGCAAATACAATCCCTTGGATTAATAAATGAACTATATCATAGAGATAAGCATCACACTAACCTGTAAATAATGCCCTTTTTGTGTAGGAATTTCAGACCCGATATGATTTCAGCGCCATAGAAACGTGCGCGTTCCTCCGAGAAGCGTCCACTCTCTTGTATGTGAAACATGAGATCACCACCATTTAGGTACTCCATCACAAAGAACAAATGACTCTGAAAACCAAATGTGAACATTTTGTAAAAAAGGTGATATATGATATATATTTAAGACAGTTTCATTCTCATCATCGGTTTGAACAATCGTGATGTTACGGGTGCTTTTGGAGCGATCCAAATGGAATCAGCCAAAGTTGGTCTAGCTCTAGCATTGAATCGCGACGTCTTGATTCTCAGCTGACTGCAGGGAACTATACCTTTGAATCTGTAAAGGAGTTCATATACCTCGGCACTGCTCTCAACAACAACAATAACGTCAGCCTGGAGATTAAGCGGCGAATGATTCTTGGCAACTGAACAGTAGAGCTCTCTCTCGACAGACGAAGCTAACACTATACATGACGCTCATCCATCCTGTTCTCTTATTTGGTACTGAGACCTGGACAGTAAGTTACACAATCAAATGCAGCTACTCTTGGGGTGTTCGAGAGGAAAGATTTTCGGTAGTATTTGCTTTGCCGATAGCTATCGTATTCGATGGAACAATGAGCTGTAGGGCGACATTGACGTGGTCAGGCAAATGAACGCTACGACACTTCGCTGGCTGAAGAAACTCGAGCTTGGAAAGTACTCGAGGCGGATAACGGAGGAGAGAAAGACCCGGGATACGTTGGAAGGACCAAGTGACTGAAACCCTGATATCACTTGGTGTTACCAATTGGAGAAGACGCGCGCAAAACAGATGTGCGTGGAGGCAAACAACAGGCAACAGGCAGAGACCCAGTAGGGCTGTTATTGCCACATGCTAATGGCTGCTTATAGCAGGGCAATTTTGTAATTATTTTCAAGTGAGAACATTCATGCCAAATGAATGTTTTATGATTACCATGTCACTTGCTAAGGTAGTGGTATGAATGTGTATGAATATGCCAAGTTGTGCATTCAGGAATGGTCAAGAATGAATGTATTCTTGGAGAGATCTAAGCTTCAGAGCTACATCTACAAATATCTATACAGATGTATATAAAATTCTTTATTCTGGCTGACAGATTGGGCATCAACGCACAAGTCAAATCATAAGAGCTAGACTGCTGAAATTTGTACACTAGTTAGATTTCATGGCTGAGGCTCCCGTTGTGAAAGTGAGACCAAATCGAGCTCTAAATGTCCTGTAGGCAGCGGCAAAAGTGTGATGGATTCGAAGAGTGGGCGACGCTACACAGCCGTGTTCATTTCTCTGAACTCATTTTGAGTTTCAAGCTCCGTTTCTCTCTACTGTATCTGTGCTATAGTTTTGCCTTATCAATCGTTTGGCATTTGACATTTGAGAGTTTCAGATAATAGAGAAAGTCCCCCAAAATGTATTTATCCTCCAAGTCATAAATAATTAAAATACCTTCTAATTGGTGTCAATGCAAAACGACAAAAACAAAAAACTAAAACCAAAAACCAAAAACCAAAAAAAAAGCACCAACAACTTATGGTTTTTTAATTGCAAAACACAAAAGCAACAACATAACAAATACAAAAATGTTTAGAGAACATTGTCGAAGCATCGTGCGGGTGCCGGACGTAAGTACTACGTGCCAAAGCACCACCGATGGATGGCAGAGGGCAGGCGCGGAGGCGGTTGGCCCAGGCCCAGCCGCTCTGGCCGCATCCAACGTCGTGTGCCCCAATCGATGGTCAAGACATCGCTATAGTTAAATTTAGATCGTTTTACCTTTCCACTGGCTATTTGTGTAGATCTTGTATGTTTTTACCTATGTAGCAACCCATCTACCTATCTACTACTGGGTGAGGGTCAGTCACTGTCGATCGGTTGTATGGATGGACGGACGGATGACTTACCTCTGTTTGAAATGTGCAAAACAGATGGCATAGATATGGATGTTTGGTGCCCAGGGCCAGAACTTTGCGTTCAATTAGCGTGGAGTCCACATCATCGTCCTCCAAAACGACATCCTTTTTCAGGCATTTGATGGCATAATAATAGGTGGTATCACGTAGTTCAGCCAGTAGAACCTGCAATCCAAACCAATTACAATTATAATTACAAAAGTTTTCCAAAATATCAGACGTGTATATACGATTTGACTCACCTTGCCAAAACTGCCTTTGCCCAGAACGGCGAGAAAGTGAAAATCATCTACCGAATAATTCTTAAATCTAGGTATTACTGTTGCTGGCGCTGTGAAACGTCCGGATTTTTGGAATTGTGAATATGTATATGATGTTTCTGTATGATCAGGAAATCAGAATCCACAACAGATCAAATAGAATCGATAGAAGACAGAATTAGGAATAAATATTAATATACAAGAAAAATAGATATATAGTTTAGTTATAGATAGAATTGTGTCCGTTGGTTATGTTTTAGTGTTTGTTTTTGTTTGGTTCCAGTAAAGTGAATGCAGTACAGTTACATATCATATCAGATCATATCATATTATGTTAATATTATGCTATCTCTATTAGTTATCTTTTATCATACCATCGTGTTCATCGCTGTTGTCGATCTTATATGCAGGATTCGAACTGGGCGGTGTGCTCGGTGAGTCTCGTGCTTCCCGTGCACCTTAAGAGTTTTTTTTTTGTTTTTTAATGATGTGGACAATTATTAGTGTTGCGATCAGGTAGAGGTAGATAGTGTAGATCATGAATTTCTTACAAATTGTGGGCGAGTGTGTGTGCTTTCTAAGTTATTTTAGTGTCTTTAGACTTGAATATTGAAGTGCCGATCTTTTCACAACCCTCTAAACACTTTGTCTATTAGTCTCTTGAATGCTTGTTCCTAGCCTTTCGTTCTATGTTGTGGCATACTCTTATATAGATGTAGTTGTTGAAAGATTACAGTGTTTACTATTTACAGTGACTGAATTGGATCAATATCGGAAGAGAAATGGAACATTTCATGCGATTACTTGGCTTAGTCGTCGTTCGCAGCAGAAGGAACTCCATGAAGGTCGTCTAAAAACGGTTGTTGCACCAGAAACAACTGATGATGTTCGTAAACAAGCAGAACAAGATCGGCATGTGCAATACCATAAGGTTGAGGCTTCCTTGAATATTACGCGCAGAAGATTTGCTATCGTTATATATCACATAATGTGATCTTAAGCCATTTGTTTGTCAGAAGTTTTCAGAGAATTTACAGATTCCTTTTCATCACAGCAATGCCAGCTCTCACAAAGTTTTGGTACAAGCAAAATATAGACTAGTTATAGAATAGGATCATCTAAGCCTTGTCTTTGAACTAACTAATATTTATATACCCGAGTATTTAGCAGCTAATTCCATATGTGATCCCTCACACATCGGTTGCTCCATATGATTTATGCGCCACATGCCGCTTCCTGTCCTACTCATAAACACACACACGCCCCCACATATGCATAGACACACCTACACCCCCAAACCCACACACACACACACACACACGCACACACACATAGTATTTCTGGGCAAGAGTCAATTATAAAACCGTAAGACCTGCCATTATTTATGGCTTATTATTTGTTTTCTGGCTCTGGACTAGTCGAGCTGTCTACGCCGACCTGCCCCTCTGCCTCCTTTGGAACAGATTTCCTCAATGCACGCGTATGTGTGGGTGTGTGTGAATTTGAGAGCGGTGGTTGGTTCTCTTTGGTTTTACCTCGCTTTACGTAGGTGAGCGCCTCGACGATGAGTTTCTGATTGACGCCGCATAAATTGGCCGTGAGTCGCTCACATTTCTTGTGACAATTCACGTCGCACTCTGTATTTGTATTGGTTGTATTTGTTGTTGTTGTTGTTTTTGTTTTTTGGCAAGCGTGGGCCACAAATGTTGAAATTAATTAAAACAAATCGTTAATTAATATGATTACGAATGGTAAACATAGACAAGTATATATATTTTTATGCAAATTTGTATTTAGCATTAGCAGCGATTTATTGGATGCACGCTTTTCAAAGCCTTTTGAAATATTTAGAAAATTCATTTGATATTGTCAGCGAGATATAATATGCTCTATTTCTATACATTTCCATATACCTAAGACGATAAAATAACACAAGAAAGGAATGCTGAATAAGATTTTATACCCTTGCAGAAAGACATACGACTAACATCTCCCGATGTTGTCACAGTTCCGTTTTTGACTCTTCTTTAAATACACTCAACAAAATGGAAACAAGAAAGTAAGGCTAGATTCTGCTTGCCTTATTCGCATTGTAAATATAAAGCGAATCCAGACCAAGAAAAATTTGGCTTGACTTGGATGAAAGGCAGAAAAAGTTATGCTCCTAAGTGTTCTTTACGGAACAATCGGTTATATGAGAGCTATATGATATAGTTGCTTAATCTCGAGCAGATCTGGTCAGCGTTCCAGAGCTACCGGTTATATGGGAGCGATATGATATACTTCTCCGATCTATATGAATCTCAAATTTAACCAGCGCTCAGACAAAAGAAACATCTAGAAAGAATTTAAGCTCTGTAGCTTTTAAGACTTCTGAGATCTTGGGGTTGAAACAGACGGATGCACATGCAGACAGATGGACCTGGTTATATCCACTCCACTGGCCATGTTGTGGAACTTGGTTAAATTTTGATAAAAACAAACAATATTTCAATCCAAATTTTCATTCCGAATAAATCACTTCCAAGAAGCATTCCGTCTAAATCACTTCTTTTGAGAGATGGCTTAACTTCGGGCTGTTGGGCGAGAGGTGGATGCTTTCAGCTTGGACTTGGCATAACAAGGTAATCCGCTTGGTTTCGTTGCGGGGTCACTTGAAAGCAATGAACATTGTACACCAGTGAACCTCAGAGGCCGCCCACAAATTTGATTCCAAATGCTCTCGAGATATTTATCAATGAATGAGCTCATACAAAGACTTGTTCATCTATTAGTAATCATTGATTATATAAAACAATACACTCTCCTTCTCTCTCTCTCTCTCTTTCTCTCTCTCTCTCTGTTCCTGTATATGCCTGTGTGAAGCAAATAAATGATGTCGTAAAATGAAATTGTGCGAAAAGTCTGGGTAGTAAAATTCTACCTCTACGTTCTACAACAACACAGAATCTACGGCATGTTAAATATACAAAATCGTCTTTATGCCATATCTAAGTGCTAAAGCCTTCACGAAAGTGAAAGTTTTTACGATAATTTCACACTTCATAGGCAATAATTTTGTGAATGAATCATTTCAAATATTTATCTTAGAGAGAAATATAATGATTTGACTAGAATTAAGTGGATTCGCTTTGTTTTTCTTTATGGAATATAGAAAGCTATTCCCTTGGGAAAATGCCTTACTTCTCTTCTTATCTTCTTATCTCTTTTTTAATCTGAAGCTGGAAAACGCTCCATGCTCCAAATAGCATATTCCTCTGTTCTTATTTCTTTGCTGTTTTCTCAATTGTATTTGAATTCATGATTTTTATACCATTCACAAAATGGAATATTAATGTTGTCATGGAGTTTGCAACGACAATATAAAGTATATATATTCTTGATCAGCACGACAAGGGGAATCGATATAACCATGTACATCCGTCCGTCAACAACACAGAAGTCTTAAAAGTTACAGAGCTGCTGCTTCCTTTGTCTGCATTTGAAGAGGCCCCATGTCTACTAGCCTGATCTGATCATGATCGAACAACTATATCATATAGCTACCATATAACCGATTGTTCCTGAATGAGCACTGAGCAACATAACTTTTCTGTTTTTCATCGAAATCAAACAAAATTCTGGTTGAATCCATTTGAAGACTCCCCACGTTCGCTGGCCTGATCTGATCAAGATCGTACAACTATATCACTTAGCATAACTATACTGTTTTTCAATCAGTAGGAGGCCTTTAGACAGTGGTCAGCAACCCCAGCTAACATATTCTCATTTGTAAGTTGTTCGTTCGCAGATATTTAAACTTCTAATATATATTTCTTAGAAGCATTTGTATTTCCTCTCAGTTGCTCATGTATCTGCATTTCCTTTGTTTATTTGTTCATTTTTAAGCAAATATTGGACACACACAAGTAAATTTCAATTGGTCAAAATAAAAAGAAAAAGAAAAGAAATAGAAACAACAGAGTGAGTGGACAGATAGCAAAGATTGCAAAAACGACGATGACCTAAACAAAATTTTTGTACACATTTAGTTTAAAGTAAAATGCCAATAATTTCGTCGTTGTCTCTTTCTCTATTTTGATGTGTTCTCTTTGAGAATGTACTAGGAAAATCTCAAATGAAAAGCACACACACACTCAGAGAATAACAACAGAAAATTACATAAAAAATGCTACATGAAATGAACTTCCGAGTTAGAGATAAGTAAGTTATGTATTCAAACAGGATTATATCGTTTGGATTATGATTTTAACAGTCCAATGCCAATTTTCATTGCTTTGCGTTGATAATCATTAAGATATGACGAATTTCACCGCACTTTTTTGACTGATTTGCAGAATGAATGTTCCAAAACGGATTCATAGGGCTCCAGTAAGCTATGAAATCCAACTAGTTGTGAAAGTTTTCGTCTCTTAACTATTATGAAGGGAATCTTCTTATAATGGATAGTAAAATTGATAGTCAAAGATCACCTAATCTGCATATTCCAATCTATATATTTTCACTGATGTATTTCCAGTGTTTATAGACTGTTGCCTTGCTTGGAAGCATCATTCTTGGAAGCGTCATAAAATTACATATTTCTTAGAAGTTCTTTGATCAAGAACAATGCAACATATGGTGTTTTTATAAGAAAATCATTCAAGTCTTTTATGAATGAGTAGCTGAGGCTGTATTGAAAATATGTTTTCCCCAAACAGATCGTGAATTCTATAAATATCATGTTGATATCAAATAATAATTAGAAGACTGCTACTGGGAGTCTTGACTCCATTTTTGACCCACTTGCAGTTTGAATTTTTGAAAACAACTTCGTAGTTTCTAAGCTTAGCTTCTAAGCTGTAACTGTAAATTTCAGCTTTGCAGTTTTTATGATTTGCGAAGTGTGCTTTTCTCTAAACAGTCTGTCCAGGACAAAGCTTAATCTGAGCTTTTTAAATAATTGTATGGCCTTAGTGAGAACTGTTTATGGAAATTCCAACCACAAGTGGGTCAAAATTGTGGTCAAAGTTTATATTGAACTGCAAATATTTGATGATTCTAAAAGTAATTATGATATTCCACAGCAACTGCAACTACTGTAGCATACTTTTAGATGCATGCAAAATTGTAAAGGCGCGCTAAATGCAGTAAGAAAGTAAGAAAGGACTCAAATTCCATATAAAAAACAAATAATAATCCATAATCTGATACAGGAATCACATACACCGGCTGAAAATTCTAGTCAATTTTCCAGCAAAATTCTACAATTGAGACAAATTTTTGCAAATTTTATAGTTTTACATTTAACATTTTACACATTTTCCTCAATTTCAATAATCCATAGGGATTTAATGACACAACAAGAAAGTGGATTTGACTGGATTATGATCTCATCTTTAGTTTCCCTTTGAGTTTTCACACCAATATTTATACCAAGATTTCTGGTCGAAAAAAAAAGCTTGTGGTTTTTCTTTTTTCCTTTGTTGTTTTTTAGTTGTTGTTTGGCAATGTATAATGTGGCCATAAAAACGGCATTCATAGCCACATATACACCTTTATATATATACAAACATATCCTAAGAAGATATTACAAATATACAATATATATATATTTGTATAGATATATATACACGTATCTTGCTTGTTTGTTTTCCTACGGAATAGTCCGCATGCCTTGTCTGTCTCTATACTCTGTACGTCTTATTGAAATTGAAAGCAAAATCTTGAGGCAAAACATTTAATATATATATATACACATATATATGCATATATCTGACCGTATGGCAAAGTGTCCGGAATGGCCATAATCAAGGGGAAGTGAGTGGGGGTAATGGGGCTTGGGGCGAGCATCGATTTACTACACTGGCACGTGCGCTAAACAAATGAACACCGTTGAGAATATCAGCCGAACAAGGCGTGAAAGTACATTTGTCTAAGTAGTTGTAACTGTAACTGCACCTGTATGTGTGTGTGTTCGTTCAGTGGCGTTGGCAGCTGGTAAGTTTTGGGGTTTGAAATGAACTTTTGATTATCAAGAACTGTTTGTAAATCAGCAAGTTTATACGCAAATTTAAAACCATCCCCATCTCTCTCTCTCTAGAACACAATCTGCCTATGCCACTGCGAAAATTCCATCTGTTTCTGTTTGATATGACAAGTTTAGACAATGCTTTCTGGTCCATATTCACAGTCCACGTCCTGGTCTGGTTGACACATTTTATCTGCTTACCTAACATCTTCTTGGGACTGGAGGGTGCTGTGCCTCCCTCGAAGCCGGAATCATTGCTGCACGTGCTCATGCGTATGATCGATGGCGAACTGGATGCGGATGCTGTGGCTGACGTTGATGCCGTATTCGGCGTCAATCCACTTGTCGGGGTCGTCGCACTGCCGACCGCTTCATCCTGTGGCTTCTTCTTCTTGCTGGCACCAGCAGCAGTGGCCGCCTCTGATGCACCGGAGCTGGTGCTCGCATTGCTGCTCGTACTACACTCTTCGCTCTCATCGTCGCTATCATCATCCAGACTGCCGCCAGTGGCTTCACTGCCCTCCTCGCTGCTCTCATCATCCGTATTCTCATCCGAATAAACAATCTTTTCGCGCTTCCACAGAGGACGCGGTGTGGCCACCAATGGATAGCGTGGCGCCTCCTCCTTCACATAACACTTATTGGTTGTATCAATTTTGATCTTTTTATGCGGATCGAAGCGCGCTGGGGCCGCATCTTTGGCCTTTTGCTTCTTTTTCTCCTTGCGTTGCTTCTTCTTCATGCTGGCACTCAAATTCGCACAACCGCTCGCGCTGGAATAATCGCCTGAACTGTCGCTCTCGTCGCTGTCGCTATTTTCCGCCGACGAAGGTATATAATCCTCTAGCTCCGCGTCAACGTCTCGCAGACACTGTGCCAAATTCGATACTGTTGCAAACTTTGATAAATTATTGCCGACGCCGACGCCGCAGCTGTTGCTGTTGTCGTTGCTGTTGCCGCGGTCATCGCCAACATTGCCAGCAGCCGTATCAGCAACATCAGCTCGTTTTTGCTGCTCTTGGCTTGTCTCAGTTGCTGCTGTTGCTGTTGTTGTTGGTGTTGTTGTTGATTTTTCCTTCTCCTTTTCTTTTGTTATTGGTGAGGTTGTAGGCGTTTCTGTTGCTGCTGCTGTTGTCGCCGCTGCACTTGTTGCTGCCGCCAGCGATGACGCATTTGTGGTCGCCTTTGGCTGATCCTGTTGCTGCTGCTGCAACGGCTGCTGTTGTTGTTTTGCTGTCTTTGTGGTTGTCAGCGTTATAAATTCATCGGCATTGATTGGGGTCACATTGCTGTCTGGCTGTGCTGTTGTTTTTGCTGCTGCTGCTGCTGCTGTTGCTGTTGTTGCTGTTGTTGTTGCTGGTGTTGCAGTTGCTGCTGTTGCTTTCTTTTTGGCCGCCGCTGCTGGTGCCGCCGCTGCCGTGGCCGTTTTACCGGCACTTTTTGGCTTTGGTGTTTTCGGTGATTGCACCTTTGACTTTGGCTCAACGGTTTCCGTCAATTTCGTGTTGATTTCCGTTTGTTGCTTGCATGTTGCTGTCGTGTCTGGTGGTTGTTGCTGTTGCGTTATTTTATTTATTTTCGTTACCGCCGCCGCTGCCGCTGCTGGTCTGGCTGCCGTTGCCTGTTGTTGTTCAGGTGACTTGGCTGTTTGCCCAATATTTATTTTTGGTTCTGCAATTGCTGCTGTTCTTGCTACAGTTGATGTTGCTGCCGCATTTTCGCTCAGTTTTGACTGTGTAATTGTTGTTACTTTGGTTGTGGCTGTTGTTGTTGTTGTTGTTGCCTTTGTTTCAGCATTCGCCGTTGTCATGACTACTTTGCCAACTGCAGCGTTGCCAGATTGTTGTTTATGTGCTTCGCTTGCATTAGCGACAGCAGCAATTGTTGTTGCTGTTGCTGTCGTTGTTTTTGATGCTGATGTTGCTGTTGTTATTATTTTTGTGCCATCTGCAGATGTTGTTGTTGTTATTATTTTAGTTGCTGCTGTTGTTGATTTTGGCGAGCTAATTTCTGTTGTTGTTGTTGTTGATGATGATGATGATGCTGCTGCTGTCACATCGCTTGTTTTTGTGGCTTTTGCTGATATTTCACTTAATTCTTTTGGTAATTTTGGAGTTATTGTTTTGACTGCATTTGTTGTGGCTGTTGTTGTTGTAGTTGTAATTTTACTTGCTATTGTTGCTGTTGTGGTTGATTTTGGCGTTGCTGATGCTAATTTTGGTGGACTTGTTGGTGTTGTCTTTGGAGTTTTCGGTGTCATGTCATTTGTTAATGTTGTGGACGATGTTGTTGCTGTTGCATCTGAAGTTTTTGTTGCTGTTGTTGTTACTCTTGGTGCTATTGCTGGTTTGGGTGTGGCTGGAGTCAGTATTGGTGTTGTGTTTTGAGCAGTCTTGGTTGCCACTGACGATGTTGCTGCTGTAGACGTTGCGGTTGTTGTTGACGCCATCGGTGTCTTGAGCTCAATTACGATTTCAGACTTTAACTTTGGTGATGGTGCTGGTGCTGGTGTCGTTGTCGTTGTCGGTGCTCCAGCTGCTGTCGCTGTCTCGTCTTTGAATTCTGTCGCCGCTTCATCGGCCACCTCCAATGCACGATCGCTCAGCGCCTTCTTGCGATTGCTCATATACAGTGTTTCGCGGGAGCCAATTTGTGACCAGAAATCTTCACTACTTTCCGACTTTGGCAATGCCTTCCTTATGGGCTTGGGTGTGGCAACGCCCTCCACCTTGGCATTTGCAGTTGGCGTGGGCATGGGTGTGGCCGCCTCCTTGTGTTGCTGAATGGCTGCCTCATCGAAGGTAAAGACCTGTGCCACCTGCTCCTGTTGCTCCTTCAATTTACCAGTGCCAGACAGCTTCTTCAGTGGCGATGTCTTGGCTTTGGGCGCCGCCTTCATGAAGCCTTCGGGTAGCGGCTTTTCCACCTTTGGCTTTGAACTTTCAGGCTCCGCCGCCTTTTTCTTTGGCAGCTTGAAGACTTTGTGTATTTGATGATGCTCCTCCACAGTCTCCACATTCACAGTGAATTTGGGCTTGGGACTGGTCACAGCTGAACCTGGCATGAGCTCCTCATTGAGCTCCAGCACACTGGGCATGGGTATGGCGTTCTCCACCTCCACAATGGCTGTGATCTTGTGGCGCTGCTTCTTGCTCTTACGCTTATGTTTGGAGCTGCGACGATGGCTGGAGCTGGCAGCCGCCGCTGCCTCATCCGCTGTGGTGGTGCTATCGTGGCTGCTGCGACGCTCTAAATGAATCAACTGAAAGCTGCCTGAGCTGGATTTTTGCAGCTTATTAAGCAACTCCTGCTCTTGCTCTTGTATAATGGAGGCGCGGCGGCGCAGTTCGCCAGCATTTAGATCATCGTCAATCTTATCCGAGGAGATGTCCTCGCAAATGTCATGAAACGTGGGACACTGCACCAGACTAAAACGGCGGATTTTGTCGTGCACCTGCTGTTCGCTGAGTGAGTCTTCCTCAGACTCTGTGCTATCCTTGGCCGCTTGATCCTGGCTTGCGGGCGATAACTGTGCCTGTTGTGGCTGCTGTTGCTGCAGTGGCTGCTGTGGCTGTTGCTGTGCCGGCTGCTGCTCCTCCTTGTCATCGTGTATATAGAAACGTTCGCGAAGCAGCTCACCTGGTGACTTCTTGTTGTTGATGACCGGAAATGCCGCCAGCTCCTCGGCCAACTTCTGACGCCAGCTCAAACTGGGCTCAGCTGCAGGCGGCAAATCACGAAATTGATGTTCAAGCTCCTCTCGCTGTTGCTCCTGGGTCTGTGGACGTGGTGGTTCGGTTCGCTCTTTGCTTCGTCTTCTGATGGTGGAGAGACGCACAACGGCTCTGTTGCGGCGTATGGTGGAACGCTTGGATCGATTGTCTGGCTCATCGGCTGGCTGCAGTTCAGCCTCCTGCAGCGGCTTCTGCTTCTGCTGCTGCTCCACCGTAGTCGCTGCATCAGTCTTGACCTTTGCTTGCTCCTCCTGTGCCGCTGGCTGCTTGCGATCCAACGTTGACTCTGCCGGCTTGACAGCTGTCTGGCGACTGCGATAACGCGATGAACTGACATCTATATCCGCCGTGTTAATGGCTATTGGTCGTGGCGGTATATATCGACTAGAGCTGGTGCTGGTGGGTACATAGCTGGAGCTTGATACAGATGTGGGAGGCAAATACTTGGGCGACTGTATGCGTGTCAGCGGCATTAGACTGCTGTGTCCACTATGTCGTCCGCTCTCCGTAATTGTCGTCAACTTGGGCTGATATCTGGACGACAGGCCATGCATGGCGGTGCTTGTCGTGTAGCTGGGTGAACGTGGCCCAGACGACAGGGGCACCATATAGCTGCCCGGATACGAGCGATTATAGCTGGATGTATAGCTGCCACTGCTGCCGCCACTGCCTACCCCGCTGCCCAGGCTCAAACTGGAGCTGTAGTAGGGCGAATACAACTGACTGCTGCCGCCGCTGTAGTAGTAGTTGCCCGAATCCGAATAGAGCGGCATTTTTAGGCACAGTAGACACTCGATATATCAAACAAACAATACAAAATGGAAACCGCTTTTCTTTGCTTTAATTTACAGTTATTTAAGCTTTTCTTGTTTATATTTTTGGTATTGTTCAAGCAAGTTTTATAACGGCTGAGTCGATTCTAAATGCAAAATGGCTCATGTGAATGTTTATATTATAAAGTAAAGAAATAACTAAGAGATTTGTTTTGGCTTTCTCTATCTAAGGTCGGTTGAAATTCTTTGAAACTGGCCAACCATAGCTGATCATAAACAAACGAGTGTTTCTAGAATATTAGTGGCTTTTCTTTAATTATAATTTTGATTATAATTACTAATTTTAAGATTCAATTTCCCTTACAATCATCCCTTGCTAAATATATAGAGATATATTGAAATACAGCTATAATATTCTCAGGCCTGATCCCACTTCTTCTTGATAAAGTAGGGTTTAGTTGTTGTTGAGAGGATAAATTACATTGCAGATAAATTACATTACGTTTTCTCATCTTCTTGTTATCTTTAGTTTAACATTTTGTGGTTGGGTGGCAACGCTATGAGATAATGCTATTCCAAATAGTTGATGTATATGTATAGTTGATGACTTGGTGTATATTTTATATACAAAAGTCTTGAAGTATCAACGAAAGTGAGTAACAGAAAAGCAAAGCTTATACAACGTAGGACGAGATGATTCTCTTGAAGCGGAGAACGAACTCATTCTGGAGAAGAAACTCATTCTGGGGAACAATAGAGTCTGATGCCGTAACATGGAAGCAGAATGAACAGGTCTGGGAGTCTCAGGGACACATTTGCTGATAGATAGTTGGTCTATCTTGTCTTTCGACCTTAGGTATATGCTTTAAGTTCCCAAAGCCTCTTTCTCTCATCATATTTCTGGCATATTTGCGATATTATCTTAAAATACAAATGTAAGCGTTCTACAACATTGCTTTCCCATTCCTACAGATCCAAAGATGATATATGATATATGAAAGTTGAAACAATAAATGAAATTTTCGCTAAATTGCATTTGTCTTCTAAAATTTTGGCTAGAATTCGAATTGAGACCTATGTCAATATTGCTCAAAAGTTTAATATGCAAATTAGAATAAATTTCAATAAAATTATAACAGGCTGCATGTCTGCATATCTGAATAATATTGTTTTTGCCAGCTTAAATTTAGAAAACATTTTCAAAAATATTTAAAAACAGATTTTCAACACAGGTTAACGCTTGCATGAAAAAGCAAAGAAAAAAATAACAAATCTACACAAAAACTACATAAATTTGCTGGCGCTGCCATCGCCGTGTCCGCGTCGTTGTGTCGTTGTGTCGGCAGAATTTCAGTTTATTTCAGTTTAATTATACAATTCTTAGTGATTTCAAAACTTGCCGCTGTCATAACGTGCCAGTTGGCAAGCAATATGCGACAACAACAACAACAGCTACAACATTAATTTCAACGTAATTGGCTAAGAAAATGGTTTAATGCTGAGCGATTGATTGAAGTGCTAAATGGTGAAGCCAACACATATGGAATGGGGAAATGTATTGAAAACATTTCTGAATCTTACAAACTCTTCACATGGAATCCTCTCGAAATTAACCAAAATTTGATATCTTTGTCTGAACAAACCCTGATTTGATTAGAGCTAGTTTTCTTATAATGAAGTTTAGTTGAAATTCCAAAATTTGTGAAAATCATTTCTCAAACAGTTTTCCAAGTAAAAGTTGGCCACAATTTTGTCTGAAAATTTTCTGTTTTCTGCTGTTTTTTCTTATGTTTTATAAATTCATATCACATGTGCCACATGCATATAGAAGTAGATATATGCCGTTAGTATAGATATATATATATATAGAACTAGATATATCTATATAATTTTGTATGACGTAAGCTCACAATTTGATTGACAAAAACGTTCTGCGAATTTTCGCACCACGCACGATTATATTTTTATGCTTATGTTAGTGTCTGCCCATTGATGGCATATTTTACCGTTACCGTAACCGTTAGCCGTATCAAAAAAAAAAAACAAGATAAAAAAATGATTTCTTAAATTTTGCTTGTAAAAGAAATTCCAACACGGCCAGCAGACAACGGGTGTTTTTGACAACGAGCCGAACGCATTAACGGAAACTAATGAAATGTTGAAAAGCAGCGCAAAAATCTTAAAGTCAAGCGCCGCCGGAGATCTCGCACATATAGTACTTCGGTGTGCATGTGTGTGTGTGTGTGTGTGAGGCGAGAGATCCCACGGATACGACTGGTTGCCACTCTGACGCTGATGCTAACTTCGCTGATGATGATGATGACTGCAGCCATTTATACATGTATTTGATCTTTAGAGGCCTCGACAGATCGCACACACACACACACACACACACACGCACAAACAACCGCAGGTTCCGTTTCGTTGTGTGTGTGTTGAGGTAAGAAACTAACTGAGGCAAAGGCCCCCAGATCGACATAGTCGCTCGGGCCTTCAACTTTTTGCTTATTGCTCTCAGTTAATATTCCCCCCATGCTGTATATTTTTGCTGATGATTTCGAAATATGCCACTCAGACACACACACATATACACATAGGACCGTTATGTGAGCATTTCTTTTTCGAATTTCGAAGCAGAACAAAAAAATTGAGTTTAGAGAGCAATTTTTTAATTTTTCTTTATAATTTTTTTGTTTTTTTTGCACATGACAACTATAACTGAGAGCAGGCAGAGGCAGCCATTGGGGAGAGTTATCTAGAGCAAAGCTCTTCAGAAATCACATGAGAAAAGCACAAATTCTCTATGTCGAATGCTGTCAAAATCTTTGAATATTTGCTAGGCGATAGAAAGTGCTTTATAATGATAAATCTTAGTTGGTTTCCAAAACAAATTCAAACAAAGGAGTAAAAATTTAAACTAAGGGCTTCAAGCTTGCTAGAGATGAACATAGGATCCATGGGATAACAACGGGTTGGCAGGAATAGGCAAGTACTTTCATTGCTGTGGTTCTCAAATTCTCCACCGGTAAGGATTTTTGCCAAATTTGGGTACTCGATTTCGATTCTCTAGTAATATTTCTAATACTTCATTTCACTTGAATTAGATTTAAACATATCCACTTCCATTCGGAAGCCGAAGAGACCCCTGGGACACCGAAGAAAGCGTTACAATAGCTTTATTTTTTACTCCCAATACTTGGGTAGCCAATGGGATACTATAAATAAGATACCTAAGAATGGACATGGCAAAGAACGCCAAATGTTCCATGGCGACGATGATTGTAATGTAGTCTAATGTAAAAGGAGTTTTCTTACTGATTTGCAAAGAATAAAATATAAATGAAATTGATTGAAATATTGTTAGTTTCAATAATGGGCAAAGGCAATCAATCACCCTGCTAGAGACGGGGGAACAGGCCCCCCTTAAATATACTTAATATCAACTTTTCATGCTATATGACTTTTGTTCTAGAGAGGATGGAATTAACCTCATCTTGCTGAATCACTACAAAGTGAAAATCTTTCTGTCTTCATGTGTTAAAGTTGATTGGAAAGCTCTCTAAATAGATGCCGAAATATTTTTGTTCAATTTTTTTTAACAGCGAAACCATATTCTATTAAGCTGTCGAAGTACATACATTTCTATAGCCATGGCTAATAACACAGCCAGCACCTGCTATCAAAATGTTTTTGCTAAATGTGGAAAACAAAAAGAAAATACAAAACAGAAAGGAAAGCTAGTGTTGGCCTTATGGAAGTTTATATATCATTCACACTGACACAGAGACATAGAGAGTTGACCTGCAACTAAATGGTATAATAGCAACATTCAGATCAAATTTAGTCTACCAAATTTGGAACTTTCCTTGACATACTGAAAAAGTCAAAGTTAAGAACTTCTGTCCAACCGAATTGATTGATATAAACGGAGTCTCAACTAAATGCGGTACAATTTGTTATCTCCCACAAATTAATTTAAGGTTTTTATCGATTTTGCGTGGAAAAACTTTAAAGCAAACCTAAAGTGTCGCCTTACAAGGGGAGTCTACATATATACATTTGGTGGCCCTAGCTCTTATAGTCTGCGAGATCTAGGTTTTTAGTGGATTACTTTTTTTTTATCGATATGCGGTGGTGTTAGGGGGCGCGTAAACAAACTTGATCTGACGCCTTACAAGGGGAGTCTGTATACCAAATGTTGTCTCTCTAGCTCTTAGAGTCTCCCAGGTCTAGGTGTTCATACGGACGAATAGGTGGACATGGCTAGATCGACTCGACTGTTAATGCTGATGAAGAATTTATATACTTTATAGGATCGGAAACGCTTCTTTTTGCCTGTTACATACATAAAAATTCCACTGGCATGGTGTTGCTGGACATCAAAGCTGCCTTTGGCTATGCATGGATTACTTCACAAGATGTGCGGCATGAGAAAACTCTGGACTAGTTTTATTTCTCTTATTGGAAACAGTGAACAGATCATTTGTCGTCATCATCTAAAATTAGTATCCCAGGAAGGATTCTCTCTATATCCCATACTATGTAATATCTTTAAATTAGAATTTCCGTCACTCAACAAACTGCGCTACGTCTATCTACGCAGACGACACTGTGGTCGGGAACGCTTTCAGCAGATATTACTAACAATCTAGAAGCCGCTTTTACATACTTATCGAAAAGGAAATCCAGATAAACCAAAACTGCAAGACTATTTGTGGCTCTACACATTACATTAGACTAGCAACTGTAGATCCCAAACGATTATCAGAAAACTTTTATAATAGATGCTAACACTATATTCTCATATAAATGATCTACACAATCTATAAGTTTATTCCTAAGTTTAGTTCTTAAGTTAAAGTATTCAATGGACATTTTACCATTATTTTTTTCAACTTCGCTGAGCAAATTTCGTAATATCTAAGTAGAAAAGGTAATATCCTGTACTCTTAACATTGTCATATTATTGTTCAGAAACATTGTCATACTATATCAGGTGTTACTCCCTTCAAGACTCAGCTAATATACCATTTTGTGTATGGTAGACAAGAGTTTAGAACAACCACAAAATGCCAGAAATGCCGCATGATGTTTGCGCTCGGTATGACCACGGGTGACGCTTATTTCGGTTCCGCAAAATTCATTTATAGCCACCGCCGTTGTCTCTTGGCAGAGGCGGCGCGCAGGGGCTTGGCCCCCGGGGGAAGCCAGAGAAAGAAGGGGGGGGGGAAAGAAAATCAAGCGCCAAACAACTAGAAATAGAATTGCAACATGTACAAACGAGTACTCGAATATACTAATGTATGCATGTGCGATTGTTATATATATAGTGCAGAGGCACTGTGTTCTATGTTCTGTGTTCAGGCGGTGCTTAATCTTTTCTTTTGCGATTTATAGCCAAAGTGCTACTGGCACTGCCACTGCTACCATATCCGTTTTTACCCTTCCATTATGTATATATATGTATATATATACATATATACCCATATTCGTTGTACGATTTTCAAAGTATGCATGTATTTGTTGTAGTATTTCGTCTGCCTTCTGCATTCCGTTGCTCTCACTTTGACCGATTTAGATGCAATATACTATTCATACGATATGTAATTTCAACATTACGTCTTGGTTTTTGGGCATTTGCGCATCGTAATGTATAGTTTCCAATAAATGTCAAAGATCACCTACACTTAGAGAAACTAAATCAAGCAGGCTGAATCAACGACTCTGAGGATGAGATCGAACCAGAATATTCTTAAAATGAGACCGAAAAAAGGAATAATATTTCAGTCCACTTAAGCGAAACCAACTCCCTTTACCAAATAAACCTTCATTTCTAACTACCCAAATAAATCCCATAATCAGCGAGAATCTTCTAAGGATTAATCAAGTGCCACAGCCATTTGGGAAGCTTATTATACTCCATCCAAAGAAATATGTTCGAATTTAAGAATAATTTTCTTTATTTATGAAATTTTCTGATTTAAAAATTTTTAAATTTTGGTATGTTTTCAGTGTAGCTAGACATAATGCCAGAATAGAATTAAATTTGTTTACACCAAATTATAAGATTAGCATTCTTATGTTTCCCTAACACGAGATTTGAATCCTTCTGGCAAGAACTCTGGCTAGCTTATTATACAAATTAATTGTGGGAAATTAGGAAGACATTTTTGCCCAAGAACACATAACACAGACGGAAAGATTCAAAAGATTTAGGAATTCAATTTACTTATCATTCACTTAGTATACCTCGCTATAGTCTTGATTTTCTTGAAATACTTTTTGAGTGAGGATATACTTTTTCTTGATAAGTGTTAAGTGTTAGTGAGAACGATTTAATAGTAGATTTAATAGCTTTGGAGTATGTCGAATATGTCGAGTTTTTTAGAAAACACAATTCTACATGTTCCCTCTGCTTTATAAATATTTCCTGCAGCTTCTTTCAAAAACTTAAACGGCTTGCAGCTCCAAAAATGTTGTCAGAAATTTTGCTCCACAAGTTCTCAATTAGGTTTACCATCTGGACTTGAGAAGCACCATCGCATGCCGTAAAACTTTTATATTGTTGAAATCTCCTGTTGTCACCATGGAATCCTTCTCAACTTTCAGATATTTTGCATTCATTAATGCAATCATTCGTTCTGGCGTAAAGCAACTTGCAAGCTTCCCACTAGCAAAAAAGGTAGACCATGCCTTGAGAGATCCTGCTCTATGGTTTCGCCTACAACAAATCTGTTAGGGATGTCGCAAATCTCTCTAATATTTGTTTTACCGATTAAGTTAAACTTCTCTTCATCACTTAATATCAAAGTTTTCGCAGAACTTGTACTTTTGATAAGAAGTCCTACACTATTCACAAAAAGGTATATTAATTTTATCAGGAAGTTTGCAACGCATTGAAGGAAGCGTTTCCGAGTATACAAAGTATATATATTCTTGATCAGCATGATAAATGGAATCGGTATAACCATGTTCGTCTGTCCCTCCCTGTCTGCTTAAACACCAATATCTCAGAAGTCTTAAGAGATACTGAGCTGAAATTTACCAAGTGCTTCTTTTCTCGGCACTCTGGTTAAGTTCGAGTTTTATTCAGATCGAACAACTATATCATATAGCTCTAATATAAAAGAATCTTCCGGAATGAACACTTAAGAGGATAACTTTTTGGTTTGTCATCCAAATCAAACCAAATTTGGTTTGCATCTATTTGAGGTGGGCTCACGTCCGCTGACCAGGTTTGATCTAGATCAGTTATACAATTTCTATGAAGAATCATATCTTTGAGCTAACGGCAATATAGATAATATAAAAAGTCAACATAAGAATAAGTATAAGAATAGAAGTATAAGAGAATCTGAAGGGGTAAAATCTGAAGGATTTCTATATATGAAGAATTGAAAAGTTTGGTTATGCAGAATTAAGGAGCAAGCATTAGCAATATTTGTTAGGGCATAGGAAAGGTATTCCTTTATAAATATAGATTATCATTAGCTTAAGAGCAAAACTCTTCGACAAAACGAGACAATTATAAGAGAAGACTTACTATTTTCATTCTGAAAGGCAAAAATATCAACTTTCATTGTTCTATACCAAAAGAAAGTAGTTTATGATGAATTCCGGCCTTCTAGATCTTATGGTTTAGGTTGTGCGTTGTTCTTATAGCAGTCAGTTATAGGTAAAATCTTAGTCGGTCTCTTTTTCAGCATTACATTTGATGTCTGTTATTTTTTTGTGGTTGGCAAAAGTGCAATAAATGAATTTCTAATAGCAGTCTATCTGTCTGTCTATATCTGCCATCTATATATAAATAAATCGTATTGCGCTTAATTGGACTTAAGCATTATTTCCGCTATGCCACATGTTTGGGCTGCTTTGTGCCGTCCGTCAATCACATGGCTAGAGAAAGTTTTCTTTGTTTCGCTTAACAAATTTGAAATCGTTGTTTTTTGTGTTGTTCTTTGAATTTGGTTTTTCACCGAAAATTCGATTGTTATTTATATTCCGTTTAACTGTAAATATTTAAGCACACATTGCACTCGCTTTCAGTTGAAGAAGAAATATCCAAAAATAGATTCGAAATAAAAACCCATAAAATAATATCAACAAAAATTGTTTTTAACTAATTTCCCCACTGCTTGATGACGTCACAGTCAGTGAAGATCCTGTCCTGATTCAGCATAATGAGTCTAAGCGAATCTGCTTATAGAGTTTCACAGCAAGTAAGTAGAGCACACCTACACCTACACCGTACACCGGCACACCCACATACATATCTCTTTCTTTTGTCATTTCAGAATGTTTCATATAATTGTTCTCGAAATTGTTACACCAGGAAAACATTAAGCGCGTAAGATATTAAAAAAATGAGGCAGATTTATTTATGGCAACCCAGTTGCCATTTCAGCAATGAGTAAGCCATTCCACAAGCCCAAGTCTTTGAAAAACGGGGAACGGGGAAAAAGCGACATTAATTTTTTAATTGAATGGGATTGTGCCAAGGTGGGTAGGTGTGCCTGATGAAATTTGTATACACAAAGAGTTCAAAGACTGCCAAGGAGGAACAGTGGCATAGGCATCTGCTTTACAATGGTTCAGATTGATCAAATGGTCACGCTATGGCAGTTGCCCTTCCATATCTTTTGTCAAAGCTTAGTAATCTAACATAACGTTATCCAGCTAGTATAAAGTTTCAACTAAGTTTAGTTAATCACAGTCAAAACAGTCGAGCTTGAGCGACTGTAAAATACCCTGTAGCTAGTAAACTGCAATATCATATATCAGACCGATCCTGATCAAATTAGGCGAACGGACGTAAAGGCTACATGAGAGTGTCAGACACGCACTGGACCGAAAACTTAAACATTAATCGAACATTTTACAACAAATAACTTCAGTAAAGAAAGATCGTGCAACGCACTCGCACATTTTATGCCCTGAAATTTCGCAGTACATACAACGTTGATATAATATGTGCCATACACATGCATAAAGCCTATCTCACAATTTTCGATTCAACCTTAACCTTGCCTATGTCCACGAGTTATGTAAATGAGAGAGAAAGAAACAGAGTAAGAGTATACAAGGGTATAAACAGAGGGCGTTTCTGTGTTTGTTTTCATGGCTCTCTAAGACTAGCAAGTGTCGAAATTTGGTTTCCGATTAAGAATAAATATAGTTAATGATGTTTGAATAAGAATAAAATTTGGTCAACAGATTTGGGGCCGCTATAGATAAATAAAAACCAAATTTGGTTAGATATATGATACAGTGAACCGATCTGGATGAATCTCGAACTTAGTCAGTGTGCAGACAAAAGAACCATCCGGTAGAAATTTCAGCTCTGTAGCTCTTAAGACTTCTGAGATCTGAAACAGAATTGAAACAGAGATTGAAACAGACAGACGGACAGACGGACGGACGGACATGGCTATATTGACTCCAGTTGTCGTGCTGATCAAAAATACATATACATTCTATAGTCTTAAACGCTTTCTTCTATGCGACGCAAACTTCCGGACATTTTGTAAATGGTATAATAAGAAAGCCGTAACGTAACGTAATTCCGTAAAATTAAACCTGCATTCTATATAACCAAATATGGATAACATTAATGTTTCGCACAATAACTGTTTTTCTTCTCGTGAAAACCTTCATTTGTTTGCAAAGCCATTATTTTTGACCGTTACAAAATTTCCCAAGTTTATGCTCCCACCTAAAAGCTCCGCAAGCTTTTGGTTGTTTTTACAACTAAACATTGAACTTGCGTTAAGCTTTTGCAACGCTTTTAATAAAACGGCAAAATACTTCGTCAAAAGCTTCAGTAGAAGGCATTAAGCATACGCATACCAAATAAATCACTGCCCTGCAGGCTCAGGAGAAGCTAATGCTTGGATATAGGAACTTACCCTCACACTTCAGACCCTGGATAAAGAAGCCACCCATGAGGGAACCACAATGGTCACAAAATGTGGGCGACATGAACGTGTGCGGCTTGAAGCGATGCGGCATATCAATTTTGAAACGTTCGCGGAGAAGCTGTAGAAAGAGAAAGAGATCAATTGTGAGAATAAGCTGGTAAGGTCAGCTTCTGAATTCAGGATTCAGGATTAGTATACGTACAATTGTGCTAGCTGATGTAAAAACGGAACCGGAACACTTGCCGAGCAGTTTCTCGTGACACTTCTTGTGCACCGCAGTCTGGCAGGCTGCAAGATGGGGCAGATCGAAGATTTTAGTTAGATAAAACCTCAAGAATTACGTTTTAGATGGACGTACTTATGCATTGATAGCCTTGCTTGCCAAAGCCCCAAAGAAACAAATTGCAGAAGGCGCAAAATGTGGGCTGACGAAAGAATTTCGCCACAAAACGATGCCCATTAATATCGTGGGTTCTGCAAAGGAAGGGCAAAAGGAGTTAGCTGCTTCCACACTTGCTGCCGCTCATGTGCACTTAATGTCAGCGGGCAAGATTATGCTACTGCTACTTACTGCTGTACTTACTTTTGATGTTTGATGGCGCCACGTCGATTGGTAATGCTACGAGGCCGCGTGCGTCTATCCACATAGCCTCCGGCTACACCAAGACCAAGACCTCCGCTGTCTCTGTCTCTGTCCCTGTCCCGATCACGATCTCTGTCCCTGTCCCTGTCCCTGTCTCTAGTATATGCCTCCTCCTTGGAGTGCTGACGAGGTAGCTCTAAGGAATGCTGCTTGCCATAGTGATAGTGATTATTGAAATGATCATCACAATCACGTTCACGTTCCCGACGTGCCCCACTGCCGCTGTTCGATACACTGATGCCGCTCCCCGCACCGCTGCTGCTGGATGAGCTTTGCTTGTAGCGTGCCTGTGGGATGATCATTGTTTAGTGGGAATCATTCCATCTGTTGGAAGTGCCGATGGTGCTACTTACATCATGACCCAGCGTTGACTGATGGCGCGAAGAGCCAATGCCACCGCCGCCAGCGCCGGAACTGCGCGGTCGCTGGCTGCTCGAATTGCTGGGCTTTTGTTTGCGCACTTGGGCGCGAGTGAACATCATCTTGGCGTCCGGACTTGTGTACGCATTCGTGTCCGCATCTGCCAAAAGGTGCTAAATAAATATACCCAACCATATCCGTTGTTATGCCACCGATCTGCTGTACCGCCACTACATACCCAGACACTACTTACGATTATAATGGTTGAATTTGTTTGATTCAATTGAATTTGGATTCAATTGCTCAGATTTTTGAGTGTTTCGCTCCTTGGCGCTCTCCTACTTACGAGGCGGTTTGGATTTCTTGGGCTGATGCTGGTGCTAATGCTGGTGCTGATGCTGCTGTTGTTGTTCTGTTTTGTGTTATGCGTTTAACGAGGCGTTTTGTATTTATATTAAATAAACAGCTCGAATATTTTTGTGTTTGCTGTTGTTATTGTTGTTGTTGTAGCTGCTGTTGTTGTTGCTGTTGCTGTGTTGGCACTTTTTGTTGTGCTGCCAGGCAAGAGTTTAAAGCCATGTTGATGGATAGATATCTGAAAGGCAACCAAAAAAACAGACAAAATGAGCTGAAAAGCAACGACTAGCCAATGCTCTATAAGATGAAAGGAATAATATCAGCGTTAGCATGAAGCCATACTGCAGCAAGTGAGTCGAACAAGGAAGGAGTCGAACAAAACTTCTTTGTCAGAACGTCGTGATCAGCCTGAATTAGCGATCTGTATCCAAAACTTCGCCCATAAAACTTGTTATTGACACTAACTTTCTCGTCTTTCTCATTATTAAGAATGTAACGATTCCAGCGGCCCATAAGGAACACCAAACTTTGAGTTTTGTGCTGGCAACGAAGATATGTGAATATCTTTTCAATCTGAATGCGAACATTTTGCTTCTTGGGAAATATTTGCCTTATCAGTGGACAGAATATTGCTTCCAGAAGGAGCTACATCTCATATTTATAGAACAGAAGAACAAACGAGAACATTTTGGTCTCTGTTTTCTTATCTTTTATCAAAAGTAAGTTTTGTTTGTCTCAAGGATGTTTATCAGGCAAATTAAATACGTTTCGTTTTCTCATCTTCTCGTTTACTTTATTTTAACATTTTGTGGATATATGGCAACTCTGCGGAGCAATGCTCTCGTCGGCATGGTCCATGATAACAAATACAGCTTCAAAAATGTCAATTGAAATGAGCAACAGTTTACATTGGGTTCGTGATGCTTTTTGCACGTTCTTGAGAACAAGAAGTCGCAACCTGAAAGCAGAAGGAGCAGGTGTGGAAACAATTCATTAGGAAAGTGTTCGTACTCAGCGTTTATTCAATATTCGACACACTCAAATGTATGCAATACTTTGTAATACTCCTAATCTGCTTCTGAGGCCCTTGCTTGAACAGGTAGAAGCAACCCTTTTTGCCACAGCTGCAGCGAATATCACGCGACCTTGACCTGCTATATCAATGAACAAACGAGTGCCTAAAACTTTGGAATTTCCTTTGATTTTGTCCGATGACTGAGTCAAATGCAAAAACCGGACAAGGAAAGGCACAGCACCAGTTCGAGTGTTACACCCACCTTCACCCGAGCTTCCTCTCCTAACAACGTCTTCATCATAATTAGGAAGAATATTTAGAACAGTAACCCAGCTTTAAATTTATGTAATTGAATTTCCCTTGCTCATTTCCCAACAATGCAAAAAAGCATTAGCAATGGCTGCTTATATACCCCTTCCACCTCTTACGGTACAAGCAAGTTCAGTTCAGTCCAATCAAGCAGAAGCAAGCATATGTGTTAGTGGGAGGGAGGCAGAAATATTCTTGTTCAATCTGGCTGAAGTAAATTATAAAACTGAGGTAAAATGTTAATGCTAATTCTGATGTTGTTTTTCAACCGATTTTAACAAAATTTGGTGGCTTCATGGAGAAGATTCACTTTTATAAGTGATCTGACGACCCACTATGAGTATCTACATACCAAATTTGATCTCCGTAAACTTTACAGTCTCCGAGATGTAAAGGCTCTTGATGGCTCTTGATGCTGATCAAGAATATACACACTTTATGGTGTCGAAGACGCTTCCTTATGCCTGTTACATACCTTTGCGCGAATACAATAGACTCATTTACTCTACTTGAGTACGAGTGTAAATTTAGATATTTATTTGTCTTGCTTGTTATTATTTAGCACATGGATTATGCCTTTAAGGCCAACTTGGCTACAAGTTGGCGGCAAGTATATAATCATATGAAGTATATACTATATATACAACAATTTCGCCGACATTGGCCTCTATCCATACAATACAAACAACATGGACACTCTAGCTAAACTTTTGCTGTTGTCTAAGATCAAAATATGGACAAGATGCTAAGCTGAAGCAATGCTTGGATATGTTGATACAGATTTCATAGATCACACAGGTAAATGTTTATATAATTTTACGAACTGATAGGTTGTCATTGATTGCCTGACTAATTCATTGTAATCGTTTATGCTGGACAGTTGTCTGTCCTCTGTTGATTTCAAGTTAAAGTTTATATTATAATACACACACTTACTTCTATATATATATATATATATATATGTATAGAATCTACCTGCAAATATTACACTCAGACATGTGTGTTACCAAGAAAATGTGAAACTGTTGTCAGTTGAAAGTGCAGTTGAATATACACAACAAATCGTGGAAATCTTATATTACAAATTTTACATTTGAAACTCCTAAGAATTCGAATTTCTAAGCTTTGAATAAATTCTACAATTTTTGTTTAAGTTTCAAATTTAAATCTAATCTAATCTTATAGAACAGCAGACTAAACTCTAACTGGAAAATTATCATGATATATGTTATGAAATCTATATGTATCTCTAATTGTGAACTCTGTTGCATATTATTCAGCAAAGCTGAGCTATCTTTCTTTGTTTTGATTTGTGCACCCTAACCTACTTTCATTATGCCTATAAAGAGCTCTAGCTTTTGTCTTTATCTTCACCTTTACAGAGCAACCTTAAACATTTTTTTTTATCCACATATAACAAAAAATGTGTACACTATTTTATGTTTTCTTTGACCAAATAATATAATTCTTTTATATCCAAAAATTTCTACTTTGATTCCCATAAAGATTTGCTGAGTGTAGTATGTGTGTTTTTTTTTTCTACCAAAAATAAGTTCCTGATTCATTTTTCAGTTTTGTTGTGAATGCTAAATTGTTGCTGTTGCTGCGACTTTTCACTTGTTGTTGTTGCTGTTGTTGTTGTTGTTAATGTTATTAAAAATAGAAATTAAGTGGCAAATTGTGCCAGATTGCGTGCCAATTGATTGCCGGATATGATAAAAACAAAAATCTTAACAAAATGTGCCATGAAATGAATGGAAATGACCCAAAACATAAACATTGAGTTCTTACAAAATGAAAGATGCAGAAAGGGGGGATTTACGTATATGTTTTCTAGTTTATCAAGGTTTGAGTGTTGGAATCTTTGAATATGAGCATGTTAGCTCTACGCTACAATCTAAAGAGAGCTTTAAATATTCGAGCCCTGAGTGATTTCATTCGAAAAGTTATAGTACAAAGGCAGAAAGCAGCGTTTCCGAGCCCCACAAAGTATGATCAGCATGACAAGCCGAGCCGAAGCTAGATTTTCTTTCTTGTTTTGCATTGGAATTGAACCAACTTTGGGGATTCTGAGTCCGACAGGCATCTACATCAACTGACCAAATTTGATTCGGATCGGGCCACTATTATATATATTATATAGCCCCCATAGAATTGATTTTTTTCGGAATGAATAAAACATTTTTGTTTTTCATCTAAATCGAACCTAATTCGGTTTGTATTCATTTAGGGTTCCCTACATCTGTTGACCAAGTTTTCTTCAGATCGGGCAACTGCATAATATAGCCGCCATAGAACCGATTTTTTTTTCGATATGAACACAAAATGTTTGTTTTTGTTCTAAATAGAGACAAATTTGGTTTGTATCCATTTAAGGAGGTCCCACATTCACAGGCAAAACTTTATTCAGATCAACAAACTATATCATATACGCACCATATAACCGATTTTTCTGAATTTGGGCTTTATCTATTTTATGAGGCTTCACATTTCCAGACGAAATTTTATGCAGCTCGGACAATTATATCATGTAGCTCTCGTAGAAAATATTTATGTTTCATCCAAATCTAATCAAATTTGGCTTTTACTTATTAAAGGTGACCCCAAATCTGTAGACCAAATGTTATTCTTATTCAAACCCCACTAACTATATTTATTCTTAGTCGGTAAACAAATTGTTGGCAAGTGCTAGTCTTAGAGAGCCATGAAAACAAACATAGAAACGCTCTCTATGTATACCATTGTATACTCTTACTCTGTTTCTTTCTCTCATTTACATGACTGATGTTGCTTTTTGCTTTTCGTGGACATAAGCAAGGTCAAGGTCAAATTGTGAGAAAGGAAAAAGTTTGGCCAATAATATTGAAATTTCAGCTATGTTGAGCTCAGAATATTATGGATTTGCTTTGAGGCATGTCGAAAACGATTTCAATACTTCGCTGAAGTGCATTACTATACGCTAGGAGAAGACCCCATGAGGTATATATATATATTCGTGATCAGCATGACAGGCCGAGTCGATATAGCCATGTCCGTTTCTTAGTCTGCCTGTTCATCTGTCTGTCCGTCTGTTTCTATGGAACTAGTCTCTCAGTTTTGAAGCTATCGACTTGAAATTCATACCATATCGTATGTAAAAATCATCAAAATCGGACCGCAGTTCTATATATGCATAGTGTTTTGGCCCATGCCTTCATTAAGGATCAGGGATGGTAATCGCTGTTATATGTAGTCCATAAGGATCAGAGCTTATATCGTAGAACTTTGTATTGAAAATCATCACCTAAACCGAGTTATTCTTTATAAGCTTCAATTTAAACAAACCCATAAAGTGGCAGAGTTAATCCCAGTCTTATATCAAGTTCAAAATATAAACGAACTCAACAATAAATCGAATTCAACCGAGCAAATCGAAAACACATGTTTAACAATTGAAAAACTATAATAGCCGCACAATGAACATTAGTTTGTATTTTTACGATCAGGAAAACTCATAAATCATATTTGGCCTTTGCACATTGCAATAAACACGTCTCGGTACACCGATCACTTTGGATATATTTAGTATATGTATATAATATTGCCTTCGAATGTATTGAACCTATCAAAAAGTCTTAGTCCATGGACCGTTTAACCTGGTACACGTGTTTTACATTGTTTATGTTCTGGTTTCGGTCATTCATACATACATTCTCCCACTTGGAACATTCGAGCATCCAGAGAAGAAACCCAATCGGAAATGGGCGGCTGGGATATGTAAAAGGCATTCGAATATCAACAATTGTAGCGAAATGGCTTTTTGGGGTGCCAGAGAAATCGGGAAATGGGAAATTTGGGTACGGGCTTTGCTGGTAGGCCGGAGGCGACGTGAATAAGTTGCGGCTAACTGAATGAGATTACTATAAACACATTCCGCATTCGAACACACAATAATAAATATTTCGTAGTGAAATGCTTTTGTTTTAATGCCCCGAATAACACAGCGCAAATTGACCGTATGATTGGCCTATGGCTTTGGTTTTTACAGATCCTACACAAACGAGGCGTATTATTTATATTTAGGGAAATGGCAACACTAATGTCCATAGGTAGAAGCTGGCAACACCATAATAAAATTTGACATTTTTTTTCGGCATAAACGTACTAACAACGTTGTGATGTTTGTGTCTGCTATTTTGCAGTGAGATAAGAAAATAAATTTAGTCAAAAAATGGAATTCTCAAATGGAATTTTCACAACTTTCGACATGGGTTATCTCAGCCAGATTGTGTCTTTGCATAGCGATAAAACACCATCAAAAAGCTTAGCATAGCCATGGTATAGTAAGTTCAGTTGCGGTCGTTGTTTCCGTGAAGGTCGTCCAAAATAGCTCGATGCAGTGCGTTAACTGATAATGCAAGATGGTCATGTGAAGTATCGTGAGCTAGATGCATCAATTCCATCCTTGCACATTAGTTGCATGAACAAAATTTGCTCTCTTTGGATACCCCAAAATTGAGTCAATCGCTCACAAAAAGACGCGTCGATAAGTGTAAGGAAATGATTAAAAAGTTCGACCTTGGTGTTTAAACAGACGTGCAACAAAATCGTGAGAGGTGACAAATCATGGACAATCAGAAACAAAACAGCAATCGACAGTGTGGGCATTCGAAAACGAGCCAAATCCAACAAAAGTTGTTTGTGGAAGAAGCACAGCAAAGCATATAGTTGCCTATTTCTTCGGAAGAATGAGCCATGTGGCCTTTGTTCCGCTTAAAGGCAACGTAGGACGGTCAATTCTGAGTGGTACAAGACCATTTGTTTGCCGGAAGTCTTAGGAGAAATTCACAAAACCAACCGCCAAAGACGAATCATTCTCCATCATGACAATGCGAGCTCTCACACATCTTTTCAAGCAGTCAAAACATCGAATTGATAACTCAAACATCGAATGTCAAAGCAGTTGAAGCGCCGAAGAAGCAGTTGAAGAGTTCAAAACCATGTTTGGGGAGGTGTCTCAAGAGGAATGGGAAAAACTGCTATGACAAATGGTTTGAACGAATGCAAAAGTGTGTTGATCATCAAGGGGAATATTTTGAAAGACAAAGTCATTTTGCTATTCCCGAAATATAAATAGTACCCCTCGTGTACATATGTGAGTATACGTTTTGTGTGTGTGTGTGTGCGTTCTTATGTGTGGGTGTTTGTGGCAGTGTGACGTCATATTTAGTAGTTATCTGGATAACAACAAGGTGATCCACAGCAGTGGCATCTCTCTATCACTTTACTATAACTTTTGATATTCTGTTGGCTTAAATTTTCCGCTTTCCACTTCACTGTTGAGTTTTTTAGCATCACACACTTTCACTTTTTGTCTTGCAATTCTCTCTCCCTCTCTCGCTCTTTCTTTCCGAACTGAGAGTGTTCACAATATTAAATACAAAAAAAAATCAAATAAAATAAAACAGAACAAAAAAATATGAAAAAAAATGATAATAATAAATATTTAATCAACACGCACTTTCACTTTCAATGATGATAGCACGCATGCGCCGTGTTGTACCAGGGCATTTGCCAATTGTTGCATTCTGTTTCAAGTTGCATGCAACCCATAATAGAGCCACAAGTGTATGGAATATTTGGAAAATAACAGATTTGTGAAAAGCAGAATGAAAATTCGAAATTCTTGCGCGCTCGCGACGTTTTAAGCATTTACGTTCGAATGGGAGCGCACAGCAGCTGTATCTGAAAGTTATATAGCCCAACATTATAATCTCTGCTCTTGCTGGTGCGAGTATATTAAAACAGGGCTGCAAAGACATTTGCTCTCTTGAGAAACCGCATAGAGAGTGAGAGTGAGATATCCAGAGAGAAAGGGGAAGTGTGGGAGAGAGAGATGTGAAAAATGTTTGCTGAAAATTCTATGCCTATTTCTTAAGCCATGTAGCCATGTAGGTAGAAGGGTATATTCAAGTTGTGGCAATGTATGCAATGGGCAGAAGGAAACGTTCTGAGTCCATCTAGCCATAGCCCTCTGTCCGACCTAGATGTAGATCTTGGAAACTGTGAAAGAAACTCTTAAGAGGCCACAATCTAGTTGGGAATAACTACATTCGAAGCTATCGAAGCTGAAGAACATATATATTCTCATTCTCAATCGATTTCAATTGAATTCGTTGGCAAATTCCAATATTTAATTAGATTTTTAACCATTTGCAGGTTGAATTTTGCAAAGCGACTTCTTAGTGCTTAACTAAACCATGAAACCTAAGTTTTGGTTAAAATTTCAGCATTTTACCCTCTTTCAATCAGTCAGTCAGTTAGTCATGATGAATATTTTATATACATATAATCTCTACCTAGAAACTTTCCAACAAACTGCCAAGGAAACAAAATAGCTAATCTCAAGTCACTTTTAAAGGGTATTCAAACTTCCTTTATACAAAGTGCTGCCTTTAGAATGGTCTTTATATATCATACTTATATACAAGTATGTTTTGTATACATCTGCACGAGTATATACATGATGATCATGCTATTATGCTGATCTGTTTTCAATAATATAAAGCTGGGCAAACAAGATAAACATATGACAACTTTCCATAAACCAATTTACGGTCACATAATGCGACTTTATCGCTAAGTAGGACATTTCCATATTGCAGCAATGAATGACCCCATGTATGAATGACCCCCCTACGTATGTCCATGTCTTACCCTCAAGCACAGCCCCCCAGAATGCATATAGTAAGAACACAACCTTAGCCTAGTACACTTGCTCCCATTTCATAGGTCTTATTGATTCAAACAAATATCTACTATATATATATATATAAAGACGAAAACTTTTCATTTCAGTTCATTGATAGCTCTAAAGGTATCTCTTTCAACGTATGACTGACAAGTCTGGGCCTGGGAACTGGGATTACTTCTGGAAAGAAGTTGACAAGAGGTGTTCAATGTGTCTAGTTTTGCCCTAGGCATTTGCTTCTTTGCATTTCTCCAAGTCCCATAACTAGATATATATATGTACGCATATATAAATATTTCATTATGTATATTTAAATTTTTCAAAGAGAGAGAGAGTGAGAGTGAGAGCGAGCGCGAGAACATGAATTTGTCAAAGAGCACAGCTGTTGTTGAAGATTTTCCTTTACGTCTGCTAACGCTTACGCCCCGCTGAGTTTACATTTTGCCTCTGGGAAAGCACACATATAGCACACATATATATATGTATATATGTATATACCTCTATATACCACACACTCAACGTATATGTGCTTTTATTTTGGGAGTAGCCATGACTGTGGAGCAAACGGCCAGTCTGCTTGCTTTCTTTGTTAAGACTTTATATTTGCTCTAACATTGACGATCAACTAGATGGCACCATTGCAGCACGGCACTTTTGATGCACTCATAGCGTTCGCCTTCACAGTCCCCGTCGCAGATCTCATCGATCTTGATCAGGTGCAGCACTTCGATATCCAACACATTGATGATCAGCTCACATTTGGCCGCATCGCTGTTTATTTCAAAGGCCTCGAAGTGTTGCTCAATGTCCCCAAACCATTGCACTGGCTGATGTCGATTGAAGGCCGGTGGCTGGAATATGGCCAAATGGGCATCCACATCCTCATCTATAGCTGATGTTTTGCATTGGCGACCTAAACTGTTGCCCATAGTTTGTACTTGCCGGGGGATTGGGCTGGGAATCGACTGTAACAACGGTGGCTCCAGCTTACACTGGCTGAAAACGTCGATAAGTGCATTGGTCTATTTCCAATGTTCCTAGATGTGATTCGTTTCGATTAATCGCTTGGAAAATAATACACTTGAACAAATTTCTGTGAAAAAGCAACATATAATTTGTAGAGAGGCTTCCACCTGATACTCTTCCTGTGAAATTCTGTACAATTGTATATATATCAACAGGCAACTGTGGTTATTCCAAAGGTCTGTTTTGGTATTCAACAACCATTCGACCCTAAATACCAACTTGCAAAGCATATAAGGAAGCGTTTCCGACTGTATAAAGTATATATGTTCTTGATCAGCATGACAAAGGGAAACGATATAACCAAGTCTGTCTGTCCGTTCATCTGTTTCAACACAAAGATCTCAGAAGTCTTCAAAGCTACAGAGCTGAAATTTTTACCAGATGCTTCTTTTGATTGCAAGCTGGATAAGTTCGAGTCTTATTAACATCGGACAACTATATCATATAGCTCCTATATAACCGATTGTTCCGGAATGAACACTTATAGGCATAACTTTTCTGTTTTCGATCCAAATCAAAACAAATTCGGCTTGTATTTTATTTGAAGAGGCCCCAAGGCAAGCCGAATCTAGCCTTCCTTTCTTGTTCTAGGTTAAAATAGAGCTTAAATGCGATAAATTTCCATGCAAGCTATGGCTCACATTTCGATTCAAAATGTCTTCTTAGTACTCAAAAAAATATGCTTACAAATCTTACTTTGTATGATAATTTCAAACTTCTAGTTCATATGGTTTGAGCTATGTATTATTCCACCTTCAGTCTGCGGCATATATAAAGACAAAACTGTCATAGTATGAATACGTACAGTTTTCTTTGTTATCAATGTGGATCGATCACATTTGGCGTTGCCATATAATCACAAAATGTTATAATAAAGTTCAAGGGAAGAATAAGAAGATGTGAAGACCAGGATTGGTCTTATAATATAAATAATATAAAATGTTGAAATCTAAAGAAGATGTTTGAATTATGATATAGATATAGCACGCCTCTGCTTTTTGGTTTCATTCTAGGTAAAATAAGATAAAGTGTGCAAAAGTATGGAATAAGAAAAAAGATAAAACCATGAACAATGATAACACAGAAAACAAAAACACAAAAGAGTTTTCAATAGTTTAAAAACTTGGTTCTAGTTTTGAAATGATCATTTAGCTAGCCATAAGAAGAAGTCACCTGATGGTAACAGTCTATATAATCGACCTGCAACCCGACGGACTTCTAACAGCCTCTTAAAAGGCAGCTGGAAAACAAGCCAAGTTCTTTCATTCATTCACCAAAGGTTAAACAGTGATTTACCATAAAAAGTATCAACATTTTATTAATAATATAATAAAATAATATCTGGTTAATATCAACAAGAAGTTTGTTAAAAATTCTTATATAAATTTTCTAGAATTTCCCCAAATATTCTTTAATATCTTTGCTGAGTTGGAAAATTGCGCGCCCTCTTGAGAGACATGCCAAATGCTGAAATTGCATGAATTGATAAACCATATTCTATCCCGCCTCAGCTACTGATCATCTTGAGTTTCATTATACCTAAACATCCGGGTGCTCCCCAAAAATATATGGCCCTTGCTGGTTTTTTTGTATCTCAGCAAAATAAAAAAGTCGCTAAATAAATATTCCCATCAAAAATCACTTTTACCTAAGCGAGTAACTTTCTTGAGCCATGCTTATCGGCGCAAGTGGTTAATGGAAGTGGAACACGAATGCGAAGACCAACTGCGTTGGCAGCCCCAATCCCAATCCCAGTTCAAGTTTCAGCCTACAGCTGGATGCATATAAGAAAGTCGCCATCTCGGCCCTTGTTTTCTTTTTTTTTGTTGGCTTGTGTCTGGAGCTGAGGCGGTATACTGTTTCTCGAGGATGCCGGCCAGCTATATGGCTGCTCGGCGGCTGACCAAAGAGCTGCTTAACATCAACTTTTTGATGCCCAACAATTGTAATGCCGCCCCGGTGGCCGGCAATCTGATGCTCTGGGAGGCCACCATACTGGGGTTGAGGGGCACGCCCTACTTTCGGGGCGTCTTTACGGTGATCTTCAAGTTTCGTGACAATTATCCGTTTTCGCCGCCGCGTGTCACCTTTGCCACGAAGATATATCACTGCAACATTGATTTGGATGGCTACATATGCTGGGATCAGCTGTCATGCAAGTGGTCGGCGGTGATGACAGTGACCAAGATGCTGCAGGGCATATGCAGGCTCATGGGCGAGCCCAATGCAGATGATCCCTTCGATGAGACGGTGGCGGCTCTCTATAGGGACAATCGCAAGCAGTATCTGAGGAATGCCATTGCCTGGACCCGCCGCTATGCCTTGCCATCGAATGCCCGCAAGCTTGACCTGAATATGGCTCTGCAATGTACCATGCAGCTCCAAGAAGAAGAAGATGGAGACGAAGACGAAGACGAGGAGGACCTGTCGGAAGTGGAAGATCAAAACGATTGATGTGCGTCGCCCACGATTATTTGTTGCTTCTATTTAGGATGGTAAATAAACGAAATGAATTTGTATGTACAATGAAAACGTTTGAAGAGTTTCTCTGGATTCTAAGACCAGATCTCGAGCATGCAATGCTTGATTTCCAAATACCCGGGCACAATTTCGGGATGCTCAGCCAAGGCCAGGGCCAACTGCAACTGCAACGAGTCCGCCAGATTATACTTCAGAAATAGCTTCAAGTGTTTGGAGCGCGTCTCCAGATCATCAATGCCAACGCATTCATAGCACTGTTCCAGCTGAACGAACCAATCATCAAAGGGCTGGAAAAACATGGGAGCCTGGACAAGGGCCAGCAAGTCATGGGCATCCTCGCCCATCATCTCCGAGTTTAAAACGGGGGCTATATTGATAACCATCTTGAAGGAGTGTCTTTAAATTTTTCAATGTTTTAAAATTTCAATAATTTTTACTACTGCTCCAACCGGACTGAGTTTTGAGTATATATATTTTCCGGAAGATGGAAAAAGTAATGTGAGAAAATTGACTGCCGACTGCCAAGTCAAGGGCAGCTGCTTGACAGGCAAACAAAAAGTTTATCGTTTATCTCTATTTTGGTTTGGTTTTGCTTTTTTTGCTTTTTGTTTTTGGGCAGGGTAGGGCAGGGTTTCATTTTGGCATTTTTATTCCATATTGACCACACACACACACACAAGGCGATACTCAGGCAAACACACAACACACACATACACACTCTGATTCATGGGCTTCCATTTTCTGGTGGTTTGTCTGCTGAAAGCGAATTGAATGGCATAAATCAGTTGACCAGACAATAATGAGAATATTCAACCAATACTTGTACACAAACACACACACACACACACACACACATATATATATATATATTTGTATATTTGTTACTATATATTTTTGATATTGTATATTTGATATTCATCTTCAAAGTTAATCAAGCAAAAATGTTTCAACTTTCTGCCAGCAAAGTGTTTCGTAGAGTGTCCTTCCACACCTCCTAGTCCTAGTCCATGGTCACAACACTTTAAGCCTTGGCGCATCTTAAAGATACACAACCATAGCTAAAGCTGGCATTTCCTGTATGTGTGTGTGTTTGTGTGTGTGTGCAGCGTGCCGCCTTGGACACTTGATATATGGTCGCGTGTCTCAAGCTTATACATAAGTGTTTTTTTTTTGTTTTTTGTTTTTTTGGAAGCAGCAGGACCAAAAGGACTTGCATGCAACACTACCCATGCAAGCTATCCCCAGTTGCATGCTTTAAGTTATGAACGAAACGAAAAGGTAAAGATGAGCGAGCTGGACAGTGGCATGGCATTACACTGAAAACAATATTGTGATGCTTCCTTTGAAAATTATATTCAAAATTATTTTTCTATTTCTAAGTTATATTTGGGATGCTGTGCGTGGGATTATACTAAAATTTGCAGGCTCAGTTGTGGTCCTTTGCCTGGCGATAGAGGAAGATCATTTGGCTTCTGATATATCAACATTTCAAATGAAATCTATATGTTTCCTCCATCTTTGGACAAGGGTCCACAAATGAACCTTTGAATGGAATTTGACACTTTAGTATATTTTGTCTATGAAGACGCTTGAGATATTATAGAAGATGTCTGGGAATCATGTCTATTGAATAATGATGGATTTCGTGTGGAAGTCAAAATGACTTACAGATATCTTTATGATGAAAAGCAGCTGAAAGGAGGCGATATATGCCTTGATAAATGTCCTCAAATGCTTTTGGCCTCAAATAAATGTTAGCAGAGTCAAGTTTCAATTTATTTACCTTGGGAATACCTGTTGCAACTGAAACTCTCAAGTCTGAATTAGTTGTTATTATCTAAATTTTATGGAATTACATATTTTTCTTTAAGTGTAAATGATTTCTGGGAAGTGCACTTGGTGCTTTTTATCCACAAATGTTCAAATTTCATGATTTCATTGTTGAAAAGCTGCGCTTCGTTTAGGTTTAAACAAAAAAAGGCCATATAATTACATGGAAAATTGCTTAAATCAGAAACGGTTCCGCGAAAGTGACAATTGCCTCAAAACATGTGTTTGATGTTTGATGATTTAACGAGGTAATTAAGAACACATAATGCCATGCGTAAGTCTTGGTTTTAGTTATAAAATTGGAACAATTTTTAGCTGAAATAGAAAAGTGGATTGGAGAGGAGACTTCAAGGACAACTAGATGAATGTTCAATCAGAGACAAAGTTGTGGCTTCAGTTAGTTAAACGGAAAACTATTTGTTTTGTTTTTTTTTTCTTTTCTGTAAATACCCAGACATGTTATATACATTCCGAGAAAGGGCATATACATATGCAGCTACAGGCTCTGCATTATGAACAGTTTCGCATGCAAAGGCAGGCTGAAATTTCTGGGCATGAAATTGATATTCAATAGTTTCGGTTAACATGGCCAACTGCCCGATGATTATACTCGTACTTGTAACGAGTAAACGAGTATATTGTTTTCGTGTTGATATATATAACTGAAAGCATTTCCGATACCATAAAGTATATGCATATATATTCTTCATCAACATCATTTAACAGACGGAGTTTCGACCATTGCTCACTTCTTACTTGTCATACTCGTACTGTAGTAGAGTAAGTCTCAAATTCTCTTTCGTTCAGTAAGTCATTGCCCGCTCTGAACCTGCGTCTTAGATGAAATTGATGAGTTCAAATGATATATTGGTGCTCAACAAATCTTTATATTATATAGAAACCTAAAGTAAATTATCAAGAAATAATCTTGACCAACAGATTCTTAAATGATTTGCACTATAAAATATGTATAAAGTTATAATTAAGGCACTTTTCTATGCTGTGTTGCAATTAGACCAGGGATGGGCACACATCTACTATCGCAAAAGACCAAAGCTGCATATGTGTGCGTAGACAGACACGCCTGCTGAAAACCCGCATGAAAGCAGTAGCCGAACGTGATTAGCGATCAGTACGAATGGACGCATCTGTTCGCGAGTGAAGGAAGCTAGCTGCACATCTCTAAGTTAGTTAAAACTGAGAGTAAAATCCAAAGCTGGACTCTACACCTACAGCCTAACCTTACTACTACTATCACAAATGTTCTCTCCATACATATGGCCACACCCATTACAATTATCTTTATCTTATTTTATCTTATCAATTATCTTTCACAATCTCAATTTCACGAGACTTCCTTTAATCCATAAATTTTGCTAATGAACTCAATAGAAATACACCGTCAAATTTGCTGAATGATCTGGAAACATACTTCGCTTAGAATATCGTAATCTAATCAGGTATACGTCCACGGAGGAACTCCATTATGGCAGTTGTGCCACTTTTCAAGATTTGGTGACGCGGCTGGCGAAATAGATTTCCGAACAACTCCAGGCGAGTTATCTTAGTCAGATTGCCCATCACGGGTGGCACCACCGAAACGTTATTGTTATTGGCATTCAGGTATCTTAGACATGTCATCGCTGCCAGTCCATTGTCGGTGGCATCCAGCTCCTTAATGTGATTATCACCTCGAGGTGCCGCAGCTGAAAAACGCAACGCGGCAAATGATCGAAACGATTGTGAGAAATATCCATCTCGACCAGCTGCTGAAGTCCAGCCAATTCCATGGGAAGATCATCCAGCATATTGCAAGACAAGTTGATCAGCTTCAAACGCGAGAACTGTGCGATGAATGTGGGTATTCATTTTAGCTGATTCTTGGCAAGGACCAGCTCAGTGAGTAACTTGCTCAGCGGTTTCAAATCTTCCGGAACTTCGGTTAGTAGAATACCCTCTCGGCGGACAATATTGAGAAGCTCCTGGGTGGCTGCCTCAAGGACTTTGTTGGGAGCCCTTGATGTGATCTTGCAAGTTAGCATTGAGTTCTTGTGCGGAAGCGGAGCCATATCATCCTCTATCATTTAGACAAATAAAGAGTACGAGTATCTTATAGTCGGAATTTCGACTATAGCGTTCTAATGAAATTGTAAAAAATGTTATTCCCTACTCAAGAGTTCATTCTGAAGAAGTCGGCTGTGGGACAGCAATGTGATAGGGTCGAACAACCCGTATCGTATTCGATCAGCGAAATTGGAGGCGTAAGCTATTAGAAATTCCTTTTTAAAATATGCATAAACACTCGGGTGTGTGTCGTTTGTATACATTCCATCATTCACAAGGAAATACCTGCTATAGCCATTATCGGGTGTCAAGCCTGATGATGTTTTGTCTACATAATAAAAAGCTTTGAGGCTGCTTTGCTTGTTTGAGGCGTCGGTCAAAGGCCAGGACCAACTTTTGACTCTGGCAGATCATGATGCGACCTGCTAAACTTTGTCGCACGCACACACACTTACATAACGCTCACGTAGCAAACTACTCTCTTGTATGTACAATGTACATACTCGTGCACTATATGCAGATGTATGTACATACATACATATGTACAATCAATTGCTATTAGTTTTCATTACACTCAAATTACCATAAAATCACAGAGTACAGCCGTTAGTTGAGTTCGTGCCATTGTCATGGCCATTGTGTGTGCTGCCAAAAAAGGGTGGATTGGCTGGTAAGGGGGGTGCTGACTTCCTTTCACCTCTGACCGCAAGGTGTACACACTTTTCCGATATTCATAGAATAATTACACTTTGTCAGGGTAAAGCGGCATTGCGCGCAGTTCATGAATTAACACCAAGATGCCGCAGAAGGGTGAGAGACAGAGTCCTGGCCAGTGCCAGTTGCCAGTTGCCAGGTCGAGGACACTCCGGCAGCCACTAACGGAAATTAGTCAAGTTTGTTACGTTTTACTTTTACGTGGAAATTACCGTAATTAGAATATATTGAGCAATAAAAGTGATTTTTATTATTGAACAGCACAGCGTGTTTTCTACATATTGATGATGCTACTGCTACTGCTGGTGATGATGATGATGGTGATGATGATGATGATGATGATGATGACGATGCGATGGGGGGAAGCTCTCAGCTTTCGTTGTGCTTGTGCTGGTCACTGCTCTTCTGCTTCTTCGTCTTGTGGCTCTCCGTGTTAAAGCCATTAGTTGCGTAGTTGCCAAAGCAAGCAGGAGGGATTGGGAGGGCGCACAAAGATTTTTACTTGGCTGCGGTGTCAAACTTTGTTCGATGGCTTTTGAAGAAGGAGGAGGAGGCTGAGGAGGATGAGGAGGAGGCGGCTTAATGAAGTTTCTGGTCAGGCCGTTGGTTGTCAGACCCAATGATGCAATTGGGCAAAGGAGACTTGCAGAGTAGTTATCGTGCCGCTCAAAGTGGTGGCTGTGTTTTTTTTTTTTGGGGTTCTACACTTAAACAGTAAAATATGCTAAATTTAAGAAAATAATCAATCTATTTACCTAAAACCATTCCTTCTTGAGAATTGAGTCCTTACAAGTGAATGCTACAGATACACTTAGATAAAGCTCGGGCACAGCCTCGCTTTTGGGTTATATAGAAAACAGTTGCTCCTTATGAAAGAAAGACTGAAGATTTGTGCTAAGAGAGTGAGCGAATGTCGTCAGTATATAACTTCAAAAGCACTATAAAGGTTACCACTTGCTTACGCAAGCATGATCGTTTGTTAGCTTGACATTTTGAGAACGTAGTTGCGGCTGAATGAACGAGAACTTTTACCCCAATTTGGTCAATCTTCATAGACGAATGTCGTCAGTTGCTTACGCAAGCATGATCGTTTGTCGGCTTGACATTTTGAGAACGTAGTTGCGCAGAATGAACGAGACCTTTTACTCCAATTCGGGCTATTTTCATAGACTTTCGTTTAACACAGCTGTATTTCCTTTACTCTTTTTACTTCTTCTTCCCATTTTCTTTGCTCACTCCTGTGTCTCTCTTTTTCTCTTTTTCTTTATCACTAACCCTATTTCATCTCTTCCTTCGTCATATTCTTCTCGTCTTTTCAATTTATTCTAACTCCTTTGGTCTACTGCTCCCTTGTACTTTCTCTACTCTCTCTGCTTACACTTTTTTCTATGATATCTTTCTGTCTCTTTCTTTATACCTATGTTTTCCTGTCTTCATTTTTGTTCTTTCTCTATCCCTTTTGTCCAAGCTTTGTTGCTCTGTTGTTTGCTCAATATGCATATTTTTTTTTTAACAAATTCTTGTCTGTGTTTTAGCCATTCTGCCTAAGTTTATCTTTGATCTTCAATGCTAATGTTCCCTAAGCTCATCGGAGTTAGGTCTGATATTCTGAGGGAACTTTTCTTGATTGAAAAGTTATAGCAAATTATATGGCTATATTATAAATTATTTACCGAATATAAAGTTAACCCTTAGCTATGAATCTTTGATGAAAAAATCAATTAATTTGCCTCCTGAGAAACGAGTTTTTCCTTAAGAGGAAACTACTGCGTATACTTAATATCAATGCATATATAGGAGCTTTTATAGATTCACTCTTGGTATTATCTTGGAGCTTCCATACAATATTGGGTGCGTCTGCATTACATCACAAAAGCCCTTTCCAAAAAAATTAACCGGCTATTTGGGTGCCATAAAATCGCAGTCAGCTCATTGGTGCCTAAGCATTCCGTTAAATGGACAGAGATGCCCGCACAGCACAGTCACTGACAGCTGGTCAAGGCATATGTATTAGAAGCCGGGTCAGAGTCGGAGTTGGAGTCGGAGCAGTAAGAGTAATAGTATGGAGTTGTTGTGGGAGTTCAAGGATTGCCGTTGCCTGGGTTAAGGCTAAGTCGTCATATTTGGTGCTGTTACTGCGATGGCTACGATGTGGATGTGTAGTATGTTGTTGTTTGTGCATGTGTGGGTGTTTTCGTATATGTGTATATATATATATATATATAGTGGCTTCTGCCAAGAAGCAAATGTCAATAACGAAAAGCAGCTGTCAAAACACAGACGCTGGCTGTTGATACTTCTGCATCTGCTTCTGCTTCTGCTTCTGGCACTGTCTCTGCCTCTGCTGGTGCTGCTGTTCCCCGATTGGATTTTGGATGATAATGTAATTTGACAATGAACTGATGAGCCTGTGCCTGAACCCCAATTGAACTTCAGCTGCAGAGGTCCCTGGGTTCAGGATAATGCAACTTAAACGATTGGCATTGTGGCATGTTGAGCATTTTCTAGGTAATCGACATTGATGACCAAAATTACACGACACGATGACGAGTTTAATGAGCTGACAGCCAAGGCATATCCACGACAAGGCCGGGCCACAGGCGGTGCCATAAATCTCATTGTACATCGCATTTGGGGCGTGGCCGTTACCGTTGCTTTTACGACAACAATTCAGTTTTCCATTGTCCGTTAATTTAATCGTAAAGTTGACGCCACACTTAGGCTGAGGCTGAGGCCGGCGGCCATTTATGGATGCAAGGATGCGAGGATGTGCGCCGCTGTTTTGTTTTTATGCAAAAAGCTTATAAAATTGAATATAGCTGTGGAAACGCCACCATATAATAATGGCCACGGTCCATAAACAAACATAACAGTGTTGTGTACAGCGCCGGCTTAATGCGTGCACTTAAATCCATAATATAAGAGACTGCATAAAATGTTGCATATAAATACGAGTATCTAGGCGAAAATTTGCAACAACAAAACAATGAGACCACCTAGACTGGCCCTGAATTTCGGCAATACCATAGGGACTAACTACAGGAATTCACTAAGAAATATATATGAATGGCAGAATGAGAAATAATGTTGTTATAAAGTTGAAAAGTTAGTTAGTAAATTAAGCCTGAGTGGCTCTTCCTATGAAGCAAATGCAGAGGCTCAAGTGATCTCGATCGTATCTGTAGAACAGGACATTCTGATATTGGGAACAATATCCTTGACAATCTTCATTTGAATTAAGTTTCTTGTGATTGCATAAGTTGGTACCAATACAAGCCTGGCCAGAGATTAACCAACAGTTCCAAAAGGTTGGCGATCTGTTCGATTCGAAGCGAAGCTACAAGCCTGACAAGGGCAACAAGACCTTGAGCTATGAGATACCGCTGCAAATCCTGCATCGCTACAAGAAAGGTGGATGTGGGCGCGCTGTATAAGCTGCTACGTCCGCAAATCTTCCTGCTCCAACTCTTCAGCGAGGCCTGTCCCCAGGTAGCATATCCTTTACACGCAACTTGGCACCAACCTGGACCCGGAGGGCAGTATTGATATGAGCAGCATAGAGCACGACTTCGCAGTGGCCATTCAGGGCGTTGATGCGGGGATTCTATCTATTCCCAGACGATATATGCGAGGCAATACCTGCTCCGCTTTCAACGTGAGGCTCAGCTTCAAGCCCCTGACAGTTTTGAACGGCAAAAGGGTTGCATTTGGTAAGATATGCTGGACCGCCTTCAAGATGCCACCAACCACCTGACCAAGAACAACATTCTTGTCAAGATTACAGGTTGTGGGATACTCTGAACTTTAATTTGATGTTCTTTGATTTTAAGGCTATATGTAAAGGTCCAAATCATATTGATTGTGTGGAAATGATCAAAAAGAACTCGAAGCTCACTTGCAAGATGGCTCAGGCATCGATTGCTGCCAACAAAGTCTTTGAGGCAGCCACCCAGGAGCTTCTCAACATTGTCCGCCGGGAGGGCAATCTACTAGCTGAAGTTCCTGAAGACTTAGAACCGCTGAACAAGTTACTCACTGAGCTGGTCCTTGCCAAGAATCAGCTAAAATGCATACCCACATTCATCGCACAGTTCTCGCGCTTGAAGCTGATCAACATGCTGGATGATCTTCCCAAATTTCGAGCATAAAAACCAAAAAAGTGTTGCATACTCTAAAGTGTGTCTAATATTAAGTAAATGCTGAGTACGAGTATCTTATATTCGGAGTATTGCCTATAGCGATCTTACTTGTTATTGATGAACTCTTTTATGCGATAAGTACGAATTGTTATGATTCAAATTTCACATCTGATGATGAATAAGGATAAATAAATGGTAGACCCAGTGGATATACCCCATTGCATTCCTTTGTATTTCCAGTTTTAATATAATTTTCATGTTATCGCATTTTCTCTCGAGCAGATCACTGTGTAAATCTACATCTGCAAGGACATATAGTACTATACTTCTATACTTTAAATGATTCACAGCTCTCTCTTTATACGTTGTGGTTGTGAAATTTTAAGGTCCAGCCTAAAAGTGTAACAAGTAAAATGGTAAAACCATAGAAAAATTGCATTAAAATAATGTTGTGTAAGCGAAAATTGCGTTTACAAATCCAATCTGTAGTAGCCATCCCAGTAGATAAATGAGTTCAGCACACAAAATAGGCAGCAAAAGCAACCACATCACAACCATCCCCCTCTCCCACCATCCATGCTCCTGGCAACCAACCAGCTGGGCGACCCCCATCACTCCCCAGATTTACATTAAATTACAAGCGTGCAAAGTTAACTTTACCCAAAGGCTTCTTTGACTCTACGATTGAAAAATGAAACGTCTTTGATTTTGATGGTCTTCTGCAGCAGGCGTTCATTTATACCAAGTTGGAGCACCTGGTGCTGGCCAAGTCCGGCAATTTCTAGCTCAGGTCAGGCCATGCAGGTGCAGAGGTACGTACATACGTATTGCGGTTTGCCGGCCTCTGGAACTTTGCTTCCTGACACTTAGGGCTGGCCAACGGGCCCAGGAACTCTGTTCAACAAGCAGAGCCTTTTCAGGCAAAATAGATAAGCTGGTGGACGACACATGCTCCAACCTGGCAATTTGAATCCTTTGCACATGCCTTTGGCACACACACACACACACACACACACACACACGCACACACATGGACGTGCCAAGTCAAGGAATGCAATGGCAATGCCATAGACAAGCGTTTCAGATTTACAAAACATTTTATTCAGCAGCCCAAGTGGAAGTCGAAGTCACAAATCGGAGCAGCTTTCAGGTTTATGTTGTCGAAAGCACGCAGTGACGTCTATATTTGCGGTGGTTACACTGCAAAAAAATTCAAAATTTCAAAAGGAAAAATATGCAAAGTTGAAAGCAAAGTTGGTATAACGGGTATAAAGGATGCGATCACATAGAGTATAAATATTATTGATCAGGAGCAACAGCCGAGGCGATCTAGCCATGTCCGTCCGTCCATATAAACACCTGGAGATCTCGGAGAATATAAAAGCTAGAGTTACCAAATTGGGTGTGTAGATTCCCCTAGTGGGGCGCCCTTTCCCGCCCCCGGAAATGAATCAAAATGTTATATCTATTACAAATTTTGACACATCTATTTCAAACTCGGTTTGTATATGGTTTGGCAATTATACAGATTTATATATCAAATAATTACTCATCATATAGATAATCATAGCGAACATTGTCCTCAAGCCAATCCAAATATGAAGAAACACGTATATATATTGCTGGCGTATTCACTTCACACTCTCCCGCTCCTGCATGTGAAGTTATGCCCACTAAGACTTTCTTCGGATTATCCTTTAACGTCACAGTCAAGGGTCCGCCAGAATCTCCCTTGCATGGGCTGCTATGTTTAGGAGGCATTAAACATATGAATGAGGATGGAAAGAATTTATCAGGTTTTTTAGCCAGCACGCTTCTTTTGCAATCCATATTTGACATAATCTTTACATCGAGCTTTTTTAGGATTTTAGTTTCTGTTCCACTGTGAAGAACTGGATCATCTGAAATGATATATAACTTTTGTCTTAAAGCATTCTCGGTTGACTTAGCGAACTAGACTTACAATCGATATAACCCCATCCACTGGTCACAGCATCCAAACCACTTGTGTTGAAGTTCCTAGATGGCAAGGCGGCAGGTTGAATATACTCATCGAATTGTAAGTCGGCAGGAAGCCTGATTATAGCTATATCATTTATAACTGAACTCAAATCATAATCTTCATGAAGGATAACGCGTTCCCTATGCAAAACTAAGCTTTGCCGCCCTTCTTCTTGAGTATTTGACAAATTCCGGGCACCAAAGTAGATTTTCATATGCGAGCTGCAAGGCATGGACATAGCTTTTAATATAGCTGAGATCTGATAAATAGATTGAAAACTTACTAATCATACTCAAAGCAATGGGCTGCTGTTAATATAATTCGCTTGGAAATTATTGTTCCACCACACATCTTTTTCCATCCATCATATTTCAATAACAAATCATAGACCACTTGATGTGGCAATTCTCTGGGCGCAGCTGCAGTTCCATTGATGATACGCTCCAAAGACGCTCCTTCACTGGAAACTATGCAGGTGACGGCGATTATTAGCGCAAGAAGGCCTTTGATAGACATTGCAGTTGACTTTGTGGCTTATGGGTGCTCCAACACAGTTCTTATATACCAACTCTTCGGCAGTGAAAGAACATAAAGTGGGCTAACTTATGGCTTCAGTCGCACATGCCATCGCCAACTGCATAGTGTGAGGAATTAGCTGCTGATAGCAAATGTGATTTATGAGATTTTTGGTTCCTCAAGTAATTCTTTGGATACTTGGAAATTCATGGCAAGATATGACGACTCATAGGAATGACTTGGCAAATCTTCGTGTAGAATGTAATGGTTGATTGGTTTTTTAAATTGGTGAATATTTTATATTATTAAGTTGCCTCTTACTGCTCCCCTCTCTACTCTAACCCACCTGAAATACAAACGCATTAAATATTATATTGAGATTCGCTTACTTCATGACACATTGCATAATGCAAAGTCGTGCTCCAGCAGAGGAAACGAGTATATTCTAACGGGCGTTTCCGACCCTATAAAGTATATATATTCTTGATCAGGAGCAACAGACGAGTCGAACTAGGCATGTCCGTCTGTCCAACCGTCTGTATGAACACCTAGATCTCGGAGACTATAATAGCCAGAGATACCAAATTTGGTATGTCGACTCCCAACCCAAGTGGTGCTTCAAGTCAGGTTTGTTACAGTCTGAATTTCTTTTGAGGTGGATGAAAACCAGAAAAGTTATGCTCCTAAGTGTTTTTTCAAGAAAAATTGGCTATATGGGAGCTATAAGATATAGTTTTCCGATCTGGATGGAGACAGTCTTACGGAGGCCTTTCGGACTCCTTGCTCACCTGCAGGGTCATGTGTTATCCAATGTTTTGCTGTCTAAATAAATGTGGTGTCAGCATTTCCTTAGAAGCACATGAGGGTTATGATATCTTAGAACAGATATTTATATGCAATTACTAAAGATTCAGTACAAGAAATAATAGTTATTTGATTATACATTTTTATTTTTAAATTAACTTCAGATTAATTGATTAATTCATTAATTCTTCATCATACAGATGTTCGGAGCCAAATTTGTACGTCAAGCCAATCCAAATATGAGGAAACCCGGGTATATATCGCTGGGCCACCTTTCTCACATAGCTTAAACGCCGAGTGTGAGGTTATACCCACTAAGACCTTCTTCGGATTATCCTTTAATGTAACAGTCAATGGTCCGCCAGAATCTCCCTTGCACGGACAGGTATGTTTAGGAGGCATTAAACATATGAATGAAGTTGGAAACAATTTATCTGCGTGTCTGGCTAGTACAATATTCTTGCATGATTCTATATATTTGTTCAATTTCCAAGTTTAAGAACAGGATCATCTGAAATGATATAAGAGCTTTGCTTTGTAGCATTCTTTGTAGATTTGATTCATTAGGCTTACAATTGATCTAATCCCAACCAATGGCTACAGCATCCAAACCAGTTGTGTTGAAGTTCTTAGATGACAGGATAGCAGGTTGAACTCATCGATTTTTAAGTCAGCAGGAAGCTGGATTATGAGTATATTATTTATAACTGATTCTCAATCAAAATCTTCATGAAGTATAACGTGTTCCTGTGGTAAAACGAAGCTTGGCTGCACTTCTTCATGAGTATTTGTCGAATTTCAAAAAGGAGCTGCTCGACATGTACATAGTTTTAAATTTAGCTGAGATCTGATAAAGTAAATCGAAAACTTACTAATCTTCCACAAGCCAATGGGCTGCTATTAATATAATTCGCTTGGGTACTATTGTTCCCCCCACAGAATTGCCAACAAATCATGCCAACTCTTCGACAGTGAAGGAACATAAAGTGTGAAAACTTATGGCTGAAATTGCACGTGTCTTTGTTAACTGCAGACATAGTATGAAAAATGAGTTGCTGATAGTAAATGAGTTGGGTTCTTCGGATTTATGGCATTTTAGTAATTCTTGAATGCATACGAAAGATATAGAGGAAGGTCTAATAATATTGTATAAATAGATCGATTATGGAACCTAAATAGCATTTGTATAATCGGTTTGGTGGGTTGCTCTTGCTATTAACATACATACAGACACATGAATCGGCTTATAATTCGTTTCAAATATTTCAAATATTTAACAAATTGTTTCTGCCTGTTTTTGCCAGTGTAGGTTAGGATGATGAGAGCCATTGCTTGTACTAATGCTGGTACAAAAGTACTGGTCCTGGTCCTGGTCCTGGTCTGTTGCTCCTGTTGCTGTACAATTGCACGGCACGTCCATCAGTGGCCCATTGTCTGTGTCGCGCATACATAATGAAGTGAACCTGAACTCTCCGTCGTAACTGTGATTGGGGGCCAAGTGACGTTGCATTTACCTGACTACCTGGCACCCGGGCCGTGCTGCCCCATGCTTGATGATGATGATGAGCAGCATAAAGGGTGCGAGTATGATGATGATGATGATGATGATGATGATGGTGATGCTGCTGCTGCTGCTACTGCTGATGATGATATTGCTACTGTTGCTGCCATTTGGATGGGTGATTGGCTGGCTGACTGCATGTCCGCCTTGTCTGTCCCTCTGTCCCTCTGTTTGTTAGGGCGCATTGTGGGTATGACCATGGCTATGGAATGCGCTTGAAATTGGGGCCACATTGTGAATTGAAAGAAGCGCAATTAGCACTTCGATTGTGTTCGCTTGACGCGATTTTCATCAAATTAATGTCTTCATCATCAACAGACAAACACTGGGAGCTGCCAGTGAGTGAGTGACAACCCGAACAAATAGAAATTAAGTAAAGGTGAAAGAGACAATCAGAAAAAACAAAATAGAACTTCCCTGAGTAATAACCGCTTCGCTTGGTCCTTTGTTGTACAAGCAGACCGTTTTCTAATTTCTCTTTAGTTATGATTCCTAAACATGAAGTCTCACAAATTGACATGCAACGGCTGGACTTTTCAGTTGTTCAAAGATGAAAGAAATAACGCCTATAGAATTCAAATGAACAAATTTTCAAATATTTATAAATTGCTTGTCTCAAAATTAGCTTCTAATTGTAAATCGTGCGTGTATGTGGGACCCATAACCTGTTGGAATTGCAGCAGAGCTAGTTAAAAGCTGTAATTGTAGCTTTCAAATTTGATACAGAACAGAAAGTATGTAAACGTTGATTGGTTTTATCCCTTCAACTTCACATGAGTTTGCGTTTGTTGCGGTCTCTCTTAATCACCCAATTCTCTATAGCCTTATCATACAGTTGAAGAACTTATAACTCATCCACAGCCCCTCATAGACACTGGAAGGCCCCGTGTGGAATGCTGTGGCAAGTGGACACTTGTGGCGCAAAATCTTTGGGTTTGGTTTCGTGCGTTGTTGATTTGTCTGTCATCCTGTCTGCCGTGTGCTTTGCCAGCTGCTTAGTTCTGTCTCCCGGCATCCTTTATTTATTTATTTTCCTGTGCTTTTTTTTGCTTGGGTTTTTGGTTTTTGCTTCTGTTCTCTGTATATATATTTTTTTTATCTTTATTTTTTGTGTCTTTCATTTGCCTTCAATGCAATTATACTGGATAAATATCTTCTTCCGTTTTAGCTGTAATTACAAAAGTTTAATTGAGTTTTCTCGGCTCGTTGTGTTCTTTTTGTTGTTGTTGTTGTTGTTGGTGTTGCTGTTGTTGTCATCCATCGTTGTCGACGGCGACGAGAACGACAACGACAACGACGACGACGTCATTGCGGCTGGCGGCAAGTTTTGCCAGCATTCATCCTGGTCCTTTTGGTACTGAGCCTGGGCCCGGCAGGTTTGGCGCCGTGGCTGCTGCTGCTGCTGCTGCTGTTGACGTTTTTTCATCCAGAAATCTCTGGGAGCGGCTAAAGATTGAGCATGTACTGGCAACTGAGCTTCTCACACTCATTATTTTACTTCTCTCCGACTTCTCTCGCTCTTATCACTTCTCTGGCCTTTCCCCAACTACAGTCTGTCCATTTTTTATTGTTGATGTTGCAAAAAGAGTTTGTTGTCAGCCTGCCAGGCAGGTCTGTCTATCTCCAAGCCATGTGATTGTTTACACTACTTACACCCAGGGACACGAAGGGTATATTATGTCTCGTTTAGGCCACGTGCCTAAAAGCTTGCGACTTTGCAACTTTGCCATAAAATCTAATTTATTTGAAAGAAAAACTATTGTGGTTTGGCCTATACGTTGTTGCTGATCTCAAATTGAGTCTGCCAAAATTCTACGTACTTTCTTTTAATTTAAAGGGTATCCTTTACTCCTGTATCCTTGTTACATTTCAATCTGGCCGGACAATGGGATAGAGGGTTGCCACTGCTGACTGCTGACTGCTGACTTTGCCTGAGTGATTCCGGCAAAAACACTTTGTAGCTACGCCTACAACTTACACCAGTGAGACAGGGCACAGGGAGTAGGACAGGCAGGGACATGGGGTGTTTTGCTAGCCCGGACAATACGTGCGGAGTGCATTATAATAAAAAGTGATTAAAACTGAAGTAAGTTGGAGACGGACCAACTTCAAAGTCGTCAGTCAATATAGCACTCGTTGCTGTGAAACCTAGCGAAAGTGTTGAGGGAAATTGAGAATTGAGGCAACTTACCCACACGTAAAGCTGACGCCATCGTCTCTGACTGCAACTCCAGCTTCAGCTCCAGCTGCAGGTGCAGCTCCAACTCCGACTTCGACTCTGGCTTTGGTTAATTTATTCATTGCAAATTTACATGCTCATGTTTGCAAATTTAAAAACTGAACACAAGCAGCATGTGCGGATGCGGATACGGATGCGGATGTGGATGTGGATGTGAGTTTATTCAAAGCAGACTCTTCCTAGTAATATGTTAATCGCATTGCCAGCGCCCAGCGAGAACACCTCTACCAAAGTGAAGTTCGCTCAACGTCATCAGCCTGAATCCACTATCCATCCCCAGATGCAGCCATGCAGCATACGCCTCAGCGCTTCTCATATCGTTTTGGTTATTTTCCTATGGCGTAAATCTAATATTTACATATCATAGTTGGCCCAAACTGATGCGAATACTATATATCGTCCTTGTACATAGTGTGTGTGTGTGTGTGTGTGTGTGTGTCCCTAGCTACGCATGCTTCAATTAGTTGCAAATCGATTTATAATCATATCAAGCATTGAATAACTTTAATAAAAAAGAAAAGAAAAGAAAGATATATGAAGAAGACACCCCCCTAACAATGTAATATATGTTGGTTTTCATAAATAACACACACGCTTGCTTCACTAATCTAATATTCATGATGAAATCTAGAAAAGGAAAACCAGAAGAAACTCGAAGTTTGAACACTCTGGCATTTAGGTAGGAAAATATAAATAGTAAAACTGGAGAGAACCAAATAATTGAACTCTGAAGGTCGAGAATGAGTTTCTTGTAGTTTTATCATAATTTTCATAAGTAAATTCTGGGAATTTTCATTTTAGTCTCCTGTGAGGCATCTCACGAGCATACTGTGGTGTCTCTTAGTCTATCACTATGTCTACTAGTGTAGTAATTTGCTCCTCCACTGTAGATGCAGATGAAGCTTAGAGAGGCTCAACTGCAACTTTGCAACTTTGCCATAAGATCTAATTTATTTCGTAATGGCACGCATGAAACGATTTAGTAATGCCTTTATGCATATGTATATCACTTTTATGCACTTCCAGATCCGGACTACACAATGCTCTTTTGGCTCTGAGTGACATGGTGCCTCTTCTGTTGATCAGCCACCGTAGTTCTGGCATTCTTTTACCACACCTTCCAGCCGTAGCTTTCAAGTGAGGGCCACTAGTTAGGCGTGATAAAGAGATACTTAGCCTGCGATGGTTCGTCCAGAGTTAGGCCTTCCAATTTTATAGGTGGGGTATGAGCAATGAGGGCCTTCAAGGTGAAGCAGGGATTGACCTTTAGATTCCATCTCTTGCACAAGGCAGCGCTTTGAGTCCACCTGCTGCCTCATCGCGACATTGAGAGCTGTCAAACAGTGCAATATCATCAGCGTAAGTAGCAAGTAGAGCCTTCCTGGCAACTTCCATATGATACTCGCTAAAGCAGGGTAAATCTGCTGTATATATTGGGTAGAAAACTATAAAGAAAGTATTCGAATTCGCCTGCTGTTAAAAGCCAGCGCTGTCCCCATATAAATGCCAACCTAAGCGATAGAAATGATCCAGAATCTCCCATTTGACATGTTAATTGACTTGAAACAAAAGGATTGTTTTAATGTTTAGTTGAATTTCGTTTAAGCTTAGGCTTCCCTTCCAAAAGAGACTCATCTCACTGCGGTACGCTCTCACTGACGCCTGAAAGTATGCCATGAAATTTTTAATTCAATTGTGATTGTGGTTCTGAGGGAGACCTAAGTATATTCGCATACGACGATTGTGTCTATCACATATATGTGTGTACACTCTTAATTTGTGATTACTAAAAGTACTATTGCCCCCTATTCATAGCAAATTTCATGACAAAGTCATAGCTGCTCTTCTATCCAGAGTATAAAAGCAAAAAAAATGTAAACCTAAGCTCAAGCATGGTGTACAAGCAACACTTTCACAACCATTTCGTATGCATTGAAAATAACAAAAAAAAAACATATATATATAATAATAATAATAAAAAGAAATAAACAACAACAAGAATAAGCAATATACTACACATATATGTATGTACCCACATATACTCTTATAGAGTTAAGGACGCAAAGCAGAGTGCGCCTGTCAAAACAAATCCGTGAGATATTACATTAAAAGGCGCATTTGGACAGCTCAATCGCAAAATAGCATACCTTAACACCACATACCTATACAGATACACATACATACATATGTATACATAAATGCCTTACACAGTTATATCCCCAATGGATTTACTAGATGCCAACACCCAACTCAAACTCAATCTGGAAAACAGCCCTCCTTATGCTGCTTGCCGACGCGCGCTGCTGTTTCACTTTACTGTCCTCCTCCTCGTCCTTTGCTTTGTCCTGCGCCTGCGAAATGATGGAAAGTTGTCTGATATGAACTGACAGTTGTAGTTTTTTATTCCGAATTCATGTAATTTTTATACGTGGTTCGTTTTTTAAATGGCTTCGGTTGCCAACTCGCTCCACCAAGGGGGTGTTGGGATTGATGTTCGTTCGCTGATTCAATAAACAAATTATGCTAATTTGTGCAGTAAAACATCCTGTTTTTCTGTTGTGTTTGTTGTAGCTAAAATGTGGCTGCACTTGCAAAGTTTGTAAACACATTTGAGATGTCAAGTTCTGGCTAGTTGATTTATATTGAGATTTCATTATTATATAGAGAGACCAAATTTGGTATGTAGAATCTCCTTGTAGATCTAACATCTCCCCCATCCGAAAATCCCAAAAAATAGATCTCCTGTAAGTTGCAAGATATCACTGTGGAATTGAAACCACTTGTAAATCTGACTCTTTTCTAAGAAGTAAGCAAATTTTTCTAAATTGGTTAAGAAACAACATCAGAATTAGCATTTACGTTTTACTTCAGTTTCATAATTTACTTTGGTCAGCTTGAATGAGAATGTATCTGTCTTCTTCCCACTAACACATGTTCTTGCTGCTGCTGCTGCTAAACAGAACTTGCTTGTAGCTTAAGATGTGGAAGGGGAGGATATAAGAAGCCGCTGCTAGTGCCTTTTTTGCATTGTTGCGATAAAAGCAAGTTGGAAGACATATAGACAACTGTATTCTCGCTACTCAAATGTTGTGAATCGTTTAGGCAACTCCCAGATAACCCCAGAATCCAATCAGATAATGCACACTTAATTAGTCGTGCTTCAATATCAACCACATATAAAAACTGAGTTTTGCTTTTGTTTTTTGTGTGTTGGTTTTGGTTTTTTTTTGTTCTGTTTGTTGTAAACCAACTAAGCTAAGTTGCCCTCTTAAGCTGGCATTTCAACTGACAATTTGAAGAGTCCTTGACTGAAGCAAGCCGAAGGCTAGCTTTTGTCATGCAAAATGTACTCCTTGCGAGTAGAGTCACGCCCATGTCCACAAAGCACACACAAAGTGTAACGCTCCGCTCCGCTCCTCCAGCTCCAAAGCCCTGGCACTCTATAAATTGTAAAACTATTTTCAATAACAGCAGCAGGAGCTGGAGCCGGAGCCGGAGCATCAGACAACAAGGCTTGCTCCTCCTAGTTGAGTCTTTCAATGGCTCTCTGACTTCAGCTTCAGCTTCAGCTACAGCTACAGCTTTGGGTTCTGGCCTCGCACTGATTATTTGCCTGCTACCTTGACACTGCTTGAGAAGAACTGTCCGGTACGTTGTCAATTTCCAGGCGGGTGCTGGTGCTGTTGGTGCTCCTGCCTGCTGCTGCCATGTCTCCTACATTTTGTGTACCTTTTCCACCACTTTTCATCTTGTTATACGCTTGCAGAAGAGCAGCTTAACCGACTAGGGGAAGTACATGTAAGAATATGAAGTACAGGCAAGTGCAGGCTTATTATTGATCAGGTCAGAGTTGATCTGGCTAGTGTAAATATCGGTCAGTTTTAAATGTGATATTATATATGATATATAACTGCCAATGACCAATTCAACTGAAAATTCTTTACCATCAAAAGGATGCTTAGCTACATAACTCAAGGTTATAAAGTAAAGTCGTCTTGCTTTAGAAAACAGAAGATTTTTTAAGTGTCGAGATTTCAACCTATAGTGAAATAACGTCTCCTTGATATAGCGGGACGTTGACGTACAATGCGCAGTTCGCTTAAGTGGCCCCGCAGCGACATCTAGATAAGCTAAGCAAAGCCCAGGCTAAAAGCAAGCTGTCCATCTGGCCGAAGAGCGCTGCCGCACAGACACGAAACACGAAACCCGAAAACGACAAAGAAAAGGCGAGCTCGTTCGCTCACTTTCAATGAAAGGATGTGAACTGTGAACAGTTGAGCGTTAGTTAGCATGATTAGACGCATATTAATGTACTGTCAAAAGCCTGAATTCCATGAGTAAATATACTTATAAGTTTATTTGCATCGATCTGTTGTTTAGGATCTGTTTAGGATTCCGTTGGATTCCATGACGGTATTTGACAACAACGCAAAATTGATAACAAAAACCAAAAATTGAAGCTAGGCCGACTTTACAGACTGTTTCAAGATCTGCCAGAGTGCATCATCTGAAGTCTTGCTGCTTCACAACTCAAGCTTCATTGCGACTGACCTTAAATGTGCAGGAATTCAGTTCTATATATCTAACTTTATATCATTTTTGACTCCTCCAGCAAAAGGGTATGTCAGTTTCGTTAACACAAAAGGATAGTCTCTGGCTGGCTGCCTTGTTTTGGTCCTTGTTTCTTTAGCAGCTAGTTTTTTGTCTTTGCTTCGCTCTCAACTTTTGGCAACTTCTTGAAAGTGCATTTTTTTTGTTGAACAACTTTTTTTATATATATATTTTTTTGTGTTTTAGTTATTTAGCATATTTCTGCAAAATTTGTTGTCTGTTATTATTGTTGTTGTTGTTGTCTGCTTTGTCGTCTGCGTAGTTTTAAGTTTTGCCTCACCGTTTGCGGTGTGCAAATGCAAATTGCTTGACTTGCATATTTTTCTGCAGCCTGCTTAGATTCAACAGCAGCAGAAGTATTTAGCAGGATATGAAGACGACAGAGACGACAGACGGGTTGAGAGGCAGAGGGGGAAGACTAGAGTGAGCGAATCCTGATGTTGCATCGTTGATATCTTTATAATTTATATATGCACATAATTTAGGGCACGACAAGCCTCCTCGAAAAGCTTCCATCATATCAAAGGGACTGGTGGCATACTAAAGATTCGTTCAGCTAAAGATCATCTCGATCGGTTTGCTTCCAGATCCAGATCCAGATCCTGTCCTTAGCCTGTTGACGACATGTTTTCATCTTTGTCCTGATTCATTTGAAAATGAGTTGCGATGCCCTTAGTGAATGTGAACTCAGCTGTGTTGTTAGTCCTGGGTTCTCTGGACCATGTCCTTATAACATGTTGTGACTGCGCCTGTGTGTGTGTGTGTGTGTGTGTGTGTGTGATTATTGTTTATGTTGTATCATGGTCGTGGGCGTCCAGATGTTGTGATTCAGTTTTAATTCATTTCACTTGAGGCGGCAACGCTTGGTGACTGTTATTGTTGCCCCACTTCCTTACGCTTGGCCCCCTCCTTCAGCTTATCGTTCCTCCCCTTCAATTGAATACTCTTGTTGTTGTTGTTGCTATTAAGAAAAACGCCTCCAAGAAATAATCGACTAAACGAGCAAGCAAACGCGTATAACTTGAGCTTCATACCAACCGCAATTCTCAGTTTTCAGCTTCAGCTTCAGTTCCAAGTCCAAGTCCAAGTCCAGGCCCCATCTCCAGCTCCAGCTGCAGATTCAACTCCTTGCTTGCCCACAAGCGCTGCCCTTCGAGCATGCAGTCAACCAGCCGGCAATAAAAATATGATTGTATTTTCGCTTGAGTTGTTTTCATTTCTCGATGTTGTCGAGGACCCTGCTAGGGCCAGAGCGACCACCGCAATTCCTACAGTTTCTACTTCCTTCCGCATACACGACCACACACACACACACACACACACACACACACACACACACCCACACATACACACAGTCAGTCCTCTCCCGAATCGTCGGAGCTGGAGCCATACTGGCCCATTGCATGGTTAAATCAAGCGCATGCCAGCGGTCGACCATTGAACCGCTCCAGCTCTCAGAGATGGTCCGTTACCACCCTCCCTCCCTGATCCTCCTAGCCCTGGCATTGTTTTCTTCCAGCTGCCTGTTGCCGACGCTGGATAACAACTTGGGGGCATTTGTTTTGTTTTGTTTTGCCGCCCGCCCACAAGTAGAGCACCAAGATGAAGGAGCAGCCATCAGAGAAGGCATACAAGATTCAGACAGCGGACAGCGGACAAGGGAAGGGAAGGACTGGAACTGGGACCGGGACCGGGTCCATCCATTTGAAATCAGTACTAAGAAGACAAACTCTCGCATATATTCTCGCTACATTACATTTTTCGTTGCCATTAATCGTGGGGCTGGCCAGTTGTCGGCAGTACTTGGTACTGGCATCCCCATGCGTCCCCCATCCAACGTCAGCCCTGTCTACCCATTTCCATTTCAATTTCCATGCCACGAGTCTCTCCATATTTACTCGAGTGATGTAATTTTCATATAGCTTAAGGCTTTTCGAAAATGTTTAGCAATGCAAATCCTTTTTAAACGTCGATTTTGGACTTTCAAGCCAGAGCCAAAGCCAGAGCCAGAGCCGTGGCCAGAGCCGGAGCCAGCGACAGAGCAATGGCACCATTACCATTCCATCTGAAGCAGTCATGGCCATGTCGGCCGTCTGCGGTTAGTGGCTCTTGAGTCGTGTGTGTGTGCGGTTGAGTACTTTGCATATGCATATGCGTATTATTGTTATTACAAGTATTATTAATAATAATAAATTAGATGTTGTTGCTGAAACGTAGCCAGGCAGAAGAGGATTTCACAATTCATTGGGCACGTCTGGCCTGGACTGGTCTGGCAATGCGTAGGAACAACGTTGGATAACGCTAACCAGAGCAATGCCTGCGATTCAGTTGCAACTAAACAACGAGGCTAAATATATGCATATATAGCTATATAGTTATCGATGTGGCCACGCTTATGACACATTTACAAGGGGCACCTGGACCCTGACTTTGAACGGAGTACAAAGCACAAAGAAGTGTGGCAAAGATTTGGAAAATCGGTAGGTAGAACTTTATATGCAAACCAAAACTACTTTTGTGTTTTTGCCTTCGTTTTGCGGGTTAATCAGGATGTTGTGGTAAAAAAGAAGCATTCTATTAAGATTTTCCTCCTATGCGTTTCGACGCAACATCGTCTTAGTCCGACCAGAGACACTCTCACAGAGAGATTTGCAATATGCCGAGACAGCTGACCCGAGAGTGGCAGCAATTTGGGCCGCATAAACTTGTGAAAAACATAGAGAGGAAAGTTGGCATGATCTTCTTGTAAAATCCGCCTTATTCTCAAACTTTTATACAAATTCCTAACCTATCTAGTTCGCTAATAGCCGCACTGGCTTCACTGCTAACCCTGCAGGTTCCCTTCGGCTAGCTTAGCTGCTACCAACCAAATCTCATTCGCTCCAGAAACGCACAAGAAACGCTCGTATGACAGGCTCAGCGAATATGGGTAGGCAGCGGCAGCTTTGGAGGGTATCGAGATCACAACGACGAAGGTGAAATTGCCTGTCTGTCGGTGGTGGACAAGGCGACGATGTCAAGACTCAGGCGATGCAGTGGACAAGGCGATGGCGACGAATCGACAGCGACCGTTATCACACGATGCTGGGCTGAGAAACTTAGTCCCCGGCCTAGGCGATGGGGACACTGCGTTGAGTTCGGAAAGAAGAGAGTTTTGCTATCCAGGTTACAAGCTGTAGTTTTTTCCCTCAAGGTTGCTAAGCTTTTGTTGCCCTTCTTCATTTGCTGTTGTGGTATTGTCGATCTTTTGTGTTCCTCGTGTTGCTGCAATGTTGCTGGCCTTCCTGGGGAATTCCATTGCCCACAATATGTATTTTTACTACAATTGAAGTGACGAAGAAGTGACGAACAAGTGACGTTTTGTAATGCAGCGGTGGCGATTGACTCCAGCAAATGAGAAATTGTACTTACAAAAGGGGAAATCAATACAACAAGAGCTATATACATATATGACCTTAAACACAACCCTCTGAGAAGGCATCAAGCGGACTTTTTACCCTCGCCTGGAGATCTTAGAATTCACAAAAAGTTCTAGCTAACCGAAGTATGCACACAGTTGCTTATGAAAGAACAATAAAGAACAACTTTGAATATAAAATTCAGAACGTTGCTAAATGTTTACCCAACATAAGGTTAAGCTGACGAACAGAAGGATATGGTTAATATTGGACTCTGGTATTTGTGCTTCGGGTAACAACTAATGCCCTATTTTCTTTTTAAGTGAGGGGCCAAGTCCGCCTTTTAATTTCTCTATACGACTGGGTTTCCTGAGTGAACATGGAATAGGATTAGGAATAGGAATAGGAATAGGAATACGAATAGGAATAGGAATAGGAATAGGAATAGGAATAGGAATAGGAATAGGAATAGGAATAGGAATAGGAATAGGAATAGGAATAGGAATAGGAATAGGAATAGGAATAGGAAAAGGAATAGGAATAGGAATAGGAATAGGAATAGGAATAGGAATAGGAATAGGAATAGGAATAGGAAAAGGAATAGCAATAGCAATAAGAATAGGAATAGGAATGGGAATAGGATTAGGAATAGGAATAGGAATAGGAATAGGAATAGGATCCATCAGGATTAGTATAGAATCTTTCAATATCATATGATTTATTGAATTTTTCTCCAGAGAACGCTCTTACATACTCGTAGGTTTACTCCGATTTTACTTATGAGGTTCAGCTCTATGTGGCTGTGAGTAAAATTTAGGTAAGCCGGATTAAATAGGTTAAATATGGCGACACTTGGCGTGTTGCTTTCGGCATGCACTCTGTATACTACCAGCCTTTGCCTTAAACATTTCAGTTTAGGGCCACGAAAGCACATGTGGCAAATGAGAGGGGCTAGGGAGGAGGTGCAGGTTTCACAAAAAAAAAACAAGAAAAATTAGAAAAATGTGTAAAAGGAGTAGGAAGAAGAAAGGAGCGCTTATCTGTAGAAAAGTATACTAAGGCATACTCTGTAAACCAGATGAAGCAGAATCGTTGAAAGTTCTTAAGTTGATATACATAATATAGGTATATGTATCTGAATGATCAATATATAGATTATGATTAAGCCAGAATCAACATGGTTTCACTTTAGAAATTGAACAAGCTGTTAAACAACGCACAGACCAAAATATAATATCTAGAGATTAGAGATTATATATCGGGACGTTGATGTACAACGGGTAGAATGCTCTGCACGTTCAAGTGGATCCACGACACCAAGCCGTATGGCTTGTTACGCACGAAGCCCAGGCTAGGTGTACACTAAGGAGCTGTTTTCTCAAAATCCAAAATCTTGGATCATTTATATACTCAGACCTCAGATCTGATGATATCATTCAAATTCCTCATCAATTGAGATCAAATTGAAAACATATCGAATACAATTGGTTTAGCTAACAGAAACTTTGTTAAGTTGGATAAGCAGAATATTTGCTTAAGCCTAATATACCCTCTGGCATATGGACTACATGGCATGGGAAGTACAAAACTTGTAGCAACTTTTTTTTCATACATTTTCAGCTCTCAGCTGCCTAGTTGAGTGACTTGGCTGCTTGGCTGGCATGTCTTGTCTCGGCATGTGTACACACGTCAAGCAGGCTCCCATGCCCCGAACTGGAATCGGGAATCCGGACCCAGTTTCCATACCCATCCATGCCCATACCCAGCGTCAGTACCCAGTTTTGTAGCAACAGCTACAGCTACAGCTCCAGCTCCTGGTTCCCATTTTGCTACTCGTAACTTTTGCTAGTGCGGCGACATCTGCCAATGTTTTGAACATTGCAACACACACACACAAACACACACACAGAGATACAGACGGGAACAGAACAAGGAACAGGGACGGGCATATGTATAGGAATGAAGATGGGAGTGAGTGGGCGGGGCCGGCTGGCTGGCTGGCTGGCTGGCTGGCTTGTGAGCAAGTGTCTTTGCCGAGTGTGTCGCACACGCAAAAGGACAAACTCTCCTCCTTGGCAAAATAATGAAAAAGTAACTCAAAGTCGTATTTGTATTTTCTTCAGCTTTCAGCTACTCGCCGCCTCAACGTCCCAATGTCTCCAAGTTGTCCATGTTCAAAGTCGAACTCTTCCATCATGCCAAGAGCGCCTTAGCCAAGGCAATGGTAATGGCAAAGGCAAAGGCAGAGAGCAGTGTATCCATATGTAGAGTTGGCAGGGCACATCCTGTGGAAATTGGTGCGAGTAATTGGTTTGTTAGAACAAAACTTATAGCTTGGCAGAAGGCACGGCAAGGCAAGGAAAGGCGTAGTCGTTGGGTCTCCGGGTTGCCCCGCCTTGCCGTATTCTTACTCACAAAACCGGACAGGGCAAAGTTTTTTTTGTTAGATTTCAGCTACGGCTACGGCTACGGCTTCGGCTTCGGCTTCATAGCTCCCATTTCTGCCACCTCACCTGGCATACGGTAAAAACAACCTAATAATAATCTGCATGCCAGCCAGAAAACATAAAAGCATGTCACAGAGTTTTTGGTTTACAGATTTCGGGGCTGCACAACTTTGCTTTTGCCAGCCAGCAAGTTAGGGGCCAGGCCAGGACCTGGCGCAGACCTATAGCTCCACCTAGGCCACCCAATGTGATACAGATACACGTGTAGCATGTCACAGCCACAAGACACACACACACATACGCACGCACACAGTCATGCTTTCTTTCATGCTTTCTTTCCTTCTTTCTATCTATCTTTCAACCCAACCAACCTACGAGCGCATACAAAGGTTAAAAAGCAATTTTTCGAAATGTCAGCGCACAAAATTTCATTACAAATTTTTATTTGTCTTTTCGCCTTGGCGCACTTGTTATTGTTGTTGTTGGTGTTGTTGTTGTTGGTGTTGGTGTTGGTGTTGATATGTGTGTGAGTGTGACAGTAAACAATTACAATAACAACAAAAACTTCATACACATAGCAACTATATTCCTGTTGCTGTCTGTCGTTATATATATATGTATATATATGAATGAGCATGGATCTTGGCTTGAAAGTACAAAACAAGCCATATGATAGATATCCTCATGGATTCTTATCATTATTTCTGCATTAGCATTGAACATTTTGCATCGACTTAGAAGTTAATTTCCTATTTGATCTCAGAGTTTATCACATGATTAGAATAAGCAAGGAAATTTGGATGTTCACAATGTCTGCCATGTTCCAGAGGTGTTCACGATCTCTGGCAGAACATGCACAATGATCATTTCCCAAGACTAGTTGCGATGCTCGTTATACCATCCACAAAAGGAAGCGTTTCCAACTATATAAAGTGTATATATGTATTCTTGATCAGTACGACAAGGGGAGTCGATCTCAAAAGTCTCAAGAAATCTCAGAAGTCTTAAGAACTAAAGAGCTCTAATTTCTTTCAGATAGATCTTTTGTTCACATGCTGCTGAAGTTCCATCCAGATCGGAAAACTATATCTTATAGCTCCCATATAGCCAATTTTTCTTGAAAGAACACTTAGGAGCATAACTGTTTTCATCCAACTCAAAAGAAATTCAGACTGTAACAAACCTGACTTGAAGCACCACGTGGGTTGGGAGTCGACATTCGAAATTTGGTATCTCTGGCTATTAAAGTCTCCGATATCTAGGTGTTCATACAGACGGACATGCCTAGTTCGACTCGTCTGTTGCTCCTGATCAAGAATATATATACTTTATAGGGTCGGAAATGCCCGTTACAATATTCTCGTTTCCTCTGCTGGAGCACGACTTTGCATTATGCAATGTGTCATGAAGTAAGCGAATCTCAATAAAATATTTAATGCGTTTGTATCTCAGGTGGGTTAGAGTAGAGAGGGGAGCAGTAAGAGGCAACTTAATAATATAAAATATTCACCAATTAAAAAAACCAATCAACCATTACAAAGTGTTACATTCTACACGAAGAGTTGCCAAGTCATTCCTATGAGTCACATCTCGAAATTAACAAAATTCCATGAATTTCCAAGTATCCAAAGAATTACTTGAGGAACCAAAAATCTCATAAATCACATATGCTATCAGCAGCTAATTCCTCACACTATGCAGTTGGCGATGGCATGTGCGAGTGAAGCCATAAGTTAGCCCACTTTATGTTCTTTCACTGCCGAAGAGTTGGTATATAAGAACTGTGTTGGAGCACCCTAAGCCACAAAGTCAACTGCAATGTCTATCAAAGGCCTTCTTGCGCTAATAATCGCCGTCACCTGCATAGTTTCCAGTGAAGGAGCGTCTTTGGAGCGTATCATCAATGGAACTGCAGCAGCGCCCAGAGAATTGCCACACCAAGTGGTCTATGATTTGTTAACGATAAATGGATGGACGAGGGCGTGTGGTGGAACAATAATTTCCAAGCGAATTATATTAACAGCAGCCCATTGCCTTATGGCAGACTAGTAAGTTTTCGATTTACTTTATCAGATCTCAGCTAAATTAAAAGCTATGTCCATGCCTTGCAGCTCGCATATGAAAATCTACTTTGGTGCGCGGAATTTGACAAATACTGAGGAAGAAGGGCGGCAAAGCTTAGTTTTGCATAAGAGACGCGTTATTCTTCATAAAGATTATGATGGGGATTCAGTTATAAATGATATAGCTATAATCAGGCTTCCTGCCGACTTACTATTCGATGAGTATATTCAACCTGTCGCCTTGCCATCTAGGAACTTCAACACAAGTGGTTTGGATGCCGTAGCTAGTGGATGGGGTTGGATCGATTGTAAGTCTAGTTCGCTAAGTCAACCAAGAATGCTTTAAGACCAAAGTTATATATCATTTCAGATGATCCAGTTCTTGAAAGTGCAAAAAGAACTAATATCCTACAAAAGCTCGATGTAAAGATTATGTCAAATATGGATTGCAAAAGAAGCGTGCTGGCTAAAAATCCTGAAAAATTCTTTCCAACTTCATTCATATGTTTAATGCCTCCTAAACATACCAGCCCATGCAAGGGAGATTCTGGCGGACCATTGACTGTTACATTAAAGGATAATCCGAAGAAAGTCTTAGTGGGTATAACCTCACACTCGGGCTTTGAGTTATGTGAGAAAGGTGCCCCAACGATATATACCCGGGTTTCCTCATATTTGGATTGGCTTGAGGAGCGAATTAGCTCCGATTATCTGTATGATGACTAATTAATAAATTAATCTGAAGCAAATTTGAATTAAGAATGAATTAAGAATTAAGAACGCTATAGTCGATATATTGTAAATAAGATAGCATTTATTCAATATTCGACACAATCAAAGGTATGCAACACTTATTGATTTTATTGTTGAGGTGGGGAATGGTATGCTCTCATACAAAAATTCTTAAACAAACCTGATCTGAGGCCCGACAAGGGGAGTCTACAAACCAAATTTGGTGACCCTAGCTCGGTCGGACAGACGGACATGGCTAGATCGTCTCGGCTGTTGATGCTGATCAAGAATGCACGAAAACACTCGTTTACTCTACTACAGCACGAGTGTAAACACAACTGGAAGAGCTGAACTTGCTAATACACCCGCCTGGAGTCGAAGCACTCTCTCTCTCGCATGGATAGGCGAGCGCTTTGCCTCCAAGCTACAGATGCTTATGATGAACCAATAGCAAAAAGTGCTTAAGTGTTGTTGAGCTTTCAATTAGAATCTAGTTATTAGATCACAATGTGAGAGCGAGAAGGCTGACAAAATACTCTTATTCTCATATATGGGTGTACATATTATTACTTATGTGTGTGTGTGTGTGTGAGAGTGAGGAGCTATCTGTGCACCGCCTGTGGCTGTTTTTAGTCAGGATTAAGATGCAAGCGTGTGGTTTACTGGAGTGTGAGGGGTGGTGCGAGGAGAAGAAGAGAGAAGTGAGCTGGCAGCTGTACTTATAATCTTTGGGCTTGCCTGGGTCCCGCTTAACTTTCACCGGCCCACGTCCCCCCACAGGATATTATGTGATGGGGGTAGGGGGAACCAAGTCAAAGAAGCCCGCGCATGCTGTTGTAAAAAGTTTTTAATTTTTCTTTTCAAACATTTAACTAAAAGAGCAACTCTACAAGCACAACAGCTCCCCGCGCACTCGCAACTTAAAAATATTATGTGAGTTTTTTCCAGACCCTCCCCCCCAACTCCTCAACCTTTTTGTCTTATGTTCATAACTTTAGCTTGGCTAAATATCATACGCATAACACAACATACGCTGGCTGCAGCACAGCGAGCCCGCAGCCCACAATTCCAGCACAGATGGAGATATATGTGTATAGTATGTATGTGTGTGTGGGTATGCAGATTTGTGTATGTATATGTGCTGCAGTTTTTGACTGCTTCTGTTGCTTTATTTTTCTTTTAATGAAACAGTTGTTGCCAGCGGCACTATTATGATTATTATGAGGCATGCAAAAGTTGCAGTTAAAGCGTCGTGTAAAATAATATTTAGATGCCAAGTTTTCAGGGAGTGCCACATCGGCCCCCTGCCCCCTGCCGCTGCCCCTGCCACTGCCACTGCCTACACTCCGCATCTTTTGTATATCGCTCAACAATTTTGCAGCTTAATTAAATGTTTCCAGGACCAAAAATCTCTGCCAGAAGACCGCCAAATGCCAAAAAGCCGTAAGCCCAATAGCAAAATCCACACCCCACCCCATCGCACCGCACCGCTCTAGTAACAGTCTGTCTTCAAATGCACCACAGCAATGTTTGCTGTGGCAGTTTTTGGAGAGCCCTATAAATTAAGTGAGTTGCCAGGTTGCCAGGTCGGTGGAGAGAGAGAGAGGGAGAGAGAGAGGGAGAGAGCTAAAGCCACGCATAGAGCCAAAGCTAAGGCTGAGTCCTGTGGAGAGCTAAACAGTTGCTGAGCTCAATTGCAACTTCTTGCTGGGCGCCGCATCAATGGACCGAGAAGCCGCATAAGAGTTCCATCTCAGTCCCAGTTGCACTCAGTTGACGAAATTAATTTTCCCCAGCGCTCCTTTGTTGAGGTTAAGTTCTCATTCGCATTTGCATTGTGCATTAAACAATGGTTATGCCCTTAGTTGATGCTCTGATGTCTGAAATACCCTATTCCTTAGAGACTAGAAATATGTGAAGCAATTTGGTATTATAAAAATATACAATATCAATCATTTCCAATGACCAGAAGTGACTCCAGAGAAGCAAGTCATATCACTGCCTGAGGTAGACTTACTCGATACATATAGATTTTCAGCCCAGTTTAATAGCTAAGTGTTCAGTTGAATGAACATACTTACTTTTCCATTATGTGATTACAATTAGAAATCGTGACTTGGGAAACCTATTGTTTCCTAGAATGGAAAACGGCGTCATAACCATAGATTTTAAGCAAGCCGAGGGTTATATATCATTCACAGTGTAAGTACATAACCGATCTAGATAAAATATGGTCGGTGGGCATGCGGCTACAGTGGATACAGTGGATACAGTGGATACAGTAGATACAGTGGATGCAGTGGATACAGTGGATACAGTGGATACAGTGGATACAGTGGATACAGTGGATACAGTGGATACAGTGAATACAAGACGAATTTGTTTTGATTTGGATGAAAAGCAAAAAAGTTTTGCTGATCAAAAATATGTATACCTTGTATAGCACAGATATAGTCACATCTATATGGATAAAATCGTGTTGTGCTTAAGTTCGGCTCGTTGACTTCGCGTTCTCTGCCTACGAACACATATGCAAGTTTGATATTTTGTGATAGCAAGTATGTTCCCATCCCACACTAACATTTTCTCATATTTGTAGCTGTATATGCCGACCTTATTCCTATGCACACTGATATAAAGAGAAATATTTGGATATGAAATTTGCTCTATGGAGTTCTGTTCAGTTGAGGGTCAAAATTATAATGAAATAACTTTCTCGACATTTTTCTTTCTTCCGGAAGTGAGGATCAACGATTAAGTTCACACCCAACACGGAAATTTTATGTAGATTTAACGTTGAAGGCAAATTTTTAATGAATTTTCTGTTAATTGACTCTTTTCTTGGGCCAGAAATGCGCCCCATCTCTGAACCATTCGAGAATATGCATGTGACTGGATCTTAGAGATACATAAAATCTTAATCACATCTTAATCAAAGTTCTTATACACCTTTTGGCATATTAAGGGTATCACAAAATGCTGATAAAAAGAGTAAAGTTAAACCAGAATTACCTTGTTGCAAATGTATGGTTGAGAGAGCGGGATGGAGGATGGATGGAGAGATTCAGTTTTTCTTATATCTGGTTCTTGTACGACTTCCATGTGGAGTTGAGAAGGCAAAGCAATTTACAAAAGCATTTGCCTAATTGGTAGAGGAAGACATATTTTAATTTGTGGAAGCCAGAAGGGGGAATGGAAGATGAGTATGGGGATCATTATCAAGCCAATCCACAGCCCAGTCGTCGTCAGCCACACCAAAGCCAAAGCCAAAGCCATGAAGCCCCATAAATGTAATAAAAATTAAAATTTCTGGAGTTTTGAGGTGAACAAAGGTATGTTGAAAAGTCCTTTAAAAACTCCTACAGATAGCATTATATATGTCGAAATGATTCTAAGCGAATCGAACATGGGATTAGGCGTGAAACCAAGTTTCTTTGTCGATGCAAAGTCTGTGCATTTCCCTATGGCCGCTGGCCAATGAATATGAATCTGTTGAGGCATTTCAAATCCATTATCTCTAAGGTTATCATGATTGTAAACACAAATAACTTGTCCACAAAAAAAAAAAGAAAATGAGAAGACAAATCGTAGCTTTTGTCTGGCTTTTGTGGAACCACACATACAGCCTGTTGTGTCCTCCAGTCCAGACTCGGACTCAGACTCAGACATCATCATCATCAAGTCGACTGATACCGGACGAAGCGATGCCATGCAATGTGATGCGATGCGATGCGATGCGGTGCGATGCTTTGTGTCTGAAAGCCACTCTCGATTTGCTGGTCTGGGCCTGAGTCTGGATTAGGGTCTGGGTCTGGCTCTGGCACTATCATTGGCTGGTAATCTGCTACACCCGCATGCAAAGTCGGAAGTTTCGTCGTCGACTAAATTAGCCTCAGAGTAGAAGCTGTCAAAAGCAGGAGCGAGAGCCTTGGCCAAAACCAAATGGCCGCTAGTCTGTAAAAGCTGCAGGCGGTCGTAGCATCTAAAACAATTTGCCATTAATGACAACAATGTTCATGTACCTCTCCCTGTCCCTGTCCCCGTCCCCGCCGCTGTCTCTGCCCTTGTCCCCGTCCATTTCCATGTTGATGTCAGTGGCTATGTGCTGTCAATATCTTTTCATTATTTTGGCCGCATCGCTGTCCAAAGGCAAACAAGAGCCCAGGCCAAGTGCTACTCCGGCACTTCTACGGCTTTTATGATGACGTTACGGCTCGCAGCGGTGGCGGCGACTCTTTCGCTTGGCTGACATGAAACTGTAATGGAATTCAATAAAAGCTGAGAGTGCAGAAAAAAGCGTTTGACACGCAAGCATCCACAGAATCATCGGCATTGGGATGTTGGGCAGAAAATGGGTGAAACTCTCATCAGCCGTGCGCTCGCTTGTCAGGCTCATTTGTTAATTTTGTACCATATCGGTGAGTGGCCAAGGACCAAGGAGCCGGTGGCAACACAACCACGCCCACACCACCACTCATGTCCAGCCAGGACAACAGTTTAACATGCGGCAATATTTATGTATACGCTTTTCGCTAGGCGCGGCATATCAGCTAGAGGAGTCTGTATGTTTCGACAGTTGCAAGTGCGCAGAGACAGCTGCATTGGGCAACAAAGCGACGGTCAAACCATAAGACCTATTAAGCTAAAATGTTCAAATAAGTTAAAGCTTAAGGCAGAGGTGCTTACTAAGGTGTTTTTTTGGAAAATTTAAAAGGAATTTGAGTCACATTTGGGTTGAAAGTTTGTAAGAAGCCAAAAGTATGGCAGAATTTCAACTACATCTAAAAGTATGCTACGGTAATTTTTGCAGTAGGCGTCCTATGTGCACACAACTCAATCCATAAGAGCTAGGAGTGTGGCATTTTTCACACAAATTGGATTTTATGTCAAAGGTGAGTACTAAGAAGCTGTGTTGCAAAAAGGGTTGCTGAAAGTGGGTTCAAGTTTATATAGAAATGTTCGAAAATTCGATATTTGAACCTATTTAAATATAGACAGCTCTCTATTCTCTTCCTTTAACTTTAAGTCCTTGAAGCGGCTAAGAAACGTTTCTTATATGCATCATTTTTGTGGCTGTTGCTGGAGGCGGATGGCCTCTCTATATACATACTCGCTCGTAGTTCACTTGGTGATTTGTCTGCCAATTGCCGCACACAATTATGGGGCCGTAAGTCAGCCTAATCTGTAATCAGTGCATATGCATTTCCTGCTCCCCCCCTTCCCCATTTCACGTTGGCCAACAACCCGCAGCGCTTCGATAAGGCTGAGCTATAGATGGATGCTTATGAAGGATTGGTCTATTGCTTGGCCTATTAGCGGATAATTAACATCCGATTCCATAGGCATTTATGGCGGCAATAGGTTTGGTGTATTTGCATCAGCCTGACTTGCAGCGATGGCTCTAAGCTGCTTGCTGGCATAGCAACGATTTCCTGCTGCGGATGGGTTGATGCTAATATCCAGCGTTCTTGGCTACGTCCCATCCAAATGTATTTAAAGGTGAAATCATCAGGGCATCTTGCCGTCAACATAATGCCATGAGCTCTACTTACATATTAATGTGCCTTTACTTGTTCCACCCGGCGTAATTGTCTGTGGAGCTGGCTACCAGTTCTGCGCCTTAACAAACCGTTCACTGCCCCAAACCCTCCTCCAGCCGTTGTCATTGCTTTTATTGCATTTACTTTGGGACAGTGGGAGAGCCAGGCCAGGACAGGCCCAGCGGCCAATGTTGGCGGCATTGTCACTTGATGGCCAGCTCCGGATGTCGTTTTCAATAAAGGCATCGCTGGCGATAAGCTCACACATACACATAACATATGTGGGTGAGTCCTTCGTGTGGCGTTATTGTTTGCAGGCGAGTATGGCACTTTAATTAATTTCTTTAAGTTCATTAACGTTTGACTTGTTTAAGCAAGCGGAATATCGAGACAGCGAATGGGCGGGATATGAACAGGAGCAGCAAACAGGAGCAGCAAATAGGTTGGCTTCGGTTGAAACCAATGCAAAGGGGAAGCGGTTGAGGCGCACAAGTTTGATGAGCCTTTAGCTCGGTTTTGCGTTTTGTTACTTCAAGTTAAGGATCGTATTCAGAGTCCTAGAGAATATTAACTTCAAAGTGGCGTAGGATGGCGTCCTGTTGGCCATAAAGGTCTTCCAGGCAACATTGTATACAATTCGACATCCAATAGTGAACTATTGTGATCCTGTGGATCTCGAAATAGACCTAATCACTGAAGAAATTGAACCCAGAAGAGATAGAAGTGAAGAAGCTTGTAAAATTGTTAACAGGCTCGAGGTCGAAGTGCGTGAAAAGCATTGATTGGCTTTTTGGTCTTCCACAAGTCCATCGAACATTGACAGCTTGAAGAAGCTTAAGAACTTGTTTCACTTTTTTAAGCTTCTTCTATACTCATTGATATACCCTCGCTGTGAAATGTTATTTCAATTTATTTTCAACTGGAATCTGACTTCCATCTCTGCTGGTTACCTCACCAACATTTCAGGTCGGAGCCATTTATATATTTACTTTCACCCGCAACTCATCAACATTATCTGTAGTTCAATGTAATTTACAACTCCCTCCACCCCCCCACTTACACTACACTACATTAACACCATTCCCCTTCCCCATTTTTGGCTAGCTACTTAGCCTGATGTCCTCGGCTACGCATCCACCCTCCCCACCCTTCACTTCCACCTCCACGACCAGCGACTTTTCCATTTCAACCCGTTCGCGTTTCAATTCATTTTTCATGCCTTGCCTTTTGCCGGCGATCCGGCTTTGCCTCCACCTTCAGCTACACCTCCGTCTCCTTGTCTTTTTGTTCGCCTTGTGCACGGCTCATTTTTGTCAGCTCATGAATATTCATAGACATGAACGGGCAAGGCCTGTACGCGGCTATCTGGCAGCGCCAGCAACAGCGAAAAACGCCAGCTCCAGCTCTGGCTCTGGCTCCAGCTCTGGCTCCAGTATAGGAAACGGGGCTCTCCGGTTGGGCATATTTTCGCTATCCGGCGCATTTACAAATTGTTGACTGACTTGGCTGGTAAAGGGGCGGCAAGGTGGGGTTGAGAGCGGGGGTTAGGGCAATGCGGTTTGCATCAGCGTTACGGGGGCAGTGGGCCACACCATTTGGATTCAATATCGAAACTGTTTATTGGCCCCAAAAACGGGCAAGCAAAAGGGAAAAGAAAATGCGAAAACTTTAAGATAAAGCCAACGCTAACGCCATGTCCAGATGGTGGCTCACTGTTTGGGCGGTTCCCCTCCCTCCGCTGGAGCTGGTTGGTGTGGCTGGCTTGGTGTGGGCTTGGCAAAACGCTGGGTCCACACACGGGCAATCCTGTCGTGCTCCGTGCGATTGCATTTGTACTGATAGGCAATGCCCATAAGGAGCGCATCTTCTGGATTGCACTCGCTCATCAGCACCCAAATTGAGAGCAGCAGCTTGGAAATGTTCATCACCGGCGACCAGCGCTCGCGCAGCACATCCAGACAGATGACACCGCTGCTGTCCACATTGCAGTGATAGATCCGTGTGGTGAACCGTATGCGCGGCGGTCGAAAGGGATAGGCGGGTGGGAAGCGTATGTCCAGCTTGAAGCATCCACCGTCGTAGACAGTGCCATTGGGCCCATTGATGCTGGCTGTCCAGTGGAACAAGTCATCGTTGCATATATCAGCGCTGCAATTGGGCGGCGGGTGCTTCTTGATCTCGGCCAGCTCGCTCTTGATGCGCATCGTTGCGGTCTTCAAATCATCTGTAGGCTTTTCGAACGATTCAGAAGTTATTATTGGCAAGGCAAAGCTAACGGAGCAAGCACGACGATGAGTCGTCCGTAGCATGTGCTCCGGTCCCAGTTGAATATGATTTACCAAATTATTACTGCTGCTACTGGCTACACTTTCAACCGCCATGGCTATGGGATTCGGATTGGGGGCTGACGATGTTGCTCCTTCGGCATTGTTTTTATTGCCATTGACTTCCTCCACCTTGATATCCGGCTTGCCATTGACATTCGAGTTTTGGTTGGACGAAACCGAGCTTGCTTCAGACGCTGTTGTTGCTGTGGACTCTGGTGGATCGTGTTGCTCATCAGACATGGTGGTGGTGCCGCTAAGATTGGAGTGTTTGGTAAAAATTTGGAAATATATTTGAATAGAATTTTTCTGATTTCTTTTGATCTAGTTTTGTTACATGACTGTTGTGAACGTGATTTGGACTTAAATCATTTAGATTCCGGCTAAATGTACAGTAAGGCAGGGGCTGCTATATCAGTAGAAGGCAAACGCAAAGGGCGTAGTCAGTATTGTGCAAAGGGGGGTCGCAAATCTTAGCTACCTTTGGCCAATATCAAAGTCATCGATATTTGTGAAATTTAAAGTGAAATTTTAGAGGGGATGCAATGACCCGTAAACCAACTGATGCTATATGATATAGTAATCCGATTTGTATTTGATATAATAGTTCCTATTTCATACCTATAGAAGTATATAAAGCTCCTATCTGGCTGATTGAAGATCAACGTTCAGACGCATATGCTAAGAAGACGTTTTGGAAAATTCAAACTGCGAGTGTGCGACACAATCGGGGTTAAAGTTTGCATGGATATGTTGTACCAGCCAGCAGGCAGCAGCGATGATAACGAGAAACATCTGCTATTTGAATTGCTTCTATATAATCTGTATGATATAATGATCCGCTATACTAAACTTCATCTCTATCATCATATGAGTTATATATAAAAAAAACTCTGTGCGAGAAACCAGAGAGAAAGAGAGACAAATGCCAAAACAAGTGGCAAATTAAAATTCAAATGTCTGTCGAGTGCGAGAATGATGATTCTAGGACAAACAGGAGCGAATTGGGGGGTAAGTGCTAGCCTAACAGCTGCTGAGAAAGAGGGAGACAGAGAGAGATAGACAGAGAACAGAGAAAAACATCTAAGGAAAGCGACACTCAATTTGTAAAATGCAATAAATTGAATGAAAAGTGTGAAAATGAAGAGGAGTCATCAGCATTAGCCAGATAGAAAAGCAGATACAAGCAGAGCAAGATAGACAGAGAGACAGACAGAGAGAAATAGAGAGACAGACCGAGTTGTATGAAGGATGGCCAAAGCTTAAGCTCAGGCGAAATGTGAAAAAGGAGAAGAAAAATGTAAATTAAAATGAAAATTCAAGGAAATTTAATAATAAAAACATCAGCATAAAGTAAAACGCATAAAATCCAATGAAATGTAAAAAGCCAGCAATGAATGCTGGCGCCTGCCGGACAACGACGACCGAGGACGACGATGACGATGACGACGACGTTGAGGAATCGAGTCCATCAATGATGAAGAGTACGTTCTTCTCGTCTTAGGGCTTGTCCTGATTTTCTCGGTTTTATACCCTTACAAAGGGTATTATAGTTTTGTCACGATATTTGTAATGCAACGAAGGAAGCATCTCTGATCTTATAGAGTATATATCAGCAGGACAAGTCGAGTCGATATAGCCAAGTCCGTCTGTCTGCCGGAACTAGTTTCTCAGATTTCATGCTATCGACTTGTATATAATCGACTTGCTATAATCACTTTAGGCTTCCTTGTGCTGTAAGCTGCTCATATGTAAAAATCGTCAAGATCGGATCACTATATACCATTGCTCCCATATAAACGATCGATTTGGAACGAGAAAAACTGGTTGTTTTTTTAACCTAATTTGGTAAACATGAGATTTAAAGGCTTCTCTCGTTTTCTGATCAAAGTTTATCCAGATCAGATCACTCAATCATATAACTCCCATATAACCAACCGATTCTTAATGAACTCTTGGTACAGCAAATTTGGGACTTGTCAGTCTTAGAAGACTCCACGAATGCTGACTGAACTCTTCAACCGAATCTGCAAGGGTATGTATGCTTCGGTTATACAAAGTTAGCCTTCCTATCTTGTTTTTTTCCTGTCTTAGGATTCGTGTGTGTATGAAAGGTATGTATGTCCTGCAAGGGCAGGATACGCTCAATTGAACATGCTGATTGCTGACAGAACTGTGCCGCCCTACATCAATCCGCTCCCACTCCACCACCTTCCACATTGTGGAGTCAATTGAAAATCAACTTACAGCTTGCTTTAATGGAATTAGTTCGTACTCACACATACACACATATATAGAGCCAGTATTTTTAGTCTCAATATTAACAGATAGCAGATGCAAGAGAAGACGATGATGATGATGGTCCAGCGCGGGAGCCAGGCAGAAGAGATGAAAGCAAAGCAAGGACATGATAAGTACACACATACATGGTATGTATGTGAGTATGCAAAGGGTGTTTTTAAAGAGCTTTTGGTATTTGAAATTGATATAAAAGTAGAAAAATAAAGTTAGCCTTGGCTAGGCAAATCTTATATATGACTAACGACCCACATGGGATTAATTCCTCGGGATTCCTCTAGGCGATTACAATTTATGCTAAGTCTGTCTTTTTTAATGACCATTAAGCAGTCTTAGGAAGTCTTCGATTTGAGGTTTGAGTGCTCTTGGAAAATACTAAGCTAAAAATACTAAAATACTACTAATAATATTACTTATTACTTACATTGCACCCGTACGAAGCCGGTGCCGATCGCTAGTAGCACTATACATTACTATGAGCCAGGCAAACACATTGCTAAACAAACTCGCTTCACCATTAACAAGTTTAAGACACTGCTCTATGTTTGACCCACTCGCATATATCTTTATGTCTTGTAAAGTAAATCAGATAATGCAAATCTTATGAACAGGCTTGATACAGTGCACAGCTCGTAGCTCACTCTTATATATATGTCGTAAAGCAAATCATGCTCAAACCAAAAGAACACGTTTAGCTAACTTTCTCAATATTTGACTCACTCGTAGATATACCTCGTATTTAGTCAGAGCGTTAGCAAAGCCTAGCAAATCTCCAGGTTGATAACTGCCCTTATATGGTTAATAACGTTACCTTCTCAGCTGTGCAAACTTCATGACAAAAGTAATATACCATTTGTGTATAATATTACAAACATAGGACATGCACACATACACTCACACATCGATGACATCAACCAATTCCTGGCAACACCTGCCGAACATCAAATATGCCACCTAGCCATTCACTTGGCAAATACATAGATGCAAACTGTATTTACATATATATGTTTGTATGTGTGCATGCATGTATGTATGTGTCTCAGCATGTCTGTCTGTCCCATACACTTGATAAAATGGCAATGAAGAAACGGAACTAAAAGACAGGAAACATAGTCTAACTTCAAATATGCAGACTTTTTGTACTCTTCAAACGGTTTCCAAAAAGGTTCAAGTTTCCCCAAGAACCGACCATCTATGGTGCTCGGTTTCATCCTGAAAATGTTAGAACTGAAAGTCATGGAGTTTTGCATTCATTTTCGCCATTGCCTTAGCTAAAGCTAATCAAACCAGTTGCCGATTCCGCATTGACAAACACTCAATTAAGATGAAAGCGTGGCAGAGGCTGGGGGAGGCGAAGGTGACAGTTTCTTCTTTACAACGTTATACGAAACAACATCTCCGTATAGTTCAGGTCGTATCTTAGATATAGTCATTCAATTGATTGTTTAGTCATGAATGAATATATGGAATATGAACGATTATGGTTCGTTTGTCTTTCTACTTTGTAGAGATTTATGGAAATGATCAAACGATCAATAGACGATCATCTATGAAGAAAATTATAAAAATAGAAAATGGGGTGATGTTGACTCAGTTCGGTCTCTCCATATCTTCATGTCTTCACCCCAAAGTACGATAGCCAGATTCCTCGCATATCACATTTCTTTGGCTCTTCTAAGATTTTTTCAAGATTTTCAATAATAGAATACAATATTTAAGAGCTTTCAGAGGTTTGCTCGGCTTTGCAAAGATCTTCAACTTCGTAAAAGATGCGTTAGCGCCTCAAGACAAACCCTACTATAATTCGCAAATGCACAATATACTTACGTAATTGTGTGCGAGTGCCATCAGGGCATGACCAAATGCGTTCGACAGAGGGGCCATGAGGATGATGGGGAGATATGAGGACAACAGCATTGGGCAATGATTGAATGAGTGCGAGCCTGAATGGTTGGGCGAATCGGTGCATGAATGAATGAGACGACGATGCGCTATAAAGTGTGGCATCCATTTGACGTTGCTTTCACCATGGATAGAAATGAGTGCGTGATGGAAAAACTCGTGTTTTTGTCGTGCGTGTTGAATGAGAGGATATGAAATCTATGCTTTGTTTATGATCTCAGGCGGAAAGTCACAAAAAATATATGGCATGGTGTAATTATCATTCTTCTGATCAATTTCAATTTAATATTCCGGTCATCAGCATAGTCGTGGTGCTGGACCAGGGCAGCTTTCCAAGGCTGATAGCAGGACGGCCGGGACTTATGGTTGTGGGGCTTTGGGTGTGCCCTTCCTTGTGTGTTATGCAACTGCCTTTGTAGCTTAATTGAATTTAAGTGCGACGCACAATATGCAATATTGCAAAACGAATCACTCACACACCCACACACACACTCACACACCCACACACACACACTCACACAGCACACACATATGTAGAGCCATCGCACACTCAATTGCAGACTCTTTGGGCAAAGTGCATTTGACTTTGTCGCACGATTTGTCGCCTTACAAGGACACGCATCCTCGGCAATTTGGCGAACTACGGACACACGCAAACAGTATAGTAGCGTCCTCTTCCCCCCCTTCCTCACCGCCTCATACCGCCAGACAAGTTGACTCCATGACAATCAAACTAAGCCAACTCAAAGGAGGCGACACGAAACTTTGTTACTCAAGTGAAATAGTTTTATTAATTGGCTTGACTATGACGCCATAGAGAAGTCCCAAGGAGTTGAAGCAAAACCGATTATATTGCAGTTGTCAAAAACTACAGGGATGTGCCATGTGGGGGAAAATATACGGGGAAATATATATCCTACACTTTTGGAAATATATTTCCAATATATGATGCCACCTAGACGTTCCCAGTAGAGGCTAGTTCCATTATAAAGAAGTGTAAACGGGCAAAATGATGTCAGAGCTATTTAGTCTATATCAGAGAACTGCAACTTGTGATTGCAGAACGCATTACTCGACGAAAATTGCATGCATTCAAACAATGTAGAGTACCTGTGTCTACGTATCCGAAGTGTATGTCTTGTCATTTTATGGTACTGCTTGCATTTCCGGACAAAATGTTAAATCCAATAGCAAAAACACAGACACATATATGTATATGATAACACACGGCCAGGTAGTTACGTGGCAGTCGCGGCAAGAAAGCGTAAAGAGGAGAATAAATAACCACTCGCCTTGTACACGCATCCTACTCAATTGAAGTTTTTTAGACAAGACATCATATATATTTTTGAGCTGTGAAACGATATTTTCCCTAATTTCATAAAGCTACGCAATCACTGATCGATTGCTGCCTGAAAATGAATGCAAAATGTAGCCGTTCGCTGAACTCAACAGTAAATTGTGGATGGTTTTGCCATTCCATTTTCCCCAGTGTAAGCGACAACACAAAACTGTTAAAGTATGTTTGGAGCCCACACTGCTGTCGTCGTCGTCGTCGCTGTCTGTGCAAGATATGCGCTTAACCATGGCCATAACTTGATCATATTCATATCCCAACCGATTTAGCTCGAGCATATAGCTCATTGAGCATTGCTTGGCTTGCAAATTGATTTGGCATTCAAATTTGACTAGCATTAGCAGTTAGTTTTGTTCTGCGGAGGGTGCGGAGGAGTATAATGAATGCACTCATGCACATCGAGAGTCCGTCCGTTGCCAAGTTTTGAGTTTACGCCGAGTGTAGCTTTAAAAACTTCCTGGCCGGCAGTTACGGCACATAAACAAACAGCGGCCAGCAAACAGCTTCGATGCTGTACAAGCTGTCCAACTGTACGGATGTCCAACTATACGGCAGTTGTGGATGTCGGCCCGTCTGACTCTGGCTCCGGCAAATAAAAAGCACTGAGCGAAAATCGATGTGCATAAAAGAGTAACCAACAAGTGCACTAAAAACTTGGACCTGGCCGCGACTCTCTGGCCAGGCACATTAGGCCAGCAGCAGCAGCAGCAGCAGCAGCCACCCAAGTGACTCCGACGCCACACTCCTCCACAATTTTCCACACAAAAGCGAAAAATGTCACAGCTCTGAAATGAAACACAAAAAAAATAAGAAAGGAAGGCTGGCTTCGACTTGCCGAAGCTAATATACCATTCACATTGCAAATATATAACCGATCTAGATGAAATCTGGTCGGCTTTCGTGGGGTTACAGTGGATACAGTGGACGAATTTGTTTCGATTTTACTAAAAACATAAAAAATATGCTACTAAGTGTTCATTCCGGAACAATTCGTTATTTAATATAGATATATGATATAGTTGTCCGATCTAGATCAGATCAGGCCAGCGGACGTGTGACCTCCTCAAATGAATACGAACCGAATTTGGTTTGATTTGGATGAAAAACAGAAAGTTAGGCTCATAATTTTGTATTCCTAAACAATCGGTTATATGGGAGCTATATGATATTGTTGTCCGATCTGGATGATATTCGAACTTAACCAAAATAAGCATCTGGTAAAGCATCTGTAGCTTTGGGACTTCTGAAATCTTTGTGTGGAAACATCAATTCAATATATCAATTCCCCTTGTCATGCTGATCAAGATAGAATTTATACTGTCGGAAACGCTTCCTTCTGTGCTTAGCAAACTTCCTGACAAACTTAATATACCATTTATGAATGGTATCAAAAAAAGGAAAAGGGAAAAAGGAAAAGGAAAAAAGTGTTGGGCCGCCATCGCCATCGCCATCGCCAACGTCCAACGGCAGACCAACGCAAACACTTGGCACTTGGCATTTTTTGATGTTGTTAGTGGCCATGTCGGAGTGCATGTGAACGTGGTGGTGTGTGGAGTTGTAGCCATGGCCATTGCCATTCCTGCAGGTGTCGCGGGCTGGCCGCGCAGACTTGCAAACTATGCACATGGCGGTAAATACTCCACACGCCACATGGGCAGCTCCCAAACCCAGGATCCTGCCAAGCGCCTAAATTTACTGCCCTCAGGCATTTCGTTTTTGGCTGAAACAGGAAAAGGACAAGGGACACAGGACACAGGACACAGGACAGAAGACAGAGCGAGACAACCGCGATAGTTGGAACTGCGAGCTGGGAGCGGGAGCTATAGAAGGTGCTGGCGCTGGTCCTGATGTCGGCCGCAAACAATTTCGAAATGTGAAAGAAAAATAACAGCAGAAGAAACGATACGGATACGATACGATATGTTGCGATAGGACGGACAGCCACAGGATATATGAAAATTTGGCATTGGCACGGGAAATGCCGAAAAATGAATGCCACAGCCGAGCAGTGGCGAGCGGACCTTAATGTCTGATTGAAAAGAATGCCCAACTGAAATGTTAATGAAAACCCAATAGTAGATGGTCGTGGCCGATCAGAATGAACTAATGGAGGGCGGATGAAGCATTTCAAAAATGTAGATAAGCCATAAGAACTATAAGAGTTCTACACTGCTTGGTTTAGGGGTCAGATTGTTGAAAGGATAACTTGGTATAAGAATGGACTGATATCATATACTGAAACCAGATCTGGTAACAAACCAATCCTCATAGAATCCAAATAGATCGCTGTATAATGAATTTATACATATGCAAGCTCAGTTTCAACTAAACACGTAGGAGATATAAGGTTTTTATTGTTTATATTTATAAGTCAAACTTGATCTGCGTGTATACTAGGGGAGCCTACGCACCAAATGTGGTGTCTCTAGGTCTTATAGTCGCCGAGATCAGGATGTTCATACGGACGGACCGCCGCACAAGACTAAATCGTTGATCCGCTGCTGATACTGATCAAGAATAGAGAGGGGAGCAGGAAGAGGCAACTTAATAATATAAAATATTTACCAATTTAAAAAACCAATCAACCATTACAAAGTGTTACATTCTACACGAAGATTTGCCAAGTCATTCCTATGAGTCACATCTCGAAATTAACAAATGCCATGAATTTCCAAGTATCCAAAGAATTACTTGAGGAACCAAAAATCCCATAAATCACATTTGCTATCAGCAGCTAATTCCTCGAACTATGCAGTTGGCGATGGCATGTGCGACTGAAGCCATAAGTTAGCCCACTTTATGTTCTTTCACTGCCGAAGAGTTGGTATATAAGAACTGTGTTGGAGCACCCTAAGCCACAGAGTCAACTGCAATGTCTATCAAAGGCCTTCTTGCGCTAATAATCGCCGTCACCTGCATAGTTTCCAGTGAGGGAGCGTCTTTGGAGCGTATCATCAATGGAACTGCAGCTGCACCCAGAGAATTGCCACACCAAGTGGTCTATGATTTGTTAACGATGAATAAGGGATGGACCAGGTCGTGTGGTGGAACAATAATATCCAAGCGAATTATACTAACAGCAGCCCATTGCCTTCGAAAGTATCGTTTGTAAGTTCTTAAGTTTATACATAGTGTGATATATAGTGACATATATACTATCGTCTGTTAGCTCGCAGCTGCGTATTTACTTTGGTGCGAACGACTTGAGTAATCCCCATGAAGAAGGACGACAAGTATTGTTGGTTGGAAATGAAGCAGTAGTCATACATGAAGACTATAATCCAGTCGCTGGACTAAATGACATAGCGCTAGTTAGACTGCCCGCCGATCTTCAGTTCGATGACTATATAAACAAGGCCACTTTGCCAGCGAAACACTTGAGATATGATCACCTGGAAGCTGTGGCAAGTGGCTGGGGACAAATATCTTGTAAGTGGATGGCATAACGAATGCCCAGCGAATAGTTCTAATATTATATATATGTGTAGATGGAAATGCTTCTGTCAGAGAGACCACTGATGTACTGCAAAAACTCGATGTGGAAATCATGTCGACTGAGGAATGTAAGAAGTTCGTACTTGCTGGAAAACAGTGGACTTTCTTTCCGGCATCCTTTATATGTCTTTTGCCGCCTAAAAATGGCACGCCATGCCACGGCGACTCTGGAGGACCATTGGTATTGAAGGATAATCAAAATACACTTGTGGGCCTAACGATGGGATCTGCAACGACGGGTTGTGACTTAGGTGCACCCGGCTTGTACACCAGAGTTAGTTCATATCTTGATTGGATTCAAAGATATATGAGATATAATTAAGAGTATATTGTATTCGTATAAGTGAATGTAACTGAATACACAAACATTTCTACCCATAAAGTATATATATATATATATTCGGGATCATATTTCATAGAAGAACTTTTTCCACTGTTTCAAGAACCGCGTCAAAGGGACCTGTTTATCTGCGCCAGATAAAGTGATAAAACTTCGAAGTTATGTTGGCAGAGATATGACACCATGCCAATCTTAAAATAGGATAAAACGATAGGATATTTTACCTGCTTAACAGCTTTGTCCTTTCATATAATATTTGTTACTTGTCAATGTCCTTGGAGTTGGATACAAAGTAAGATTGCACTGTAATGCTTGTGATTGACGTTGTAAACCAACTTTTGCTAATGAATAGTTTTCATTGAAAAATGCAATTTTCGCATCATGCTCCCCCACTCGCCCCTCCTAGTTGACTTATTTAATAAAAATGCTGCCCCAGCATAGTCCTGCACTAAGTCGAAGCCAATTTATAATAAATTAAATTAACTTTAATTTTGATTAAATTGTTCGCGCAGAGATGCTGGCTGAGATGCTGAGAATGCTGGGCTCTTGGAATAGTTGCTGTTCTTGTTCTTGTTGTTGTTGCTGCTGTTGTAATCACAGTGACACGACCTGGTTGGGAGGGGGACAGCGACAGGCACATCATTTCACGCGGAAATCAAAGACGCTTCCTTATTTTTCTTAAGTTTAAATTGCAGGAAATTACTTTCCAGTGGCAGTATGGCACAGAGCCGATTGGCTTGTCCTTCCTACATACCACATACCACCGCCCCCCGCTGCTGTCTTGAGCCAGCTTCGCTGATTTTTATCGTTCTTGGCTATCCTTAGCTGCAATTTCTAATATTAAGCTCAAAGCAGGTAAGAAGCAAACGTTATACTTTCCCTCCCTCGGCAACATTTCACATTTCACATTCCCTTGACCGCGCCGCTTGTTGAGCAGCAGAAAAATCTTAACTGCTGCTTATCGAGTGGTGGTGGCGCCCTCTGCCGCCCAACTGAGCATTTGAGAGAGCATTTTCATTTTGGCGTCGTTGCCACGGAAATTCATCAAAATCATATAAACTCGTTCGCCCCGAACAGCGGGGGACAGGGCAGGGAACAGGGACCAGAACCAGAAGCAGAGGCAGACCAACCCAGGACCAACTCATGCCCATCCTTACCAAACTCTCTCCCAGCTATTACTGCCACTGCTATGCTCTGCGGTTTATCATTCGCGAGTTGAACAGCCCAAAAACTTTAGAAGCAACGATGGCGCTGATGCTCCTGATGCTGTTGGGACAGGGACATGGGCGAGGGAACGGCACCCAGACGGACTTGGATCTTACCCATCTGCATGTTTTCTTACACGGTTTTTGCTGTTCTTGTTCTTGTTGTTGTTGTTGTTGGTGGTGGTGGTGGTGGCTGTCAGTGGCACTTGAGCAATATTTGATTTTCTTCTTTGATGCCATTAGTTTTTGCCTTTTGCCGTAGTATTCTTTGCTTTGCTATGAGTGGCCGTCGAGGCCTTTGCTGGTTGCCATTGCCATTGCCTGCCCCTAGCTGCCCTGACCCTGCCTTGCCCTGACCCCACCTGTCTTTCCTCGTCATTCTCCTGGTCCAGGCAATCGCTTTACGCGCACTCGTAGATAAACTTTTGTAAATGAAATTGCAAAACATTTCTTTAGCTCCTCGTTATACTCTCAAACAGAGCGGGCTTTATGACACAATATTATATAAGCTGAGTGTTAACATAAAAGAACCCTCCACTCGCAGCCCCCCCAATGACATCAAATTTTGCAAGAAAAACTATAGGAAAAGGTTGGCACTTGCCTACAATTTATCGAGAAGTGCTCACAAAAAGGAACTCAAGGAATTGATAGTCTTACGATAGTTTTTCCAACTCATAGAGATGAGCTTATACGCTATATTTAGACCTCGGTTTTGATTGTTTATGGATCTGGGCTGCCTCTGCATTCTTCACCTTATGTTTTGTTGCCTGGGTCTGCGCATCCAAAGTGTATGTTTGATCATTTCAACAAAGCTGGCCTCGTACTGCTTGCATGTTCGGGAAACGTCCGTTGTCAAAATGCTAAAGTAATCTTCAATTCGTTTGAGTTTGCGATTATCTTGCATAGAAATACACTGGCAGGTATCTGCAAGCAGAGGGGGAGGAGGGGGGGAAGAGACGTAATTTTTCCCCCAATAATTTCTGTCTTTGTGTGCTTTGAACTTCGGAAAAAACTAAGCATTCGCTGAGCGAGTGCTATCTTCGTGATGCGTTCAAACCATTTGTCTTAGCAGTTTTTCCATTCCACTTGAGACACCTCCAAAACATGGTTATTGGAACGCTCCAACTGGTTCTTCGGCGCTTGTAAGTCGTTGACCACGCAGTTTACATATGATATTCATGAAGAAGAAGAAGAAGTCATTGGGTGCCAAATCAGGAAACTGAGTTATCAATTCGATGCCTTGACTGCTCAGAAATTCACCTGCTTGAAAAGATGTGTGAGAGCTCGCATTGTCATGATAGAGAATGATTCGTCTATGGCGGTTGGTTTTGTGAATTTCTCCGAAGACTTTCGGCAAACAAATGGTCTTGTACCACTCAGCATTGACCGTCCTACGTTGCTTAAGCGGAACAAAGGCCACATGGCTCATTCTTCCGAAGAAACAGTCGAGTATTTGCTTCGCTGTGCTTCTTCCACAAATAACAAAAGTTATTATCGTCTTGGAATGCCCACATTGCCGATTGCTGTTTTGTTTCTGGCCCATAGACATATGTCCATGATTCGCCACCTGTCACGAGCTTTTCAATCATTTCTTTACACGAAGAAAGTTCTTTTTGTGCGATTGATAAATAAGGGGTATCCAACGAGAGCAAATTTTGCTTACAACTAAGTCTGCTTTCCCGAATCGAATATATTGAAATGAAACTAAAGTGCAAGGATGCCTCTATATGTCCCATGATGATCTTGCATTATCAGTTAACCCACAACAACCTATTTTGGACGACCTTCACGAACTACGAACACGATTGAATTCACTATACCAGGGATATATTGTGGTTTTCGCCATACAAGGAACGGAAAATTCTGAAAAATAAGAGAACGAAAAGCTTCGCTTGATATTTCCATTTTTTGACCAAATTGATTTTCTCTTCTTATGCTGCCAGATTTCAGGCCCCGAAATACAAATAGTACCCCTCGTAATTCCCGATCTACTGGCTTTGGATATTGATTTTTAAGGTCAAATTCTACGATTGCCTTGCTGCTGGAAAAGAAACCAATCGATGATGACTTTGCATTTGAAAGAGATATGAAGCATTTCAGTCTGTGTTTCATTGATTGATAATTATTTAAAATTTTGTTTAAATATTTAAGAATATTTCCATATCGATTCTGATAGTTATTCCTTTTTTTTGTATTATTTAAGCTAAATATATCGAGCCGTGATTTGGCTAGGATATAGAAACTTCGGCTCTGCGCATTGACATTTCGTTTTCTTGTAGATTTCATGCAGATAATGCGTTTTGCAGCTGTTACTAATACTTGTACCTTTACCTTTACCGTTACAGTTACAGTTACAGACAAACAGAGTTGCTCCCAATGTTACCTGGCGCTTAGAAACCATTCGAGTAATTGCAATCAAAGCTGGACTACTTACAATGCTCCAAAGCAATCAGATGTCAGGCACCTGGCAAAACAGTTCCCAGCGGTTACTTCGTCTGTGCTGTGCTGTGTGAGCCAGTGTGTGTGTGTATCTGTGTGAGTAAATCAACAAAAAAATAACTAAAAAGCAAACAAACAAACGCACGAACAAACAAATAACAATAACAGTTACACTTACCGTTAACAACTACAACTACAACTACATGTGTACGCTTAAGCATGGCAAATGAAAAATGCTTCAAGTCTGCACAAATAGTATGCCACCTCTGCCCTCTGCCCTTTCGCACGTACACCCGCAGCCGCACACCCACTTACAACCACTCAGAGCGCAATCTCAGTTGCATTTTAATTACCGAATCAAAAATCACAGAAGCGGAAATACTTATGAATTTCTTATGAGGCAGCAAGCATGCTGACGAAGAAAGCACCCGCCGTCGACGATAATATAAAAAAAAGAGCAACAGCAACAACTGCAAAGAAGGCACGCTGACAGCAACAGCAACAGCAACAGCAGCTGCTCAGTTGAATTCAAGTGGGTCGATTGAGGAGTTTTAGTACAGCACAGTCTGATCAATTCGAAGCTGGATCTTATATATCCCCTATAAAAGTCTTTTATCATATAAATAGTTATCTAATGAACTTCAATAGAGGCGATGACCTCAAGTTCTAACCCAAATCTCTTTCAAGACATTAAATAGACCCAAGAAGGTAAATCTGGAGTATTTGCTGGATCTATATGGCAGTTTGTAGCTCAATTTAGATGGATATGATGCCATTGTGTCTAAGCAGTTGCTTATCCATGCCCACTTTGGGCTTCTATGGTAAACGTTCACCTGAAGAAAAACCTTTCCTTGGATTGTTTTTTAATCTTGGGTGAGACTTAATGAACCCGTGTTTCCTTAAGTGAAAACACAGTTGCACCCATTGCACGAATACTCGTAACTAAAGGTAGAGTCTATAGCCGACTTTCCTCCGATCACAAATGTACTATAGAGCTCAAAAGTGGCGGCTCCACAACAAGAAAGCTTTTGGGACTTCAAGTCGAACCTCGACTGTTTCAACTTCAAAATCTCAGGAGCATTAATAACCAGAGAAATATCTGCTCTAATATTGAGAATGGTATAACAGCTACCATAAAGTTCATGTCTTCTCGAGAACTAACGGAGCATACCTCACCTACAACAGCCATATGTGTGCGGTGTGTACACATACACATGCATACATATATACTTATAAACTGCACACATACGTTTCCACCGCTAGACAAATTGGTTTAGCATACAAATACAACTCGCACACGTGTGTGTGTGTTCGTAGACTCCCAGACTCTTGGCTCAGTCGCAGACCGAGTTGCATCGGTTGGAACGACGTCTCGGAACGACGTCGCATTCAGTATTCAACTTACACACAGACACAATTGCACATAGATGTTTAATTCAAGTGCGGGCGATTTTTGGAATCCTACCCAGGCCAGGCCAGGACAGGACAAACGAAAAGAGAGACGAAATCGTCCAACCCAGACCGTCTGACTGTGCCGAATCCTGGGCCGGCATGTGCATCATGCGGCTGCTGCTCTCTTTCGTTTTGCGGCTCTTGCGGTTGCACTTAACTAAAAAATGATATACTACTGACATTTCGTGTGTGTCTGTCTGTCTGTCTGTCTGACTTGATCTGCTCTGGGTCTGTCTGCTTTGGTCTGGTCTGGTCTGGCCTGGTGTGGTGTGGCTTGCGAAATGCAGGATTCACATTTGTGGCCATTAGAGTGGAACTTATTTGGTTAAGTTTGTCAACCCGAAAATGTACTTGCGATTCGTAAATCGTTTTGCGTTTTTTGTTTTTGTGGAATCAATTTGCTTTCGGTTATAAATAAATGGCCAATTGTCTTGTTTCTCTTATCCGCAATATCAGCGCCAAAAAGCTGCAAATGATACACACACACACACAGATACATACACATACACAGTATGCCACGCCATTTTGGCAGGCTGCGGTTTTTGTGTAAGTCGGGGTAGGCTTGCCTGTAATCCGCTTATAAGCTGCGCATACCAATGTAAACACAATCACACACACACACACACACACGCACACACATACACATAGAGACAACATGCAAGTAGATTTTTATGTGAGTTGGCATGGGCGGGGTATGGGGTACGAAGGAGAGTCTTGGTTTGGGTTAAGGCAACTTTTGGCTACTTTTTGACTGCTGATAATTTGTCTGCCGCTTTATGTATGTATGTATGTGTGTGTGTGTGTGTGTGTGTGTGTGTGTATGAACACATATTTGTGCTTAACAATTATTTATTTATGAGGTAAACATCATTCAGTTACAGCGCCCAGCTTTATGAATATATAACCGGACCCTCGGCTTTACCCACCTGACCATCATCAGACCCACCAATCCCACTTCCATCATACCTCAGAAGCACCCATAGCAATGGCAATGCCCACTTGATAGCCCTTAGATGGGCTGGCTGAGGCTGGCCTTTGCCAACTTGATTGCATTTACATATGCAGCATACAGAAATCGTATATATATATATATATATATATATATGTAGTTACAGATACATATCGCACTCATGTGCCGGCCATTCGGTTTCGGGGCAATTGCCTGAAAGGTAGAGCCGCCCTGATGTCGCACAGTAGGCATAGGCAAAATATTGAGATTATATCGAAGTTGAATCACTGCAGTATGCATATGCCAGGCCACAGTCTTCGCCATTGGGAAAGCATCCTGCCGAGGTAGAACAGCTCCACGTTGACCGTCAAGAAATGCAAATTTCCATCGTAAGATGGAAATATAGGCACTATATCTAAGCACGAGCAGATCAAGGCAGGTCACCAGAGCATATAAGGAGTACGAGTATCTTACAGTCGGAATATCGACTATAGCAAATTTGTTTCAGATTAATTTATTAATTAGTCATCATACAGATAATCGGAGCCAATTTGCTCCTCAAGCCAATCCAAATATGAGGAAACCCGGGTATATATCGCTGGGCCACCTTTCTCACATAGCTTAAACGCCGAGTGTGAGGTTATACCCACTAACAATTTCTTCGGATTATCCTTTAACGTCACAGTCAATGGTCCGCCAGAATCTCCCTTGCATGGGGTGGTATGTTTAGGAGGCATTAAACATATGAATGAAGATGGAAAGAATTTTCCAGGATTTTTAACCAGCAATCTTCTTTTGCAATCCATATTTGAGATAATCTTTACATCGAGCTTTTGTAGGATATTAGTTTCATTTCGATCATGAAGAACAGGATCATCTGAAATTATATATAACTTTCGTCTTAAAGCATTCTCGGTTGACTTAGCGAACTAGACTTACAATCGATATAACCCCATCCACTAGTCACAGCATCCAAACCACTTGTGTTGAAGTTCCTAGATGGCAGGGCGGCAGGTTGAATATACTCATCGAATTGTAAGTCGGCAGGAAGCCTGATTATTGCTATATCATTTATAACTGAATTCTTATCATAATCTTCATGAAGGATAACGTGTTCCTTATGCAAAACTAAGGTTTGCCGCCCTTCTTCCTCAGTATTTGACAAATTCCAGGCACCAAAGTAGATTTTCATAAGCGAGCTGCAAGGCATGGACATAGCTTTTAATTTAGCTGAGATCTGATAAATAGATTGAAAACTTACTAATCATCCGCAAAGCAATGGGCTGCTGTTAATATAATTCGCTTGGAAATTATTGTTCCATACACACATCCTCCTCCATCCCTCATATTTTATAAGCAGATCATAGACCACTTGATATGGCAATTCTCTGGGCGCTGCTGCAGTTCCATTGATGATACGCTCCAAAGACGCTCCTTCACTGGAAACTATGCAGGTGACGGCGATTATTAGCGCAAAAAGGCCTTTGATAGACATTGCAGTTGACTTTGTGGCTTAGGGTGCTCCAACACAGTTCTTATATATCAACTCTTTGGCAGTGAAAGAACATAAAGTGGGCTAACTTATGGCTTCAGTCGCACATGCCATCGTCAACTGCATAGTGTGAGGAATTAGCTGCTGATATCATATGTGATTTATGAGATTTTTGGTTACTTCGAGGTTACTTCGTCTCAACCAAAGCCAACTCCAGCTTTTTAAGCAACTTATAGCAACTGCTATAAGGCGGATGAGAGTCATTCCGTAGCCTCTGTACAGATAAGAAATAGTGTACAATGAAGGTGCTCAAATATTTATGCCAATTTTTGGCTTTGGCCTTTTGGTGGTGTGGCATTGTGAGCCGAACTACAATGACTACAAAATGAAACCATTTTGCGGCCATGGCGCCGATATGCAATAACGAAAGCGGCTTCACTGAATCGTACACATACAAATGTACACTGGCACACACAGATGCGTACGCCTACATCTATATCTACAGGCTGACATAGGCATCTGTTGGGGTTGCTTGGGCCGCCTCCAACTGCCATTCGAACACGGCAACTGGTTGATTATAATCAGAAGCCCAGGTAATGAATTTCTGAATTTAGACGATACTTTTTATACCCGACAAACACTATTGTAGGAGGCATGTTGAACTTATGTAAACGGTGGTAAGAGACCAAAGAAAGTCCAAGTGAATTTATAGAGTTTATTCCAATTTGGCATATAGACAGACGCTCCTAATGATTATGTAGATGAAATTCGGTTCCAAATTTAGCCACACCTCCTGATTTATATATATATATATGTGTGTATAATATGGTACACCTCTTTGGCAGCAGTTTTGAGAGGTATCTTAAAGTCGTCATATCAACCACAGCCTTCTTACTTGCTTATTATTTTTTATACCATTCACAAGATGGTATATTAATTTTGTCAGGAAGTTTGCAAGGCATTGAAGGAAGCGTTTATGGCTATATATTATGTATATATTCTTGATCAGCATAACAAGGGGAGTCTATATAGCCATAGATCGGACAACTATATCATATGCAATAGTTTTTAGCATATTTTTTCTGTTATTTCAAAAACCAAAACAAATCCGCCTTGTTGTCACTGTGGCCCTACAAACGCCGACCAGATCGGTTATATATTTACAATGTGAATGGTATATAGGCTTCGGCAAGCCGAAGCTAACCTTGCTTTCTTGTTTTCTTTTGCGGCTCTGGCATTTTATGAAATCTCTACCGATTGTTATGAGTTCGCATTTCCCTGGCCCATTGGCTCATACATTTCGCATATAGTGAGCAATTACATACATATACATACAATACATGTGTATCTGCGGGTGTGCGCATACATATATATATGTGTGTGTGTGTGTGTGTGTGTCATCAAATATTTATAGACGTGCCTGGGTTAGCCGCCCAAGCATTGCTTCATATTCAATATTCAATTGTTAGGCGGCGGCAAGTGCAGCAAATTGTCATTCGCCATTCCAATAAGCTCCGATCCAAATGAGCATCAGCATCAGCATCAGCCAAAGCAGCATTGGGTGTTCTCCTCTCCCTTCAAGACGCCACCAAACCAAACACCACCAAAGTGTGCAATACATTACATCTGTGGAGGGGTGAATGTGCCTACTGAAGGATGATATTTGTATATCTAGTTAGATATTTGGAATGTGTTTTGTTTCAGATATAAAACGATATGGAGCTTTGTAACACAGTGTTAGTTCTTATCTGGGTTTCCGTAAGATGAAGATCCTATATACAACGATGAAGCCAAATGGTAGCAATCCTCATTCAGCAATCGTTAAAGAAGTGAAACCACAAAACGACCACAAATATGCTAGAAAAAAAGGTCACTGATGAGGGGGCTACCCAGGAACACAGAGCTCTATCTGTCTGGTAAAAAAGCCTAATGTCTGAAGAATACATTCTATTCAATGCCAATTGCTCTGTTACATTGTGAGAAGCGGCTCAAATTTTGATTGCCTGTTGGACTTCAATATAACAAGAAAGGAAGGCTAGCTTCGGCTTATATACCATTCATATTGCAAATACATAACTGATCTAGGTCAGATGTGGTCGGTTATATGGTAGCAACACTCGGTTGTATGGAAGCTACAAGATATAGTGGTCCGTCCTGGATGAAACTCGAACTCAACCAGCAGGCAGACAAAAGGAAAATCTGGGGTAAAATTAATGCTATTTAGCTCTTCAAGCTTCTGAGATGACGGAGGGATGGACCTGGCCATAGCAACTCCCCTTGTTGATGCTGATCAAGAATATATATACCTTATACAATCAGAAACGCTTCGTTCTATATGTTGCAAACTTCCTGACAAAATTAATAAACCATTTTGTGAATTCCAAAGTGAACAAGAAGGATTCATTTTAATGAAAATCAAAGAAAAGACATTTCTTACTAAGTGTTTATTCTAAGAATATCGGTTCTCTGGGGCTATATGATATAATATCCCGATCCGGATCAAATTTGGTCAGTTAACGTAGAAATTATCATTACACTTTATCTGTGCTTACAGTGAGATCAGAGCAAAAAGCCGCTTAAGCCACTATTTGTACGTGTTAAGCAATGTTCATAGGAGCGGCTGAGGCCTACCACAAAGTGTTGCATACTTTCGAGTGCTTAGTACGAGTGTCTTATAGTCGGAATATCGATTATAGCGTTCTTACTGGTTCTTCTTCTTTTGGAATACATTTACACTTTCCAATAGGCCGTATACATGCTTTTCGACACATGTTATGACATGTTCTTTGGGGTCACTTACATTTTCACATTAACTTCCTGCTGAACTGTCAAAAGGAAGAAGAAGAAATCTGGGGAATTGATGGCAAACGCATAATGTTGAAGCGTCCAATAAAATGCAATGTTAAATATAAAAAGAAATTCACGCGGGTGCGACAAACTAAATGACAGGCACATTAAGTACACACACACAAGCACACATACATATACATGTACACCTCTACACACACACACTCATACACATACACATACTGCTAACGTACACGCCCCCAGGCAAAATTTTTTGCAATGATTTCGCCATTAGATTTTATTTGCACTTTTGTTGACATTTGGCCAAAAGCAACAAAAACAACTATATGTGTGGGTTGTGTTATACTGCATAACGGTTTAAAGCGGCAGCAACAAAATCTCCAAAGCACACTTGAGTTAAATCTAGAGAAATAAGATAAAGCCAGGGGACAAAGGCAGCAGGACGAACGGACGAGGCACACAGCGAGAGCCAGTCGAGCAAGACGCAACTCTTGGATTCACTGGGCTGTCATTACCACAGAAAGACGAAGGGACAGACGGGCAGATGTACAGGTGTACAGGGTGGTGTGGGCCTTAGAAGGGGTGTGAGAAATGTCCACAACCACATATGACACTTGTTAACCCAACAGCAACAACAAAAACAACTAGAACACCAACAAGAGCAACAGCAACAGTCGCAGTCGCAGTCCCAGTCTGATGACAAGCTGAACGTCAAGCTCAAGCACCCAATGCACAAGGACTTTAAGGCGGCCAAAAAGGAATCCTGCCTGGCTATAGATTTTACACTGCGGGGTGGTGGGGGCGGTGGGGGTGTATAACTAGCGGTGCGCGGAGGTGTGCAGGAAAACGGCCATTACACGTAGACTTTGCTAGTTGAAGACAATTCTCGTCATGCTCGTCAGGATTTTGTATGTCTGTTAGACAAGACCGCATTGAAGGCACAGGACAAACACACTCACACTCACACTAACACTAACACAAGGCGCAAAAGATATAAAAGAGCGAGAGCGAGAGAGAGAGAGAGAGAGAGAAAGATAGAGACAGTTACACACGCATACCAATAAAAAGAAACGAAACGATAGGACATTTGGAATCCTCATTGCAACGAAAGTGATTTTAATAATAAATGAAATTTTTTTCTTTGCTGCTGTATTTTTTTCTTTTTTTCTTACTGCTTTTTCTGCCGTGGCTCCTGCTGCTTCTCATCTGTGTCTTTTTCCATGTGCGTGTGTGTGTGTGTTTTACACAAGAACACACTGAAGGCAAACCTCAATGGTTACAACTATGGATACATTTTTATATCCCATATAGCTAGCTAAGCTACTGCATTTAGCCCAGCAAACATTTTTGGTATTGAAACGTGCAACGGATAGATGGAAGCGTTCTTGATCAGCATGACAATATGATCAGCTTGTCCGTCCCTCTGTTTCAACACAAAAATCTCAGAAGTCTTGAAAGCTACAGAGTTGAAATTTTTACCAGATGGTTCTTCTGTATGCACGCCAGATCGGACAACTATATCACATAGCTCCCATATAAATTATTGTTCCGAAATGAACACTTAAGAGCATAACTTTTCTGGTTTTCATCCAAATTTGTATCTAGATCGGTTCGGTAGGCCAAAGCTAGCCTTACTATCTTGTTTGAGATGCCTCGGTCCATCTTGTTATCAATGGCCATAGCCACTGGGATTGCTTTCTTAACCCTGAGTTTGAGATCGTAAGTGATTGATTTGACTTTGCTGGAGATGATTATACTATACCTATTTTCTTATATCTTTCTTTAAGCTAATGTTACTCAAAAATGCTTGATGGATTAACAGAAAATTTGGATGTATATTTGTAAGCTACGCTTATGTTCTGCTGATCCACAGAGGACACTTGCCTGGTGTGTCTGTATGTTTGTGTGTGTGTGTGTGTGTGTGTGTGTGTGTTTTCCGTTTTAGTACTCTTCTGTGGGCCAAAAACACAAGTAATACCCTTACACAACAGCATCAGCACAAAGAACGTAAGCCAACAAAGGCACAAGTGTCGTCAAAATATTTACAATATTTTTAATTTTTTGAATGACAAATTAAGGCGAAATGTAGATGGAAAAGGAGCGAGTGAAATCAAGACGATAAGATGCTGGTAAGGGAAGAGATGGACATTGTTACTCCGACTTCAAGTGCATCCCATGCAATTGCATTGATTAGAATTAGTGAACTGCCTCTATGTGATTCGAGAATGCAAGGATGGCATGACTGTGGCACCACTGCTGGCACCAAATGATATTCATTAACTCCTTGGGGGTCTCTTCATATGGTTGCTAATCGCTAATCGATGTCAGGGGGCATTGCCAGATGCGTTTCTTAATCAAATGATGAAAGGTTCTACTAGCGTTCTAGTCCCAAAGTAAACTTGTGAATAGGAAATTTCGTTGCCATGCAAACTTCGTAAGAATTCGACTAATCAATTTGATGCCGTATTTGTTCAGCTAACTTGCAAATCGTGCATATATATCAGACAGCCTCTGTCATAATTCAGGAATATCTTTTGTTGGAGAAACAACAGTTTTGCCAATTACTCACCAAACTAATCCAAGTCTATGAAATTAATTCTGGCCACTTTTGGTTTGGTTACGCTTAAAAATTAATAGCCCCCCGCTCTTCAGCAACCCTCAACATAACCACAAAAAGCGCGTAGCCTCGAGAATTCATAATTTTATGGCAGGAAGGCCGAGATTCTGTGAAGTGAACTCAGGTTGGCCTTGCCAAGGGAGGGGTTGTGTGCAGAGACGGAGACGGCCAAGGCTCGTAAACATAAATATAAATTAGACAACAAATGAAACCGAGAAATGTTGTTAGTCGGCTTAGGAAATCTAATCACAAACTGCGGCTGATGAAGAAGGCTTAAAGAGGTCTAAGAACTGAGCATCAGGGTCAGTACTTGACTGAGGGGAGGGTATTATATATACATAAGAGAGTAAGTGAACTTCAGAAGTCTCATTACTTAATAAAGAAAGGCCTTCCACAGGCATATTCAGCATGACAGCCATGCTCTAGTAGCAACCTAACACGAGATTGTTTCTTAAGCTTATCAAGTTCCACTTATCAAGTTATGTGTTTATGTAAGTATGTTTGAGTGTGTATATGTTGGAATGATTCAACAATTCTTATCCGATCGATGATCTTGATCTTGATATGCGTGTACTCTAGGGGAGCCTACATACCAAATGTGGTGAATCTAGGTCTTATAGATAAAGGTGTACATTCGGAAGAACAAACGGACATGGCTAGATTGACTCCGCTATTGATGGGGTCCTCTCTCGCTTCCTCTCTCGTTTATTTATTTACCGCTTATAGTTTTTATATACGATTTAGCAGTCGGAACCCGACCATTCCGGTTACTTGTTGATTTCTCCCTAAGCTTCAAGCTCGAGATACAAAAACTGCTGATAAATGGAAATAAGATCTAAACATAGAACGTATTCCATAGCCGAATCTCAATTTCGAGTGAGGAGAGGGGCTTCAAATCACGTTCGAGTATAAACAAACATTTGTGCATATTGTTGGCCTGCGTTGCTCATATTGTATATATAAAAGTTTGCGCTGTGTTTATAAATATCATTTATCGATTTGCATTTGAAATGTTAGCTGGCCTGGCCCAGGCCATTGCTATAAATGAAAAACCGCAAAAAGAAGCAAAGAGTGTGATAAAGTCATGGAGCACAAAATGAAATGAAATGAGATACAAGAGCATCAAAAATTGTGACCACAATCGATGGAGGCCTTGCCTTTGATGTGGTTGCCCAACTACTACAACAACAACAACAACTAACACAATAGCGAAGGAATATACAAACAAACAGGAATCAGGAAAAGGAATCGTTTTTTTTTTTGGTTTTCTTTTTTGTTTTGTTTGGATGCTTTGTGTGGGACGAATCTTGATTATAAGCCACATTAATGCACAGACATGCGCCTGCAAAAAGTAGACCGACCACCTCTCCTCTTTCACTCTCCTTTTATGTATATCTATCTGTTTCTCTCACACTCTGTCTTCATATCAGTGTCTCCTCTTCTATTTGTCTAAAAAAAACTCCAAAAGCAAAAGATGAGCTCTCAGTGCACTCAGAAAAATGTATGTGACAGGCAAAAGGAAGCGCTTATGGTCCCATAAAGAATATATATTCTTGATCACGGAGACTATAAGAGCTAGAGTCACCAAATTTGGTATATAGAGTCTATTTGTGGGCTCTCAGATAAAGTTTGTTAATGTTATAAACCGCTAACTATAAAAGCTAGGGTAACCTAGCCAGGTAGGCTGCCCTTGTAGGGCGTCAGATCAAGTTTGCTTCAGGGAAGCCCACCCAATACCCAAACCAAAATGTCATATATGCTAGAAGCAAAAGCAAATCGGTTCACAAATCTTTAAGAGACGTCGCATTAGCACTTTTCTGGTCACTATAAGAGCTAGAGTCACCAAATTTGGTATATAGAGTCCATTTGTGGGCTCTCAGATAAAGTTAGTTAACGTTATACAACGCTAACTATAAAAGCTAGGGTAACCAAACCTGGTAGGCTGCCCTTGTAGGGCGTCAGATCAGGTTTGCTTCAGGGAAGCCCACCCAATACCCAAACCAAAATGTCATATATGCTAGAAGCACACGCAAATCGATTCGCACTTTTGCATTAGCACTTTTCTGTTCACTTTTTCTGAGTGTAGGACGAGGTTGGGTTCCAGCGCTTAGCGGTCAACAGTTTTAATTAAGCCAAAACAGAACAAAACAAGCAAAACAGCTGAGCAGAGCATAGAATAGAATAAAACAGAACAGAAGAAAATAAAAGAAAGGCAAAGAAAAGAGAAATGGAAAAACAACAGCCTATAAATAAATAATTAATGGGAGGAATGGATGTGTGTGAAAAAAATAAGTAGCTCAGTGCCTGAGGAAGGTGGGGCAGGGAGAAGCAGACGTGAAGTGCGGTATGAATGAAATGAAATGAACTTGAGTGCAATGCGAAATGAAGAAGTGTGACCCAGCCGGCCTGATGCTGGCCATGGTCCTGGCCTTGTCGCCTCTGTTCCTGGTCATAAAGTCTACTAAGAAATTTAGACATTTAACTTGGGGTCACAGAAGGTCGACCCAAAGAAAATGTGCGGAAAATGTGGCGGTCAACAAATTATCAACAAAAAAAAAAGAAAAAACAGGCAGAAAAGAATAACAACATTACTCGTACATAAACAAGTTACAAGTGGAGAATGTTGAATGTCGAGATACTCAGTGAGCCGTGGACAAAATAAATTTTGCTACAAGTTTCTCTATTTCTAACTCAACCAATGGATTGCTAAGAGATAGCAGGATTATTCGTGTACAATTGTTAATGGGAAAGTTGTAGATTTGATGAAAAATAATCGCCTTTCTCTTATAAATTTTGTGCGAAAGATGGAATAGAATAGAATAGGGAATAGTAAAAGAAACCAGACTTTGCTTATCCTAAAACATTTTGCAAATTTAGTTCGATTTTGTCCGTCTCACATATGATTGCGCCAGCCTAATACACTCCTACACTCCTTTTTAAAACAGGGTGTAAATGCTGAAAAAACCAGAAGCCTACGCAAAGAAATGCTACAAATGAACAGCTGAGGCCGTCCCCCCCACAAAACGAACGCAGGTCAAGCGGATCTGTTGGATAAACCACAATAAAGTTCTCAATAAATATTTTTCTTTGTGTTTCTTTTATTTTTTTGCTTGAAATGTCTCTAATGCCATAGGAAGGACTTGTTCAAGTGAGAGTACAAATGTTTGATATTGTATCTTCCTGTGGACATTTAACGACAAAGCAGATTTCGTGTTATGGCGTCCACTGGACTTCAATTACAACCTTGCCACGTAATGGAAACAGCTGTTGATTCTAAACAAGTAAAAACGTGAAAAGAGGAATATACCCTGTAACTAGGAAGCTGCTATAACATATAGCACACCGATCCTGATCGAAAAGGTATAAAAAGCTTGCCTACTTACTGAAGCATCTTATACATCCGGATCAGGCTACTATTGAGCAAAATATATAGACAAAATGAATTCGATATGTGAGCCGAAATTGAAATTGAGTTGCCAACCAGTAAAAGCCAACATAGAAGCATGCTTGTCTCGCTCTCGCTCTGATTGTGGGTGTAACTTTAATATAGTATTTGTCTCTTTCCCACTCAACAGTCAACCAATTGAGAGATCAACATGTATAAATAGACCTTCACCGCTTTTCGCTATGATCTCGTTGTAAGCACTTGTAGCTCAGCGGTAGAGTGCCCGCCTTTGCAGGCGAGAGACCCGGGTTCGAATCCTGGCGGGTGCACTATCGTCTTATCAAAGTTCTTGCTCTTTTTTGAACTTTATTTTTTTTATTTTCTTGTCCTCTGGAATATCTTTTACAGTTCGCAGCTTTTCAGAAAATGTTTTCCAAATTTTGGATGGTTTTACGTTTGCACCAACTCCAGCGCGTAGAGGGTGTTCCTCAAAGTTATACTTTTGCTGCACTTAAATAACTTCTACTCTACATTATGCAGTCAGTTTAAGGTTTTTAGGTTTTCAGCTCCATTGTCACTACTTGCAACTCTGATTGATGAACTCGAGTCGCGTTGCTAGGTCAAAATTTCAGTGTTCATTTTGGACTCACAAAGAGGATGCAATGCCAGCAAAAATTAAGTTGTTACTTTAGCGTTCCTTTTTCTAGGCAGACGGAGATGCGGATGGTTGGACCGAAGAAGTGCTGCTCCTGCTTCTCTCTCTCTCACTCTATCTGTCTGTCTGCCAGTCTCCATCTCATTCTATCCCTCTCTCTGTGTGTGTCCTGTTGTGCAACGACGTATGGCAGGCGACATTGAAGTGTGCCTTAGTTTTGGGGTGGTGGGGCATGGGCTGTAAGGTGGGTTAGGAAGCAGCAATGACGATTTAGTTGGACAGACAGACTGACAGACATACGGACACACTGGCTGGACTGTCGTCGTCTCACTGTTTTTGTCCTTGCCCATGGAAACCTTTTGCTTTTGCCTTTCATTTTTTGGTCAACTTGCAGTCGCCCATGGCTCGCCGCACAGCACTTCCCATCTCCTCCCCATTCGCCTCTTACACACCGCGTTAAAGCCTCTTTTTTTATGCTCTAGCTGTTGTTTTTGTTCTTGCTGCTGTCGCTGTTGTTGTCGTTGTTGTTGTTTTTTTCAGCTCCTTTTTGTGTGGCTAAATACAAAGGGCGGCTGGCAGGCTCTTTTTTTTAATGCCGCAAAAGTAGCAAAAGTCTGGGACGCCTGTGGTTGCCTGGAATGGGTTGGGGTTGGGCATGGGTTCTGGGTTTTCTTTGCGTTTCATTTTTTCTGCCTACCCTGCCCTGCCCCCTTTGTGTGTGTGTGTGTTTTTGTGTTAGTTGCATGAATATGAAGTGGTTCTTATAATCCACACCAAACAACAAAATGACCCAAGTGCGAAATTAAAAGGCGAAAATGTGATGAGTGCGGCTGAGAGCTGAGGGCCAAAGGGGAGCAACGGGGTGGCCGGCTAAGTAAGAAAGTCGCACGACGTGCCGACTACAAATGGACGTGGACCAGCAGAGACTCGAAGACTCAAACCCTTACCCCCCCCAGACCCGGATCCAGGCGTTGTTTTGTTGCCATTCCATGAAGACATTAGGCCGGAAGCAGCTAAAATGTATGTGACACAAAAAGCATACAATTTGCCCCCCCCAAGCCCCCTGCCCCTACCCTTCAGTAGCTTCAGTAGCCACACCAACATGCAACACTCAACCCATTTTCCGCCAGTACACTTTTCATTTGGTTTATGTCTTGACTTAGTTTTTGCTTTCTTTCTTTCTTATTCTTATTCTTGTTGTTGTTGTTGCTTTTGTTGTTGCTTTTGTTTTTGGACTTTTGTTACATTTGCATTTGGCATTAGCTACAAAATGATTTGTTTACCTCTGGATTCATGGATTCAAAAGGCAATAACAAGTAATTGAGATTTATTGTGCGGGCCAGCGAGCACGGTAGAGGGGAGGGGAGGGGATCAGTGGAAGGGGTTGATGGGACAACCAAATCTATGCCAGAGGGAGAGGGGGCTTAGCTAAGATGTTGCTGTGAAGCAACGCATTTAGAATACCTGTTGAGTTGGACTCGGCGACTTTTAGACTTTGCTAAGATATATAATCTTTCATTCAGTTTGTATATCATGCATACCTGATATATATATATATATAATTGTGTAGAGGATGGTGTCCCCCAGATTTCGCTCTCCTGTTAATGAGGCGGCTTTCAATGTATCTGAAGATCGACATTCATTGTTCTACGTAAAGAGAACTCTAAGCACGAATGCAGTTTTCCTATAAGAGAGACGCGGTTCTGCCCAGTTTGCATTACATCATATGCTTTCCAATCTCATTATTATGTCAACCACATATAAGCCCTGTGCCCCATATAAGTGCAAATATATATTATGAAATTTCATTACATTTCCATTTACAAGAAATTATCACAATTTTGACCTATTTACAGCTCAAATTTTCCTTAGTGATGAAGTCTTATTTCTGTGAAAATTTCAGCCTCGAAGCTCCTATGGTTTGAGCTATGCTTCGCTGCCCAGTCAGTATAGTATGAAAACATATATGGATATATCTTTGATGACCCTTTCCGGCTTGGCACGGCTAGCTTTGTGTGACTATGGACGATTCTCTGGCTCTCTAGGACCTATGGCTCTCCCGATTACTGCCAAGGCGAGCCTTACGGTCAACTGATGATTCTCCATCTATTCCGGTCGCTGCCAAGACGAGCTACGATTATAGCTCTTATAGTTGTTGACGAGATATAGACATCCAAGATACGTCATCTGAATGATAGTGAAACCCGAAGTGAACATAAGAACATACAAAAGACAGAGAGATGAGATTGATTTTGGTTACTTTTCCACAAAGTTTACTTCAATTTAGTCAACCTAAAATGTGTATATACATATATATACGCCATCAATGGGTTAATTTAATGACACTTCCTCACAGACAAGCCCAGTGGGATCTTATTTCTTTAAGGTAAGTCGCGAAGCTAACTGATTTATATTCCTTTTCAATGGAATGGATTCCCTGTACATGTTTGCCAACGAATCAACGTACATAAACGTTTCCTCAAGTAATCCATCTTAACTTTCTTAAAAGCTAGATCTCTTTGAGTAATCTATTGTTCTATACGTTTCTTGTTTCTTATATCCTTAAATGTAATGGAACGACTCAGAAGTGTATCACAATGGGAATGAGAATGTCTATAGGTCAGCCAATGCGTTGCATACTTTTAAGGAACATGGAGAACCATTTTGAAAATGCATTTTGTTGGTCTATAGTTCCGTCTATAAGTTGGTCACATAACATACACATTATAACATCAACTGTTAAGTTAACAGTAGTCACGACAGTAACAGCAATACATCTTATGCTAAATGTTAATAACATTTACTCACCACGACTGCGCAGTAGCTCATCAGTAGATGGTTAAGAGTTTTACAATCCTTGGATCCAAATCGAAGTGCTCTTTTGTTATACCTCGCCTTTATGGTTGAGGTTTGGAACTTGAATGAGCTATACTTCCGCTTATAGATATAGTCATATATATAACACATAGACCATTTATCCAGCTTATATTCCTTCCATACAATCTTCAGCTGCCAAAACTTCACATATGCCATAAAAGTTCTCTTAGAATATTATATTCATAAATGAAAATGTTCGGAAGGTATTGTACATGTTCTCTTGTGTTAATAGTTATAACACTTCGGAACAATGTCCTGGCTATACTTTTCGGAATAACAATAAGCATATTCTGAGTCTTTCAACGACTTGTTGCACGCCTTCAATGGGCTTGACTTTGGCAACATCTCCGCTTTCGCTGAAGTTGATAATTAGAATGGTAAAACTTGTATTGAAAGGGAAGAGCTCTTTAGTTTTATTTTCTATGTGGGGCATAAAATTTGCTATGGTATTGCATGGCATAAGTATAGTGAAATATAACTCATCAAAGGAGACAAAAGAGTGGCTAAACGAAGGAGATCTGCTGATGCCAAAACTTAGTATTTCGAAGTTCTCAAGTAAGCAAAAGTTAAACAAAAAGACAAACGGGGTCTTTCGTGCCTGCTATTGCATATGAAGTACTCTGTCGGTGGGAAAGCGGTAGTACTTTACTTCGTAGTAAGCGTGGTTGTACAAGAATATTTAATCCTTCAATATGCTTACAATTTGGGTTTCAAATTGATGGTAATTTTGCGTAATTTTTATAAAATTTTTAAATCTGTTTGAAATAAATTGCTTTGTTTTCATGGAGTGCTTTTTTTTAAATTCTCAATTCAATCCAATCCGGAAGGTTTCTAATCTTAAGCAGCGTGCAGATATTAAAAGCATCAGCTAAAAATGGTCTAACAAATGGGTCTACCGTACTAAGTTTTCCTTCTAAAAGACCCGCCTCTATGATGGCTCTATGATTAATTATGCCACTTCAGATGAAAGCTGGAGTACTTAGATAGATGGTTATAAAGCTCACATGTATCAACTATAGTTCAATCACCCTATAAAACTAAACAGGAAAGGAAGGCTAGCTTCGTCTTGCCGAAGCTTATATACCATCCACTTATATACCATCCAAATATACAACCGATCTAGATCAAATCTGGTCGGTGGGCGGTGGGCTACATCGGATACAAGGGATACAAGGTGAATTGTTTTGATTTGGATGAAAAACTGAAAAGTTATGCTCCTAAGTGCTCATTCCGGAAGAATCGGTTATATGGTAGCTATACCATATAGTTGTCCAATATTGATCAGATCAGGTAAGCGGACGTGGTGCCTCCTTAAATGGATACAAAACGAATTTTGTTTGATTTGATTGAAAAAGAGAAGAGTTATAAAAGTTATAATAAGTGTTCATTCCGGAACAATCGGTCATATGGAAGCTACATGATATCTTGATCAATTCAGGACGAGGGGCTCATTCAAATGGATACAGTTCAAGTTTGGTTTTCATTGGAAAGAAAAGTTTCAAGAAAAGTTATTTTCCTAAGTGTACATTTCGGAACAATCGGTTGGCCTATCATGATCAGATCATAACAGTGGACGTGGGACGTGGGAACAGAACAATCGGTTATATGGGAGCTATATGATATAGTTGTCCGATCTGGATGATATTCAAACTTAACCAGCGTGCAGGCAAAACAAGCATCTGGTAAAAATTTCTGTAGCCACTGAGATCTTTGTGTTGAAACACACGCAAGGGCAGACGAAGATGGTTATACCGATTCTCCTTTTCATGCTGATCAATAATATTTATACTTTATATAGCCGGAAACGTTTCCATCTGTGCTTTTCAGGCTTCCTGATAAAATTAATATACCATTTTGTGAATGGTATAACCAAGAGATTTTCCATTCCTAGTGCTCGTTTTGAAAGTGGGCGTTCCATGGCTGATAAGAGCGCTGACCCCCTTCCCCCTCTCTATCAGCTTATGCTTTTTCAATTCTTCTCTTATTGCATATTTTGTTTTATACCGGCTTGAAGCTACGGCTGCACTGTACCGCCGCTCAGAACATTAAATCGGTTACCCTTTGCTATTCCGGTGAGGTTTTTTTATTTGTGATTCAACAAATGATTACCAATTTTGTATAAATTTGAATAATTTCATAATTGGGAACGGATGGACACATAGAAGAATGCGCTGATATGATCATATTCATTATTCCACTTATGGGGTCTAGCGTGCATCCTGTTACATACGACCTACTTGTTACATTCGACTTCAACTTTGTAGCAAAACCATAACTTCAACCAACCATTGCTATAAGCTTTTGCCATTCGACTTTAGGTAGGAGCTATGAAAACCATTATAAGACCATTCTATGCATATCATCCTAAGTTTTATAAAGGGAGTTCAAAGGAGGGAGAGGTGCTGTTCATAGCTAGTCTGTCCAAGGGGTAGGGGTAGATGGTGTTAATATCAATATCTTCAGTAACAACTGTCGAATTTTTAGTGAATGTCGAGTTATCTGGCCTCCCCCTGACTACACTTTTTAGTCGTATTCCCTCCGCTTCTATCCCATCCCTTGTTATACAGTGAGTTACCGCACGAATTACGAGGTTCCTGATCCTCATATATTTATACACAGTTATTTCATTCCATTTCTTAACTTACCTTAACAATAATATTTATAATAATATTTCCAATTCAACCCTGAAAAGCTTTCAGTTGATAACTTTTCTTTCACAAACTGCGATTTACAGCAACGTCGACAGCAGCGCTCTGTTAAATTAACATATGCTGTAAATGTTAGCAGCTGGTTTTCGACTTTTGCTAAAAACTCGAATATCGAATGTAAAAACTTGTACGAATTTTTCATATTTTTGGGACAAAAAAATGCCAAAAGTGGAAGCGTAAAGAGCTTTTCTCTCTCTCTTGCTGAAAAGGTCGAAATATATTACCAGTATTTTTTTGATATTTTGAGCAAAGAAAATTCCTCTTGAATACTTTTACTGGGACATGTGCAACACAGCGGGTGTTAGCTGAGTAGCAGGATTCCCACCACCTCTACCTCCTCCTTCTCAGGTCCCACCGAACAGGCTGTGTTGCATAATTGCTGTTGTTATGAGCTGCATTACGTATACGTGCGAAATTGTGCTGTCTTGGCTTTCACTGGAAGCACACACACACACACACACACACGCACAGTGGGTGTCAATGAGTGTATGAATAGCTTAACACCCGCGCTGCTCTTACCCCCTGTGGTTCCCGCTCCATGGTGTACAATAAATTTCCAATTATGATCGGTCGACTGTTTGCGGCTGAGCCAATTGCAACAGAAACTGAAACTGAAACTGAAACTGAAACTTGGCTGCTATTGTACGTGCGTGTGTGTGTGTTTGTGATTGTGTGTGTGCGCGAAATTTATATGTTGAACAAATTGGATTAATTATGAAAACCAGGGAAATGGGGTTAATTCCTTTTTGGTTAAATAATCGTACACTATTTTGCCGGCCATTGAACTTGACCAATACAAACACATACACTGTAAATAAAGAATAGGGAGAAACTAGCTGAACTTCAATGTGAAACTCCACTGCTCAACATTCAACTTAACACTGGTGTTAAGGAGCAAAACACATATAATCTAATCCAATCCAATTCAATCCAATCCAATCCAATCTAATCCAATCCAATTGTTGTTCTGTTATTCTCCTTTGTCTTCACAAGTGCTGCTGCTGTTCACTCGCACTCATTTGCAGACCTCCAGCTTCCCTGCAGCTAAGCAGAGGTGCGCGTGTAGCTTGCAATCGCTGTCTCTTCGAGAGCAAATGGGAAAGTAAGTAAAGTAAAATAAGTAAAGTTTAAAACCAATGCGATATGTACGATCTAAGTTAGGTTTTAAACCTATGAGATACATTATCAAAGCTTCAAACCTCAGAGATTACAGTCCACACAAGCGAAGAAATGAACTTACATAAAGACACAAGCAAATGAAACACATGTTAACTTTTCTAATTTAGGCTTCCTCCTGCCTTTTGCACTGCACTTTTTGGTGAGTGTACTCACCCACACAACCACACACACACACACAGGCACACACGAACATTGTATATATACTCTGCGCTTGGCTCAGCCGTAACGTTCATCCTCAACGTTCCTTCCACCTGGCTGGTCACGTGCCATGGCTGCAATTACAGCGCGTTAATAAAAACAAATGAGATTCATGCGGCGATCAGCTGCCATTAAATGTAATTATTTTAATACAATTTACAATTTGCTTCATTTAAATGAATGCATAATGCTTCATGCTGCAAATGCTCCATGGATATGTTGCTCATGTCCAGGTCAGCTCTACTTAACTCCAGCTAGGGCAGAGTAGTTGCTACTGATGCAAAAGCAGATGCAGTGGGTCTGGGCAGGCTTTACCTTTGCCTTTGCTCCATTTTGGGTTCAAGTTTGGGTTTGGCCTTTAGCTGGGGCTTCTGTGTTGCTGTTGCTGTTGGAGTTGGTGTTGCTGTTGGTGTTGGTGTTACTGCTTCCGATTCTGTTTATGCTTGCGTGTTACACATGTCGTTAAGCGCTTAACTGGCATTTACGTTTTGATTTAATGCACAGCAGCATTCCTATTTGTTAAATATGTAATTATACTTTGTGGCACACAAACACACATGAGGTTGGACTTTAGACCTTGGAACCAATGCATTCCCAGGAAAGTTTTAAGTCTACAGTTTGCAATGGTTGATTATGTTATGGATGATGATTCGATGGTCAACCTGGTCAACTGGTCAACCTATCTTAGATGCTTGAAAACTACCTCCGCTATGGCGATCCTTAGTTTAAGTCTCAGATGTCTCTATATCTTCGTATGACTAATGTGCTAGATCCTAACATATATGAGCCATATATGAACATGATAATAGATATGGATATTGAGGGGTCTTCCATCATTTTGTAATTTTAAATCTTATCTTATCTATTTAACGAGTTACACAAATTGACAAAAGGAAACTTTCTGTTTCATTCCTTCTTTCCTGAAAACCCGCTATTCTGGACATTTAAAAAATTTCCCTAAATTGAAAGCTTTTTTGTTGACAATTTTCCTTACTTGGCACTAGAGGTCCTGGTCAGCGAAAGCTTTATTTTCATATAAAAAGCTTGCCTTGCCAAGAAGCAATCACTGAAAGTTTTTAAAGAAAAGGGAGAGCTTGTCATCGCAATGAACAACAACAGCCATTTTGAGCTGGCACAAGGTCTGCTGCTCGTATCACTTGCTATTCAGTAATGTCACGAAAATATATAACAGCAATGTCAATCTTATGAGTGCAGTTTGAAACATTAAATGAAACATCTGAATGTATCATAGCAACTGATGTAATGTTACGTGATTGTGATTACAGGTTTGTATATGTGTGTGTGACTAATAGGTGTTCCTGACTTTATGCTAACAATTTAGAACCTTGCCACAATTTAAATGAAATGAAAAGAACAACTCTTATGGGTCAGATCTTGACACAACACAAAGCAAACAAAGAAGCTTGCTTTCTCCTTCTACAAGGCCGTATAAAAGTCTTCGCTGTTTTTTGGTACATTTTTTATCATAAAATTTTCTTTATTCAAAATTAATATCAATAAAGTAAATATTATCTATTATTATCTATGACCTTTGCCATATTCATAATCCCATTCGTGTAGAACTTCTGTGGTTTATCGGCGACAAACTTGGCCAAGTGATTTTCGGCCAATTTCTTACCATCAAGAGAGTCCGGCAGAGACCCAAGCAAATGGTAGTCCAGGTGGCTGTATCAAAACTTCCCTAATAAGCTGCTTGAACTTGTTCCAGGTCATCAAAGATGTGTGTGGCTTGGCATCGTCGTGACAACTCCGTTTCTGTTGGCCAATACTCGTGGCTCTTACTTGTATCGCTTCAATTAAGCAGTCGAGTTGTGAACAGTAGAGGATCAAGACTGTTTCACCACGTCCTAGCAGCTCATCATAGACAATTGCTTTTCAATTCCAACAAATGTTCAGCAATCCATGCTTATACGTCGTTTGTGGAAGGTCACCGGCCTTTGACAATGATCGCTTGCATTGGATATACTCGTATTTAATCAATATTTCATAGTCCTTAATGATTCGCTTCAAAAATGATTTAATTTCGTTACGTTTCAGCAGCGTTTCACTGATTGTTATTCAGTCAATTAAATTTCTTAGCGTTAATTCATGTGACACCCAAACAAAGAGCTTCTTTGAGTTAAAATGACTCCAATCGGGCATATGTTTGATGTTAATTAGCTCTTGATAGCTTTCGTTCCGATCTTGCACCATCTGTTGCAAAATCTTATCGACTTTTTCAGAGACAGGCTGATCAGTGCGAGGTGAATCTTTTACATAGAAATTTCAGGAACGGAATCAAGCAAACCACTCCTGGGGCCTACATTCGCTCACTGCATTCTCACCTTAACCAGCACCAACTTTAGGGTTTGATTCACCAAATGGTGTATTCATTTTGTCAGGAAGTGTGCAACGTACAGAAGGAAGTAGATAAAGTATATATATAATCTTGATCAGCATGACAAGGGGATTCAATTTAATTTCAACACAAGCTTCTCAGAAGTCTTTAAAGCAACAAAGCTGACATTTTTACAAGCTGCTTCTTTGTGCAGCAATCTGGTTCATTTCGAGTTTCATTAGGATCGAACAACTATATCATATATCTCTCATATAAACGATTGTTTCGGAATGAACACTTAGAAGCTTAATTTTTTTGTTTTTTATACAGATCAAGACCAGATTTGATCAAGATCAGTTATAAATGTACAATGCGAATGGTATATAAGTTTCGGCAAGTCTAAGTTAGTCTTCTTTTTCTTGTTTTACTATACAAGTTTTTAAGCTATGAAACCTAGACAATAATTCTTTAACAAACGGTTATATAGTAGCTAAATGATATAGTTTGTCCGATCTTGATCAGTGGACTTGGGGCCTCCTCAAATGGATACAAAGCGAACTTAGTTTCATTTTAATGAAAAACAGAAAGTATCCATATCGATATTACTGTACTGTTTACAGCTCAAAACGATCGGTTCAGACAGACAAACATAAATTTGTATACAAATGGATATACAATGGATTCAAGCTACGCTATATCAAGCCATACACAAAATGTCCTGCTAATCAACTGACGGCCACTAAAATGTCAAGCTGAAGCTGACTGAAAATGGGAAGCCGGAATGCGGGCGCGGCTGGTTAATACCCATATTGAAGGGGAGGCGGGATGTTCGCATTGTCATTTATTTGCATGCCTTCAATGTTCAATAAATATTTTTGTATCGATGAGGCGACGGCATGCATAATTTTGCGATGATTGTGTTTTAATTAACGCACCGAAATAAAAAGCAAAACATTCATGATTGCCGCGCATCATTTGGTACCCTACACATGTGTGGAATTTTAGTTAGATGCACCAACGACTACCAGCAACTGGCTGCCAACCTCTTACCTACAAAAACTGCTCGTAATGAACAGTTTTCCCACCTTAATGAAGCTGTGGCAAATGTTCTTAGTCAATGTTGCAAGTTTGATCCTACATTCGCAGAGTTCAAACACCCTTTTGTGTAGGGTATCGTTTCGACAACAACAAAAGAGTAGTTTGCACAACAACAAAAGAAATGCCAATGGCCGACAAACTAACTAGTGGCCATTGTTTGCGTTCGGCCAAAGAGCCAAGCATTTACATAAGCGAGCAACAAACGCCCCCGCCTGCCCGCCTCTGCACTCGTCTATCTGTTGGCATCCAGTGCAGTGGCCTATTTTGTATGGCCAGTCGAATCGTATTTATGCATGCAAGTGTGTGCTTGTGCATGTGTCAGTGTGAGTGTGTGTGTGTGTGTGTGCCTTAGAACAATGGCTTCAAATTAAAAGTTGAAATCAGTGGCAAAAATATGTGAATGCCGGACTGTTAGTTGCCCATAATATCCGTAATTATTATCATTTTGTGGCAGATTTCATATATATATATATATATGGCCAACAGGAGGAGCAGGAGCAGCAGCAGGAGCAGGCGACCTGGCGTAGTTGGTTACATTTTTTGAAGGGCGTAGCAATTGCTCACATATGAATCGATGATTTGAACGTGAAGTGGTATATTCATTATTGTCATGAATGATCAGCATGAATGCTTTCAAATCGCTAAATGAGACATTCATAGTAAAGCGAATGATAGCCTATACTGAACTCACACCAAAGGAAATGAATGCGATTACCATTTGCAGCTTAAAGTTTTCACTCAACATTCATAGCCTAAGAATAACTACTTTGTGAATGTTGCAATGAGAATGAATAGTTACTGAGATGAATCAAAAGACATTCAAAGGCTTGCCAGATGTAAGCTGGGGGAACATCTGCTTATGTCCAGTTCATTTTGAATGTATGAGACAGATAGAGAGAACAAGTAGGTACTGTATTGTCGTTATTCCGACTATAAGATTCCTTTCAACTCTGCTGAAGAACACCTTCTATATAATACGTACTTCCATTCCCGAAGATTCCCTTTGTGCACTCTCCTTTTTGTTCACCATTTTTTCTTGCTTTTTGACAATTGTTGTGACAAGGACCCAGCACATAATGGTCATTATCTGATTGTTACTATTTCGATCTAACATCTGAAGCGCTCTCCTCTTGGGCTCTTGCTCTGCCGTTAATTACAAATGAATGCATTCATTTCATTAATGTTGCATGAGAGCAACAAGCTGTGATTGCCATCAAGGGCAAGTAAGACCATTCATTCGGAATGAATATTGTTTGATTACCATCTCGGTTGCTGATAAGTATTCATAGATATGAAAACACAAAGATGTTTGTATTCATGAATATGCTCGGGAGTTTACATATCTTCCTATCATCATATCCAGGTCCCTTCTTGTCATTATCTAGATTATAATAAAGGCAGTCTGCGATTAGTAAAATGTGGTGACAAACGACACTACGCCACTGGTTGCCTGCTCCCTGATTGCCCCGACCCAAACCCCACTATCAATTTATCGTTGATTGTGAAGTATTTATTAACGTATAGCATTATAAATGAGCCGACCGCCAACAGCCGACCCTGACTCTGGTATCTCCTTAACCCTTCATCGTCCATCTGCAATGTATAATGGCCGCATTCGAACTCATTCAATTCACATTTGCTGGCATTTGCAGAGGCAGCCAAATGTAATTTAGTCAAAGTTCAATAATAAAAGTCTATTCTAAAATTCTGTTCCTCATTGTAGAGCATTAGGGTATTACACGACACAGGTTGAGCGGAGAGCGGAGAGGGTTGCGGGCGGGGCTTATTGATTGATTTTAATTTGTTGCCAATTAGCGGGCGCATTCAATATGATTTCACATTTATATATGTTTATATATATATAATATAGAGAGAGAGAGAAAAAAGAGGATAACAAAGAATTAGCATTGACTACAATTGCCCAAAATGGAAACAAATTCATTCTAATTAGAGTTAACGTTAGTTCAAATCAATATTTTGTAGTTTTGGTGTGGGCAATTTGGCTTTTATCAAAATTGCACAACAACAATGTTCGAAGGCGAATGTTATGCCTGCCGATCGGCGGATATATTGTACTTCAAAACATATGCCGATGCTCACCATGAATCATCTTAAGCCCGGATAATACACCTTGGTAAGGAACTCAGGCAAATCTTGGCCGTCAGCTTTTGAAATGCCACTAATCGCCTTGCCGGCATCAAAGTGGAAATCGTGTTCAGTTTTATTATCTCTTTTTTTTTTGTGCTGCCTTTGCTTAGGCTTCCTTCACCTTCTGTCATCTGATGTGTGTTTCCATTTTGTTTTTTAATTTCTTTCAAACATAAATATATGCTTAGCAGACAGCTCAGCAGGTATATGACATAGGACATGCTTCTCATCCTATGCCCAACACAAATACATAGAACTAAACACGGGCGGGTGGAGTCAGGGCCAGGTGTGTGTCTATGTGTTTGTTTGTGTGTTTGAGTGTTTGTGGGTGTGTGTGTGTGTGGGTGCGGTTGCGGGGGAAGTCTTTTGGCATCTGGCTAACAAGTGCCAGCAAATGTACCGTAAAGAAACCATTTAGGATTAGTTTAATATGATATAACATACAACAAAATGGAGCAGCTTCGGGAAGCAGCTGCTTCGGCGACCGGGGGACACGGATGTGGCCAGATAACGCAGCTGGAATAAGCAAACAGTACTTAAAAATGGCAGAGCAGGAACAAAATGTTGACTACTCAAACACAGGGACACACACACACACACACGCACAGAGAGCGAGAGCGAGAGAGAGAGAGAGGGAGAGGGAGAGGGAGAGCCTAAGCATAACACAAGGACAATAACATTAGCAAGCAAACGACGAAGTTGAAGAAAAAAAAAGTTCTGCTCATAGCTGGAGCTGGAGCTGGAGCAGGAGGACCACGGCTCTAACTAAATATTGGCTAAGATAAAAGCCAAGGCAAAGCCAAAGCCAAAGCTAAGGCAAAGCTAAGGCAAAGCTAAGGCAAAGGCAATGGCAAAGCCAAGGCGATGCCGGCGACACAATGGACGAAAAAATGACAAATTTGCAAATGTTGAAACGAAAAGAAAACATCAACATAAGTTATAGGCTTAGTGCGTAATCGTTTTTCGTAAAACGACGACGAGAATGAGAACAAGAACAAGAACAAGAAGAAGAACCACAACCAGAACAAGGACAAGGACAAGGACAGAAGGACCAGCAGCAATACTTAGCTGCAGCCAAGGATAAGGACTGAGAACTGTGACATGCCCAGGGCAGGGACACACAGGGGGCAGCCAGTGGCTGAGCAGGAACAATATTTGTGGCTAATCCGCCACCAAGCAAGTGGCGTTGTGGTTAAAAATGATGACAACGATGAATGCGTGCGGTGATTGAGATGCCAAAAAGTGCAGGGAAAATATACAAGAATTTATTATAGGTTTTTCTTTCCCCCATTTTCCAGATGTGTAATGCAATCTGCACACATTTGGATATTTAAGATTAAATTAGAAACTCGATTTCCTGTTGTAAGGCTAGATTGAAGCTTAACTCTGGAGAAAAACTGTTAACAAAAATGTGAAAGCCAAACTGTGGAATTGAAATTTAAAGAAATATGAGAGAATAAAAGAATTATACTAAGCTTTAACGGAAATATATATATATAATTCTTTAAGATTCCGAGCTAAGATTTTTGGATTTTTGCTATCTTTATTTTTATACCCTGGGAGTCTTGTTATGATATTTGTAACGCATAGAAGGAAGCACCTCCGACTCCATTAAGTATATGCATTCTTGATTAGCATGACAAGCCGAGTTGATATAGCGAAGTCCATCTGTCCGTCTGTCTGTCAGCCTCCCTTTCTTGTCGTTAAATAGAAGTCCGTTGGACTTCTAATTCATTTCAAAGGCTGCAGAAACGCAGTCATAAATCACGACCTTAAGTCTCAAACAAAATTTGGATATTTATACTCCTACTCTAGTACGTACTCGAGCGAGTATATTCTTGATCAGCATCAACAGCGGATTCGATCTAACTCTGTCCGCTTGCCCATCCGGATGAGCACCTTTATGTATAAGACCTAGCTGCACCACATTTGGTATGTAGGCTTCTCTAGTGTACACGCAGATTTGGCAATTTGACTTGACAATTTTCCACACCACCTCCCGCCGGCAAATCGATAGAAACTTTATATTTTCCAAGTATTTAGTTGAAACTTGGCTTGCATAAGTTTGAGCACATAATACACAGATCTTCGTTAAAAATCGGATAAGAATTGTTGACAAATTCGCTAAAATCGCTTAGCAACCCTGATCACAACAATATTATATACATTCATTCCAACATATACACAATCAAGCATACTTACATAAACACAGAACTCACACACACTTGCCAGATCATTGGTATGTGCGTGAGAGAGAGAGAGAGGAGAGAGAGAGACAGCATTCTGCTTTGACTCCAACCGACGGCGGGCCTAGGCAGGTAGCTCATTCACTCTCTCTGCTAAGCGAGCCAATTGAAAGCTGAACACTTTAGCGCTTTTTGCTCTGATCTCGTTGTAAGCACTTGTAGCTCAGCGGTAGAGTGCTCGCCCTTGCAGGCGAGAGACCCGGGTTCGAATCCTGGCAGGTGCACTATTAAATTGTAAGTCAAATATTGCTTTTTGTTTTTTTAGCTTTATATTTTTATTTTCCTGTTCTCTGGGACATCTTTTGCAATTCACAGCTTTTCAGAAAATGTTTTATATATTTTAGAAAACTTTACTTTAATTTGCGTCAATGAGGTGGGCCAGGGGGTAGCGTATAGAAATTCTTTTTATACTCGTACTCTAGCAGAGTAAACAAGTATATTGTAATGGGCAAAAGGAAGCGTTTCCGACCCCAAAAAGTATATATATTCTCGACCAGCATCAACAGCTGCGTTGATTTAGCCCAGTCCGTCTGCCCGTCCGTATGAACACCTAGATCTCTTAGACTATAAAGCCTAGAGAGGCCAAGTTTGGTATGTCGACTCTCCTCCGCAAATCGCAAGAAGTTTATCTTCCTACAATTTTCAAGATATCAGTGTGTTACTAAGACCAATATAAAATGTAACTATTTCTTATGAAGTGACCAAATTTTTCTAAATTGTTTAAGAAACAACGTCAGAATTAGCATTTACGTTTTACTTCAGTTTCATAATTTACTTCAGCCAGGTTGAAGAGGAATATTTCTGTCCAATTCCCACTAGCACATGTGCTTGCTGCCTCTGCTGTTTCAATAAATGAACTGAACGTGCTTGTAGCTTAAGAGATGAAAGGGGGATATAAGCAGCCGTTGCTAGTGCCCTTTTTGCATTGTAGGAATATGAACAAGTGGTGCTGTTCCTTTCGTTGACCAGTTTTTGCTTTTGACTCAGTCAACGGACCAAATCAAAGGATAATCACAAAGTCCAAGAGGCACTCATTTGTTTATTGATATAGCAGGTGACAAAAAGGATTATCAACTATAGCGTTCTTACTTGCTAAATAAAAAATAGTGTTGTAAATGCTTAGATAAATTTAAAGACTGTCTTCTCGCAGGACACACAAAATGTGTACATTATTGCTACTTTATTTATTGCTACCTCTCTGTAGTAAGCGGGAAGCGACTATCCAAAATCATTATACGAGATGGCTGTGAAGTTGGATATCCTGCTCATAAAGGTTCCTACCTTTTGGCATTAGGATAATAATAGCAAAGCCCACGAAGGATATTACATGATAGAGTAAATTTGTGTAGGATGACGATGACGATGTGCAGCATTATATTGAGAGTTAATTTCGAGGTTTAAACAAACTAAAGTAAGCACTCAGTCCACATCCTATAGGACTACACGAATATATATGGACAGTTCTCCACTTTGACAAAGTTTTCCAAAAATTGCACTAATTGATCCTGATCGAAATGGCTTTCAAAATCTGCAACAGTCTTTAATTAAGCCACGGCTAACACAATGTTCCATTCAATTGCTTTCATTCCGTTCATTATGACCGCCTCAGATCATATGTCCATCATATGTTCAACCCACCCCCCCACTCTCCGGGAACTTCCTTCGCAGTGCAGGTCCTCATCTCATCAGTCATGGCCAGCCGAGAGGCAAAAGCAATAAGCGCCACACAAAATGCGTACTCTTGGTAATTTAAGAAGCACTGCCAGAGCAGGGACTTGACCACCAGCAGAAGCAGGAGCATGGTGGACGACGGCCTTTGGGTTCACTTGATGTTATTTTACAAGGACACGCGCACAATTTATAATAACGCCGGCTGGCCTGGCCTGGAGTGGCCTGCGCGGTACTAACTGGGTGTGCGTGTGCCTGCGCCTGGGTCTGGGTCTTAGCTGGCTTCCTAGCCAAAAGACGACGAAGACGACGCTTGAAAAGACATACCCACACATATATACACTAAGTAGACCATAGCCAAATAGAGCTGTGTGTGTGTGCGAGTGTGTGTGTGTGTGTGTTTGCAAACGAGAAAAATGAAGCGAAACAATTCCAAGTAAGCAAACAAAACTGATGGAAGATAATCTACTTGAAGCATACTTTAAGGCGTATCTAATGGTCCTTTTAATGTTTAAACACGCTTTCGTCTGTCTCCCTTGCCACCCAGCCGGCTCCTACTCCACTTTTCCCAGAAAAACCAATGTCCTATGTTTATTTTATCCACATCATCAGCGTTGGAGAAGATGTCCATCCGCCCTTTCTCACTTTTGTCACTGCGGCAGCCGAAGCCGAAGCCGTAGCCGAAGCCCAAGTCCAAGCCAATGTCACGTTCCCTGTCCTTTTTCCGTTTCCTTTGTCTCTGAGTACGCTGTCGCTGAGTTTCTAAGTTTTTCTTATATTTTCCACTCGCTGTGGCTTCTTTCGTCTGTTGATTTTTTCATAATAATTTCACAATTTTTGCTTCTTTTAATTTTTAACTTTCAATGAAACTTAAAGTACAAATTCGGGATTTTATATTTGCAGTCTGGGAACTATCTATTATATAGTATTATATAGTTATAGTGTCCCAATATTGACTATAGCTTTCTTACTTCTTCATTCTTTTATCTTTAAAACTCATTAATCAACCCCCTTTGGTCCACTTTCTAATAATTTAAAATTTGTAGAATTTATCAATCTAAATGAACTAAAATAGTAAACTCCCCTGTTGCCTTGCATTCTTATCAATCGCCAGGGTCTCCTTGGGCCAATTACATTAGCACTATGTTAGGGTCTGGCAAGTCCTGTAATATGACCATACAGTGGCTGTCCGGCGACGTCGATGGACACATGCGCTTCTCTCAAGCATTTGAAGTCATCTGCTGGCTGATTTGCGGTGGCTTGAACGGCGGCCGCTGCAGCGTGCCTGTTCCGGTGGCCCTTGTGGATGTGCAAACGAAGCATCTGGCCAATGCGGCAGTGTATTTGGTGCAGCATTTCATAGGAGCCAAGATCAACACGTTGATTATACGGGAGGCCTATGAGAGGGGTCCGAGCCATTTGCAGCAGCGCCAGCGTTACCTGGTCGATCATGTGCTACGCCATAGTATGCCGAATCTGGCCGTGCTTTACTACGGCAGGCAGCCGGATGAGCATCCCGGCGACTATACGCTGTTTGCGGTGAATGAAGCCAAAGCGTTTGAGTGAGTATTTTTACACAGAGAATAAAAAATAAGAACGCTACAGTCGGGAATACTCGACAGTAAAATACGCTGTATCTAATAAACTGCTTCATAATACAGCAGTCCGGTCAACTTGATCAACTTTGGTCCCCAAAAGGATACAATCTAAACCTAAAAATATAGATATATATGTGTATTCTTCACCAGTATGACAAGTCGAGTCGATCTAGATATGTCCGCCTCTGTCTTTCTCTCCGTCCGGATGTATGAATATCTAGGAAACTATCCTAGGCAAAGCCACTTTAGTGTTTATTCCTTCATTACTTTTATTTCCCTTTTTCATTGTAATTGAACGACATTTGGGATTTATCCACATTTTTTACCAAATTGGAAATGTTCCGGGCAAACTATACCATATAGTGTATATATATAAGCAAGCCGAAGGCAGCTTTCCGCTCTTGTTTCTGTGTTTATTCATTTACTGTTTATGGTTTTTATATACGATTTAGCAGTCGGAACCCGACCATTCCGGTTACTTGTTGATTTCTCCCCAAGCTTCAAGCTCGAGATACAAAAAGTGCTGATAAATGGAAATAAGATATAAACTTATGAATAGGGGAATCTCAATTTCGAGCGAGGGGCTTCAACTTACTTTTCAAGCTCAAAGATAAACAATTACATTGGCAGACTTTGCCCTGGGGTTGCCTTTGATGTTTGATTTGATATTCGATTTAGTTGACAAGAAAACGTGGCGCGAATTGTTTGCAAAGTGATTCGAGAGCAGCGGGCTCATATTGTATACAAAAGTCGGTGCTGTGTTTATAAATATAATTTATTCTTTAGCAGTCTTACAAAGGCTATTCAGACTCTCTCATCTAGAGAATCCATTGTAAAGCTCTGTGAATAAGTGTAGAGTAGGAAGTAGATCAGATTCATGACACCTTGAAATGATTAGTTATCTGCAAATTACTTAAGATGCAGCTCAAGACTTATACATTTTTATACCATTCCCAACAAGCTAAGATGGTTTATTAATTTTGTCAGGAAGATTGCAACGCACGGAAGGAATCACTTCAACTTCAACTTCAACGAACTTGTTGGAGTTCACTTCCCTAGTTACTGGAGGGCTTTTTAAGCAAAGTTCAGACGGATGTGATTTGCTATGCAATTTTCCTTTTCAACCTTTAATGTTTTCCATAATCCTTAGCTAATTCTCTAACTATCTTTCATAGGCATCTCGAGTTTGTATTTCCAGTCTCGCTGCATGAGCGGGAGTTCCACTTTTTGGTGGTCCTGACCAGCCGTCAACCGGAGCCAGTTCTGTTGGAGACAGTCAGTCGCATATGCTACCTAGCCCTGCTCAAGCATGTTGTCAATGTGGTGATCCTGGCCCAGCCTGACTCCGGTGATATAGGCCTATATACGTACCGCCTGTTTGGGCCCAACTGTACACCCGGCATCAGTGTCTATCAGAACAACCGTTTTGTGGCCAGCAATCGATTGTTGCACGAGGAACTCTTTCCACTGCGCTTTGGCAATCTCAACGGATGCGCTCTGAATGTGTGCGGCCATCATCTGCCACCGCATTTCATGTACAAAGGACCTAAACCGCTGCCCAAAAGCGGTGTCGTTGTGCCGCTGAAATATCTGCAGGGCATCGATGGGCAACTGCTGCAGCTGATGGCTTCGGCGCTGCACTTTCGCATCAGCCTGATGATGCCTCGTGGGAGCAGCGAGATCTTCGCCTCGGGCAATGTCACCGGCTGCTTTAAGGCGGTATGTAATTGGCTGCTATCAACACCTCGTCTAATCTTCTCTCTACCCAACCTCTGCAGCTCTCTAAAGGCTCCGCGGTCATTGCTGTGGGCGGCTTTAGCGGCTCGGACAAGCGTCGCTGGCAATTCACTAAATCGGCAGTGTATCACCAGAGCAACTTCGTCTTTGTGGTGCGCACGGAGCGCGATATTGGTCGCTTTGGCCAGCTCATGCAACCATTTCGCCACCTGGTGTGGCTCACCCTAATGGGCACACTGCTGGCTGCCGTCCTCGTCACCTGCTGTCTGCGGCGCCGTCTCAACTTGCAGCATCCGCTTGAGAATCTAATGGCCACCACCTTGGGAAACCCGATACCGGTCCAGCGTGTACCACGTTGGGACTTTGTGCGCTATCTCATAGCCAGCTGGCTGCTGCTCACGCTGGTCCTGCGCAGCGCCTACCAGGCCAAGCTGTTCGACGTGTTGCGCGTGCAGCGACATGAGCCCTTGCCCAGTGGCCTTGCCGGGATGCTGCAGGAGAACTATACCCTGGTTAGCACCAGCTACTATGACTTCTATCCGAATGCCTCGACGCGTGTGGTGAAGAACAACTATGCTGGTCGCTATAAGGTGGTGCAGGAGGCACCGCTGGGCACACGCCTGGCCACCATCTCGCTGTTGAACAACTTGGGCCACTGGAATCGACTGCATCGCAACATCAGCCGACTGACTTACGTGCGGGAGCCCATCTATCTGTACCAGGTGGTGATGTACTTCAACAAGAACTCAATTTTCAAGGCCATGGTGGATCGCAAGATCGAGCAGCTGTTCAGCGCCGGCTTGCTGGCGCAGCTGGAGCGACGTTACCTGCAGCGGAGATACACGGACATGAGCAGCAACGAGGAGACGCTGCCACGCATCACCAGCGACATGCTGGCCAGTGTCTATCGATGCTACGCAGCGCTGCTAGCCCTGGCACTGCTGATATTCTGCCTGGAGCGGTTGGCAATGAAGTGGCAACGCCTACGGCGATTCTTGGAGTGCCTGGAGTAGGGCCACTGGCCAGCTTAAAGTTTGCCCTTAAACATTGATTTAAGACTTGTAATGCCCAACACAACGACACCCAAATCCTCACCAACCCATAGCATGGCGCATGCCGCACCCGCAACCAGAGCAAGTGTGAGGAGCAGCAACTGGCCAAGCGGCACGGTCCGGCACTTGAGTTAAGCTGCGCAAACGTTTGCATAATCACGTTCCAATTTAAATTGCTCTATTTGCCGGCTACGAATGTTTCCTATATATGTATCTCTCGCTCTCTCTTTCTCAATGGCTGTGTGTGTTCTGTGAGGTCCGCCTTCAAATGGGAAAACCTGGACAAGTTTTATTAGCTGTCGCCATTGGAGGCAGAGGCAGAGGCAGGGGCAGCATAGCTGTTGCCACACACATTGTACAGTTCAAATCCAGGTTCATGTCCATGTCCATGTCCAGGTCCATCGCCATCGCCATCACCAGCTCTAGTGTTGTTTGTCGAGTGTGTGGAGAACTATGGAAAAATGTGAATGTGATTTTTTTTTCTCACTCTTTACAATCTCATCTATCTGCACATATATCCCAGACTTTCCTTTTTCTATTTCTATTTCTAGTTGTATTTTGTGTTTGTTTTTCTTCTTTTTTTTTGTAAACAGAACACAAAAACATGAATCAACAACTAAAGGAATAGCTACAGTTGCCGGGGTGTCGCCATCTCCGCACTCTTTTAGGATTGCGAAAATGAAAGTCGACGACTTGAATACGCTGTGAAATCAGGTTGTCTTGCCATTTGATATTGTACTCTTACGCTTTGGCAGGATTCCAGTTTTTCCAACTTTGCACTTACCGACAATTAGGGCACATGAGCGGCCAAGCGACCATCGACAATAAACTAACCCAATTTAGTCAAATGTAGACTTAAAATTGGCTTGAGATTTCTGATTCCGAAGGTTGACAGCATATTTTCTTTCCCTTTTAGATACATTTTCCGCCAGATGCATCTTGCTGGATTGTTCCAAATATAAATCTTGTTTACAATAACTAAAATATGCAAAGTATTTTATTATCGGATTATATGTTTACATGTGTTTTAGGTTACATAACATTTGGTTAACTCATGCAGCTTATATGCAACTTGTTGCGCTTCATCCACTTTAGCCCATAATGACATCTTCATCGCTATCAAACTGGTAGTCAGCACCAGCACCATCATCGCCATTGCCATTGCCCTCACCACCAGCAGCTTCTTCATCGCCGCCATTCACAGCCGCAGCATCCACTATATTATCTAGCAATTGCTCCAGCTGGAAGATGCCATTTAGACCATAGTCGAACAAGCTGAGCAGCAGTTCGTCAGTGAAGCTGGCTGGCGTCTCTCCCATGTCATTGGCATTGCCATTGTAACGGGAAATAAGCAGACGGCTGCTCACCATGGCTAGGCGCACCAAGGATGGCAGATAGGCAGAGTTAGCCAGGTGCAGAGGGTCAAAATTTGTGTAAGAGCTCAGCATTGTGAGCAGTCTATTTTCCATGTCCGCGTTCAAATGCGTAGAGACGAGTTGGCCACCCAATGGCTCGGCCACAGTCTCTGGCGATGTCGATGGCGTTGGTGGTGGAGCTGGCACATGCTGCGCCTCCAATTCCAGCTCCAGCTCCAGCTCTAGCTCCAGCTCCAATTGGAAATCCAATGCTTCTGGTTGCTGCTGCTCCTCTGGCTGCGGCTCTGGCTGTGGCTCAGCCGGCGGTGGGGGCTCAGCCTGGACTTGGGCATTGTTACCGTTACCATTACCGTTGCGATTGCGTAAGCTTCTGCTAGAGGAGGGCGAATTGGGGTTGCTAAGCCGGCTTCTGGCTATCTCTGGCACTGCAATAGCCGCTGCAGCTCGGGCAGCATTGCGTCCACTAATTCGCTTACTGCGACGGGGAGACATTGTTGACGGAATTTTGGATGGATTTCAGATTATATCGCGTGCAAAAGAAAGGGCAATTAATTTGTGCTCCTTAACCGGCAAGTGATTCTAACTGAATCAATCTCTTCATTCCCATTCGTTCCCTTGATAACTCCGACTAAAACTTGGCCTTGGGCTTCGGCAATGGTGAATATCGAGTTGAAGCTTTGAAGAAAAGCTGGCTATGAAAAGCTCTTGCAATCGAGTTCGCATAAGTTATCGCTCGATAGGAAGTTTAACTGATTTTAAATGATTTTCAAAAGAGATGTTGGAATTCAACGAAGGATGTGCTATAGATAAATGAATCCTTTTGAATTTCATTTATATTTTCAACAACAAATTTAGCAAAAACGGAAAATTTTGTCAGACTTCCCCTAGACTTAGTCCCATCGATTGCATTTCTCATTTTTAACAGTGGGCTGACCGCTGGCTCCGTCATCACACAGGACCAATGGGAGGAAGGCACGCCTGCCTCTGCCCGGATTAGGCTGAACCTGATGATTCTTTAATTTAAGCAGCTCCCAGTCATAGAGATTATCGCGTGCCCCGTGCAGGGTGTCACGCACATGGTTCAGCAGGCTGCGCAGGTACTCATAGTTTGGCTCTTCGTAGAAGCTCAGACCCGTACAGTAGTTGAGGTACAAGGCGAACTGCACCGGATAATCCTTGGTGAACTCCTCGTTGGATATTCTGCGCTTCATCTCGTGTATGCGTTCGTACTTCTGCTTCTTGGTGGAGGCCTTCAGGCCCTGCCAGGGCAGGCTGCCGAGGTTGAAGTACATCAGCACATAGCCAATGGTCATTAGGTCGTCCCGGCGACCCTGTTCAATGCCCTGGTGGGCCAGCACAGAAGCGTAGCGGGCAGTGCCGACCAGATGGCGCTTCTCGCGGTAGGACACATGCACCTTGGTGGTGCCATCATAGTATTTCTTGGACAGGCCAAAGTCAATCAGGTACATCACCTTGCTCTGGCAACCAAGTCCCATCAGGAAGTTGTCCGGCTTGATGTCGCGATGGACAAAGCCCTTGGAGTGCACGTACTCGATGCGGCGCAACATCTGATCGGCCAGCAGGAGGACTGTTCTCATGGTGAACGCCCGTTCACAGAACTGAAACAGATTCTCCAATGAGGGCCCCAGCAGATCCATGACCATGGCATGGTAATGTTTCTCCTTGGCGAAATGATGAATGCGCGGCAGACCCGGCGCCTCGGATAGCTCGTGATATAGACGGTGCTCGTACTCCAGCTGCGGATAGCGCACCTCCGTGCTCTCCACTTTGATGGCCACCTTCTCGCCGGTGCACTTATCCACGGCCAGATAGATGTCGCCAAAGGAGCCGCTGCCAATCTTGCGCACCACACGGTAGACATCAACGCAGATGTCTGCACGTTTTCTGCGAAGCCGATTCATGGGGAGGGGAATGAAATGATGGAATCAAAATGGAATTTTTCGACATCAAATAAATATAATCCAAAATTTCAAATGACAGGTTATATCTGGCTATATAAATTCCAGGGTTAAGCCTGGATCTCTGGACACTACCTTTACGCGGTGTCAAATCCTTCAGTCCTGCGGTTAACCGACTTTCCTTGCATCTTCTGAAGCAGTTGTCATTTTGAAGGTTTTAAAGTCCACAAACCGATGTCTGATAATGATGGTGATGGTGATGGAACTGATGGTATGATGTCTGACATGGGTACACACACACACACACACACACACACACACACACACACATAGGCATCACTCACTTGTGCGTATCGATTATCTGTGTGTGGCGCATGAAGTCAGCAGACGGCGACATCCTTACGACGACCACAACGAGTAGAAGCAAGGATGGAGCAGCATCAGCAGCAGCAGCAGCGGCAGCAGCAGCAGCAGGAACGAGGACAACGAACGGATCAACTAGCCAGTAATAATGTCTTTCGCTGACATTTGACATTTTGGCTATATTTCACTCACTTTGTGACAACTGGCAACTTGGCATTCAAATATAACCAGAGAACACAGCCAGGAGGAGCAGCAGGAGCAGCTATCGGAACACAGGCAGGCGCAGGAGCAGCAGCAGGCAGGCAGGCAGTCCATAGCCATGGCCATTCCATAGACACTTCATGCCATACCATTCATGCTCAGATGTTTAAGAACAATAAATTTGTGTGCGTGTGCCTCAGTGTGTGTTTGTGTGTGTTTGTGTGTGTGTGCCTTGGTAGACGAGTCAAATGTTTGGCAGTCGCAGTTGGAGTCACCGTAATAGTCGTCTGTCGTCTGCCCCCCATATACAAAACCCAATGACAAGAAGGAAGCAACATATTTGTTGAAGCTGCGTAGTTCGAGTTGGAAGCCACACCAATGCGGTGGCCATTATCATCATCAGCAGGAACGTCACCACCACCGCCACCACCACTACCAGCATCAGCAGGAGCAGGAGCAGCCTCATCAGCCGAGTGGCTCGGCATTTACATCATAACATGGCCCCCGGCTGATGGATAGACAGATAACCAGTATTAGCATTAGCACCATGACGTTGGTGAGTAAGTGAAGCCGCCGATTGGTCCAGTTCCAGCTTCAGCTTCAGCTCCAGCTCCAGCTCCAGCAGCCAGACTGTTCGTATGCGTGTGGGCGTGGCAGTCGCTGATGCTGCTACATGCGGGTAAATTATCTTTTCATTTCCGTCAACATAGTCCACGACGTTGTCGACAACGCCGCCATCGTCATCAACATCATCGTCCTCGTCGTCCTCGTCGTCCTCGTCGTCGTCGTCGTCTGGCCACATTGTTCGCGATGTCGTTGTAGCAATTGCCACATTCTCTTTCTACATATTTCATCTTCACCAATAAGCTGGGCGCAGGCCAGATCAGCACAGAAGCACAGCTACAGCATACCCTTGTTATGCCATTCACAAAATGGTATATTAATTTTGTCAGAAAATAAATTATATATATATTCTTGATCAGCATGACAAGGGGAATCGATATAACCATATAAGTCTGTCATTTTCAACACAAAGATCTCAGAAGTTTTAAGATCTACAGAGCTGAACGCTTCCCTTGCTTGCACGCTGGTTAAGTTCAAGTTTTATCCAGATCGGACAACTATATCATTATAGCTACTTTGTAACCGATTGTTCCGGAATGGAGCTTAGGAGCGAAACTTTTCTGTTTTTCATCCAAATCAAAACAAATTCGTCTTGTATCAGCTGTATCCATTGTAGCCCCACGTCCACCGTCCAGATTTGATCCAGATCGGTTATGTATTCACCATGTGAATGGTATATAAGTTTCGCCAAGCTGAAGCTGGCCTTCCTTTCTTGTTTCAGGAGGTTTCGACTGTTCACTGATGAGGCTTATTTCGGGCTCAATGGGCTTTCTTATCACGATTACTGAGAAAATCCAGAAAATATAGTTTCATTCATTTGTTGATTATAATGATTGAAATTTTGTGGATTTGCGCTTTTCCGATCTCGAATAAAGGGCATTAATGAGAGTTATGATGGCGGTCTAAGATCCTGTTATCGCTGCTTGATATTCGCCGGCTTTACTCCCAGATGCGGCTCATGTTTGACCTGATGAGGGGGCTGTGTGGCATGCGAACTGAAGCTGAAAGAGAAGCTGAGATTGCTATGAATTCTAAACGGCTTAGCATTATGGAGGAGAGTGTTAGTCCCTGTTTCCCTTCGCATTTCATGTTCAATTTCCACTCTTTGTTAAGCTCTGTGAATGTGCAATGTGATCCAGCAGCTGTGGGACATGCAGTGGTAAAGAGATCCACAGGTGATCCATACGCTTCATTATGATATCTGAAAGATAATTCCTAAGCAGGCCTTGACCTATTTCCCTCCAACCTGTCAGTTTCACATACAGAATATCTCAGACTTTACTGTGATCGATCGGGTGTATATTCTCCCTAAAAAAGTTTCTTTTCCAAACGAATTTAAAACCCAATTTCTAGCTCCATAAAAGGAGAAAAAAAACTTAACAAAAAATCATTTATTACAATTTTGCTTACTAAGAATTTCTTTCCAAGATGGCAGACATACCAGATGGCTATTGCGACAATTTGGATTTGTACCGATTCTTGTATGAGCGCTACAAAGATCTTCCAACAGGCGGGGTGACGCCAATGATGATATATTTAGAGGAGGTCATTAGATACCTAGAAGATCAAGACTCAACACATGAATTCACCATGATGTACATAGTGAAATGTACGTACAAGTACTGGAAGAGAATGGATGAGGATTCCAAGAAACGCTATATAGATCTGGCAGATGAGTATGAAGATTATAAAACATTGGCGAATCGCATGTTCGTCGGTTTCAATGACAAGCAGAAGGATGCATAATGGAGGGCGACAAACAAAAGCAACAAAGACGACACTAATAGTTAACTGGGAGCAGGTGTACACACAATATTGATGATTCTTCTTACTTTACATCAAATATAAGCAATGTTACAGTCCTTGAAAGAAGTTATTTAACTGTAGGGTATATAAGATTTACCCAAGACCTTCAATCATCTCATCCAGCGTCTGTGGGGTTGTCTGGGCTGTCAACAGTGCCGCCACTGCCGCCGCTCTTCGATTCTTTGGCGCTTAAGCTTTTTAGCAATCACGGTCAGGTGGCCACGCCCCAGCCTCTGCCCCTGTCTCTTAGTTTTTCTGTTCTGTTTTTTTTTGGAGGCAATCGCACTCGGGCAACTTAAGTCGAACGTCGAGTTTCATTAAGTATGCCGCATCGTTGTCCGCAAACAAGAGGAGACCGAGACGACCATAAAACAAATGGCAACGTCAATGCTGCTGGGTGGCTCCGGCTTCGGCTCCGGCTTCTGCTACCCCTCCTGCTCCCTCCTGCTGCTCCTGGCCACTCGGTGTCCGCGACATGGCGCGTGTGCGGCTGTTAAAAGCAGCTTAAATCGAATTTCGTTTCGCTAATTGTTTCATTAAATTATAAAAGTTGCACACTCACACACATACACACTCATGCACACACACATACACTTACAACCAGCCCGTGAGTGAGTGCTCTTTGTTGTTGTTTGTTTTTTGACCTCCGCCCGTTGCGTAAATGTGAGTGTCAGCTTAAATGCATTTGGCCCCTGACAAGTGGCACTGAAAATTGCACATGACAGCGGCTTAATATTAAAACTATATGCTATTATTTTGTGAAATACAATCGATAAACCGATGGAAATGGCCAAATTGGATATCGGCTTATCGACGAGGAGTTAATAGGAATCCCAAAAGCAATGCAATGCCAAAGGAAATGCTCTTTTCGGAGACGTTTTTGACATGCGAAAGAGAGTCCTATGTAACTTATATATTGCAACCCAAGATTAGGCTCATTTCTGGCCTAATAGGCTTTGGCCGAAGTTGTGTTTGGTGTGCTTTATGGGTTGGTTGTTACTCTTTTGAATGTTATATGGTTATATGTTATAAAGACATGACTGCTTTTGTGAAATGGTGATAGAATTTATGATTCTCCAGGGAAACTCTCGCCTACCCCTGAAGGTAGCTTCTATATATATCCCATTGGACTTGAAGTATTAATCCAAAAGTCGTTAGTTTTCATACAACATCCTCCAGCGAATGATGAATAATATAGACTATAATCTCTATCACCGATTTCTATGCACGTCATCTCATGAGACAAACTTCACCACACATTGACAAAGTATTTCATGCCCAACATTTATACATCTGTACCTCATCCATGATAATAATGATTTGAAGCTCGCCAGGTTCACACCCTTAACCCTATGCCCGCCCACAAGCACGCCTCTCCTCAGCTAAAACGTGACAAAAGTTGTTGATGACAATTACAATAACAATGGGAACAAACTCTGTTGCCCCATGCAGCCGGAGCCGGAGCTGGAGCAGGAGCAGGAGCAGCAACAACAACATGATGAACAATACGAAACGATATTAAAACACAACGTAGACAAAGTGCAAGCGGTGCAGTCAATAATATGGTGTGGTAGGGGGTCTAAGATCAGAGACTGTAGACGTTGGGGAGAGCAGAGCGGCAAGTGGGAGGAGTTTTCCCGGGTTGGCAAAACAAACAGCAAAATAGAAATGACTTTAATAGCTCATCAATGATTCAGGCGGAAATCCGGGCTGTCCGAGTGCAGTCGGTTTATTGGATACCGGAAAGGCATTATGCTGCCATGCCCGTCGCCTCGTCGCCCATTGCCCATCGCCCCCCCCCCGTTCCCGTTCGTTGCAGCAGCAATGTTAGGGTGTTGCTTGGTTGTTGCTTATTTGTTTGATTGTACTGACTGACAACGGGCGGGGACAGGAACAGGGACACGGAGGAGGGACCGATAGACAGACACAACAGTGCTTGGATGTCTGTGCTTAGCTGCAATGATTTTCACGCTGCCTCCAAAAAGTATGCAACGAAATTTGCATATTGTTTTGCTTTGACAACGTCTGCAACTGCAACGTGATGTGACAACTCTGCTTCACCAACGCAAATTCTATCTATGTGTGTGTGTGTGTGTGTGTGTGTGTATGTGTGTAACAGCATATGTAGTCGGTAGTGTATGTTTTGAGAGTTGACTTCTCACTTCAGCTTTCATTCATTCTCTGTCTACGCTTACACACCTGTCTGTTTCGCTTTCTCTTTCTCTTTCTCTCTCTCTGTCTCTCTCTCTCTTAGTCGCTCCATCGCTGTCTGAGTATGCCATATGGGCGGCACATAATGTGTTATTAGGGGAAAGGCCTGGACCGTTTTATATTCAGCAAGCTCAACTCATATATCGATACTTTCTTGGATAGCAGCGAACATTGGACGCATTCAACAGCCTTGATCACTGCTCAAGGATCGCCGATAACAGAAAGGAAAGATCAGCACCTGGTGAATGGTCCTTACAAACTGTGAGAAGTTTCTGTGGTATTCTAGAAGTATTTTTGGAACGGCGTTGGAAGGTCCATCAAATATATCCATATATACCCATATCGTTATAGAAAATCGTCTATCGATATCTTAATGCAGATAGAAAGATATCGATATACATATACCGATAACTCAAGATATTGATGGACACATATCGAGAGCGCAATATATCGATAACTGAATTTATCGATATCCATGTATATAAGATACAGGTCAATATATCGATAATCGAATATCGATCGCATTATATATCGATATACATATGTCGATAACCAAATATATGGATATACATAAATTAACAAATAAATAAACCCATAAACATAAGCTACAATATATCGATAAACAAATATCGATAGTTCAATATATCGACAAACAGACCCCTCAGAGTCTCAACATCCCAATTAACTTTAGGGTTGTGTATGGTGTGGATTATGGATGGATTTCGATACATGATGTCTAATCATCCAAATTTCCAGGCGATGAAATAAGCCCCCCTAAAACCCTTTTGGCTGACAGCCCTGCTGTATGTATGCCTGCATCTATATATGTACATACATATGTATATATCGAGTGTGCATATGCAATTGTGCATTATTATTATCATGATGATATAGAAGAGGGAATGGCCTCATGGCTCATTCTCGCTATTTGGCTTTGGTTCGGCTTGGCCTGGTCTGCTCTGCTCCTGGCATGTGCTGGCCCGGCTTGGCCCATGTGACAGTAGCAGTTGCCACATGGCTTTTGTGTCTCATTTATTATGCAAATCTGAATGAGGTCCGAATTTGGGGCTGGGGATTGGGAGGCATGGATTGGGGATTGGCAATGGGTGTTGGGATTGTGTTCGCAATCCACAAACGCACATCCACACACACACACACACAGACCCGTGTTGGCGGCAAATGGTCAAAAAGTTCAACCCAACAGCTACAAACAATTATGTTGTTGCAAAAACAGCAACAACCAGCACAATCAATGTCCTCAGCAGTTGCAATGTAGCAACAATCATAATGTTGCTTTTTGTCTCTTAACAAGCTGTTGTTTTCTGTGTTTTTCTCGTGTTTTTTTTTCGTACACTGATAAAAATGATTCTGGGAATTATTATGCATGCACACACACACACACACATGCAATGCTTATCTCTGTCCCCATAAATTAAAAGCAAATATGAAAAATCAAAAAGAATCGAACAGACGTCAAATTTCAACACATTTTTTATTTGCAGCTGAAAATGGAAAACGAATAATAAATACAAATTGTATTTCTAATATTGTGTCAATTTGCAATTACACTTAAAGAAATATTTCGATTAATACTCGATCATCACTTGATGAGTTGATGAGCTGAACGCAAATGGTCTTGGTCTGCTTGAATGCGAACTTTCGCAGCAAATGAATGCACTTCCATGCAAACCTTAACCCTGATGTTAGCACACATCGAACAACAAAAGTAATGCAAAGTGCCCTAGGGTGGAAAACAGAGGCGAATTTCGTAATTTCCCTAATCAGTCGGTTAGTCCTGGAGAACTGTCTAAAGCTGAAGTTACTATCAAATGGAGAAACAAATATTTTTAACCCGCACTCAAAATACCAGTTGCATTCTTCGTCTTATGAATCGTTCTTAATATTATGGTGCCCTGCTTGAATCAGACACCTACAAAATCACACTTGACAGTTGAGTTCAACGAACATTTATATTTTGCATTCGCCTTCGTCAGCCAGGACATTACTTTAGCTTATCAAAAGTGGCGGAACTTCATTTGCTTCGAAGCCACTGAAAATTTGCTGTAATCAAATAATGAAACGGTTGATATAACAACTACAATTCTTCCCAAGCACAGTCAATGTATATGGATGATGATGAGGATGATGATGGAGAGATACTTTCAGTCCCAATTTAATAATAATCATGAACATTCATCATCGCATTCTCTTAACCTTGAATACCCAATTTGTTTATGCATTTTCTTAGTTTACCTAACAATGCGACTGCCGCCGCCGCCCAGTGAAATTTGGAATACCCTGCCTGTGCCTTCCCGCATTTCAATTATATTTTGATGGCTTAGCGTTAATTGAAAACCAATTCGCAGGCAAACAAAAGTTGACGCACCGCAATGTTCACACTTCAATTTCCCTTTCCGTCACTTCAACAACAACAACAACACCAACAACAACAATGACAAACGAAAACAACAACAGCAAAAAAGACAAAAAATAATAATGAAACAACAACAGCAGAGATTCTTTGCCATTTGAAATTGATAGATAAACAGTTGCGCACATTTACGCATACATGAGCATGCAAAAACACATGCACACACACACATACGCATACTTGTATATGTGTTGTTGCTTAATTTTGTATTATTGACTTTGGCGTTTTTCAATTAAAATATATAATTGATTAAAATAGCGGCGTGAAAATGTAAAATTATTTACTTTTTATTATCACCCAATAATCACCCGGTCACCCTGTTGTATGGACAGAGATCCTTCTTTGGTTGCTGGAATTTCACACCCAATTGTTTGCCTTGAAGCCTCGATGGACCTAGGAGAAAGCTCTGCTTGTCGATATTTCTTTACATTTTATTCGGAAAGTGGCATAGCAATAGTAGATATCTCTCGCTGTTCTCATTCATATGGAAGTGAAAGCCAACGATTCTTCCACCGACATATAAAGTCCACCGAGCCGTAAGCTTTTGAACCTCTACATATAGCCTCAAGATCAAAGAATAGCTGTCTGAGCTACAACCTGTAATCTTGACAACTGGCTGGTGGCATCTTGTATGCGGTCCAGCAGCGGAAGTCCCCATGCCAAAGGCAATCCGTTTGCCGTTCACAACTATCAGCGGCTTGAAGCTGAGCAGGCATTGTCTCGCATAGTCGCCCTTGCCGAGCTTATAGCGTCGCATCTTGCCAGCATACGAATCAAACAGATCGCCACCCTTGTGGAACCGTTTGTTAATCCCCTGCTGTTTGCGCTCCTTTTCCCTGGCCACGCTTGCACTCCGCCAGCGTCCGGCGGCCAGCCGCCCCGGCGATTTGGTGAAGGTGCGCAGCGTGTTGTTGCTCTTGCAAAATTTTAAGTCAAACTTGAGCTTGCGCCACACAAGACGAGTGGCGACTGTAGCTCTTATAGTCTCTCGGATCTAGGCGTTCATACGGACGGACGGATATGGCTAGATCGACTCGGCTGTTGATGCTGATCTTTGAGCTTGAAAAATAGGTTGAAGCCCCTGGCTCGAAATTGAGATTTGGCTATTCATAAGTTTAGATCTTATTTCCATTTATCAGCACTTTTTGTATCTCGAGCTTGAAGCTTAGGGAGAAATCAACAAGTAACCGGAATGGTCGGGTTCCGACTGCGAAATCGTATATAAAAACCATAAACAGTAAATGAATAAACACAGAAACAAGAGAGGAAAGCTAGCTTCGGATTGCTTATATATAAACTATATGGTATAGTTTGCCCGACACATTTCGAATTTGGTAAAGAATGTCGATGTAGAACGCATAAATCTCAAATGTCGTTCAATTACAATGAAAAAGGCAAATAAAAGTAATGAAGGAATAAACACTAAAGTGGCTTGGCCTCGGATAGTTTCCTAGATATTCATACATCCGGACAGAGAGAAAGGCAGAGGCAGACATATCTAGATCGACTCGACTTGTCATACTGGTGAAGAATACACATATATATATATATATTTTGGAGGGTTTGCCACACCTCCTTTTGCCCCTTACATATGTTGCAGCAGTAACATAGGTACAGGATATAAAAACCTTTTTGTCTTTTATTGAATCAAATCAAATTTTATACGGATCAGGCTACTATTGAACAAAATATATAGACAATATGAATTGGATATGTAAGTCGAAATTGAAATTGAGATGCCAACCAATATAAGCCAACATAGAAGCATGCTTGTCTCGCTCTCGCTCTGATTGTGGGTGTAACTTTAATATAGTATTGTCTCTTTCCCACTCAACAGTCGCTAAGCGAGCCAATTGAGAGCTCAACATGTATAAACAGCCCTTCACCGCTTTTCGCTATGATCTCGTTGTAAGCACTTGTAGCTCAGCGGTAGAGTGCTCGCCTTTGCAGGCGAGAGACCCGGGTTCGAATCCTGGCGGGTGCACTATTAAATTGTAAGTCAAATATTGTTTTTTGTTGTGTTTTAGCTTTATATTTTTATTTTCCTGTTCTCTGGGATATCTTTTACAATTCACAGCTTTTCAGAAAATGTTTTCCATATTTAGGAAACTGTCAATAGTATTATATTGACATTAGTGTTACCAGTTCCCCAAATATAAGCCAATTGCCCTACACCAACATATATAGTAAAATCGAATTAAATGTGTATAATAGCAGAAGCCACATTCATTATCAAGCAATACAGTCCACTTGTTCATCAAAAATCCCACTGAATCAGAAATCAGCGTCATCACTCAACAGACATAGCTCATGCTATCAATTCTAAACTGAAACTTGATTTGCGAAATTTTTAAGATTTTGCAAGGATTATTCTGGCCTGGTCCTCTTCATGATGAGATCCCACATTTAACTAAGAAGAGGGCGTAGAAATTGTAACAATTATGGAAAGTTGAATTACTGGCGGACCTGGGAGTCTTTGGAAAAGCATCCTGCATCTGCATTGTTTACAAAGTTTTTACAACTTTGGTGCTGATCCTCATGTGAAATTATTCGTTATGCAGTTTTTAGTCAATTTTGTAATTATAATAATTTATATATTCACATTAAAAAAGTTGATTTCTTATCAGCAGCATACAAAAAATACCACCAAGAACCTTGAGCCAGCCAAACGCATCCATATATCTTATATTAAGATACATCTGAGTAGCTTTAAATCATGCACTGGCGTATTCAAGTTAGCTCTTAATTCAGGCTTTGAACAACAATTCCAACTTGAGAGTCGTATAGTAGGGGATTGCTGCAGCAGCAAGGAATCAGCAGGGGCAACATGATTGGAATGATAGGAAAACAATGGGAAGCCGAATGGATGGGCAAAGGCAGCCAAGGAATTCAGGGCAATCCTTGTACTAGCCGAGCTATTTTGTATATGTATGTTTGTGTGCGATAGTGTGTGTGTGTGTTGGTGTGTGTGTGTGTGTGTGTTGGTGTGTGTCAAAACAAATTTCATTTCACATTCAATTAAATTAATTTTAACACCATTTGCAGGCGAACTGGCAGGACAACAACAGCAACAGCAGTGGCAGCAGCAAGGGAGAAGATGCCAATGTCACTGACGACGCAGCAGGATATGCAGGACACAGCAGAGCAGAGCACAGCACAGCACAGCAGCAACAAGAGCTTGAGTGGGAGTGGGAGTAGGAGTAACAGCCGCAACACCCACACAATCCGTCGCACTGCCGCATGCCTTTGCCACGTTTTCCACATTTCTCCACTTTACCGTTAATGGTTTTATCTTTTCCTTATTGTTGCCGCTTGGACCCCACAAAGATCGATCGAGAACGAGAAACGAGTTGGAGTCGTCGGTGTCGTTGGAGTCGTTCGAGTCGTTCGAGTCGCCTCCACCAACTTCGCAGTTGGAGTCGAAGTCAGGGAGTCGGAGTCGGAGTCGGAGTCCGGACTCAGAGCAAACGAATTCGAACAGCGAGTTAATATAATTACAGAAATAAAGTCTGGAATTTTAATTAAAACACAACTTCATTTACAGCCGCAGACGACAGGCGAACGAACGTAAGGCGCTGCTTGTGAAGGGAGTCGTTGTTGGGGAAACGGTTGAAACGGGATGTTCAGGTGGGACCCAGAAACAGAATAGAGAAGGACAATGACAATGACAATGACAATGAGAATAGCCGCACTGCAGATTGAGAGACATTGCCAGTTCGATGCTTTGGACTTTGCAATTGCAATTGAAACGATTTGACAATCACTTTCGAATGCTACAGCGAAGGCGACACCGAATGGAAATGTGAATACAACTGCGATGGCAAACGGTTAAATGCAACTAAAAAGTTGAAAATTGAATGAAAACATATCTTGTTTTTCGTAAGAGAAGTATGTAAACGTTGCTCTTTTAGAGGTTCCATATTTGTATACATTTTTCATACATTTTCCAGCAGCTCTATAATACAGACAGCCACTTGCCATTAGCAATTTCAAACGCAGTGGAAATGACGAGACACACACACACACTTCGGATACGCAGACACATACACATTGGTTGAATACAGAGTAAACGTTCGTTGAGTTTCTGTTGGGCTGAGATGACTTTGTCCTTTCATTAGGAAAGGGAATTCTGAAAATGTATTCCCACAATCATGTTAGAGTTTGGAAATGTTACCATGTGCTTCGTTTGTGCGATGATAAGGCTAATTTGTGGTTCAAATGCTTGTCCATAAACAGGGCCAAAAACACTGACAACTATGAATCCCACTCGATTTCGACAACTTTCTCTCTCAAACTTTTGAATTGTGTGAAAAATTGACCATTCCAAAATCATTCGAAGAAAAAAGAGCAAGACGAAAAAAGGCATTTCGAAGAACTTTGCGAAGGTGAAATATTGTACGATCCTGAAAAGCTTTTCAAAGTTTAGATTTTTATCCAATGATGGACGCAATTTGCTTATATATTCTTGATCAGCATCAACAGCCGAGTCAATCTAGCCATGTCCGTCTGTCCGTCCGTTCATCTGCCAGTCTGTCTGTTTCAACACAAAGATCTCAGAAGTCCTAAAAGCTACAGAGCCGAAATATTCAAAAGTTCATGTTTCGTCCAAATCGAACCACTATATCTTATAGCTCCCATATAACCGATTGTTTCGGAATACAAAATTATAAGCATAACTTTCTGTTTTTCAGCCAAATCAAAGCAAATTCGGTTCGCAACCATTTGAGGAGGTCACACGTCCGCTGGCCTGATCTGATCAAGATCGGGCAACTATATCATATAGCTACCACATAACAAATTGTTCCGGAATGAATACTTAGGATCATAACTCTTCTGTTTTTCATCAAAATCAAAGCAAACTCGTCCTGTGTCCACTGTAGCCCCACGAACTCATTCCAAGTTGACGCCATCGCAGGTTCTTCGAATCCTTTTGGAGAACGCATTATATCCGAATTTTCGTCTGAGTGTACCTTGGCCATTACATCATTATTGCATCATTTAGCATATTGTTTTATTTTCTCCCACTATGTGATGCCAAGTGTGGGGGAGGGGGACGTTGAGGCGCCCCTCGCACACGCATTTTAAACTGATGCTAATGTTAATTTTCTTGTTGCTATTACAGATTTTGTTATCATACGTGTTGTTGTTGTTGTTGTTGTTGTTGCTGGCTGTGGCTTGCCTTGCAATTTTGTAGTGGCTGTAGTTGTTGTTGTAGTTGTCGGCACGCTGCCACCGCCAATAAACATTAAAAACAGGCAACGTTTGCCGCGGAACGATGAACGCTGCTGTTGGGCCTCCTAACGAATTCTTCAAAAATCGATACGTGAAGAGGTGGTAGCAGCGGTGCCGGTGCCAGTGCCAGTGGCAGTGCCAGTAGCGGTGGCGGTGGCGATGGTGGTGGTGGTGACGTCCACAGCAGCAGCATCATTTGGTAATGATGGGGATCTATAAGGGCATGAGCATGGGCTGGGGCCAGAGCTAGGAGACATCGACGTCAACGTTTGTGCGGGTTTCGGTGTTTGGCTTCGGTGATGTTGTCAGCTTTTCGGTGGCTATAGCGGTCACAACGGCGGCGGCGGCTGATGCTCCAGCCTCTGCCCCTGCTCCTGATCCTGTTCCTGCCCTGACTCTGACTCTGACGACTCTCTGAAACTGTTTTGCTGCGGCCTGTTCCGGCGGTTGACTGACGTGTATGCGTTATTAAATCTGCATGTGTCTCTGTGTGTGTGTGTGTGTGCGTGCGTGTGTGTAGTGGTATCTATGTGTGTATGCCCATGTCCTATGCGTGTGCTGACAGCAATTTGCGTATCAATATGGGCACATAATGCTTCGAAAATTATTTCTAAAATTTGCATTTAAATTAAAAATTATATTTGCAACACAAACAGACTGACAAAGTCCGTTCCGTATAGCGTGCCATGCCGTGCTGTGCCGTACCGTGCCGTGCCGTGCCTTGCCTTGCCTTGCCGTACCATGCCGCATTCCTGCCGCACCCCTCCCCTGACGTTGGTCGTCGTCCCTCCGCGCAACACTATGGCTACACAACGCTACACCGCAAAACGTCAAAAAATGCAAATTTGGCAAATTTTAGCTAAAAATGTTTAGCTATTAGTTGTGTTCCAACGTTGCTGCTAAAAACAAAATGCGTTGCGTTCAGTTGCGTTGCGCATACGCAGCGTATGCGGCCACCAAATGGTGGCACATTCATAGCACACACACACACACACACACACACACACACACATATGCTTGTCCACCTCATCTAGATTGTCACATGGCTGTGCGGCTTTTAAAGCTTCTGTTTTTGATTAGACCAGACATTCGAGGTGGAGTTGGAAGAATCGGAATATCAGGCTGGTTACGAGGGGTACTATATATATTGCGGCAATAGCAAATAACAAACATTTGTATATAACAGAGAGACGATGTTAGAAGCCAAATCAAAAGTGAAAAGCGGACTAGATTTTTGAATGCTGAAAAACTCTGTTGCTTAAGTTGATCGATTTGCCTAGATGAAGGACAGTCTGTCTTTGGCGGTTGTTTTCCTTATATTTCCAGAAACTTCTAGCAAATTAGTAATTGTTTGCCATGCAGAATTGTCTTTCTTCCGTTTCTATAATTATATGATAAATTTATGTCCAGTTTTTGAGAAGCAAAAAGGTAACGATTCTCTCTGAAGTGTTTTGATAGATAAGGGGGTATCCAACGAGAGCAAATTTTGTTAACAACTAAGTATTCATGCAAAGTCGAATGTATTGAAGTGGAACTAATGTGCAGATGTCTCTATCTCACGAAATGTTATTTGACTATCTTACATTATCAGTTCACGCACTGCATCGGATTTTGAAGGACCTCCACGGAGTTCGTCGGCAACCGAACTTCAACTACTACTGAATTCACTATGCTCACAGCGATATACTCTGGAATTTGATGAACTGAGTTCATCGAAAAATTCTTGTTGAGATAATTCAGGTCAAAAGTTGTGAAAAATATTCCAACGAAAAGCTTCTCTAGAAAATTTCCAAATAGATTTTTTTGTTTAGTTTATCGGGACGTTGACGTTCAAGTGTTTCCACGATACCAAGACGCGGGGCTTGTTACGCTTGAAGCCCAGGCCAGCGGCTGCCACATCTTGCCCAACCGGCCGAGGGCGCAGCCAGTTGTACATCAAAACGCTGTGAGTTCAAACTTTATTATGGTATTGCCAGATTTCAGCTATTCACCTGAGTGTTGCCCGTTCCCGAAGTACATATAGTAAGTACCCTGGATATATATTGGATATAGTTTGTGGAAATGCTTACATACAAGGTAATATGTAGATCTACATAGTTTCTTAGAGAAAGATGTAAAAACACAAGGAGGCATTCTGTGGGGAGGTTATTATATTCAGCTCTGGCGGAATCATCAGTGCATTCTCTTAATCTCAATATATATAGGATAAGGATATATAGCTTCGGGAAGGATTTGCCAAATGCCAAATGCCAGTCAGAGTAAATAAGAGTATTTCTGGTAGCGGCTTTTACTGATTATGAAAAATTATCATTTAAATCGTCCAAATTTGCATTCAAGAAAGACGAGGTCCAGCAACCAGCGTGTCTTGAAGGCGAATATTCAGAAATCTTATCAATGTGAAATACACTTTAGAAGAAGAGCAGAGGAGGTCCTTGATAAAGTTAATATTGATTAAGATTTGTTTCCTAACTGCCTCAAAACATATAAGCTAGATTTGTTAATCGATTTTCTTCATACAGATCCATTCCAAACACCGCTCACTGAATTGTATCAGAGCTTAAGAATTCGTTTTGATGTGGTGAAGTCAAGCGGGATTTGTACCAGATTTCGCTGGCTTTGTGAGCTTCAATGTGCTTTCAAACAGAGGCTTTATAAATGTATGAAAGCTATTTTATTACAATTTAATTCACTGGCTTGCGGATGATAGACAGAATCGGTTGGTTATTTGTTAAAGATTTTATATTTAATCGGTTGTATTTCTACTCTAGAACTAACTTGGAAGAGTTTGGTTTGAAATTAGTGAAATATTTATTTTGTTCAAAAGTAAATTCAAAACCAGTTTCGTTGATAGCCCTGACAAGCTCTGGTTTGCTGCAATATCATAAAAAGCTACCCAGTATATCATCTGTTATATATCTACTTGGGAAATAAACTATATCTAGGAATCCAAAACTCCTCTCTGGCAGTTCAAAAATAACATAACTTTCAATGCGAAGCTATATAAAATTATACAATTTAAGTTAAATGTTCCTATGTAATATTCATCAGCCGCCCGCCCACCATCGCACCGATGCCTGTCCCTATCCCCCCCCCCCCCCCCCCTTCCCCCATTCACCTTGCTGTCCATGTGCGCTGTCATTTAAAACCATTTCACAAGTCGTCAAATCCGATTATGAACTCATTTCACTATTTTTGCCCCTGAACTACTTTGATGTTTAATTTGCAATTTAATTTTAATGTGCCTACGCTCTCCTCATCCTCTCATCCTCTCACCCTCTCACCTTCCCATTCCCATTTCCATTTCCATTTCGTTAGCCATAGTAATAGCCTCATACTCGTTGCCGCTTACCTTTGTCCGCCAGGGCGTATGAGCAATGTTAAAAAGGGCGCCACTACCCCCTAACCGACTTTTGGTGGCCCAGGGCCCCGGGGCCACCCTCGGGGCGGCGGCTCTGGCGATAATTTTATTATTATTGTTGCTGTTGTTGATGTTGCTATTAGTTGGTTGCCGTTGCCGGCCATTAAAGTCCATTTAGCCCAGGCGCCACGCATTTCTAAGTCGGTAACATTTTCTAATTGCCGCTGCCAGATGGAGAGTGGTTTGTTGGGTGGCTGAGTGACTGGGCGACTGGGTGGATGTTGTTGGTGCTGACGATGGTGGCGCTCATTCTTTAGGGAAAGGGTTGGCTGTTTTCTGGATACAACTTGAACGTTGATTACAACTGACAGCGGCACAGGGAATGTGGGTGGGCGGGCAATGCTGTCTCTCTCCTGTCGGACCACTGGACGACCTTTGCATGTGGATGCTGCTCCTGCTGCTGCTCCTGCTGCTGCTATGCCATTGTGTGATTACAGTTCTATGCATATACACTGAAATGGTGCTCCCATCGTTTCATCCAGCTTGCCACGCACAAAAGATACCAATTCCTCTAAACAGATTCGTCTGCGAAGTCCCATCAACTGCCCTAACAGCGAGTCATGGAAACCATAGGTTAATATGAACAATTTATTATTATGTTGTGAAGGTTTCTGGGGAAAGTGTGTATAAGTTTTCGCTTGGGAAGCCTCCAAGCGTTCCAAGCTGATGTCTCTTCTAGGCGGTGCTGGTTTTTGCTTATTTCAACTACTTTCCGTTTCCCATTGATTTCACTCACTTGCCATTTCCCTTGCCCCTTCTGACTTACTGCTGCCAATGCCCCCTCTCTCACTGCCATCCGCACTTCTGGCCGTGTACATGGGTCTGTTGGATGTCCTGGCTTTGCGTGCCGTAGCTGTTAGTGAGGCAGCAATTAGTGCCGTCTAGGAACGGTATGAAGCGGAACGGCAACGTGAACTTTCGACCTCAACCTAGCAGTGGGATACTCAACACTTTCACCAGCCCACAGCCCCCCAATCTTTTACTCCTCCTCCTCTGCGTCACTCATTTTGCATACATTTTCGAATATTTTAAAATTCATTGCCGTTGCTTTGCCTTCAGGAGCAGCAGCAGCAGAAGGAGCTGGTTTTCTTGCTGATGTTATTATTATTATTGAAATCTAGGCGGAAATTAAGTTGTCCCGCTCGACTTGTTACAGACTCAGTGGAGACGGACACGAGCACGAACAAGAGTCCGCTATGGGCATCTCTACATCTTGCACCTGCAACAGCACAGCACAGCATCAGCATCAGCACACCTACATCTCTGCATCTGCATCTGCATCTCAGCAAAAAGCCATCCTACGTAGTTACCCGAGACATTTTAATGGACATGAAAGACCAAAGTTGAGTTTCAGTTTACAATGCATATGCTTGGGTGATGTGGATAGAGGAAGAGAAGGAGACAGAGAGAGCGAGAGAGAGAGAGACAAATGGAGCGCTGAAGTCATTCTTATGAGCTTGAGGTAAGTATTTAGAAAGGACACAAAAATCAAGTTATGTCATGAGAGAAGCTAACAAACAGCGAGTGGGCAATGTAAACAAAGCGTTTTCAAGAGAAAACTGCAACTTGTGATGGAAAATTGACATGGTATTTCCCTATAATTTTAACCTTTGCAAGTGATTATGTATGACATTCTTCTACGTGAGCTTGCAACTCCACTGAGATTGCCTCTCAGTCTGAGTTGAGTTCATGTTCATGCAACTGTGGTTTACACTGCCTTGAAATACCTAGGAGCAGAAGCCAGCGGGAGCAGTAACTTGAGGCCTGCGGGGCAACAATGGCATAAGCGTAGCGAGTCCAAGTGACTTACAGACGCACCTTTGACTTTTGCACTTGCCAGAAGATGAAGCCGAAGCTGAAGCTGAATCTGAAACTGTAACTCTGCAGCACCAGCATCAGCAGCAGCAGCATCAGCTGGCCAAACGATATGGTGAAGCGTTCAGCAACACTTTGCATGCAGCTGGAGTAGCAGGACAGCCTTAGACAGGCGACCAGAGAGCGAGTCACATCGTCAGCATTAACAACAGCAGCAGGTCAGGCTCTCTGGGTGTCCAGGTTCAGGTTCAAGTCACGTGCTTGCCCAGGCTGGGGCCAATGGCGTAAAGGAATCTCGCGTAACAAGCTTTGGGAGCAAGCGAGCGTGAGGCGTTTTGTCGTTGTTCCCAGCATCTCAGTGGCTTGGGTTTGGGCTTGGGTTTGAGTTGGGACGCGTTAATGTTTCTTTTACGTGCCCGCAAACTCCATACGTCTCCGTCCCCCTGCAGCTCCGTCCCCCTACCCCACCATTGATCATCATTTTAGTCTGTTGCTTCTAGCACTTGTTAGGTAATGTAAGTTAATAGCCACTGTTGTGCTTGCCCTTACCAGGAACCTTCTCAGGTCAGGTCCCTCCAACCCCCCTTTGGCTATTTCGCTTGCCACATTTTGTGTTTCACTTGCTGCGTTTTGTGGAGGTGGAGGTAAGTTGAAGGCGGCAGAGGGGCAGCTTTATTGATAATTATTGTGCTTGTTGCTGTTGCTGTTGTTGTTGTTGTTGCTGTTGTTGTTGTTATTGTTGCTTGCTTGGCCCCGTGCATAAATTTAATTTGGTTAATTAATTAAGAAAAGCAGCAAGTGAGAAATAGACAGAGAGAGAGAGAGAGAGAGAGAGACAGAGGGAAAGCTTTCACAATGGCGAAATGGTTGGCAGCCGAGCCGGGGGCAAGGGCGTGGGCGAGGGCGAAGGCGTGGCAATTTTGTCCAAGCGCTAATTGAAAATAAAGACCAATTTTTTAATTAAAATTTTAAATGAATTTATTGAAGTGGCCAAACAGGCGAATGAACTTTGAACCCCCAGATGTAGATCAAAGCAAAGGCGAATAGATTTTTCCAGCAACTTTGGCGAAGTTTTGCAATGTCCGATTAAAGCGAAGTCGAAGTTGATCGATTGATTTAGCTCTCTCTTTGGATACACTTTTTGTTGCTCAGTGTAGTTCAGTGTCAGCTCGTGCAAGGGGCAAGGGGGGAGTTACAGGTGCATAGACACATATGGGTAAATGGGCTGCATTTTTAGCCGGATGCACAAAACCAACAATGCGCAAATGCTCATTTAATGCGATTTTGCATGTTTGCATTTTCTATCACTCACACCTACACATACACACATGCACACACACATGCACACACAAACTCATACAAATATATGAACGCTAAAATTTATTTATCTAAGTTTTACGCAATATTTGCACTATATTACATACACAACCGCATTGTAGCAAACCGCCAATGAAGCTCACATAAAAATAGCATCAGCATGAGGAATGGGAAGGGAAGGGAAGGGTGGTGGTCGGGGACAGGGGACAGGGGAGAGGGTAAGCTGGTAGAGTGGTAGAGATAATGCCACGTAAACATACAAAAATTGCATAGTTTAGCGTCAACATGGAGTTACACATGGATGGATTAGAGATGAGCATCAGAATCAGAGAACTGCAAAAGTCACAGTTTGCTCCTGAGTTCGGCGAACGCTCACATTTATTTCATTTCATTTCATTTATTTAGAAATTATATTCTAGAGTTATAAGTACAGTTATATGATCATATTTAGGGTGTGTTGTGGCTCGTTCCACTGACGAACAGCAAAGATAAAGTCAGCATACGTGGAGGCTTCTAAGACTGACACGTTCCAAATACGATATAATTCGGATAAGAGAAGTGGAACTCCCGCTCATGCAGCGAGGCCGAATCGGTCAGTTATATGGAAGCTATTAGATATAGTGTTTCGATCCAAATTAAATTTAAATCAGCCTATGTAAAGGCACCTGAAATTGACATCTACTAAATTTGGTTCAATGCGGATGGAAAACAAAAAAGTCTTGTATACTAAGAGTTCATTCCAAATCGGTCGGTTATTTGGGAACTATATGTGATATAGTGGTCCGATCTGGATTTTGACATAAGTTTGACAGCAGAAAGACGCCTATGGTAAAAATTTCAACTCGATAGCCTTAAAACTGGGACTACTTCGCATAGAAACAGAGGGACAAACATGGCTATATCGACTCGGCTTATCATGCTGATCAAAAATATACATATATATATATAGTTTAATTGAAGGGGCCTGCCACACCTCCTTACATATATTGCAGCAGAAGCATAGGTACAGGATATAAAACCTTTTTTGTCTTTTATTGAATCAAATCAAATGTTATTCGGATCAGGCTACTATTGAACCAAATATATAGACAATATGAATTGGATATATAAAGGCGAAATTGAAATTGAGATGTGAACCAATAGTAGCCAACATAGAAGCATGATTGTCTCGCTCTCGCTCTGATTGTGGGTGTAACTTTAATATGGTATTGTCTCTTTCCCACTCAACAGTCGCTAAGCAAGCCAATTGAAAGCTCAACATGTATAAATAGCCCTTCACCGCTTTTTGATATGATCCCGTTGTAAGCACTTGTAGCTCAGCGGTAGAGTGCTCGCCTTTGCAGGCGAGAGACCCTGGTTCGAATCCTGGCAGGTGCACTAAGACGTGGGTTAGCTTAAGCAGTCGCTTTTTTTAAATTTAGTTTTGTATTTTCCTGTCCACAATTCACAGTTTTTCAGAAAATGTTTTCCATATTTTAGAAAACTCCTTTAATTGCGTCAATGAGGTGGGCCAGAGTGGGTAGACTATTGAATTCTGTACTCTAGTAGAGTAACCGAGTATATTGTAAGGGGCAAAAGGAAGCATTTCCGACCCCATAAATTATATATATATTCTTGATCAGCATCACCAGCCGAGTCGATCTAGCCATGTCCGTCTGAATGAACATAAGAACTATGAGAACAAAAGTTACCAAAGTTATTATGTGGATTCTCCTCATGGGTCGTCAGATCAAGTTTGTATTGAGAGTTTGTTTGAGTTTGGGTCGGAGATGCTTCCTTCTATGCAGTGACAAGACTATAATACCCTCTGCTAAGGTGTACAAATTACGGTTCTAGGTTTCATCCAAGAGTTTAGGGTCATTTTGTTTGAATTTTTCCTTATATGTTCTCTACTTTTTATGTCCAAAAATATATCATGCTATGCTATTAAAGGTTACTCTAGGTGTGTTTTGGCTGGTCGATTACAATATCATAGAATAACGAAGGTGTCAAGTATATCTTAGCATTAAGGAGCTTGAGTTTAACTGGAAAGAAATGCTTTGTCAAAGAGAGTTGCCTTAGCGCACTGTAAAGACTTCCAACCGCTGTCTTTATATGATCATGATCAGATCATGAACAAACTTGATCTGACGCCTCACAAGGAGAGTCAACGTACTAAATTTCGTGACTCTTTAACTCAAACCCAGCAGTAATCAGTTGCCAGAGAGAGAGAGAGAGAGAGAGCGAGAGCGAGAACGAGAGAGGGAGCCCCAAAAACTATAACAACAAAAGCTGTGTAAAAGCGGCAACAAAAAATGCAACTTCAGCCACAATGTCGAAAAAAATATTAATTAAATTAAAGCCACAAAAACCCAGCCTGCAAATACACACACCCATACACACACACCCATACACACACACACACACGCACACATATAAATATATACATATATAGACACACAAAATGTTGTAATCACGATTTATGCTGAGTTTGTTATTTACACTTTGCACTTAATGCACACACACACACAGCATGAACACTAATGGACACACACGCACACACACACACACACACGCACTAGTGCATGAAGTGTGTGAGACCGAGATAGAGACTGAGATAGCGAGATGCATGTGTTGCACACACACACATTGTTGGCGCGAAGCCTTTTTGCAAGTTTAGCAGAAAATAATATGCAAATTATGCAATTATTTTAGCCATCTCTGTCTGTCTGTGTTGGACTCCACATCCAGGTTCACATCCAGCTGCAATTGTGGCTCACGCCATTGTGGCAGGTGCAACGTGTCCAGTCAGTGCAGTGGCTGGGGCTGGTGCTGCGGCCAGGATCAGGCGCATAGTCCGCAGGCACTTTGCCTGATTGCGCCCGTCTGTTGTGTGTCCAAAACTCCAACGCCAACTCCAACTCCAACTCTAATCGCTTGGCCTGGGCCTTAGCCTCTGAGTCCTAGTCTGAGGCTGAGATTGTCCTGGGCTAAGGCTACTTTTTAACGGCTCCCGTGATTTCTGGCAGATCATTTGCCAACTTTGTATGGTTTGCTCTTTGTGCTGTTGCAACTTGGCCGTTGTCCTGTGTCGTTGTCCTGGCAGACAGACCGCACTTTTGCACTCACATTCCCTTTTGCTGTTGTTGTTGTTGCTGTTTTGGCACTGCACAATGCTTCTTGTGCAAGTTGGTGTCTGTCTGCCTTTTAGGACTTGACTGTGCCTGTGTCTGTGTCTGTGCGGTTGTCCTTCGTTTGCCTGTCGTCGCCGTGGCTCAAAATTTATGACAACATTTGGCCAAAACATATGTTGGCAAACGAACATTAGCAGCAATTGCTGCCAGCCCACCGCTGAGCTCCACAAGCAACAACATCAGCAGGATTCAGGATTCAGGATTCACTTGGCAGCCTCACCCACATCCTTAATACCAGCTACCTCTGCTGCTGCCTCTACTTCAGTTTTAACAAAAGACAAAGCCACCGCCAGCGCCACATTCATACTCTACCAATAAGGCATAACACTTTCCTTACACCACTTGCTGGGTCTGTTAGAGCGCATTAAGATCGTCGGTTTAGTGAAATGTGATATTAACTCGATGTCTTTTATACTACCAAGATCTTTATTTAGGAGCTTGTATGTTAGAAAACTCTTAGAGAGAGGGGATCAGTAATATAACTGTCCCCTTCGCCTCCCTGAGGCTAACCCACACGTCAATCCTAGCTGAGAGTTCGCCAATGCGCATGACTTTTCTGATTTTCATCCAAATCAAACCAAATTCAGGTTGTATCCACGCACACTAGCTTGATCTGATCAAAATCGAACGACTATTTCATATGGCTACCATACAAATAATTGTACCGGAATATGCTCATCCACATCGAACAAAATTCATCATCAGCATCCATTCGCCGACCAGATTTGATCTAGATCAGTTATACATTTACAATGTGAATGGTATATAAGCTTCGACTAGCCGAAACTAGCCCTCCTTTATGGTTTTTTTTATTATTTGTTTTCTGTGGTTCGTGTTGTCGTCATGTGGCGGCGATTGCCAAGGGGTTAAAGTCCTCAAGTTACCCCCAATTTAGCTTAAGCCTCTTATCAAAGCAATTCAAGTTCAAGAGGCGAATGTAAATGACTGCAAATAGGTTTTCCCTGTACTACAGACGATGGATAATTGTTGCATAAAATTAATATTTTAATTCAGCAAATCCATCGAATAATTTCAACGAATAAATAGTTAATCAACAGAAATTTTTGCAATCAATCTATCAATAAAATGATTTATCAAAGTGATTTTGCGCAACCATTTGCCTTCAACTCATTTGACCCCTCTCCAGTTCAGCCCAGTTCAGTGATATATTATGGCATCTTGCATTTTCATTGAGAAAAATGAATTGGAAATCCAAAATGTACAATATACGAACCTCATCTGAGCCAATATACTACTCATATGGGTAAATTCATCTCGAGCTGCTTGGAATTCAAGGCTATGGCGTGGGTGTGGCTGATGAAGGAGGGCAGCGGCGCAACCACGCACTTTATTTATTAAAACGCCAACTTGAATGCCTAATGAGCAGGCTCAAGTGTTGAGCAGCAGCTGGAGGCGGAGGCGAAGGCGGAAGCGGAGGCGTTCACAAAGGCAGCACAGGACGACGATGATGATGTGATGTGAGTAAATGCGAAAAATTATTTATTGACTCTCCATATGCAATTTGACAGGCCAAAAGGCAAATATGTAGACAGGGCGAGGGGCAACGACAAACAAAGTTTAGCTAAACCCTGCAAGCATTTTGCAAGCAGCCAAATTAACTGATTGGCGTAGATAGAAAAATCATTAGACATTCGAAAATTGTCATGTTATATTCTGCTGATTCTGCTGTTTACTTGTGTTTGACATCTTTTCTGACACCTTTTCTGACACCTTTTCTGACACCTTTTCTAGCATTTTATGCCATCATCATCAAAGCAATCCCTCTCAGATAGAGCCTTGAGCTCTTCTAGCGATGCAGTTTGTATATCATCAATCGTTGCTAATCTCCTTTCTTTCGTAGGACTTTTAAGTTTTGGGAACATGAAAATCTCGAAGGGGCCAAAATCCGGGGAATATGGTGGCTGAGGCATGATTGTCAGAAGTTTCCGAATAAATTTCGCTGACACACGTCTCATGCGCAAAACATCAGAAAATCTTACATAACACGGGCCGACTGATATGAAAGCATCCTCAGCAACTTCTCCTATGGCAATTCGGCGATTTTCAAAAACAATTTTCTTCACAGCTTCGAAGATATCTTCTCTTGTTGTTGATGTGCTGGTTCGTCCATATTGAGGTTCATCGTCGGCATTCTTTAGGCCATCTTGGAAGAGTTTGTAGCACTTTTAAGTGGTTTATTAATTTTCTCAGGAAGCCTGCAACGCGTAGAAGGAAGCGTTTCTTGATCAACATGACACGGGCAATCGATATAACTATGTCCGGCCGTTCGTCCGTCGTTGCCCTCGAAACTTGAATAGTCAGTTTACTTTTTGTATTTGTGCAAATGTATGTAACAGGCAGAAGGAAGTGTCTCCGACCCCTGAGTATGAGTATGTCTTAGTCGGAATTCATCTATAGCGTTCGTACCTGGTTTTCTTTGCAACCTTGAATACTTGAATATGGTCGAATATGGATTAGAATTTTATTTCATTTATGTATTTATTCTTTTATTTGGGCGTACGAATGGGCCAGCTCGAACCCAGCTCAAACGTTATGCTGTGCGCCGCCCTTCCTGCCGTTCATCGAATGGCCGTTGCTTTGCTTCCTGATGTGATTATGATAAAATATCCTGGAGCAGTTTTTTGATTTATGACTTTGAATATGGACAAACAAAACGAGGACTTTGGGTTCGATACTCGATTCACGATTTACATTGGCAGCTCGAGCCGAGCGTCATTTGAGGCACTCAAAAACGTTTTAATGTGGGCTGGTTCGGGGTCGGGCAGCGTGGCGGTTCAATAAGCACTCAAGTGCTACGGCATAAATTATACTTGTACAGTGGGTGACCTGCTCCACCATCGCCCCCATATCGCTTTGAGGGTGGTGGTAAAGTTCTTATTTCTTGCAATCCGCCTGGTGATACCTGGTGACATCTGCTTCTGCAGGACTCCAAGGCTGTACTCCTGCCTTGGACATTTGAATTCATTTGAAATATTTGTTAATTCTTGTAATTCTCATAAGCATAGGACTGCTGGGTCAGGCTCTTTGTTCGCCTTTCTGTTGGCTTAACTCTATGTTGTTGGCAAGAGCTGTGGAGTATCAGGACACACTCTGAAGAAGTCTATCAAGCACTTGAGCTACAGTGTCTCTTTAGAGATGGTTTCCTGGTGTTGCTGTGGATGTTACAATCTGGTAAGACTTAACCTTACAACCTTAAGCTCACTCAAAAAGAGAAGGGATTACGATAGTCTATGGTACAGCCTTTATATGGATCCCTTTAAGTAACCATAAACTCCAAAACGTAGACAAAAGTTGCTATAGAAACCTAAGAAGCTGAAAGGAAAATAGTCATATGAAAAGAGTCAAATGTGACTTAATATCTGATGGATCGTCTCAAGTTCTGGCATGGTAGAATATATATATATATATATATATTGAACTTACCCCTTGAATGTACCAAGAAATACGAACATATGTGTGATGTGGAATCAAAATTGGCATTTGTTATATAATTCTTAATGATTTTTCAATTACATTTTCATTATCATAACATCAGCAAATGTTTGTTTATGTTTATTACTGCAAAATTTAATCAGTGAACCAAAGGTCTGCACTGAACTGGTTCCAAAAAGCTTTGTATCTATTGCTCCTTTGGCATGTCCGATCTGGGATCTGTATTGAGTTTCTGGTAAGGCTTACCGCCATGACGCTCCCATTCGCGATTGAATTCACTTTCCAAAATTTCAGCACCTTGGATGCCCATCAGACCCGTCTCCTCAAGGCTAAGTTCGCACATTCGCAAGTCATCTGTTCCTGCCGTCAACAACGTCGGCAGCTTATCTTTATGGATTTCCATCTGTCTTACGATCGATGATCCCTCGAAGTGGGCATACCAGAAACAGCCCCTACCATTGTCGAGTTCGTTGGGCCGCTTGAAAGACATGCGGTAGTAGCGACTTTGGCCTGTGACAATCTTTGGGATGGGATCCGCCTCCATGACACTCCTCGGGGCACGTTCTGCTGACGCCATATTGGTGCGTTTGCCTCTCGTGGCTTTCCATGCTTGGTACACCATTATTCTCCTGTGGAGCTCATCTTGACAGGCTTGCAGAAATTCAGTATCGGATGTGGTTTGAATGGCGTCCTTAAGTTCATTGTACTTCATCTGCTTTGGTTGGTGTTTTTTATACTCCATGGCCTGGTGATGTTTCTGTCCAAATTGTTTAAACTCTTGGCGACAGTTGGCATTGTCCTTGTCCTCGCCTTCAAGCTGCTCTGCCGTGGCTACAATCTTTCCCTCCTCCTGATGATCCTCAGCTGTCCGGCGTCGTGCTGCCATTTGGACTTTAAGTCGCTTGTTTTCGGTCGCCTCGCTTACCCTAAGCTCCTCAGCTTCTTTGGCAGCCCGTTCGGCCTCCAGGGCGTCTTGAACTTTGCCTAGACGTTTCTGCTCCTCCTCCTGTTGTTGCTCCTTAAGTTTTGTGTTCAGATCAACCGTGAGGTTTTTCAAATTCGCCATTATCTCGTTGTACATCGAGTCTATTTCGCTTGGGGTGATGCAAGGATTCGTCTTGATACTTTTGATCGCAACCTTGATCGTTCTGCATATATCAAAGACACGGTCAAGAGTTTCCTCACGCCCAATCTTGAGGCGCCTAACGATATTAATTGTCTGCACTGTGTTTATGCGAATTCTGTTCATTTTGGCAATGCCCTGCAAGCGCGGACGATGCTTCTTACGGGCCAGATAGCCACGGACAATGCTTTGAGCGATGCGGACACACTTGTTGCGATAGATGATGCGATTGCGCAACCTAATGACGACCATGGCGCCCAGCGAGCAGGTTATCCAGCGGGAGCGGATCAGCCACTTCTTTACCTTGGCCACAGCGGCCAGGATACTTTCCGGATCGGAACGCATAATGCGATCGAATTCAATAAACTTGCCCGGCCGGAAGAACACCTTGGTGATGCCAAACTTGAAGTCCTTGGGACTGAGGTTGAATGACCTCAGCATGGCCTCGCAAAAGGTGCGAGCAGGTAGCGACAGTAGCTGCGGGGGCAGCACCGATGTGTACATATTGTACAGATCCGCAAACGGCACACGTGATGGATAGCCGTGCTCCATCAGCTTCAATACGGATATGGTGCCGGAGCACCTAAGCTGAGCCAGCGCCTGGCCGCCCTCAAATTGGCCTTCGATCATGCGGCTGTTGGGCTTGATGCAGCGGATGAAGTTTGTGCCGTTCTGCATCAGCTTTTCCATTAGTTCGGCCAGCTGCATTTTGAACTTGCGGCCCACGGATACAAAGTTCAGTTTGCCGCGCACCGAGGATGGACAGCCGGATGGGAAGAGTGCTTTCAGCAGTGGGTTCTGGCTGTTCTGCACCAGCTCCTCCAGGGAGGCGTGTAGGGCATCGTTGTTCTTCTCAATGAAGTGCTGCGTGTTGTAGCAAACGTCCCCCGCAAAATGGCGGATAAGGAAGCCCTCCTCATCGCGCAGCGTACGGTAGGCCCTGAGGTGCGAGGAGCGAGGAAAGCCGAGGCGGCCGTGGTTTGCCCATGACTTGTGCACCTCCGTGGTGAAATGCGACGGCGATGGCCTTGGCAGCCTGGACTCCTCATCTAACAGAGAAAATATGCCATTCGGCTTGGCTTCTATCAGCTCGATGATGTCCTGATTGTCGGTGAACGTAATCTCGGGCACATTGAGGCCCTCTCGCCTGTAGAGCTCCTGTTCGTCCTTGAGGATGTTGTCGTTAAAGAACTTCTGCATCTTCTCATTGCAGTAGTTGATGCAGAACTGCTCGAAGGAGTTGACAGTGAAGTACTCGAAGCCGGCTATATCCAGGATACCAATATAAAAGTTGGAAGCCGAAAAGGGAATGCTGCGATTGATGTGCCCCACAATGCGATCAAACAGACGACTGTAGATGGCCTTGGCCAAGGCATCGCGGGCATTGCACGCCTCGTAGATCTTCAGGGGAACCATTATAATGGCGCCTCTGCAACCGCCACCATGGCTTTGAATGGCACGCGAGACGAGAGCCGAGCGCAATTCCGTTTGAACAAGTCCCAATAGACCGCTGGTAATAGCCAGCGATTGCTCGGATGCCTGCGACACCCGACAGCCGCAGCCCTCATCGTCTGGCATCTCTTCAAAAACAATGTTGCCCAAATGCAGCACGGCAGCCACCATCGTATAGATATCTAGGATCTCCATATCGGACAACCCCAAACGAGAAAAGGCGTTTTCGAGATTTTTGAAATGCCGATGGTCATCAATGATTGGATCTTTCAGAGGGCCTTTCTGTTGATGGCTCTGTGATTTCTGTGAGGCAGGAATAAGCTGCTCGGTTTCATCATTGCAGAAATACTGAGTACAGCCGGACAGATACTGAAATGAGTCAAAAGTGGATCAACATGAGCGAATGATGCCATCATAATGAATTTGTAACTACGAACCTTATAGTCATCTGGCTTGCCCAGGCTAAGTTTCTGCCGCAGCTGGTGCGGAGCTCCAGCCAGGAGCATGTAGAAGACATGGTAGTTCCGCTCTTCCGCGCTCTGTGTGCAGATGCGGCTCTTCTCCAGCAGATAGTGCGAGATATACCCGCCCACCACCTGACACTTTGCATCGCAATGGACCTCAATGAACTTTCCAAAACGGGATGAGTTGTTGTTACGCGTAGTCTTGGCATTGCCGAAGCCCTCCAGCACGGGAATCGCATCTAGGATCTTGTGTTCTATAGAGCCGGCGCTGTCCTGCAAGCTGCATAGATATTTGAGCAAATATTTGGTGGTCTCCGTTTTGCCAGCGCCGGATTCGCCAGTCACAATAATGGACTGTGACAATTTGCGGACTCGCATATCGCGGACAGCCTTTTCCGCGATGGCAAACACGTGTGGCGGCAGTTCACCCAGAGAACGTCCACTGTACTTCGTAATGGTGTCGGAGGAATAAAGGTCTTTCAACTCACGATACGGATTCACGGCGATAAGTATGTTTGCCACATATGTGTATATCTTCTCTTTATAATAGCGAGTCTTCAGGTTATCCAACAAAGTGGCCTCATTCAGCAATGCAAGCTCACAATTGTCTTCTAGATCCTGTTGACCAAAGCACAGGGGCTGTATATCATCATAATGGCAAGTACGTTGGGGAAACTTATCATCTATTGGCGTGACCTCGATGCCATCGGAGCCAAGTTCTGTGATTCGACCTGGTATATAACCAGCCACGGGGTCCCTCACCCAAACTAGTTGGGTGTCAAACATTTTAGCAATGTCCGCAGGACGAAAACCGGAAAGAAAAGAAAAAGAAAATAAATTAATATTGTGTAAGATATTGATTACGTAACAGAAGTGAAGATATTCCAAATAAACTAAACTGACTGAACTGAATTTACAAATTACTCAATGATAGAGTGATTGCTAGCTCCAGTGGCTGTCAACCATAATTTCATGAGTTGAACATTATCATGATCGAAATATTCTTTGTTGAATCAATCTGAATCTGAGTTAGTTCTAGAAATTCCAGGATTTACCGACTTTCGCTACCATTTCGGATTGATTTTCATCGATTCAATCGGAAAATTCCTTTCTTTCTTGAGTGTAGATAACCAAACTCCAAATCTTCCACACTGAGATGATCGACCTGACTACTAGAAGTGACAGAAGGCGAGAACGAATTGCTATATGATATAGGAGCCCGATGTAGATGAGACTTAGAGTAATTCCAAGGAGACCAATACACAAGGAGACTATGACAGCTATATGATATTGTAGTCCTATCCAGATAAAATTTTGCTGCAAGAAAACATTTTGTATGAGAATACCCCACGCCCCTTTTTTACCATACGTGTGTTACGTAATGGCTAATGGCTATCAGGGAGTCAGGCGCTGGAACCGTAAAATAGATTTATTCAGTAAAGATTTCATAGCCGAGCCAGTCCATGTCCAAAATGTCCACTGGTGGTGCATGGCCCTAATAGATTTTGCGTAACAAAACAAATCGGTTTTTACGACTCAATGGGCAACACCAATCAGACGCCCTGCTGTCATATATATATGTGAAGATTCATTCGATAAACGACATACGGTGCTCGATCCCACAGCCCTTCGTCTCGAAATTGTGCCTACACCCTTTTTATTGGATCGCATTCCCTCGCAAACAGGCGTCCCCGGTAAGGTTAAGTGTTTCCTTCGGCTCTTTCTAAGTCGCCCTGCCCTGCCCTGCTTTCACGTGTCGTTTTAATATACGCTGTTCGCCGCTGGTGTTGGCGCTGGCGTCTAAAGGCTCAAACTTTTGACGTCAGGAGATCAACAGCGGTCGCGGGTTCGATCCCCGCGCTTGGGCTGGGTGTTCCGTGTTGTATATATATATGTTTTTGTGTTGTGATTGTTTGTGCTCGTCCTCGTCCCTGTCAATTGTGTGTATTAGGAACTCCCCTCACCCCCTCCTCAACAACTCGACACAAGTTAATGTACTGTAATTGCTAATGTAAATGCCATACAATATACTGATTGTCCACATAATAAGACAGATTGTATATAAAGATAATGATATAAATTTTAATATACGCTGCGTTTTCCCCTGAAGTCAACTTGTGACTTTGTATTTGTCCATTGCAGCCCCCACCCCTAAAACAATTTCATAACATTAGATCCCCATTCGATTTGGGTCGACTTCGTGTGAGTTCAAACGATCAAAGAATTAAAAAAGAAAATAGAAAAACAAGAATAAATTTGTATGGATGCCACGACAAGAGCAAGCAAGCGTGGCATCCATTACCGGATATCGGCGAACCGCGGCACCGACTAGCACAGCTATAACGGTTAACTTAAATTATTAAGAATCGCAAAGAGAAGACTTTGTGTTGTGACCAGGTCTGCCAACTCTTGAAAAGTCCAACTGCAAACGGAGCTGTCAACTTTTGAAAACATTCAAAATATGTTAATCGATTAATTTGCTTTGGAAGCGAAATATGTATCGATATATCGGATTGCGCGGTTTCTGTTGTCGATATTAGTACATTTTAAAATTAAGTGCGTCGTTGTAATAACGAATTTGAGAAGGATTGTAGTGGACTAGGCCTACTGGGACCAGCCTGCCCACAACTAGACGCTTGGAGAACAAGTCGGTCTTTCTGGTGTACACGGAACTGGTTATTGGGCTAATCAAGATAGTGCTCCATTGGCTGTTCGTCGTTTCGTCGTCATTATGGATGCCCAAAGCTCGGAGGGCTTTCAACGATATCGCCCATTTATACGGACGCCAAACTCCTCTTATTTTGCTAGATTTCGTTCAACGAATATCTTCTCCATTCTGTCCATTCTATCGAATATTAAATTAATGCTGAGTACGTGTATCTTATAGTCGACCATAGTCGACCATAGCGTTGTTACTTGTTTATGATAAAGTCAAGTCATATATACATATATATCTTTCGAAACATCCAACTTGGTCTGAAATACTGAAACACCTTTAATTCCCCTTCCTGCTGCTTCCTGTTCTTCCTGCGTGGTGGCTTAGCATCCTCACCGGCTGTCCTTCATTTTCATAATTTGTGATTGTGGCGGCGGAGGGGTGCCGTAGCCTGATGGGCCGTGTCAGTCACTTAGCACCAGAGCCATCAGAGTGAAGAGTGTGTGTCAAAAAAAAAAACGAGTGAAAAAGGGCTGCGAGATGATGTGATGAGCTGCGTTAAGGTAAATTGAGGTCGTCTCAGGAGTGTTGAGAAGTGTGGGCTTAATTTGTTTGGCCAGAGGGTTTTAAGCCAAAACTGTTAATGGGCGAAACCAACATGAAAACAAAACAAATAATTGCCACCTGAATGTGAAAGAGGAAATTGAATATCGTAGGAAGGAAACTTTAGGTTGGTGTAAAGTTTAGTCCTTGTAAACATCATCATATATTGAACTGAAAACTTCGGAGTGATAGCCAGGCATTTGATATGTCAATTCAATATGCTCATGAGCGGCCAGGCCTCGCTCTTCCTGAAGAAGTCGGTTTAACAGCACAGCGCTCTACTCTCCATAACAGACGACCAGGCCATGGGCAAGCTATCCTCCAGGAGTGCGTTTTGGTGGCTGGAGGTGACGTGTGCCATCTATTCAGGCTTCCATTGAGTCTGCGAATGCAAACGCGAGTTCTGCGACATTGGTGAAACCAATGCACGTCCAAGAGACGGCCGACGACCAAAAATCTGTATTGCCAAGTTCACTTTTCCCAGCTACAATTTGGCTTATTTTGTGATTGTATGCGTGGGTGTATGTGTGTGTGTACGTATGAAATGTGGAACTTAATGAATTTGATGATCTATTGTCAAGGATTGGGCATTGACAACAGAGACAGCGTATGCCATGGGTATGATTGTTTCAAATAGGCCCCGTCTAGTATAAGCCTAACCAAGTCGAGGAGGAGTTAAGACAGAGACGGACCCCTTTTTTAAAGTCAAATCCGAAGGCCTACTTGGTATGCGTGCCATACAACACTATGTGGGTCTGTGTGTGTGGGCATGTGTGTGTGTGTGTGCACATCTTTAGCATCTATCAGTCTGTAAAGCTTCCTTCCTGCCTGCTCGCCATCCAACCAGTACCAAAAACCGTATGTACGTGCTGTGTTTCACAAGGTGCGATTGAAAAGTTAGGAAATTAAGGCTTCCACGATAGAGGAGAAGATAAATGTATGAATAGATAAATCGATAGAAAGATCCCATTAGCATGTAGATACACCAAATGTATCTCAAATATCTTCAAAATTGTCATGAATTTTCTAATATTTCCCTACCAAAATTTACTCTAATGTTGACCCTTTTGCAGTTAGAATTTTCCAAAACGACTTCTTAGTGCTCATTGGTCTAACTTGGTCAGCTTCTGAGCTTATCCCCCACGAGATCTCTAAAGCTTCATTAGGCGTATGGCTTTCTGGGACGCCCCTCGTGCATTAATCCTGCTCCCACTTTGTGTTTCTCTGCCGCTCTCAATCCCTCTGTCTCCTTCTCTATGTTATTCTGGAATGCGGTGGCTGATATGCATATGTGAAGAGACAGAGACACCCACTCCCTCATCCACATCCTCATCCTCACTTATAGCCACACACATGCCTGCATATACAATGCATGTGTGCTCATTCATTCAATTCATTCGGTGCCCATGCTCTAACCGTGAGGGGGACGGGCTGGCTTTACAGTTTCGAGGGGTAGGGCGTGGGGGGGTTGGCGATGGGTTCTGGGTGTCAGTCTGGGGCTTATTCAATTTAGCAACACACAAGAAGATGACAAAACGATTGCTTTCGACTGCTTGTCATACGGATGATGAATTGTTCCTGTTCCTGCCTCGGCCAACCCAATCCCAATCGCTCTCTCCTGTTCAGCTTTTCACCCTTTTGTTTTTGTTGCTGTCATTGCATATGCATATTTATATGCCTACTGTCCTCGTGTCCGTGTGGCGCTGTATGTGTGTGTGTGACAAACTTAAAGCGGAAATTAAATTTGGGGCAATTAAGTTGGATGATGGCAATGACAAAGAGTGAAAAGTGAAATGATGCGCCATGTGGCGTTTGCATTTGTCAAGCTCATATATTATTTCAATATGATATTATGTGTGAGTGTTTGTGTGTGTGTGGGTGTGTTAGAGTATATGTGTGTGTGTGTGTTGCGGTTTCCTTTGTATTCAGGCAGGTTCAGGATTGATGGATTCAGCCGAAAAGGAAGAGAATACAAAATAATTCTCTAGAAAATTCACCACAAATTTGAAAAACTTGCCAAAAACTTGGCAAATTCTCAGCAGAAGTTCAAGGTGTAATTCAGAATACAACCGAAGAAGAACGAACAAGAGTCGTAGCAGCCAATGGTTACAATCAATAGTGGGCAAACATCAGAGCAACGTGCTGCGAGAAAGAAGAATGTGCAGAGAGAAATGCAGAGAAAAGACAGACACCAGAGGAGGAGGAGCTAGAGAAGGTAAAGATGAAGACTGAAAGAGTAAGAGAATATATAAATGCTCCCTCTTCCCGTACCCTTCCTGTCTTAAAATACAAATTGAGCAAACAACAGAGCAGCGTGCTTCTAAAGGACTATGCAATTGCATTGCCTGTAACATCAGGGACACAGAGAAATCATACTCAGAATAGGCAAGATATATATGTGAGAGAAAAGAAAGCAAGACACAGACCGAGTAGTAAGACAAGAGCAAAGCATAAAGGGAAACGGCACAAGAAGAGGAATAATAAAGAAAACGGAGGAAAAGTAGATAGAGAGAAGCCTGGAAGACGCCGAAGTGGAGGCTGATTGCAATAACGAATGCATTCATTCATTGTTTTCAAGGTGCTTGGCAGAGCTGCGAGTTCGGAGCAGCGCATGGACATGGGAGCCTGGGAGGGAAGTACTCGTACACGTAATCATTGGGCGAAATCAATTAGTTCAATGCATGCAAAAGCGCTGACTTGCATTATTTGCCGTACTTCCGTTTCCGCAATGCCGCATACACACACACAGACACACAGACACACAGACACACACAGACATGCACGCATCCGCCCTCGCGTTGCCAACAAAGAAAACTAATTACAAGCATTTTCATTAACGCCTACACGCGACTTTTAGTAGTTTTTTCTATGCCCTTCGATGAGGCGGTGCAATGGTCCTGTGCCTTGGGCAATGGACAGGATGGGTATGGGCTTCTTTTGGGTTCTTCAAACAACTTAAAAGTCGATGCGCCAGCCTGGCTGAAACACTTTTCCAGCATCTCAAGTGACAAAGTAGTCCCGGCGAGAGCACTCGCCCAGCCTCAGCATCAGCATCAGCACCAGAAGAAGTCGTCTCCGTCTCCGAACTGTCCATACCCATACCCATACCCATACCGGAGACGACAAAGTTCCATGGCGCAAACTTTACCGCCAATGCGGCGCGCTGCTCGAATCTGTGCCGTCAACAAAAAATTTTTGATGCCCTTAATTGTAAAAAGCCAAAACAAGGTGGGGCTTCTTCGGGGTGCGGGGTCCGTGGGTCAGGGGGTTGGGCTGTACTTGGCGACTGGCGAGTGAATTGTCTAATTACAGCTGCCAGTTGCCAGTTAGCTGGCTGCAGTGTGAATTGTCTGTCCTTGTTGTCAGGCATAGTGCGGAATAGGACAGGCCACGCCGGGAGCAGGAGGGGCACGTGTCCGCCCCGTGCGACGTGTCGCCAAAAGCAAGTCGCAAACATCTTAAGCACATTTTTAATTAATTTAAATGCGTTAACTTGCTTGTCACTTCATTTGCTACTCTCCGCACTCAGACTCAGACTCAGACCAGAACAGGACCAAACCCAAAACCAAACTCCAATAGCAGCGCCAGCAAGGTCCACCTTGAAATTCGGCCATGTCAATGCCATCAAATGGCTTAATGAACCATCCAGCCAGTTCGAGTGGCATTTGGAGTTCAATTTTCCCCACTTGAAAGCTCCAGAAATTGTCAGCCGCTGAAGGACAAGGCGAGAAAACTGGAAATCATCCACTACTGGTTTTTTAACCCGTAGTAGCATGGCCATATATGTAAAGGCGGATCGATTTCCTTTTGGATAAAATCGTTGCAAAGTCAACCTCAAGGTCAACCCTCAGGCTTTGAAGAGAATTGTCGAAACTATTTATATAATGGCACCGATCATTCCATCTGTACAGCCTGCCAAGGAAGCTGGATATATCATGGCTCTCTGTTAGGGTAAGGGAACACTTCCCCAACACAATGCGCTGCAAAAAGTGGCAACTTGTAGGTCAAGGGTCAAGACAAAACATGTGTTACATGTAGTCTGCCTGAACACGACTCTCAGGCCTGCAACCACACCAAATGCGTTAATTGCGAAGAAGAACAACCCTTCGCCTCCCCCGCCTGCAAAAACTATCAGCAACAAAAAGGAAAAACCAATTTTAGTGTCCGAGAAGCGAAAGCTCTCCTCCGGACAAGCTCAAATCCAAGATTCAACAGCCCCCGGCTAGGCTGCCGCGGCTGCACCTGTTACAGAGCTCCATAAACATCGACATCAATCACAACAGAACGAGAACAGAACCAACCGAGTCCACTTCTTGGGCTTGCTTATCAGCAACTTCAACAAATTAAAGATCTATTATATCCAGAATCACTCCAAACAGAAACAAAAAGGATTTACCCAATATCAATACCTCAGCAGATGACCAAATGGGCGACCGAGACTCAAAGTTTCGGCTTCAAATCTTGGCCAATACTATCTTATAACATCGAATTATATATTTACAAAAGTGTCCATTTCAATAGCTCAACAGAACCCGAATGGTTACATTAACAACCACCAAGAACTGCTAATCCTAATGAAAGCCCAAAATGTACAATAATCAATATGTACATTGTACCCACCCACACAAAGCTTCTCTGCTGCCGACATTCTATCAATTATCAATGCTCCAAGAAGCCCAATAGTACTCCTGGGTGATGTGATGTCCAGCTATGTCCCACTATGGGGGGGCTCATTCAGCAAACTCACGAGGAGACAAACTGGAAATGCGCTCACCCAAAGCAACCTAACAGTCCTAAACACTTTTCCACTTTCCACTTTTGTAAAATAGAAAACAGACGAAGAGAACTGGAAGAACTTGCAATCGGTAATCCTTAGCAATCTAAAACCCGAGTTTTCACTCAACATCAACCACAAAGTTGCTATTCGCAAAGCAGCCAATTGCTCCATTCCCTAAAGCAAACCACACAAGAACTATATATTGGTGGATAATGAACTGAGTCGACTAAGCGATTCAAACCAAAACTATTGGCAAATATACAAGCAGAGTTTTACCTAAGAAAATCTCCTTAGCTAAACAACAAATGCCCGATATAAAAGACCTTACCTCCAAAATTACTTCACTCTCTATTCCAAATAAGATCTGGTCCCATGTGAAAGGTCAAACGGGTACCAACGCAACCCGCCACTAAAGTACCTCATAGCCAATCAAAGTCTGCTCACGGATACTCAGAAAATATCCAAAGCAGTTGAACTTCACTAACGAATATGTTTTAAAGAAAAATGGGGCACTATATGCAGAATATCTTGAATACCCAATGACTCCTATTGAATTAGAAGCCATACTCCACCATGCTAAAGGCAAAACTCAAGGATTCGACCGTATATCGTAACCCATGCTTCGGAATGTTCCCGCTGAAGCAAAACTAAAATGAATTGAATGAAAATGAAATGTTTAACGAAATTCTAAAAAATGGAGCCAGCACTTGCACCCGCTGACTATCATTTGCTTCGCTCTCTGAAAAACTCTCTTGATGGTCAGAAAATGGCCGACCTGAGAGCCGCTGAGAATCACTTGGCCAAACCATAGAAGTTCTACACCTATGGAAATAGGAAGCCACGCTGAATATGGCAAAAGGTCATAGATAATAATGGCCAACGTGTTTTGAAATTTGATTTTTATTAAAGAAAATTGTACTAAAAAACCATTTAGACTTTTTGTATGGGTTCGGAGGCGCTTTCCTCTATGAGTTACGACTTACTTGAGACAATAATATTGAAGTATTCAAGCTGATTGGGGAGGGATGCTCCAATAAATCGCCACGCTCTATCAAAAGTTGGTTCAGAAAACTCAGCAGATTTGGTTGCTAAATGCGAAATATTTTATGAGGTCAAACCAGAAACAGATGCCGAGTTACAAGTTTTTAACTTGCAAACGACAACTGTTGGCGGTACGACTGTCGCATCCTGGTTGGTTTCAGCTCCCCTGAGCCCACCCTCCCATCCTCCCTTGTACGCTACACTTCGACATGTTTCGCATTTCAAATTGCGGACAACAAGTGACAGGCAAGAAGCTATAGAAGAACCGATAACCACAATCTATCGGCTGTAGCTGGCTCTCTCTCTCTCTCTCTCTCTCTCTCATTCACGGCGAGCAGCAATTTTACCTGCGTTTCCGTTTCCGTTCGATTCATTCGCAAATTGAAACTGCAACTGGCAAATGCCCAAAAACTCTATTATGCCAACAACTGGCTACAAATTGTCCAACTTAATTAAAGAAACGCTGTCATACTTTGCCAACGAGCCCGAGCGAGCCTCCGACACAGTGTGTGTCACATGTGTGTGTGTCTGTGTGTGTTTATGTGTGGCGGGGGGGCGGTTGGTCCTGGGGCCAGGCTGGGGTAGGCTCAACGTCTGCGGCTTTTATGCACTTCAACGTTGCTTTTTTTCGTTTTTTAATTTATTTTTTCTTTTTTTTCGGCAAAAAGGGGCAATTTCCGTGCTGAAAACGACAGCAGAAACAAATACAAAGGCTGGGCTATGGCAAAGCACAAGCCGGAATTGAAAACGCATCCTGGAAAAAAGGAGAAGGAAAACGGTGCGCGCTGCGTTTAATTGAAAACGCAAATTGGTCATCAATTAATTTGACATATAGACGCAGAGCGGTGCCAAAAACGTATAACTCTCGTATCGTTTGCAACTATAATGGTCCCATAGCCACGTTGCTATTCGTCGCTATTCCCCCGCCCCGATGCTGTTCCACACACACAACCAGAATGCCCCCAGATGCAATGCAATTCAAATAGAAAGCCAGCCATTTTTGGGATGAGAAATCTGCTGCCTGCCGGCTGCCTGGCTGGCTGACTGGCTGACTTTTTGCAATATATTCTCCAGATTTGAGCAGACACTAGATGAAATGTTATACTCGCACTTTGCTCTGGGTCTGGGTCTTGGTCTTGGACAACTACTTACTGCGCGACATATCCTGGTAGCAGCATCCTGCAAACATTTTTTTGTATTGCGAAAGATGTGTCAGTGATTCCCTCCCTCCTTACTCATTCTCGATTCTCCAATTGGAATTTTGTTGTGTTTGTTAAAAAATGGAAGGAGCCGCTGACTGAATGTGTTTTGCACTGAAGTAACTGAGCACGAGGTATCTCTTATAGTCGGAGTTCAGACTATAGACTTTGTTTTCATATATATTCCACCCTGTCCTAAGGCGAACCTGAAGATCTCTGAAGATGAACATTCAATCACCATGAATATGCAGATGGATGAGAAACCTTATTATTGGACATTTTTATATAAACTGTGTATGTATTCTTGATCAGCATGACAAGGAGGTTCTATATAGCTATGTCCGTCTGGCTGTCCGTTTCAACAATGAGATTTTAGAAGCCTTAAGAGCTACAATTCCGAATTTTGAACTAGGAGTTTGTTATATCTGCAAGCTGATTTAGCTCAAGATTCATCCAGCTCTTACAATTATATCTCAGTGATGCGATGTGGAGGCATAACTACCAAAATTGATACAATTTCGCTAAGATTTCCATACTAAAACTTCATTCTGGATATGTCGGCTGTAATATATAGTCGTCCGATCTAGTTCAAATTTGGCAAGCAGACTTAGAGGCTCATGAAACATATACAAACCGCATTTGACTTGATTTGGATGAAAAATAAAAAAGTTTCCCTTACTAAGCAATCCTAAACACAGCCAGGATAGCGCTTAGCGAGTTCATATGATCGCACTTGCATAAGACAGGTGCAAAAACATAAAAAACACAGCAAATTTCTTGAAAGCTTTTTACGCACAAATAAAGTAAAGCCTTAAAACATTTACTTCCCTAAATTCATAACCTCAAGACAAGCTCATATGTCTTAAAAGAGTCAGAAACGTAACATGAAAAACTTCTAGCTCTTCCTCTACAAGAAAGGGTATACAAATTCATTGGAAGTGTTTGATGGGATAAGGCTAATCCTGACAGCGCGGCAGCAAAACAAAACAAAACAAAATAAAACTAAAAACTAATTTTGTCATTTTCATGGCGTTGCAACTGACAAGTGACCGCCACCAGCAGCATCACCCTCGCCCCCGTCAGCGCCATCACCCTCTCCGTCACCCTCATCCTCCTGCCGAGACGGCTGGCATAAACAAAAATTTGTTTTCGGCAATATGCGCGTCGCGTATTTTGTTGCAAAAGTCTTGCATTAATCTAAATATTTGCATGCTTACGTTGCCTGGGATATGGCTAAGGATAACGATTGGTTTAGGGATAGGGATTGGGATCGGGCCAGGCAATGAAATTGTGTGCTCTGCTGTGCTGTGCTGCGCTCCTTTTTTATTTTTCGGCTAGCCTATTTGTTTATTTTCATCGTCACAGCCAAAAATTGTCAACGACTTTTGCGCGACGTCGGAGCGTTGCAATTTTTCGCAAAACTCGCATTTGAAATGCATTTCGTATGCAATGTTGACGTCGACAGACGACTATGAATTTCCATTGCAAATGCACAGCCAAGACAACGCCATGCTTCAAAATAATAATAACAATAATCATCATCATCATATCATCATCATCATCATCATCATCATCATTGGGGTGCAAAGTTTGGTTCATGAGGAGGAGAACGAGGAGGAGGCCTTGGCAGAAATATAAAGAAAACCCGCTTGATATATTCATAACCATACAAAACGTTTAAACGAATTGGAGAGATTTGCATAAGATATATATATATATGTAAAGAGAGTCCTTTGTATAGCAAGGATCTATTATAATGGCTGCTTCCTTTTCTTTATTTGAATCATGAGGAGAAGACTTAATATTCATTAGGAAACTTTATGTACTTCAAATTCTGCTAAGAGACCTATTTATTAGAGCGAGATGTTCCTTTTTGATGATACAACCTAGGCTTAGTCAGTCCAGATCATTTGTAGATCATTAACATATACATGTATATGGGTTCTTCTCAAAGTAGAATTGCATGCCAAACTGCACTAACGGAATCTAGAAGAAGTTTCATTAAATCGGTCCAGACCGGTAAACCAAATATTAGAGAAATTTGCAATATTCCTGATAGATTCGACAGTATAAGAGCAATGTATGGGCTACCTTAATTGCTAGTGGATAGCTTAAAAGTTAGTTAAGGCCAGGACGTGTGATTGCACTAATGTATGCAAAATATCTGGAAGTTGAGCTCATACCATTTTGAGAAGGAGTTCACAGGACATTTCAACATGATAAAGCTCAATTTCCTGCAACATTTTCGGTGTAACAAGCTGTCTGAGTCTTCAAAAAGAAACTGCAATAAGTTCTTGTGAAGCAAAGAGCACAAGTAGAATTGTCCTTCTTAAAAAACTAGACAAATTCATTGCAGCTACTCCAAAAAAGCAGGGCAACATAATTTTGTACTAAAATTATATTAAAAGAACATTTAACGTTTGGATTTCATTTACTATGAAGCAATTTTAACATAAACAAGCAAAGGATTTCCTAGCCTTTAGAGTGCTGATTGCGTGTTCAATTGTAATTTGATTTCCTGGAATGCTCAGATCATTCTGATACTCAATAGGATTGAATTCGATGGGATACTTCCAATCTAGCAATGCTATCAAGCTGTTTCATTACCTGAGGCAATGTATCAATGTATGTACTTATGATTCTGGTTGATAAAGTGCTTGAATATCTATGATTTTCCTACATAAACTGCACAAACTTTTGGCATACATTTGTATAGCCTCAGCTGGGACAATAGTGTCATGGCTGCTTAATTTTAAACCACCGCATTAAATCCTGTAACTATCGTTTGGTGACCCCTTGCAATTATTCTTGCCTTAATTCAACATTGTTTGTTATAGCCAAAGTCCTTACTTTCATAGTTAATGTTGTAAATATTCAACCCGATACACCTTTACTCTCCTACTACACTCTCTTGCCAGGCAGGCGACACACTCTCATTTAGAGTTTCGCTCCTCTGCTATAAATTGCAAAGTTGCTATAAACTTTTGTGCTCTGCTGGTTTGAGACCAAGCTATGGCCTACCTCTGCATCCACAATGCTCGCACAAAGGTGGGTAAAATTTTTGTTGTAGTTGGGTAAAGGGAAAGCGCATATGCATTTTGTAAGCAAATGGAATTGCAATAAATTTTCATTAAAACAGAAATCCCAACAAATTATTCTTAATCAAGTTTAATAGACTGTGCGTTGAAAAATTATAAAAAATCGATATATATTTATATACATAATAGTTTTTGCAAGATGACAGAGAAGTTGCTGAGGCAGAGAAAGCTTTGGTTAGATGTATTTTTCACAAACTACACCCTCATGATACATTTTAAAAGGGCTAATTTTGACAAACAACGTTACATTGAGGGATAATTTAAGGACACCAATAAGTGCTATCCATTCATCATGATTAACCATTGAACATTCATAAGATTTAGCATTTATGATATCAGAACGCAAGCTCACTTCCACAGCCATTGGGCTTATAATTCTCACCTTGTTCTAGAGCCAAGTTGCTATGTTGGCACCTCGCTAATTAGCTAACTTGCCTAAGCATAATTTGTATTACAAACATAAAACAATGAAATTTAGTTTTTCATTGTGAGGTCGGCTGTTGTTTTCATTTTCCAGCTGCTGATCCTGCTGCTGGTGCTGCTGCCTTTGCCCATTTAGCATTTAGCATTTCAATTTCCATTTCCGATTTGCAGTCGGCCAAAATGAGTTAAGCATTTACATGTTGAGCTTTGCCAAATTGGTTGCATTATACACGCACACACACACACGCACACATATTTGTACATACATACATATATGGCCGATAAACTGGAATTGCACTTGAAACTTAATTACGAAGTCAGGACTGGGCTAACTGGCAAGCAGCATTTCAAAACTCAAATACCTGCCCAAGCCAAAGCGGTAGCAACAACAACAACAGCAACAACAACTACCTTGGCCGCCATTTGTAGAGGCGTGTGTGTGTGTGTGTGTGTATTAGTGTGTGCACAAGCATGAATGCCAACTAAGTGTATCAATAATGCTGTCATGTATGACTTCTCTACACTACAAGAAAAAAAGAGAAGAGAAACAGAGCTTAAGTTTCTGGCTTGCGAAACCCAAAGTAATTCACAAATCTCTCATTATGGCGTGTACTTTTTCACCAGGCGAAGTCACGGCTTTCTTACGTTCGAAGCCCAGGCTAGATGCACCAGCAGTAGTACAGTAGAGTAGTTTAGTTGTATACGGATCATCGAATTCCTTCGACCATTGCTTGATAAAACTCAGAGCACCCACAACCTTATTAACGGTAATTGAAATGTGTAAATCAAATTTCAAGAAGGGGTCTAAAAGAACACAAAAGAGCTATCAACTGTGTCGATAACTTTGCATTTAGAATAGTTGAGACTTAGTAAGTTGACCTGACACCACGACTGCAAAGTCTCATGGTCATCTTGCAGCCTAAAGTGGGAGGAAGAATGGTTGAAGGACACGCAAAGTATACAATCGGCCTACATTAGTATACTAGAATGGGATAGTACCTGAAGCAGTTCGTTGATAAATAAGGTGAAGAGAAGCGGACCGAGGTGGCTACAGTGCGGAACCCCCTAATGTAACCCTAAGGGGCTTAGATAAAAAATATTTGAAGAAAAGTTTCTGATTTCTGAGATTAACAATCGGAAATCCATTGAAGAAGATAGGCTTGAAAGCCAACGAGAATCTTTGATCAGAATCAAGAATCAAATTTAATTCCGTTTAGAGAAAATTGAATTTGCCTTTTTCTAAAATGCTTACCGAAAATGGCTTTTCTAACAGTTACTCAATCTCTTTGTATTCGACTTCATATAGCTCGACGGACTGACACAACTGCCTCGACTGACTAGGAACTCTACAACTTGAAATCCACTTAGGAAGATAGAACCCAAGCAAGCCAAGGAGATCCAACTTGTCCAGCGTTTTATGTAAATTTCTAATTCATTGGGAAGATTTTGAAGTGTTAAGCAATGCTAAGCATTCCCTAGTTTTCGCTACTTCCAGAGGTTCTTATCCGCTGCTTTATTCTGAATGATTAGTTGCCACGCAGTGAAGCGTTATCCTTGAACAGTTGCACAATAAAGTCCTGTTGGATAATGCAGCTTTCTTGAATTGTTTTACCTTGCGGCACTCAATAATTCCACTCTCTCTCTCTCTCTCTCTCTCTCTCTCTGTCCAATGAATTGTCCCATCCCTCCACAAGAACCTTATCCTCTTCGATGGCTTCGCCCTCCATAATCTCTGTGCTTGGAATACATCTTCAAATCTCTCCCCCAGTGGCTCTCAGTGCAATGATGTTAAGCGAAATGCTAAAACATAGTTGCGCCAGCAAGAGCCACGCCTACATTGTCATCTCACCGGGCCCTCAAACCCCACTCCGATTGCCCGTCCACTTCACACACACACACACACAGACACACACACACACACACACACACACATACACGCAGACATTGAGCACAGTGAGTGTCCACTCAGTTATGTAATTAAGTGTCTTGTTAAAACGGAAATGGAATTTGGTTTTGCTTTTAATTTACATTAATTGCAGATGCATTTATGACCACACACAAATCCCTCCGCAAGCCATCCCACACCCACACCACCCACTCCCACCGTGATCCCTAATCCCAGGCCCCCCGCCCCGACCCGCTTCTGTCATCAAACTCTAACAGCCGCAGCTAATATATCTTGTAGCCATTTAATACTATAACAATTATGCAGTTCCAGTTCCAGTTAACCCAATCCCCCCACTGCCACTGTGTACCGCCCCCTCAGTATCATAGGCCATATTACAAACCCGCTGAAAAATGCATGACCTATCCATATGGCAGGACTCATGCGGCTATGTGTGGAAGGCAAAGTGATACAGTTCAGGCTTTTGGGCGCAGTTCAGTTCACAGTTCTCAGTTCTCAATTTCTCGTTAATCGTTTAGCATTAGGACACATGCAATATGCAGTGACCAACTGACCTGACCACGACCACGACCACGCCATCCCAGACCAGAACAGACCAGACCAGACCGGACCAAAGACCGCAGAGAGCAGTATCCAATGGTGAGTTATTTGCTGACCCAGTTGTACAAAACAATCGCTGCATGTATATATGTATTACCTGTCCAAGGTCTGCACCTCAATTGTTTATTCATGCCTCACATGTGGCATATACATACACACACACTCGCACTGGCACCATGTAGCCTCTTCATATTTTCACACAACAAATATTTATACAAAGTTTTTAAGTTTCAATGAGGGACGTCTCCTCTTACCTGAATGTGTAATTACAGGGCCAAGTCAAATGTCCTTGACGAGTGGGATGAACCCAGGTTTCCTTCACTTAGATAATCTCAAGCTTTGGTCAGGAAATGGTAATTTTCATAGGTTCTCTCCAACTGCAACTTAAATATGCTTTTATGTTTCGATGATAAAGCAAGCATCGGTGGTTTAAGGGTAGAATGTCCGCCTCCCAAGCGGGCGATCCGGGTTCGATTCCCGGCCGATGCAGCGTCTTTTTTTTTGTTTATGTGGATTAACTTGTTTTTATACATTCTTCAGTTGTAGCAGTAATATATCTACGCTCCATCGAGATCATCGGAGACCATCAAATTTGCTATCAAGCCTAACTTGAAGAAGAATTTGCTCAAATTTCAGCTAAAAAGTTAAGCCAAGTTTTTGCCAGCCTTTTGCCTTTAAGAGAAACAAGAGAGCTTTTTTGTTGTTATTGTTGTTGCTGTCTCTGAAACGGCCGGGCATGCAGAACATGTCAATGGTACTGAGGCATCTTCACTTGCCACCCAACCGTCATCACCCGATGTTCATTTGGCTGGCCACTCTGTGCATAGAAAGGCCCGTTTCAAGAAGGAAATCAAATTAAGTGCAACGGGGGCAGCGTTTTGAGCATACGCTATATCGAATTATGCATCCTTTTACTCCCCGCACGCACACGCATGCACACACACAAAGGGCAAAGTGGAAGAAAAGGTAAGGAAATAGCGAGTGAGAGGGCAGAGTCGAGTGTGGGAAATGCACTGAGTGTTGTACAGCGGATGGTCAGTCAGGTATGGTCCCTATGTGGGGCAATATATGTCCATACACTCTCTGACATGGATGGATACTGAGAACTCAGATAGGAACGTACACGATAACCCTTAGAGGCAGTAGCTATTGCTATTTTTGGACTGATGACTGCTGCAGCAAACACTGCAAGCAATCATTATCATACCAAATATTGTCTAAGATAAGTGGATAAGTGAGTGTGAGGAGACATATATAAGTCACTCCACCGCTACGTGAGAGACAAGGGTCACTTCGATTAAGCCCATAGGTCACATATCTGTCGACCAGAATTTGAGAGCCACAACCTGAAGATCTTAACCTCTGATAGACCCTAAGAGAAGGTATATTCTCAGTTAAAGCTATAATAACTGCGTCAAAAGTAATGCTACTATCGGATAGTCTCCTCAGCTTAGTATCTCCTAAAAGACTTTTGATAGGAAATTGTTAGTGAGCCAATTACATTTTTGAAACTGATGACTGAGGCAACGCGGTAGGAGGCAAGTGATTTGCCCTATTCTGAGAAGAACGCTTTCCTTTTGGAGCAAATTCATGCACTTCTGAGTGTGGAGGCCAGTTTGAGGATTGAAGAGCTTGTTCAAAAAGGGTCGGATTCAATAATAATTTAGATGAGGCTATCTCTAGCGCGTGCTTGAAGTTGAGTTTATATTCAGGATCTGGCAGATGCGGGATCTTATCATATCTTCTGTTACATTTGCAGTTAGGCGTAACGGCATCAATAACGATAGTATCGAAAGCACCTGCGATATTTTCAGCAGCAACCCTACATATGGCAGCAGCTTCAGTAGCTGCAAAAGACGCATATGAGGCCAATACGGCTTGGCAGCATCATGAATAGCGAGATCAGTGGATGCACTGTGCTGATTCGCTTCGGATTGGGAATCTAAACAATTGGTTTCTAATTAGCATTAGAGTAATCCGACAGGTTATGCAGCATTTTGAGTGATCTAAAGTGACCATTTGTTTCATGAAACTTAGCTTGTAGAGCTGTGAAGCCTTCAGATGCTGATTGAAACAATTGATTAGTCTGTCTCATAGAAGTAATCATGTCCATAGCAACAGTTCTACAGGTCCAGCATGTTCACTTCAGGAGCATATTTCCCTGTGTCAGGTCGGACACAGATTAGCAATAAGTCGACGTTTGGCGAGGAGTTTTTTTAGTTCTGTGAGTTCAGAGCTCGTGATTCGTGACCCGGAACTCATAGAAGGAGGATTTGTGTGTGTGTGTGTGTGTGTGTGTGTGTGTGTGTGTGTTGTGTGTGTGTGTGTGCGGTATATACTATTCTTCAGTTGGATTAGTTGCATTTTGTGAATTGTACAAAACTGTCAGTGACAGTGCATATTTTGCTTCTGCCCAACACTACACATTACGCTTCTCAGCACTGACTCATCCTCGATATTTTACAACACTTTTTTTCACCAAGTCGTGCGTCGTTGTCGTGTGCTCAAATTAGAAAAAAAAAAATTCCAATTGTAATCTGGAAATCTAGTTCCAATCCCTGTTGTAAAATTATTAAAATCGAGAAAAAAAGAAAAGGCGAAAAATGGTTGACAAAATGGAAATGAGCCTAGACGAAATAATCAAGATGAACCGCAGCGGTGGACGTTTTGCAGCTGGCGGTGCTCGTCGTGGTGGCGCAGGTGAGGCCGCCTCGGCTTGGAAGCCAGGCGCAACTAGCGGAGGAGGTGGCGTGCGCAAGAGTCGTCGCGGCGGCGGCTTTATCCAAAAATCCAAATTGGGACGAGGCGATGTGAATAGCGCTTGGCAGCGCGATATGACCGATGGCTCCGGCAGTACTGAATCTGGCCCCACACGTTTGATTGTTGGCAATTTGGATTATGGCGTCTCCAATGATGACATAAAGGAGCTTTTCATCTCCCTTGGGCCGCTGAAGAAGGCTGCAGTGCATTACGATCGTTATGGTCGCTCATTGGGGACCGCTGATGTAATTTTTGAGCGTTTTCCTGACGCAGTGAAGGCCATTAAGCAATACCATGGCGTGCTTCTGGATGGCCGCCCCATGAATATACAACTTGCCATTTCCGACGTTGCAGTCCTTACCCGTCCCGCTGGGTATTTCAAGCGTGGGTATTTCAAACGTGGTGGTGGCCGAGTTGGTGGCACCCCGCGACGCCTTGACTTCAACCGTCCAGCTGGTGGTGGCAATCAGCAACGCGAATGGGAGGCCAAGCCCACTGCCAAGGACCTCGATGCTGAATTGGACACTTACATGGGTCAGCTGAAGATCTGAAAATCAAGAAAAATAGCTATAGTCTGAATTAGTCACAAATAAAAAGAACGAAATCATATTCTTAATTCGAACTTTTGAACTTTAACTGGAACTGGAAGCAGCTGCGTTTCACTTCGACGTAAGCAAATTCAATGCAATAAAGGATAGAGATGATGCTTACTACATTTGGAAACGCCTTAAAGCGTCTGTGTATTTCCTTTGTTATAAGAAACTGAGAAACATAGTCAAAGGTAAGATCAACTCTGCTAAGCTTCTATCTGTTGGATTAAGCTAAGGATCCGAATTTGTATACACAAAATTATAACTAGAAAAGGTCCGAGGAAGTCCTACATGAGGAAGTCTCCTTCACCTTCTTCTATGTCTATGTTTATCGGATGAAAAACAAGAAAGCAAGGCTCGCTTCGGCTTACCGAAGCCTATATACCATTCACATTGTAAAAATATAACCTAGATCTAGATCTAGATCAATTTTGGTCGATGGCCTTAGGGCTACAGTGGATACAGTGAATACAAGACGAATTTGTTTTGATTTGGATGACAAACAGAAAAGTTCTGCTACTAAGTGTTCATTCCGGAACGATCGGTTATACGGGAGCTATATGATATAGTTGTCCGATCTGGATGATATTCAATCTTAACCTGCGGGCAGACAAAAGAAGCAGCTGGTAAAAATTTCAGCTGTGTAGCTTTGGGACTTCTGAGATCTTGAAACAGATGGATGGACGGACAGACGGACTCCCCTTGTCATGCTGATCAAGAATATATATCTATATATATCATCTAGCACATTGGGTTAGAGTTTTAAAATGATTAGGTAGACTGACATAAGAAGACGTTGTGAAGCTAGCTAGCTTCTCATGATTGACTCTGGCAGGCCATGAAACAGTCTGTAAAGTCAGCTAAGCTTCAATTTTTGTCTTTTGTTATCAGTTTTGTGTGGCTGCTGAAATCATGGAATCCGACGGACTCCTAAAAATATTTCCAATTGCAGCTGATGAAACAAATCCCAACCCAACAAATAGAAATATCAGTAAAAAGCAACTGAATGTCCTTTCAGGCCACATTGATCATATGACTTCTCCGTCGGGGAGTGGCTCTATTTGCCATTTTTGCTTCGATATAGATATACAGTAAAACTGGCTTAGGATCGGCGATCTTAACAAATCTGTAGTTAACCAATCTTTAATCTTGGTATAAATTAACCATTGAAAGGCAAACGAAATAAAGTAATTGCCTCATCTGCATGGGAGGGGAGGAAGGATGATGGTGGGGTGCAGGAGATGTTAGGAAATGACTGTCGAGTGCTCTTATGGGGGAACTCGGCATAGCGGCATGACGAAGTAGTAGTTGCTGTTGTTGTTGTTGTTGTTGTTGGTATGGCATGTGTCCAAGGCCTACACATACACCAATCATCAGCCACCCACAGTGCCCCCCCTCAGCCATTAGATGTGAAAGTGCCAACTTCCGCATTCTTGTGCACACACACACACACACACACACACACACAGAGATGAAAAGAATGTGGATGAGAAGAGGGAGGACTTGTGAAAGGGAAGTGTTGGCTAGGGCTACTGGGAATCAGAATTGGAATCGGAATCGAACTACACTTGTGCCCGCCCGCCCTGTGTCGCTGGTTAAAAGCATGTCAAATTTTTTCACACACAGAGACAGAGGCGCGCGAGATCGCATGTGTCTGTGATGCGGCTCGATTGAATGATTGAGAAATTAATACACACAAGCACACATGTATGCAAACGATACATATATATATATATATAGATATATGTATATATAAATATGTATATAGCAAGTGCTCGCGGGCGCGGCGGAGGTCTGTGAAAATTATTCCATTTCATTTTACAACTGAATGCAAATTACATACTGTAATTTCCTGCAAGAAAGCAAGAAATGAAGCGAAATGAAATGTGGCGCACACACACACAAATGTACATACGTACACACAAGTGTGCGTGTGTGTGCAACAAATGTATTTGCAGCAAGCGGAAATAAAAATAAATTCGAAAAGTTAATATTAAATGTGCCACATTGGAAACATATTGTGTGCTCAATTCACGCTGCCCCACTGTGCCTCTATCCCACTCTCCATCTCCATCTCCATCTCCATCTCTCTCTCTCTCTTTGGCTGTCTGTGCTTCACACTTGCTATCTCTGTTGCGTGTGTGTGCGTGTCTGCTTACACTTGGAACAAAATGTACTAAATATTTTACATTTCATTCAGCTCTTCTAGGGACAACAAAGAACAGGAAAATACCAGAAGGAAAGCTAGAAGAAGAAGAAGATAGCTAGAAGATATCAAAAGAAAGAGAGAAAACATGTTGAAAAGAACGTTTGGGTCAGAGATGATCAACAATAGAAGAAGGCTAAGGTGCTCTAAACCGACCTAGCTTATCTTAGTACCCTGAGTCTAATCAAATTTGGTCTACCCATGTGGAGATTACTTCTCGGGAGACTCATGGATAACAATAAGCAGCGAAGGACTCTTTCTTTCTTAGTTTCTTATCAAATTGCTTCTTATATACCTTAATTCCTACATACATTCATACACAAATCAAGTAAGAATGAGACAGTTGAATACCCTAATAAACCCTGATATGATATTGTTTTCCTATCTGAATAAAATTGGGTTGAAAAAACACATTCTGAGTCTGCATACCAAATCTGTTGACTCTAGCTCTTATAGTCTCCAAGATCTAAAGCCCCCAGGGGCTATGATTGCAAAGCTCTAATATAGATCTTCTTAAGTAGATCTTCTTCACTACAGCAAACCTCTCTACCCGTTTCTCTCAGTGCATTCTCCAGCTCTTCTTTTGCCAGCTCTATCGACTACGCGAGCAGCTCGCTTCGCTGACGCTGATTTTCCACATGCCTAGCAGACAACAAGGCTGACAGCCCCTCTCCCGGTCCCTTCACTTATACCCAAACCGCCGCAGCCCTTTCAAATGTTCTGCCCCGTCCCGGGCTCCTGCCTTTTGCTTACCAAACACCTCCTTTAAGCCACACAAAGCGACACACATTAAGACACAGGCGCCGCCGGGCAGTGTTTCACTCCCGTCCCCCCGTCCCCCCGTACGCAGGCGGCACCCACACACAGCCTATCGCTATGACTATGACACGCCGCCTGCTGGCCCACCCAGACCTATGCCTGCTCCTCTGTCAGCTGCCCCCCCTTTGCGTTAACAATTGCTGCGCATTTTCAGCGCCGTTTACTTACATTTTTTACTCTGGCTTTTATTTTGGTTTTTCATTTGCTTTTCTTTTTTTTATTTTTCGGTTTCTTTTTGTTGTTCGCTTCGTGCATTTTTACAATTTTTATATATGAATATATGTATGTGTGTGTGTGTGTGTGTATGTGTGAGTGTGTTGGGGCGCATTTTCATTGCATTTTTATTCCTTTTAATTTGAGCGCCATTTTTTGTGCTTTTTCTCATTTTTTCTCATTTTTTTTGTTTGTTTTTTTATTTTTTATTTTTTATTTTTGTTGCTCTTCTTTTTTTGCACTTGCAGTTAATTTTTTATTGTTATTATTTTGATTGTGCCAGCCGCTGCCTGATTTTCACTCGCTCTCCCCCCACCACACCCTCAATTTTGTGGTTGTTGTTGTTGTTGTTGTTGTTGTTCTTTTAGTCAACGCGTAAAATATGCTTAAATATTTTAAATTTAATCACACGCCTCACTGACTTCGGCAAATACGTCAATGCATATGCAAACAAATAATGTGAATGTGTGGCGGCATCAGCGCGTGGAGGGGGGGTCGGGGGTCGGTAGCGGCCAGCTTGCCTTTGGGGCAAACGGCAAAAAAGGTGTAGAAAAACAAGGGTCGTCGTTTGGTATGTCAATTGCTGGTTCGTGGCAAGGGGTGCAAGGGTGTGCGTGTGTGTGTGTGTGTGTGTGTGGGGGGGGGGGGGGGGGATACCAGCCGCCTATTAACAGTTATTTAAAGTTGCAATGGAATTGAAAAGTTAAAGGAAACATAGAATAGCTGGATAACTGTGCTGCATCCTTATGCAGACATTCTATGTTTCCTTCATCTCTTCCTTGTCCATTTCCCATTTCCACTACAGGCACACACACACACACACACCCACACTCCCACCCACACACAGACCTGCTGTAACTTCAAGCAGTATATGAGTGAAGGCCAAACTGCTTCCACAAGCATCGGTGGTCCAATGGCAGAATGTCCGCCTCCCATGCGGATGGTCCGGGTTCGATTCCCGGCCGATGCAGCGCGTCTTTTTTTTTTTTTTTTGTGGATTAACTTGTTTTTATATCTATTTTATTTGTAGCAGTGCATTTTGTGAATTGCATAAAACTGGCAGAGACAGTGCATCATTCTGTTCAACACTACCTATATCCCTTTGTAGCACTGAGTCATCCTCGACATTGTACAGGACTTTTTTTACACAAAACTAAGACTGTTCGTTTTCGTGAAACAAAATTTTAAGCCCAATTCTTATTGTTCATAAATTGCGAAATCAAACTCTAATCTCTGTTATACAATTGCTGATCGCGAGAAACCAAGCAAACGCAAAAAATTTTGAACAAAATGGAAATGAGCTTGGACGACGTTATTAAGATGAACCGCAGCGGTGGAGCAGGCCGTCCAATTGGACGTTTTGCAGCTGGCGGTGAGCGTCGTGATGGCGCAGGTGCGGCCGCCTCTTCTAGGAGGTCAGCCTTAGCTAGTAGAGAAAGTGGCATGCGCAAGGGTTCTGGTGGAGGCGCAAGTGGCGGCGGCATCACTCAAAAGTCGAAGTACGCACGGGGCGATGAGAACAGCGCCTCGAAGCACGATATGGACGATATGTGTGATGCCGCCTCGCCTTTAAAGCCAGCCCCTGCTAGTGGAGAAAAGGGCGTTCTCAAGGATTCTCGTGGAGCCACTAGTGGCGGCACCAAGCGTGGTAACGTTGACAGTACTGGATCCGGCCAAACACATTTTGTGTCCTCCCCTCAACACCACGCATTACCTTTTACAACTCGTTTGTGTGTGAATTATTTCATTCGCAATAATTTTAAGCATTAATTGCAAAAACGAACTCAAATCATTACAAACTCTAACAAAATAAATGTTGGACAACATTGAAATTTAAAACGGACATTAAGGAGCAATTCAACGCATTTGGGCCGATGAAGAAATGGCAGGGAAATAGCGAGTGAGAGGGTAGAGTAGAGTGTGGGAAATGCAGTGAGTGTTTTGCAGCGGATGGTCAGCCAGGTATAGTCCCTATGTGGGGCAATATATGTCCATACACTCTTTGACATGGATGGAAACTGAGAACTCAGATATGAACGTACACGATAACCCTTAGAGGCAGTAGCTGTTGCTATTTTTGGACTGATGACTGATGCAGCAAACACTACAAGCAATCATTATCATACCAAATATTGTCTAAGATAAGTGGATAAGTGAGTGTGAGGAGACATATATAAGTCACTCCACCGCTTCGTGAGAGACACGGGTCACTTCGATTAAGCCTATAGATCACATATCTGTCGACCACAATTTAAGAGCCACAAACTGAAGATCTCAACCTCTGATAGACCATAAGAGAAGGTATATTCTCAGTTAAAGCTATAATGACTGCCTCAAAAGTAATGCTACTATCGTATAGTCTCCTCAGCTTTGTATGTCCTAGAAGACTTTGAACATTTTGATAGGAAATTGTTAGTGGGCCAAAAACATTTTTTAGACTGATGACTGAGGCAACGCGGCAGGAGGCAAGTCATCTGCCCTATTCTGAGAAGAACGCTTTCCTTTTGGAGCAAATTCATGCACTTCTGAGTGTGGAGGCCAGTTTGAGGATTGAAGAGCTTGTTCAAAAAGGGTCGGATTCAACCATAATTTAAATGAGGCGATCTCTAGCTCGTGCTTGAAGTTGAGTTTATATTCAGGGTCTGGCTGATGCGGGATCTTATCATATCTTCGGTTACATTTGCAGCTAGGCGGGACACAAATATAGATTTCCTGGAAGCAACAGCGGGTGCAACTGCCGATAGTAAGATGTTAGAAGCAGCGACACCAGGCGTAACGGCATCCATAACGATAGTATCGAACGCACCTGCGATATTTTCAGCAGCAACCCTACATATGGCAGCAGCTTCAGCAGCCGCAAAAGACTCATATGAGGGCAATACGGCTGCGCAGCATCATGAATAGCGAGATCAGTGGATGCACTGTGCTGATTCGCTTCGGATTGGGAATCTGAACAATTGGTTTCTAATTAGCATTCGAGTAATCCGACAGGTTGTGCAACATTTTGAGTGATCTAAAGTGACCATTTTGTTTCATGAAACTTAGCTTGTCGAGCTGTGAAGCCTTTAGATGCTGATTGAAACAATGGAATAGTCTGTCTCATAGAAGTAATCATGTCCATAGCAACAGTTCTCTACAGGTCCAACATGTTCACTTCAGGAGCATATTTGCCTGTGTCAGGTTGGACACAGATTAGCAATAAGTCGAGGTTTGGCGAGGAGTTTTTTAGTTTTGCGAGTACAGAGCTCGTGATTCGTGACCCGGAACTCATAGAAGGAGGATTTGTGTGTGTGTGTGTGCGTATGTGTGTGTGTGTGTGTGTGTGTGTGCGGTATATACTATTCTTCAGTTGTATTAGTTGCATTTTGTGAATTGTACAAAACTGTCAGTGACAGTGCATACTTTAGTGCTGACCAACACTACACATTACACTTCTCAGCACTGACTCATCCTCGGTATTTTACAACACTTTTTTTCATCAAGCCGTGCGTCGTTGTCGTGTGCTCAAATTAGCCAAACTAATTCCAATTATAATCTGGAAATCTAGTTCCAATCCCTGTTGTAAAATTGTTAAAACCGAGAAAAAAAGAAAGGGCGAAAAATGGTTGACAAAATGGAAATGAGCTTAGACGAGATAATCGAGATGAACCGCAGCGGTGGACGTTTTGCAGCTGGCGGTGCGCGTGGTCGTGGTGGCGCAAGTGGGGCCGCCTCGCCTTGGAAGCAAGGCTCAACTAGCGAAGAAAGTGGCGTGCGCAAGGGTCGTCGCGCAGGCGCCAATGGCGGCGGCAACATCAACAAATCGAAGTATGTACGGGGCGATGGCGCTAAGCGTGGCAGCGGTGGCCGTACTGGAACTGGAACCACACATATAATCATTGACAACTTGCATTATGGTGTCTCCAATACGGATATTACTGAGTTATTCAAAGTCCTTGGGCGGCTGAAGAAGGTGCAAGTGCATTATGATCGTTCTGGTCGCTCACTGGGAACAGCGGATGTAGTTTTTGAGCGTTTTAATGACGCAGTGAAGGCCATTAAGCAATACGATGGCGTGCCTTTGGATGGCCGGGCCATGAACATACAGCTTGCCGCTTCCGTTGGTGATGTCCAGCGTCCAAGATCTTCGTACAAACGTGGTGATGGTCACGTTAATGGCACCCGCGGTGGCTACAGGCGTCCAGCTGGAGGCAAGCCCGCTGGTGGTGGTGGCAATCAGCGACGCGAACCCCGTGCCCCAATCACTGCCGCGGAACTGGATGCTGAGTTGGAGTCTTACATGAATGAGGTGTAAGAATCAAGGATAAGAGCTCTAGTCTGAATTAGTCCAGCCAACCAACAACTTGAATCCAATCCAATCCAATAAAAATCCAACAAAAATATTTGTTGACTTTTAATGTGTTGTTAATTGGGACATGGGATGAGATAGTTAAGTCTCTTTCGGACTCATGAAACATTGATACTTTCCATACCTCATCCCGTTGCAAGATTTCAGAACTAGAACTAGCATCCTGTCCAATGTTTGTCATTCCCACTGCGAAGACAACTCCGAAGCAGGAAGCACAGGTGTTTGCTAATTGGCATTTTTGTTTCTGCTAATTCAATTTGCATGGCAATGAGGTGGACCTATTAGTATGTATGTATATACCCCTCCTCCTCCTCCTCCTCTACCCAACCTATGCGTGAGGTTTCAATTTGAAAGTGTTGTTGTTGTTATAGTTGCTGCTGGTGGTGTTATTATTATTATATTTTGGCATGATGATGATGATGATGATGGCATGACGTGGTGGCCATTTTGCTGAAATGCTTTGTTTAACACCTTCACGTGATTCCTGCATTTATTAAATTGCTTTCGTACTTTGTTGCCGTTTCCGTTCAGTGTGTATGGGTATGTATGTGAGTGCGACTGCGAGTGCGATTGTGTGTGTGTGTGTGTGGAGCTGCACGAAAAACAAAAAGCATGCGACTTGTTGTTCATATAGGTGGTGTGGTGTGGTGATAGATGGGCAGAGGTGCGGCAGAACGACCACATCTAGGCGCACAATAACAATAATGAGGCATATTTACAAATGCATCACCCTATGCCCCTGCCTCTGCCCCTGTGCCCATCCTCATCACTACGCAAATTTGTCTTTTAAATTATGCGCATCTCTTGCCGCTAGGCGGCTGGATTGGTCGCGGTCGAGGTTGGATCAAGGGGTTTACGTGTGTGTGTGTGTGTGTGTGTGTGAGAAACACGTGCTTCTGAAACTCGAGCGCTTTTTAAAATGCGACGCATGACTTTCATTTCACGTTGTTTACTTCGCTGGCGGCCGCGTGATTTTCATACTATCTGGCGACTGCAGCGGGTGATGGGTAGGAGCAGACTGAATGTCTGCGGAGTGGTGATTGGGGGGAGCAGCTGTAGCCGAGGCAGGAGGCGGCGAGTTCGCGACACGAAGCGGCACGTGTCAACAGTTGGAAAATGGGTTTTTAAGGCGCCGCAACGTATGCTACAGTTTCTGCTTTTCTACAACTTTTGTTTCAATTACCCTTACCTGTTACCACTCTCTCTTTCTCCCTCCCTCTCTCTCACTCTCACTCTCTCTCTCTCTCTCTCGCTCACTATGTGACTCTGCATTTGCATGCCTTGTCACGCCTGCTTTTGGGGTCGTGACCCCCACACACTTTGGGCAAATAACTTTGTTGATATATTTTTATGAGTATGTGTGTGTTTTTAATACGTGTGACCAGTGTTGAGGGACTTGCGGTTACTTTTTTCTTCCTTTTTCTTTCTTTGGGGGAAATGAGGTGGCTATCAGATTTATGCGGCACTTTGGGAATTCGAATCAAATGGTGGATGATGAGACTTTGTAGTGATCATTGATGGGGAGAACAAGTAGATGAAGCATTTTCAAACGAAAAACTATCAAGTTGATGGCCGAGAAGCAGGGCTTATGAATCGTCAGTTGCAGGATTTAGTTTCCATATATCAAAAGAAATTAATGAGAGCCTCAAAAGCTAGTTATGGTTCTGGTCTTATAGAGAAGATACATTTGCCATTCCCTTTTAATAATCAGTAAGTGTCTGGACATAGCGTTCTGTCCACCTTATGATCTCTTGCCAAATCATAGGCAGTTCAAAGTTCCTATGAGATCTTCCCCAAGTCCACATCTATATGGATTTCTAGCCTGTGCTTCGAGCGTAACAATGCCCGCGGCTTGGTATCGTGGCTCCACTTGAACGTGCAGCGCATATATTCAATGCGAGTGCTTTTATCACTTGGTTGCAATTGAGTTAGTCTTACTTTTTCTTCGGTTGGACAACTTTTCACCATGCCAATGGCTTTCTGAACTTACTGCACAGTCTCTATAACACCGTGAGCCTGCTGCTGTAGCAACAATAACGAAATTAGTGGCAGCCGCAACTTTGCATTCAAACCACCCACCCCCCACACACGACACACGCCCAAACCTGACAGCCAGAATGGTTCTCCATTCCCTTCCCCACCGTCCGCAGTCGATGTTCATTAGAGCAAGGGACCCCAAGAATGCAACACCAACAATTCTTTGTCATATTTTCTAACATGTGTTTGTGTGTGTCTCTCTCTCCCTTTGGCGTGTGTGTGTGTGTCTGTGTGTGTACGTGGCATATTATACACCTAAATGCCTCCGGAGCCATTTGACTCCGATTTCGGTTTGTGGCCAAGTGAAATTTATATGCCCAGACATAATGAACTTAAAGCACTTGCACGTACCATCATCTTCAGCTCCAACTCTGCCACACCGCAATAGCAGTCAAGTGTCCTCTGCATATGTGTGTGTGTGTTTGTGTGTGTGGATTTTGGAAACATTTCACTTCGTACTACGGACAAAGTGCAGCAGTTTGGCTCGTTGACTTGGCCGGGCTCTTTTGGTCCTCCAGGCGCTTTTTGGGCCTGCTAAGTCAGCAAAAGTGAGTTGATGGGGAGGGGAGGGGAGGGGAGGGGCCAAAGGCAGACGCAAACAGAAGCCTTGAATGGTTTCTGCCCCTGCAACAAAACCACAATGCTGCTGTGGCTGCCGCCAATGCAGTTTGGTAATACATAAACTAAATAACTGTGAGTGTCTCGCACAACTCCACACTATACCCCCCCCTCCCCTTTCTAAGCCCTACGTTGCCGGCTCACTCGTTCCCTGTATCTTAGTGCAAGGGAAAACAGCATGAAAATCATATTATAAATAAATTATGCAATTATAATTACACAAGAAAACTACTTGGGGCGAAACAACTTTACACACAAACACACACACACACATATATATATATATATATATATAATATATAGAGTGCCAGCAGCATCAGTGTGCGTATAAGGGCGAAACAATGAAAGGCGGCAGGCATATACTACATATACGAGGGTATATCAATTAGTTTCTTACAGAAGTCAACGGCATGGAAAGGCGGTGTTCCTCTCATCGAAATCTCATGAATTTGATTGCGTTATTCTAAGGGAGTTGGCAGGATACGAAGTAAAATACATGTAAATTAACTGAGTAACGGGTATGTTGTAGAAGGAATTTGGTTTTCTTGGTTTATCATTTCTATTTTGATGAGAAATTTTCAAACATTTCTTCTTGTCCTTGCGAATTTGTTTCTTTTCTATAAACAAAAAACTTAGTTTAATTTGTTATCTGATCGAAGATATTAAGTTTTACGAAGTAAATAGTCAAGGATTGATGCACACAAACAGTTGTTCATTTGTCAATCACAATTTTGTCATTGAAATTAACTAAAATATACAAAAATATACTAGAATACTTAAGCATCCTTTTGGTTTTTTCTGGGTGCTTTTATAGTAGAAGTGCTCTAAGTTTTGAACTCCTGCTTGCCTTAGTAAAATTCAAATAGAGAAGATAACTTCCGCTCAAATTTGGGCTGAACTAGGGCTTCCCGTTACTGAACAAGGAATATTGAGTACATCAGTTCCATCCTTAATGCCATTTAAATGTGCCGAAACCTCCTAAACCAAAAATGCTGTAAAATGAACAAGTTCTGAAATGACGAACTCTGATATTAAGTGATGAAAAGCAGTTTCATAGAGTTGGTTCAGACCCGTACAACAGATATTAGAGAGGACTACAGGATCTCTTACGGTTAGGGCGGCTTTTATTGCTACTGGAAAGTTATACCAGGACAAATGAATACACAAACATGTGTGGACTTGCTGGAAGGTGAACTGATAGCTTTTGTACAAGAATTATATGGCGACCGTTGCGTATTTCAGAAGGATTCACTTTGCTTGGCATGCAATGGCGTACTTCGACTCGCACAACATTTCGCTGTTTAGCAGTGGCCGACTTTAACTGCGGATCTAAGTCCAATTGAGGATCTGTGGGACATTCCTTCTGCCAACATTTATGCAGCTGCAAAGCAAAAGGAGTCCTTCAAGCAGCTAAAAGCTGCAATTGCAAGGGACTGGGCAAATATACCATTGTCCGTTCTACAAAACTTGCCAAAATGGTTGCAAGAACTTCTAAAAAGCAAAGGCAAAGGCAATACTAAATTTGTCCTTAAACTACATTTGCAGCCTTATTTTCACTTAAATTTAATAATCATCAGACAAATTCAAATTTGTACAAATATCAATTTTCTATAAAACATTTTTAAGATATTTTTTCAATTATCAAAATAATCTGTATTAAATTTTTTGATTTTTCAAATTTCACGTTCATCATCAACTGAAAACACAAAGTCCTACCAGAAAATCCAAGCGGAAGCAATGCATAAATATCAGATTTACTGAGATAGATTGAACAAATGTCCACAAATGTGATGCAGATAGCAATGGGAATGTGGAATTGGAACACTTGCACAGATAGATTGAGCAAATGTCCACAAATGCTATGCAGATTGCAATGGGAATGTGGAATTGGAACACTTGCACAGATAGATTGGGCAAATGTCCACAAATGCTATGTAGATTGCAATGGGAATGTGGAATTGGAACACTTGCACAGATATTGTAATATCTTCAAATGTAATTTCCTTTCCAATAACTAATTGATAAGCCCTCGTTCTTACATAGATTTACTCTCTTTGCCTAGCTCATGGCTTTTGCTGGAAAAATGCTCCCAAGCTGAAAGTTGTCATGCCAAACGCGTGAAGGATGCTTTTGTGTCTGAGTATGGTGCATGTGTGTGTTTGTGTGTGTGTGTGTGTCGACCGTTACTTAGTTGCAGCAACAGCCCCTTCACTCTGCCACACAACTAGCACAAGTACAGGAAAATAATTACATTTTACGTGTTCCTATTAATATAGCTGAGTTTTTAGTTTTCCTTTTTATTTTATTTAATTTTTTTGTTTTTGTTTTTCTTTTCCCCATTTCTCTCTGGCATTCCAATACATTTTGTTGTTTCTTTTCTTTTCGTTCTCAGGTGATGGTATTTCGTTGCTCCACATGTCGTTTAATACCATTCACAAAATGGTATATCGATATGGTCAAGAAGTTGGTATTTCCACTCCTATATGTATATATATTCTAGTATTAATCAGAAGCCACATCGATGTCTGCCCCGATTTAGTTGTCAAAGTTGATTTTTTACCCCTTGAACTTTTTTATTGGATTTCATCACTTGAGTTGAAAATCCAGGAATATTTAATTGATTCCGTTCGCTGTTAGTCAAAGAGGCAAAGAGGTACAAAGACAAATTCAATAAGGTTTCCAATTAAAAGATCCAAATTCTTACAGACAATCCAACTAGTTGCTTACGATGAGTTCTAAGGGAAAACGCTTCTCCCACCCAGACTCGCTGGGGAAGCAGCCGTGGAGGGCCTGCAAGTCCAAGACCAAGATTAAGGTTGATGGCGTTCGACCAATGGAGGCCCCTGAAACCAAAGAGGCTGAAACCGAGGCTACCCAAACTGGTGAAGATTCCACATCAGCTTGCCCAAATGTGACTGGCAATCCTAGGAAGAAGAATGAGAAGAAGAAAATTGAGAACAAGCAGGACGAGGATGATGACAGTGATAATGTTGGTGGTGAATATTATGAAGTGGAACGAATTATCAGCCATTGCATGCGCAATGGACGCACTGAGTATTATGTTAAGTGGAAAGGCTTTCCCGACGTCTACAATTCTTGGGAGCCACGTCGCAATATACGGTGCCTCGAACTAATGCGTGATTATATGCGCAAGCCTCGTGCCCTGGCACGCTCTTACGTCACTAGCATAGAGTGACCTCCCCCGCGCATAATTTGTACTTGACTTTATATTTGATCTATTTGAAAACAGCAAATATATAATACAATATATAAAGCAATGAACAGAATCCAAGTGTGCCTTTCCTTTCATATTCATTCAATGTCATTCGTCATTCGTCATTCGTCATTAGTCGTTAGTCGTTAGTCAGTCACAGATAAAATCGTCGTCTAGATTTCTACTATAAATTTTACAGTTTTGCTTTTGAAAATGAACTGCGCTGTGTGTAAGAACAGGCCGCTCTCGCCTTTTTCCGATGACGCGGAGCGTCCGAATGGCTTCTACGTGTGTTATAATGAGCATTACCAGTGCAAATCGTGCGAAGAGCGTATTCCTGGCATATGCCGCATCTGCGGGGATCCGACTTGCTTTGTCTACATTCGCCTTACGCTTGCCACTTCTGAGGGGAAGATTCCGGACCTGGAGCCGAATGAATTGTTATCCACCATTGACTCACTTGGAACCAAGCTGAAGGCCAACCATCAGCCGAAGCCAGCCGGCGAGCGTCCATATAACGCTATATCCGAAGTTTGTTCATCGAAGGATTTGCCATCTTGCCATTCTCCCACTGAAAAATACTCACGGAAAGCATCCTTAATGCATAATGATAAGCCGAAAGGTTTACAAACTCAAACCCATGATTGTCCCAACGAAGACAGCTTGTCCGATCTCGATCTGTTGGGAAGCTCGCCGAGAACCATTTGGCAACAGGAGCGGTGTGTTCACGACTTCTGGTGGCTTAACAAGCGCAACTTTGCTGACCGATCGGAGGGAAATCTCTGCAGAAGCTCCAACTCCCTGGACATTGGTGACAGAGCCAGACATTGCCCACCTAAACGAAGTCAGTCGCTGGAGCTCGTAAGGTCGGAGGAACAAGAAATCGCAAGCTCCAACGAGCCAAACGATCAGCCAATGCTAGAGCCACCTCGAGAAGATATACAGTCTGTGGCAGAATTCAACCAGTCATATGAATCCCTGTGCATCCTAGAGCTACCTCGAGAAGATATACAATCTGTGGCAGAATTCAACCAGTCAACGGAATCGCTATGCATTCTGGAGCTACCTCAAAAAGATATACAGTCTGTGGCAGAATTTAACCAGTCAATTGAATCGCTGCGCATCCAAGAGCTACCTCAAGATGGTATGAAGTCTGTGGCCGAATTCAACCAGTCAATTGAGTCGCTGCGCATCCTAGAGCTACCTCAAGAAGATGTGAAGTCTGTGGCAGCGTTCAACCGGTCAAATGAATCCCTGTCAACATTTCAATTAGATCAATCCAAGTCCAAGGCTCAGCCCAAGCTAGAGTCACTGAAGTTGATGGATCAATCCTTGAACTCTGTTGAGCCAGCCACATCACTCAGTCTGACAATGTCGGAGGCTTCCAAGCCCAAGCCAAAAATGAAGCCCAGCTTCATCATACATGAAAGCTATTCAAAGGAGCGATGGTTAAAAAAGTGGCGCAAGTCAAAACTTCGGCTCTTGCCGCGCCTGAAAGAAGTGGATGCCCAGGCAGAGTTAATACACGGAGAGCTTCAGCCACTGGCTGAAGCTTTTCAATCAACACTGGCACCGACGATTGAGGCATTCACACAAAAGGAGGGCGGATGGTGCACCTTTTATGGTTACCCCTACCTTCGATACCTGGGCGGACCCTCGGAGATGCTTAGCTCTGAACCGTTGACTGTGGTGTCTACCTATGACAATGCCGTGAAGTATGCTGCCTTCGCCATATCCTTAGTAAACAGACCGAGCTGGAGGGGCGTGGAGTGGTGGAGCCACCATACACAGCTGGTGCCCTGTCCGAAAATCTTCATCGAATCGTTGACGCTCGAAAAGGGCAAAATGAATGAGCTGCTTAAACTTCCAGTTTCTCTTAAGCAGCAGAACTTCAGTAGTTTTTCCAGCCGGTGTCCGGAGCACCTGTGCGGGCATTCGCTGTGCCTTCGAAATATAATGGATCACTTCATAACGACTCACCGTCACTGGACCGTGGACAGCCTGCAGCTGGGCGAACGTAAATGCTTCTGTGTGGACCTTCGCCTCACGCGCCGCTGTAAGCCCAAGTGCCACGCCCTACTACTGTTGGAGAACACCGTCACCGACCTGGGGGATGGAGTGCACAGCAGCAAGCTGCCCATACTGGTGATGAGCATGCACGTCCACCTTTACGACCTGTGTGCCCCGTCAACCGAGAGCACCGATCCTAATTTCAATCGCGGCTACCCAAACCAGCTGCTGACATTGGTGTGGGCCACCACGCTCACCTCGAGCCATCTGCCACTGACGACCACCATTTCGCTTTGGCCCCATGGAGTGGCTGATGATGGGGACAGGCAGGCTGTAGAATGTCTCCACACATACACCGGCAAGGTGGTCAACATGCGGTGCAGACTCCGGCCAGAGAGTGTTCTGGAGAGCGGAAGGGTGATCATACTCACGGCTGCACAGGTGGCTCGCCTCACCCGCAACTACACTGAGATGCTGGGCATGCAGATCTCCTTTATGGTCCGTCACTGAGCGGCAACTGAAGACACTCAAATTCGTTTAAGTTAATTTTCTATAAATTTTGGAAGTACTAGAGGATGTCTTTCAATTCAGTTTCAACCAGGACAGGGCTAAGGGTATGCTGGTTTACCTCTTGTGGAGGGTAGGTCATAGTTCATCTTTGGGAAGGGTCGTTCGCTTACATCTCTCTGCCCAGCTTTTTGATCGATTCTGCGATCTTAGTGCAAGAAACTAGTGCCAGCGTGGCCAGAGCTGCTTGAGAGGACCCGCTTGTAGCAGAAGTAAATTGTCAAATACTACGGCGCATTATTATCGCCAAGGGAGCCTTACATATTGTAGTGTCTCTATGTGAATGGCATAAAAGATTCGGCAAGTCTTTCTTGCTTTTGCGCTTTGAAGCTTCGCTAGAGCTTAAAATTCCTCATCTGGTTTAAGCCACTAAGGTATGGGATCGCTTGTGAATGGCACTGGCGGGAAGTGTTAGCAGCGATTGTGGTTGATCTTGAATGAGATACAGGCCAGCTGATACAATGGGTTCCGTTCCAGTTGTCATTCCTTTTTCTTATTGTATTCAGATCTGGGTGAGGATGCACGCATATGGAACAACATATATTACCTCATCTGACTGGCTGTAGGACTGTCCTCATTGGATAACCAGACCCCTGGAAGTAACTATTCAAACCTGCTGTGGGTTGATGACCCTGGTGGCCACTATTAGTTCCATTATGGCTCCAACTAATCCACTGCAAACATGGACTAAGATCCCTGCTGCCCGATTTAAATGCCGCACTCCGCACTCCAAATATATTTAATGGCCACAGGCATGACCTTTTAGATTCCATTACCATGGCTGCACTGCATCACACGCGCACACATAGGTCACCTACACACAGTATACAGATAATGACATGTGGTTGGCTGCGGTGTCGAGATGAGAAGGTGGCCATTGCAATGGCACAGTGGCGTTGGTGGCGGCAGCAGCGGCGGCGGCGGCGTTGGCGAACTTCAGTTAATGTCAACTTAATTGCATTGTCTCAGCCACAAATTACAAAACGAGCTTTGCACAAGGTAGGAAAATGTCGTCAGCCGGGCTAAGCTGGTGCTCCTGCCCTTGCCCCAAGTTCCTGGCCGTGCCCCTTAGCTCGCCCCCCTTGTGTTGCCGTTGCTGTTGAACGTAAAAAGAATCAATTGTGTGTGACCAAATTAAGTTCACTGACTCACACATATATAGAGAGCGTCAGAGAGAGCGAGAGAGAGAGAGAGAGAAAGGGTAGCAGGTTAGAGAGAGAGAGAGAGAGAGAGTCACTGAGAAGTTCACATATGTGGCCCATTGTCAAGGAAGAAGCCAAATGGGGATTCATTTGAATAGAGTGCCGTTGCCAATGGAACTGCACGGGCCAGACAGCGAAACTGAGACCGAGACCGAGACCGGAACTGGGAATGGGAATGGGACTGCGGACTGGGACTCCGGACTCCGGACTCCGGACTGTGGCCCGAGACCTAAGCCAACTCCTTTCACCATTGTTGTTCTATGGCAGGTGTTAGTCCTTCTCCGGCTAGAACAGCTGCTCCTTGTTCCCACTCCTGCTGCTACCGAATGTAACTAAATTGAAAACAGAGCAGAGCATCACTTTGAATGCATTCCCAAATGGGGTATGGAGAATGAAGCTTGAAGCACGGCACAATCATGGCAACCTGCAGCAACCGTAAAATGCCCCCACCAATGCTAAATGCTGTTGCTGCCAACCCACGCCCTAAAACGTGGATGATGTGTGAAGTGACTGTCAGGCATTTGGCCAGACTCGGATCGGATGGCTTCTGCAATCAGGCGGATGGGGAGGGAGGGCATGTCAGAATGCTTTAGTCAGTGTGGCGAAGCAGGTGAAAAATATATAATTGGTTTTCTTATTGTTAATAGAAATGTGATGAATAACGTTTAGTTTGCCAGTGAAGACCGTAAAGGAATCCTTCAAAGCTAAGTCGTAAGCAAAGCATAAGGCTGAAGAGGCTGAAGAGGATAAGAGTGTTGATTGGGATACCAAGAGGATGATGATTACCAAAATCTCTGCAGTCGGAGAGAATATGAAAATGGAAGAGGAGAATGGGAATCGAGTGGCCACAGCTGGGCATATGGAGAAAGCGAAGAGGCAAGTTTATAACTGTGCAGTTAGAGAAGAAGACTGAGAAGATTGCTGAAAATGAAGAAGAAGAAGAAGTTAAAGATGTCAGCGAAGATATTAAGAAGACGAATTTCAGCTATTTTGTAGCCATTTTTTTGGTTGAATAAATATTTTGGGGCAAACTTGTCTGGGCTTGCCACATATACATACACATACATACAGTTGTTGGAACTAATTATGCCCTTTAACCTGCGGTGGGGCTGGCCCTCTTAGCCACTTAGCAGCTATATAAGCCGCTTAACCCACGAAAGCCGCAAAATTCGAAACGCACTCACAGTTCGCATTGGCAGCTCCTCCCCCACCACCAAAAAAAGAAGCGCAAATCTCATTAAAGTTGCGAGCGCAGAGTGTGTTCATTTCAATATTAATTTCAGTAATTTCCGCTCGAGGGTTTACCCCCCACCATCAGGTCAGTTTGGAATGGCTATGGAAAGGAAATGTTGCAACAGGATAATAGCATTGCCTTAAAAACAGCATCAAGGGCAATTGAGTTAAAGCCACAGTTCCCAGTTGGTCAGAAAGGGGCACACGTGCGGGGATTTGCCTGAATTGCAAGTGGATGCATGTGGAGTGAAAGCATAATCCGTATAAGTAGTAAATTCTAGATGGGAACATATTAAACAACATATACAAACTGTATCAATCCGCAGTCCTTAGAAAACTTTGGTTCTTATATGCAAAAGCCTTTGGTCATGTCAAAGAAATCTTGGCATCTTGGTCTCCTTTCTGTCTGACCAAGACAGCGCTCAAAAAGGGACTCACTGTCTAACCAAAGTTTCAGCCAAGCGCCGCTCAAAAACATTCCGCAACTCACCATTCCGGACATAGTCGTTGACATAAAGATACTCCGTTCTGCTGTTTTTGGCTAAGGAAATTCGCTGCTGAGGCTATGCCACAGGCATGGCCAAGGCATGTGGACAACGAGGGCCAACTATGAAATGCCTAAACTCATGCTAAATATGAGAATTTAGTTGCTTTGCAAATGTAATGAAAGGACCTGGCATATCTCTCATATTCATATCGCTTGTTCTCTCCTTCAAATTGTCCCCAAACTGATTGTAACACAGGATATAGTAGATCATTTCTGTTACCTCAAATGCATGTTAAGTTAACTAGATCATATAATGGCTATGTAGATGCTGCTCATAGATGAAGGCTCATAGATATACCCTCTTAGTTCGTCTTAGTTTGTTCCACATTTTTAGGCAATTTTACTTTCAATTGGACTAAAAACTCATCTGTGATTTGAGGCTGCAATTGAACTTAATGAATGGCCCTCGCTTGCATATCTCTAAAATACTACAAATGTGTGTGTGGTTCTCTCTCTCTCTCTCTGGCTATGCCACCGGCTGTGCTCGTTCCACTGCCTCCGCCTCCGCCTGTGCCACCGCCTGTGCCTGTGCCTCCGCCTGTGCCTGTGCCTGTTTGGTGGCGTATGTGACAAAAGCAGCTGCCTTTTGTTTGGCCAATGCGCCCTTGGCATAGTCCGACCCACCATGCTCCACCTCACAGTGCCCCTTCCATTCTCTCGAGCTGCAGCGCCTTCTCTGTGAACTGAAGCATTCAAATAATTAAACTCATCAAGTTGCCTTATTTCATGCCAGAGCCGCCTTCTCCGTTTAGTCTAATCTTCTTTGTTTTCTTTTTATTACAAAAGGAGAACGCCGTGCCCTTGCCTAACGCTCTGCTCCGCACTGCTTCCCACCAAGCTGTGTCCTCGACCTGACACAGACTTTCAGACACACACACACACAGATACGTGCACACACACACACATATGCCCGTTCACTGTGGGCTACGCATAATCCTTGATCTTTTGTTAGTTGTTTGCTCAACTTCTGCTGAAACCTTCAGATTTCAGCTCCAGCTGCTGCTGTTTGTTTGTTAGCGGCGTTTGAGTTTTGCCCTGCCGTCCGTGTCCTGAGCTCATCGTAGCGATGCTATCTCTCTAAATTATTAATTAAAGTATTTAACAAATATGCAAAAGTTTTACCATGAGCATGCCGCATGGAAATCCGCACACTCGCAGCGTTCCCTCCCCTGCGTGCGCGCTGGGAAAGCCGAGAGTCCTTTGTGTTTCTTGTACCTTTTGGCGAGTTCATTCTGAAGAACACTTTGTCGACCAGTTAATAATGTGGCCAACGCATGATAGTGTGTGTGTGTGTGTGTGTGTGTGTGTGTGGGTGGGTGGATGGGTGTGTCTCTTGTTGACTTTGCATCTTTTTGATGTCTCATGACCGCATCAAAGGCGTCTCTCAAATAGTTGAAATGTCTATGTAACTGTACCCACTACTTGATGATGGCATTCCCAACCAGAAGCAGAAGCATTACGGCCGACGAACAGCTAAGGAAATGCCCTGGAAAAGTCATACAATAGCAGGAATACACTGGTGTTATGGGTGTTACATGATATCAATGAATCAGTTCATTTACTTTGCGATGAACTTATAGGAACACAAACGCTCATTCTGGTTCCATTTTATATATCTTTATCTTTCTCTGCATCCTCGATCATATAGTATATGTATTTGGTACCGTTATCTTTGGAAAAGACACCTATGTGGGACAGACTTAACAAGTAGCAGGTTTGGATGCCCCAGGCACCCTTAACAGGATATGGCCACTCCATTTGCTCCTTATAGGCATCTTGTTGGTAAATCGGAACACGATAAAACCATATTAGTTTCAGTTTTAAGATATATTGAAATTCACCCACCTTGCAGTGTCTTTATGGTTACGGCAGTTCCAGGCGACACGGCCTTAAGCTCTTTGAGAACAAATATAATGATTTCCTCTAAGTTTTTATCTGTGTTATTGATTTTCGCAAAGTATTTGTCCATTTTTAGATAATTTTTAGATATTTTAAGTTGATAAGAATTAACTGGATTGTGTGAAACAAACAAGTCGGGGCACCCTGTTTACGTTAGGAGTCGCCTGAAAGTTATATCATATAGCAGAGCCATGGTCATCTGTCTGTCGATGTGTTTCTAGGCGAACTGGTTGAACTAGTTCAAGTTTTTAGCATAGACTTCTTTCTGTGAGTTGCTCATATGTGATAATCGTCCAGATCGGATTACTATATCATATAGCTAACATACAACCAAGCGATTTGGAGTGAACTCTTAGTATATGAAAATTATTGGTTTCTTATCCAAGGCAGAAATATTGGAGCTCTGCATGTTCGCCATCGAAGAGCAAAAGGAATTGCACCAATCACAGTCATAGCCAAAAGTATTTACACCATATTCATAAGACTACAAAGACTGCAAAGTGAATCTTTACATATATATAGCTCTTTGTCTCTTTGAAGAACAACGCGACGTTGTTGAATTTGTCACACATGTTCGGTTTTCTGACGTAGGCGCACACTAAGGCTTTGTTCTTAATAAATTCTAACTGCATGTGGGTCAAAATCGTGGTCAAAGGTGGTGTGGATACTCTGGTGGCTTAATTAGGATCACTTTCTATATTTTCTGAGATATCAGGAATTACAAGCGATCTAAAATATTCAGCAGTTAGTGGATTGAAAGGGCCAACATCAATTTCCTCTCGATTTTGTATTAACCTGAATGAATTCTTCTTAGTTTTTGGATAAAATGTGGATTACTTAGGTTGAAACTAAGCCCTTATTAAGAAGGTTTTTTTTATTATCCTGTCGTAGGACTCCAATTAAGGGCCCGTGAACATATGATCACGCTAGGAACTGCGTGGAACAGGGGTTTTTCATATGGATACAATTTGTTGTTGGTAGAAATTCGGGTTTTTTTGGGAATATCGTACAAATATATATCTGTTATTATACTCTGAGATGCTCGATCTTTAGTACTAAGGACGACACTGAGCTTACTCGACAGGTAAATACCATATACCACGCAAATTGATATATGATATAGTAGCCCGATGTGGATAAATTTTGCGTAATTCCAAGGAGAAACGTAATATATACCAGATGTGGTCAAACTTCATAAATAGAAAACATTTCTATGCTCTAAGGGTTCAAAATCAAAATCGGTTCTAAGATATAGTACTCCTATCCACATAAAACTTGGCTGAGGATGTGGAGGCATCTATAATGCATAAATAGTAACTTTGTTTCAATTTCGTTAACGAGAACGTTTAACTTACCGAAACATCATTCTGGATATGTCGGCTATAAGATAAAGTCGCCTGTGGGGCTCCTACTACGGCCCTGGAGAGGTCATCTCGATTGCAGAGATCACTGTGGCAGGATTCACATCCCTTATGTCTATCCATAGGGTATATATGATATGATCTTGGTGTTTCTTTAAGCATCAAACAGCAAATCAAACAAATGCCACTCGTGTGAAAACCTTCTGCCGGTTGAGGCTGCTCCACTGCTCCCATGCTTATTCTCGTAAGGCAAGCAAAGCTGCTTCTCTTCCTCTGCTCTGCCCTGCTGCTGCTGCTGCCGCTGCCTTGCTGCTGTTAGGTCTCAACTCTGCGCATCACTTGACTTCAGTTACTTAGCAGCTTTTGGCTTTTGGCTTTGGCCTTAAGTAAGTTTCTTTGCTCTGGCTGTTGGCTTATAGCATGGAAATCCTTTTTGCGCAAATCCCCGACTACATTTTGACCGCATCCTCTACGCACATTTACGTAAGCTGATTACGCTGTCCAGCTCTCCAAGTAACCAGTAGCCAGTTGTCCCTCCCCCTCCTGCTACTTATTAATGTGTGGTTTTAAAGGTCAACATTTTGGTGCATTGAAAGAGGCGCTCATTAGGAGGAGGAAAAGGCCCCATGCCCAAATCTTCAGACCGCCGAAATGACAGCACGGGAATGTCAAGTGAATGTGCATACTTTGAATAACATGAAGCAACAACAGCAACAACATCAGGACATTTTTAACATACGTAAGTGTTCACGCACGAATCGCCTGGTGGAGCACGGCGGCAGGCTGCGGTTTGGTGTGAAGACAAAAAATTTCAAAAAAATAGAATTAAAATAAAGAAGAAAACCTGTAAACGATGTTGTTGCCATTGCCATTGAGTTAACCATCTACACTTAGAAAAACAAATTGCTGAAATCATTGTCAACAATCATGGGTATAGCTAGGGTTGGGTTAGCCTAAAATCCTAAGGAGGTGGGCACAGATATGATATGTCCATGAAGAGAGCTCTTTAGAAGTTGAGCCTAAGCATTGGCCTTTCTTATCTAACGTTTACACTTGAGCTTCTTCTAATTCTTCCTGCTAAGGTCCTGGCTGCTTAACATTATATTTCTAGCAACTTTAAGGCTTATATCCTTGTCTTACTCACCTAAGGATTAAGGGAAGTTAAAATTTCATAACATGATTCAGATTTATGTTTGTCAAATGAATTCCACATGGGTATACGATGCGTCTGCCTCTTTCTTTCAGTGTAATAATGCACCTTAGCGCATAGTGATGATGCGATGCTCTCCTGCGCCTGCTTAATTCAAATGCAAAAACGAGAAAAGAGAATGAGAATGAGTAAGGGTACGAGGTGCTTCGACCTGATGCTGATGCTCCTCTACCTAAACTCATACTTATCCCAAAATTTCACATACCAGCTGCACTGCCATCTGCTTGGTTGAGGGGCGGAGGGGGTGACAGAGAGAGAGTGCTCAGCGTTTGATGATAAATAATGCAGCAGTCGACGTTTGTAGGCTCTGTCTCTGTCTCTGTTTCTGTCTTTCTCTGACTCACTCGATCTTTTTCTGAGTCGGAGCGGAGTCTGAGCGCCTGAGCCGCTGTTGACACATAGTTTGTAGTTGGCAAACAGCTAAAGCTGAAGATGCTTTGTATAAATTTGAATATTTAACAACAACAACAACAACAACAACGACAACAACGACAACAATAACAGCAGTTCTGTCAAATCTACACTGACGACTGCTAACTGCAACTGCTGCACCTCTGCACCTGCACCTGTGCACCTGCACCTGGATCTGGACGAGAACCCACTTGAAAGTACAAATATGCAATTGTGTGTGTGTGTGTGTGTGTGTGTGTGTGTGTGTGTGGCATGCATATATATACCGCATATCTTGCAGTTTTGGCAAATGGTTTCAGTTTTCTGGTTCTGGGTTCTCATCTTAACTTGGCAAATCTTTCACAAAAACTTGGCCAACTCATTACGCATGCATGTGTGCCGCCTAGAGATGCCAAGAACTAGCACGAGAACAAGCCGCCCAAGTACGTTGACATCATTGTCACTGCGTGAGAGAGTGAGAGAGAGAGAGAGAGAGCACTTATATATCTATATATGCACTCTTACCTTTCCACATGTGTGGCAAGATTCTGGCCAATGTTAAGCACTTTTTTATACCACAACTAAGACGGAACTAGCAGATATTGTGGGACATATTGGTAGAGTTCATTTGGGTCGCTGCTTTTTCCAAAAGACAAGCAAAAATAATAATGAATTTGGGAGATAACGATCTATGTAACCACAGAGGGGTAATACCCTATCTGGCTGACTGTAAAATATCTATCTAAAATCAGTTACTTGGCATTTGGACTGCAATGCCAAGTTTCATAGACACAGAAGCTTACAAGGATTACATTGGCGGAAAATAAGCCCCGCAAGTCTTTCAACCATAGGGCAGCCTTTTTATTCTCCACTTTTGTCAAACCAGGCAGCCATCTTGACAATATTTGGTTAGAAAACATAATTTTCCATTCAACATTGAAATCCTTGTTCCAAGTAATAAGCTTCTGTCTTTTCCAATTTGCCATAGTTTCGCTCTTCGTGGAATATCTGACAAAACAGCCTGCCAGGAGCAGCGGTTACTCTTGGCCAGGCTGGGCCAGCTCCGCATCGAAGCCAAAAGAGACTCCAGCACATGCAGCCCGAAGCCAAAAGAGACTCCAGCTCAGAGCCTCATGCAGATCTCTCCCCAAAAGAGCGCCTGAGGGAGTAGAAAGACGATTGTTCATGAATTTTTGGAAGCTCAGAAGGCAGGAAAACCCAGAAAGCAGATCAAAATTCAGCAGTTGCTGCAGAAGAAAACGGATGCCAAACTGTTGAAGGGGGAATTGATGGCAAGAACAAAAGTTGATACTAGTGGCACTACTGGATTCTGGGGCAAAAGCGAATTGTATTGGAGAAAAAGTGGATGACTTTTACTAGGGCGTAAACATCAGATGCTTTCAGCATATCTGGACAGCGAGTAAAGACAGCAGATGGCGGAGAGACTCAAGTGCAAGAAGTTATAACCTTGACCTTACTTTGGAATGGAGTTAACAAGGATCTGGAAGTTTTGGTTTTATTGGTATTATCTTAGAAGCAGCCGCTTTGTCTTGGCATAGATTTTTGGAAGATATTTGGATTGCCGCTTGTTGGCCAGGCCAGGGAGCCCGAGGCACAAAATACGAGTATTAATGGTGTTCTTTTGGAGTAGCCAGAGGGTACAAGCAGTGGTGCTCGAGCTGCTGAAACAGTCGTTGTCATATTGTGCTAGATTGGACTTAGGACAGACGGAACTGGAAGAGCTTATTTTCTAGGGGTTGCCTATCAAGCAGAGACATTCGATGATCTAGCTAGGCTTTGTTGTTCCTGGAACTTGTTAGGATGCTGAAGCTAGGTGTCATAGAGGAGAGCCATAGTAGCAGTTACATTGGTGGTGAAGGGGCGGATGTGCTTAGAATGAGCGTTCCATCAAGGGAATCCTTAGCTGATTGCAGGACACTTTATATATTAGATATAGATTAAAGGCTGCCTTTTGGCTAATTCCGCTGGAGAAGAAGAACCGCGAGAAAAGAGCTTTTCAACTACCCAGACGTCAGCTTTATCAGTTATCAGTCGCGCTTTTTGGCACAACAACTGATTTTGAACGACCTTCATTGGATTCGTTGGCGACCATTGAATTCACTATACCAGCCATATGCTGTAGTTTTTGACAAGGCTTTATGGCCATACAAAGAACTGACTTCAGCGACATATTCTGGTTGAGTTATCGCTTCGATGTGATGATGATAATGCAAAGAAAGGAAGAGGGTATCGGGGGTACTCACAGTTCAAATATATTTAACTCGAAATGAGATGCGTCATAGAATTAGAATGTATGTGAAAAAAGTTACCCAAATGAGGGTGTCCAAATGTAACCGAGAAAATCGAATAACTGTCCTTCGATTATTGTTATTTAACAACAGTTGGTGGGGGGAGGGGGTGAACTAATCCAACGTAAACTTTGCTTTCAAATTTCCCTATGTTGGCCAAATTGATTTTATTTATTCAAAGAAAATAAATTTCAGTTGCACATCAAAACGTTGTGAGTAGGTTTGAGTGAGTATGAATAGTACCCCTCGTAATAGTGGTCCGCATGGTTTCATTCATTTATAGCTCTAACAAACTGTACTCCAAATTCACTGAGATATATTAGGGAACTGCTCAAGAAAGAATGAGAGAAAGAAAGAAGAACACCAAATTGCTTTAAGTTTTATATTCATTTATTTATTTATTTCAATTAATTCATTAGTTCTTTTTGTGTTGGTTTTTTTGTTTTTGTTTTTGTTTTACGTTTATGCTTAGACCCTTGATATCCTCAGAAGTGTGTGTGGTTTTAATTTGTTTTTTGTTTTTTTGTTTTTTGTTTTTTTCCTTTTCATAATTCATAAATCAACTTAATATGCTTAAAATAACTGTTTTAATTAGGTATTACACATATGTCATATATATATATTTCTATATATATATATATGTATATTATGATGATATATATATATATATACTTAGCATATGCATGCATGTACACACACACAAGCACGCACGCATGAGTAAGTAGTATATACATACATATATACATATGAGTAAGTAGTATACACATACATATAGCACACATATGCCTCATATATATGATATATATTTTGAATATATATATATATATATATATATATACTATTATTTATCGGCTTTCTAATATCATATGCATTATAATTGTTTCATTATATGTATATATATATATATATATATATATATATATATCTATTTATATATATATTTTTTGTTTATATTAAATATTTATTATTTTTATGTATTTATTTGCTCTTAGTTTCTAAACGTTTTCTGCTCAGCCATTTGGCGCGCTGTTTTATAATTTTTGAATGAATTTTGGTTGAATTTCTGTTTCTGTTTCTGTTTCGCTTTGCTGTTTTATCCAGCTGCTTTTATTTCATATATATTTATATATTCTTAGCTCATTTCAGCGTTTGTTTGTTTGTTTTTGGGGCACGGTTTTTCACTAAGCTTACAAAAAAAAAATGTATATTTTACTTTTACTTTTACTTTTACTTTTAAGTTTCCATATTTCTTTAGTAGAATTTGCCCTACAATAAGTATTTTATACTATTTTCTTTGTTTGTTTTTGTTTTGTTTTTGTTTTGTTTTTGTGAAATACATAGTTTGATATACTACAAATTGTTAAGTATGTTTTTTTTTTTATGTTTTTCTCTTGCCATTTACTGTGTATTTTGTCTAATAAATATAATTTGTTGCTGCTTTGTTTTTTTGTTTAATAATATTAATAACTTTTACTTTTTTTGTATTTAGTTTTTATTCGTTTTTATTCAATTATTATTTCTCATAAATTCTTGTTGTTACTAAATTTTGTTTTGTTTTTCTTCTTGTTGTTCTTGTTGTTGTTGTTGTTGTTTTGTGGCTTGTAGTTGAAGTGCTGTGAGTGTAAATGTGAGTGTTGTTTTTTGTTTTTTGTTTCTGTGTTGTGCAAACTTTGTTAAATGTTTAAATTTATCTCAATTGTTTCCCTGTTTCTTTATTTGCTAAGTATTTTTGCAGTTTTTTTTTTAGTATTTTTTATATTTAGTTTAGTTTTCATGGCGCTCTAACATAAATATACTAAAACACCATTTGGTTTTTACCATTTTTGTTCTGTTTTATTTACATGCAAATATTTAGAGTTATTATGGTTTCTGCTTGTGTGTGTAGATTTTCTTTATGTTAAATTTTTACTGTAAGCCATTTTGCCTTTGCTCTAAATTTTTTGTTTTCTCTCATTTAGTGTGCCATTTTCTTGTAGGTTTTTTATTATTTATTTTTTTTATTTTTGTTTTTTTTTTTGTTGCTTTTGAAGCAATTTAATTTGTTTTTGTTGTTTTGTTTTTGTTGTTTTGTATGCTTGCCAAATTCTAATAGGTAACTGACTCCTGCTCTTTTTTCAAATTGTTTTTTTGGTTTGCCAATTAACAAAAAAACTATCAAGTTGAACCGAACAAGAGAACTAAATGCTAATAAGAATAAATAAGATTCTAGTTGTACACACACACATTTATATATATTTATTACCAGATGGCCTTATATGTAAATATGTATATATATATATTATTTATCCAGTTTAATACTATATAGTTTTCCTTAGCCTAATAAACTATGCTTTGTAGGCGCGAGCGACGAAGAAAGCCACAAAAAAAAAAACAAACAAGAAAATATACAAAACTTTTATATATGGCGTTTATATGTATATATATATATGTATAGGATATATCCTATAGTTTCTTAGTTTAAACTTTGCTTTTGCCTTAGAAATATATACAAGAAATACATTGAATTAGTTCTAAAGCGGCTTGACGTACCCGAACCACTTGTCTATATATATATATAGACAAGCATCATGGCTGTACGCTTAATGCCACTTCCACTCGATTAACTGATTTTGATATAACGCTATTTCTTTCATACATGTGTTAACCATATATATATATTGTATATATATAAGTATTTGCCTTGATCGTTTGTAGTTGATGATGTTGTTGAATGGATTTTGGGGGCCACATTTTCTCAACTGTGTTCTGGTTCGAGCTGTGTTTGTCCTGTCAGTTCTGTTCCTGTTTAGTTTATGGAGCCACAATTAACAGAGATCTTTGAGTTGAAGACACAGTTGAAGATTACAGGCAGTCAATGAATTTGTCCTGATATTTGTAGCCTCCAAAAGGAAGCATCTCCCCCATCTACACCATGAAGTCTATGAAATTCTTGATCATCTGCAATTTTTCACCCTAGACTTGATATTGACTTAAGCTGTTCATCATTTCCTGTTCATATTTGTTTCACAGTTTCAACATTTCCTTCAGCATGTCAAATTTAACATCTTTCTCCTCTCTGACAAACTCTCTCAGCCTCAGAACACAGTCGGAGCTGGCTTGACTTAGCTTGCCCTTAAGCAACTTTGGCTTATTTTCGATTTTAGTGTGATTCTTCATATAAATGATTTGTTTTATCTGTCTTTGTCTTGGGCCACATTTTCCCATTTGCAAATTTTATAAAGAAATTTACAATAATTTTCCATGTGTTTGCAGTTTTTGCAACTAATTCAGCAATGCTTATAAAATGTCTTAAAATTTCCTTTGTTTTAAGACTTCTCCTAATGCCAATTGTAGCTTAAAAAAAAAAACTGTATAATTTACATATTATTAAATTTAATTTTATTTTTTATTTATGTTTTTTGTTTGCAATAAATTCGATAAGCACCAATTCATGAAATTATAATTGCGTATTATAAGCAAAAGTTGAAGTTGAAAGGGAAAAGAGGAGTAAAAAAATTAAACAAAATTTTAGTTTTTTTGCACTTCGAATTTTTGTTTCTCCTTTGCAATTTGGACGGAAATTGGATAATATTTTGCCGCAAATGCTGAGTTACTTAACAGGGTGACCCAAAAGAGGGAAATTTAAGAGAAGCTGTATGGGAATGAGCTGTTATGTAAGGTGATGGCTTGGTTAGCTTTGAGGTCAAGTAGCAAGTCAACCAGATATCATTTTGTTAGATGTTTCCAATGTTAAGAGAATGCATAAGTTCGATCCAGCATATATAGTGAATGGGTTGATGAATGCATCCATCCAACATTCATTCAGTTGTATAAAGGAATAAAGTTTGATTTCCATTGTATAAAGGAATGGAAATAAAGCTATTTGAATATTTGATAAGGCAAGCGAAAGAAAGCTTAGTTGCGACTGCGGCTCTCCTCCTCATCATTAATATGAACTACTTAGAGAACTACTAACTCATGAGTTATGAGAGCAAAACAATTGCATAACGAATGGCAAGAGAGAGCATCCTCATACCGAATGAATGTGGCCTGAGAGCAGTACCCACTTGCCAAAGGTATTCCATATTCATGTGACTGAATAACTCACAAAATGAACATTCAGAAATGGTCAAGAATGAATCTAAACTAGCTGTCGAATGCATTCAGCAAAAAGAATTTCAGCAGGTCCTAGAACATTAAGATCTATTGCAACAATTCCTCAACAGAATAAACGACCTGGAATGAGCAACTAAGTCAAAGGTCCTGGCCATATTAGGCGCAGCATTTCTGTGTTTCCTTTACCATTTGCATACAGCTTTGAGAGATCCTTCGAGTTATCATAATCTTCTCTCCCCGTTTCTTGTAAGTGTTGTTGTTGTTGTTGTTTTTGTTTTTGTTTTTGTTTTTTTAATACTGTTTTTAAGCTTTATTTCGGTTTCTCTTTTACGTTCTTCACTTCACATTTGCCGCTGCTCTGCCGTTTGATGCGAAAGTGCAAACTTACAAATACAAAACAAAACATTTGACAATTTTTCCTCGCAAGCAATTAAAATTATAATTGCATTAAACTTAAAATATTTATAAATTAATAAATTAATTAAGACAAATGCTTACAATCAAAAGAAATTTCCAATTAAGCAATACAATTTGTTTTTTCGATTTTTATATTAAAAAAAAAAATTATAAAATAAAATAATGTTTTCTTAAGTTAAAAAATATAATAATAATTATGTTAAAAATTATATTTAATGTGTTTACATTTCTTTTAACATTTGCCGTTGCTCTGCTGTTTGCGGCGAAAGTGCAAACTTAGAAATAATAACAAGACTTTTAGCAAATATTTATAAATTCATAAATAAATTAATTTAAATTCTTAAAAATCAAATGAAAATTTAAATTTAAGCATTACAATTTGTTTTTATATTCAAACAAAATAAAATAAAATATTAAATTAAATTAAAAAAAAAACAATTATCATAATTATTATATTATATTTAATAGGTTGAAATAGAATTTGAATTTAACAATTTTGCTTGGCCTGTGTCACACATGTACGCATGTATGTATGCTCTGTATATGTATGTGTGTGTGTGTGTATGTGTGTGTATGTGTTTGGTCATATATGCATCTAGGCTTAAGTGTGTCCATACATTTTTTATAGTTTATATACATAAATATATTGATAACATTTAGACAGAGTTAAATTTAATTTTGAGGCTTAAGCTAAACTTTATCTCATACTAATGCAATTTCTTCTTTGCCAAGCTGTGTTCGTGTATAGTGTGTGTGTGTGTGTGTGTGTGTAGGTTATATATGTTTTGTTTAAAACTATGCCAGTCTCAAAAAGCTCGAGTACCACGAAAAAAAAAATTGGGTTTTCTTCTTCTAAAGTTCTGCTTCTTTCTTCTCCTACTAACTTGTTCGTGTTATCCTTCTATTTGTTATCCTTGTTGCTCCTTACGCTTCTGCTTCTGCTGCTGCTACTACTGCTTCTGCTTCTGCTACACTGCTCCACCGTTATTGTTTGTGAGTATGCATGTACATTTAGGCATATCTAGTAATAAGTTTATGTTTATCATATAGATTTTATGTATAAATATGTTTAGGTTTAGGTTTAGGTTTATATATATTATGACTACCGTATAACTACCACATACACATATAGACATATGTATATATATATTATGTAATGCATGCACTCACCGTCAATCGTCAATGCATATATATGTATGTATATATATATCTTCGCAGGAGCAAAAAAAAAAAAACACCAAAAAAATTGTATTGGAAATTCATAACATACTTTTAGGCCTATAAAATATCTGTTTCTTTTCTCTCTTTTTTTTGTTTTTTAGTACAGTTGCGCCCCTAAGCAGCGCTCGATGGCGTTTTACCTTCTTACGTTGGTTTAAATATTCTGTTTATATAAGTATGCCCTTGGTTAGTCTAGGCTTTGGAGCATTACGTACTAGCTGGTAGTTTAGGTTTAGGTTTAGGTTTAGTTTTAGGTTAGGTTTATTGGACTAAAAGTTAACAGGCCACCGCCTCCGCCGTCGCATCGTCATCGCCATCGGGATGCCTATCCCGATCGAGGCTGATGCTGCGCCTACGCCGCGCATTGGGCACACCCGCTGCCCCGCCGGTGGCGCCCTTCTTCTTCACAAACTTGATGTTGTAGGGATCCTCGGCGAGCTCCGGATAGAGCGACACATCGTGGATGTACTCACCCTCGTAGTTGTTGGCATAGCTCTGCTTTATGATCTCGTCGCTCTCCTGCTGGGTCCACTCCAGGGCGGTGGTGAGACCACTGCGGAGAGCCTCCTTTTCGCGGTGCCAGGCCTTGCGGACGGCGGTGAGCTTGGCATGGTGCATCAGGCGCTGTTGCTCCTTGGCCACTGTGGTGCCGTAGCGTAGGTTGATAATGGCATGCGCCCCATGGATCTTCACATCCAAATAGTTGCCCGACGACGACGAGCCGCCCGAGCCAGAGCCGCCCGATGCGCCGGCCGAGCCGCTGGGCGAGGACTCGCGTGTGATCTCATGGAAGGTGGTGTTGACCTGACCCTGCAGCCGCTTCAGCTGCTGGCGATCCTCGCTGGCCCGCCACGCATCCTCTTTCACAAAGAAGAACGAGTCCTGCTGGGCATTGTGGACGACGAAGGTGAACGGCAGCAGCTTGGAGCGATTGAAGACGCTCGTGTAGACATCCCGGTAAATGGCATTGGCCGCCGGCACGCTCGACACAATGGCCTGACCATCGGCCGTCCTGGACACCACAATGCCCTTGCCGAAGGGCGGTTCCGTGTCGGAACCAATGATGCGCGGCGAGGGGTCCATCACATCGCACTTAAGGGCAGAGCGCGGTGGCGCCGACAGCTGCTCGAAGTCGGACATGCGGCGCACGTTGAGATGCGCCAGGAAGCCGCTCTCTACGGCCATGGTGGGAATATTGTCGAAGGGCCTGCGCATATTCAACGCTATAGGATTGGCCGGGGGACGACCCCACAGGGCCGGCGGCTGCCACAGGTCTCTGGTCAGCTGTGGCACCAGATTGCCCACATTGTAGCCCAGGGTGCGCATCCAGCTGGCAAAGTCTGAGGGATAGTGGCGCTCGTGGCCCACGTTGATAGGATCGTTGCCATTGAACCGATACAGATGCAGCCGGGTGGGCGTGATGATACGCTCGGCCACCCGCTGCCAGTCGGGCGACATCCATTGCCCAATCAGCGGATCATAGACACGTCCATCGCCCATATGCACCAGCGTCGTGACCTGATCTAGGATACCTCCGCAGAAGTCGATGGGCAAGTACAGATACGGATTCGAGTCGTAGACGATGTGGCCGAATGGCGAACGCATAATCTCCCTGATGCCCTCGCCATACTGATTGAACAGCATCAGCGGCGTTCCGCTCTGATCCGTGGCCACATAGTACTTGTGCCGGTACACCTGGGCGTAGATCAGGTGACCCACGTCGTCGTAGGTCAGCGACATGAGCTTGCCGTCGCGCGGCGAATAGATCTGCGACACCTCGTAGGGCCTCTGCTGGTTGGTGTAGAAGAACTGTGTCACGTTGCCAAAGTTGTCCTTGCGCGTTGTCAGCCGCTTGAGGTGATCGTAATAGTAGCGGACATCGAAGCGTCCTCGCTTCGAAGCGCGCACCAGCAGTCCCTGGGTATTGTAGTGGAAGCGCTCCTCGCGAGCATTTTGGGCCACCAGACCGCGTGCATCGTACTTATACTGTCCCTCGCCGAACTTGACGATGCGATCCTGGGCATTGTACTCCATGGGTATGGTATTGCCGCGATACGTAAGCGACAGCAGGTTGCCGTTATCATCGTAGCGGAAGCCCCACGGCTCCTGCGCCTCGACGCCCACCAACTGTCCGTCGCAGTCCCACGTGTAGTTCTTCACATTCGTATAGCTGTTGACGGCCATGTTCCTGGTGTAGGTGCGTGTCTGTGAGATGCGACCATGCACTCCATACGAGAACTCCATGCGGAACACCTCCAGACGATGGATGGCCAGAGCCATGCGGTGGGTCTGGAAGCGCCCGTCTACGGTCCGGGTGAAGCTGGCAGTGCCATCGTGCAACTGGGTCTGGTTGAGGGCAGGGCGCGTGAACTTGAACTGACCAATCAGGCTCGGCTGACCTGTGCGTGGATCATAGGCATAGGCCTGAGTGGGCAGGCTCTGACCGCCGATGCGTCCCTGGAGCGCCACCACGCGAAGTTGGCTGTCGTACTCGTAGCTGAACTTGGCATTGCTCAGTCCCGTCTTGGCCACATAGTCGATGCGCTCCTCGGTTAGCAGACCGGCGGCATACTCAAAGTCCCAGCGGTACTCCAGTTCACGCTCAGCGTGCGAGACGGTGCTGGGCATGCCGGTGGCATCGTTATACTGGAACTCACTGCGCCCATCGCCATGAACCACCTCCGTGAGCTGACCGGCGGCATTGTATCGGTAGACAATGCGGGCCCCATCTCCTGGCAGAATGGTCTGCAGTAGGGCACCCGCATGGCTGTAGTGCTGTAGGTAGGCGCGGCTGCTGCCTGGCGGAGTGTACGTGCAGCGGATGAAGCCGATCGAGGTCTGCATGCTGAAACTGTGCCGGGTGCCGGAGGGCAGAACCACATGCCTCAGGCCACCCGCATCGTCGTACTGCAGCACGAACTTGCGCTGGCTGGCCAGGCCGATCTCGGAGACGAGGTTCCAATCGTTGTACACAAACGAAATGATGCCGTCCTGCTGTGAGGTGATCTCAGAGAGCAGTCCATGCCGATCGTAGCTGTACTTGAGCTCGGCAGGACCCCAGGCCCAGCCCTCAACGCGGTTGAAGCGGTCGTATGTGATGTTCACCGGGTAGCCGTTGGTCGGGTAGTAGGACTTGGGCAGTCCGGACTGATCGTAGGCCACAATGAGTATGGGTGTGCGACGCGCATCGTAGAAGGTCTCGCGGTTGGTGAACTGGTCGAATTCGACGCCGATCACGCGCGACTGGTTGACCCAGATCTCGCGGTTGAGGGTCTGCTGGGGATTGCGCACATCGCCCACCAGGTTGTACACGGAGTACATGGAGTTCGTCAGGCCGTCGCCCATGGTGACGCTCTGGTGCGACCACATGGCCAACATCTCGGCCTCCACGGGCAGGGCGGCCTCCAGCAGCGGATGGCGAGCCACCGCCGAAGCCTCAACCACAACGCCATTGGCTCCATGAATCACTAGGGTATTGTTGGCCTTCAGTTCGGCATCGGCATGGGCGCGTCCGCGCTTGAGGAACGTGGAGCGCACACCTCCCAGCACCAGCAGCTCATTGGCATCTCCCGAGCCGGAGGTGGAGGCGCGCTCACGCGAGAACAGCGATTCCACAGAGGCATGGACGTATACAGTGAGTCCCTTGTTGTCCGCCAGCTGAGAGGTGATGCGCACAATCTCGCCGCTGGGCAGGATCATGCCGGTGACGCGTCCGAACTCGTCGTACTGATAGATATACGTCTCGCCACCCGATGAGCGCGAGTTCAGAAGCCCAGTGTTGCTGTCGTAGTCCAGCTCGATCTCCTGTCTGCCCTTCTCGCTCAGTTTGGTCATGATGCCGATGCCATTGATCTGGATCTCCGATTTGTGATCCTGCGTATTCTCAATGGAGCTCACCACATTGCTGTAGTCGCGCAGGAACTGAATCTTATTGCCCGAGGCATCCGTCACCGTGGACAGCCGGCCGAAGCTTGTGTTCTTCGAGTACAGGAAACTGTAACGGGTCTTGCCCGATGTCAAATCCTTGGTGGCCACATGCTGGCCATAACGATTGAACACATAGATCTCGCTGGACGGCGGGAATGGTATGTGGAATTCGCCATTCTCATCGTGCGATGGCAAATAGTGCTCCAAGGCAAGCACGTGCAGCGAACCTGCGAGTGACAGATAATGGAAAATAATTGTTATTGGTCAGGAAGTTACATGGACAAGACAAGGAGTGAACTCTCAGATGATAATGGCTGCAGCTGCAGCTGCAACTGCAACTGCAACTGGAACTAGACCAGGTGCCATGTGTGCGCCTGAGTATATCCTTTTGAAGCTGACATTTAATTAAAATGACAAAAGGAGAGCAGATAAAAAATATAAAAACAAAATGTTCAAGCCAGAGGCATTTCCTACTCGCACAGCTTAAAAGCACTTTAACAGCTATGCAGCCCTAAGGTATGCTACGAAGATTGACACCTTTCTGTCCCTGACCAGGCGGCACCATGGGGAATTCAGTCAGATTTTTGGAATAAATTGATTTTTCAAGATTTTTAGATTCAGCGACCTGCTCTTGGACCCTTCCAATTGTGTAATTTAAACATATTTTATCACAGTGTATTTTTGTGGAAAATTGTATAAACTTTCAATCAAAATTTTGCAGAGATTAGTTTTAAGGTCCTGTCTGTGATATATATCAATGTTGATCAGGTAGGATGACTATTTTCTATAGCTGTCATAGGCACTGGCACGTTTTTATACCCTTGCAAGATATTGCTAATGTCTAGAAGCAATCCCAACAATGCAAAAAGGCACTAGCAGCTGCTGCTTATAGCCCCCTTTCATCTCTTAAGCTACAAACAAGTTCCCATTTAGGCAGCAGCAGCAAAAGCGAGCATATAGTTAGTAGTAAGACATAAACATTCTTATTCAAGCTGGTTGGCGTCAATTTGTAAAACTGAAGTAAAACGTTAAGGCTTAGTCTGACGTTGTTTCTAAACCGATTTTAACAAAATTTGGTTATTTTATAGAAAACAGTCAGATTTATGAGTGGCTTCAATCACACTGATATCCTGATGCGAGGAGAGTCTAGGTAGAGACTCCAGGTGACCCAGGTGTAAAACTGAAGTAAAACGTTAAGGCTTATTCTGACGTTGTTTCTTAACCGATTTTAACAAAATTTGGTTACTTTATAGAAAACAGTCAGAATTGGCTTCAATCACACTGATATACTGACGCGAGGAGAGGTCTAGGTGGACACTCCAGGTGACCCTAGCTCTTATAGTCTTCGAGATGTTCATACGGATGGACAGACGGACATGCCTAGATCGCCTCGGCTCTTGATGCTGATCAAAAAAGTTTTCTAACCTCAAATTCTGACTCAAAGATAGTGTAAATTCTTTCGAGTTATTCCAAGAATCTAGAGAAATGTTCCATAGTGCAAGGGACGATGCTCTGTGCCACTCCAAAATATCCTACACAATTTGAAATTCCAACAAAATTACACTATACTATACTATACAGTCTCTCCACAAAAGTAGTCATCAAATTTATATGCTCTCCCCAGTCCCCGCTAAACTGCACCCACCACCTACCACCCCGCTGCCCATCTATTTCTCAGTTGCTGTTGTTGACCGTTTTGCTTAAGCTAAATGCCAACTTCTTGCAGCTGTTTGTTTTTACTGCCGGTTTCTTTCCTTAGCACCTCTTCTGAAACACACCACACCCACCCTCCCCCACAATTCTACCACCCACAAGCCAGTGCCCGGTTTTGCATATTGTGCTGCTGCTGCTGTGCCTCATAAAACGTTTTAAGTTTTAAATCACTGCAAGTGCTCCCAGACAGCAAAGTGGCGTAAGGAAAGGTATTGTGTCTGTATATGTGTGCCTGTGCCTGTGACTGTGCCTGTGTGTCTGTGTGTGTGCGTGTCTTAAGTATTTTTGTGCAATTTGCTTGTTGTTGTTATTGTTGTTCTTGTTGTTGTTGCTGTTTGTCAAGTGCACTATTACTAGCCGTTTGTTGTTGCCAGTGGAGTAGAGCAGAGCAGAGCAGAGCAGAGCAGCAGCATTTCAGCATTTCATTTTAGTTAGTGTTGAAAATCGCTTTGGATTTGCATAAATTTGCTTGCTTTTGCCCGGACTTTGCAAGGCAAACAGTTGAAAACGACGAGACGATGATGATGAGGACGGACGGACGACGTCGACGACAACTTGCTGCATAAGAAACCAGCAGGGTGTCCAGGGCATAGGGGAGGCTAGTGGTACTGCTTCTTCTTCTTCTTCATCATCTTGCTCTAATTTAGCATCTTGAGTATAACGGAACTACAAGTACCATATGTACACTGTGCAAAAATATACATATATATAAAAAGGAACCTTTCCTCAAATAAATATATTCCTTTCCGTTTATTTTGGTGTTTTTCATTTGTTTCTCCTTTAGTCGTTCATGTGTTAGTCACAGTCTCTCTCTCGTGTATGCCTAATTGTGTAGACTGGAGATGGGCAACTTTCAATAAGTGTAGGTGAGGAATCAAAATGTGGTCTTATATAGTCAAATGCTCTGGTTCGGCTGTTTGTCGTCATGTGACGCGTTTTCAGTTTTCAAATTTTGCGTCCAAGAAGGATCCACATCCCAGCATACAGATTGAGCCGCATTATAAAAGCTGAATGAGTGTCTTCGTGGTCGCAACATTTTGGTATTTTATTGATCAATCAGGATCATGTGATTCAAGTAAGACCAAAAGACTTTGGACAATCTCAAAGTCTTTTTGGTAAATGTAAAAAATCTTTGGAAAACTTTCTACTTCAGATTCAGGAATTTTTAGTATTTTTATATCAATTTTTATTCAGAAACTGGCTGTTACATTATCTACAGCAAAGCTCGTCTCTCTGTCTTCACTTTGCTCTGTAAATTTGTTTTGTCTTCTCTCTCTCTCTCTCTCTTTATATCTATTCCATCGTTTTAAATTCTCTATTTTATTCTTTTTCTTCCCCTTGATCTCGCTGTTCTCCTTCTATCGCCCCTCTTCTAAAACTTTTATATCTGTCGTCTCTTTTGTCTTCTCTCAGTCTTCTTTCTCTCATCTCCTTTCTGTTCTCTTACTTTTCTTTCACATAAATACTCTCTGTTCCATGTTCATATGGCTTTCTCTTTCTCATCCCTCTGGTTTCTTTAGGTTTCTCTCTTCTGGAAAACGCAGTCAATCACTGCGTTCATCAACTTTCCCATGGAATAATAAAGTATTTCAATGGCAGCTCACTCACGACCTTGAGCCCGCTAACCCAAACAGTTTTAGTTGAATTTAGATTGCAATTCAAATGGTTTGAATTTGTTTGAGTGTATTTTACTTGTATAATCATAACCAGGAAACAGTCGGACTGCAAAACCAAATGCTGTGCTGGAACACCCCACCCTCCCTCCTTCATCCTCCCTCTGTGGGCAACTCTGTAAGACAATTATGCCATGTGCAATTCAGCTGATTACGCTGTATTATTCTCCAGGCTCATTACACATATTACTATTGCATAAAAAATATTACATATGGTTGGCTCCTGTTGATTTGATTGCGTTACAGTTCATTTACCCGCCAAAGCGTTGTAGAGGGGGGTAAGGGTAAGGGAGGAGGGAAAGAGAGTTAAAGCGAAATGCGAATGCCATTACGGTCTCATTTTAGAGAAAAGTAATTTTTTTTATATACCCTAGCAGAGGGTGTTATAATGTTGTCAAGCATCTTCGACCACATAAAGTATATATATTCTTGATCCGCATGAAAAGCCGAGTCGATATAGCCATGTCCGTCCGTTGGTCGATATGTATCAATATAGGTTTGCGTCTTCTGTAAGCATTTCATATGTAAAAACATCAAGATCGGACGGCTTTTATATCATAAAGAGGCTACGCTTATAACTGGACGATTCACAATGAAAACTGTGAACTTTATCCGTTTTGAGAAGCCTCTAAGTAAACGATAACTTCCCATATAAGATGCCAAACATCTCAATACAAATAGCAGCGCAGTTCGTAATTATGCTCTGAGTGTGAGAGGGAGGGAATGAGCCGAAAGTTTTACACAATCAAAGCAGCAGAATGCCATCTCTCTTTAACCTGCAAAGCAAAAGCACACACATGGAATTGCCTTTTGGAGAAGCCTTCACATTCGTTGCTTAAACTCAATCAGAATCGGGCCACATAGTTAACTTATATTGGAAAGGGTATCTAAGCTTCGGCTACTCGTAGTTGGCTTTTCTTTCTTGTTTTTTTGTTGTTTATTTTTTGTACTGGTTGCCTGGCACTGCGCCAACGATTGAGCGAATTTCAATGCAATAAATGTGTAAGTAAGTATGTGTGTGTGTGTATGTGTGTGTGTATGAGGGCGTGACCTCGCCCACAATACAAGTACATATGTGAACGTGTGTATGTATGTGTATGTGGGTGGCCTGTAATGTAATGCAATGTAATGTAATGGTAATGACCCCATAAACTGAACAACTTGTTTGTGACCGAGACACATCCGACCGACCCAAACAACGACCCGACCCGATCCAACGACCCACCAACCCATCGACCGACCAAACCAAAAGCTTGAAAGGGTTGCTGCCATTGTGTCGCCCGAATTGTGAATTCGAATTGTTTTGTTCCTGCTCGTTGCTTTTTGTGGCTTTTTGTGGAACACATATGGCGCGGGGGGTTCCAATTTCTGTTGCACTCTCCTCCGATTTAAGCTGTTGCAGTTTTCGATAATTAAATAATCCATAAGTGGATTGTTGGAGAAAATCAATCACGATATGTGATTGCTATGAAAACTGTAGGAAATATGAAAATCAGAGTTTTTTTAAATCGACTGAAGAGGTGTAAAATTTCATCAGACTTTCAAACATTGAAATCGGAGCGAGTTTATTGCGGTGGATTGATTATTTTGATGTTGATTCTTGCTCGTAAATGTTCTGCTTATAAATTGTCTATAAATGTTGGTTAATCTCATGTAAACATGCAGTACAACATACTGAGATAAGATGGACCCCGCCAATCTCGAATCTTTCGTTCAAGAATGATTAAGCCACAGACTTGCATTACTTGCAACATTTGCCACATTTGCATCTTGAAATTGAAGTTTCTTAAGTAGTTGCACTTACATTCAGAGGACACATAAGTTTATATATTCATTTACAGTTAAATTATATTGAAAATAATCCAAAAATGTTAGATTTTCTTAAAGTTTATATATCAACCATGACCCAAATTGGTATGCTTTCTCGCTCGCTATGCTTTGGCATTGCAATTAATGCAATAATTTTTCACACACAGACACATAGATACCAGAACCTACACACACATACACACATACACAGGTACCAGCACCCACACACACACACACACAAAGCTACTTAAGCCTTAAGCCTTTAATGAAGCTTATTCACGTTGGCCTCCCGCAGCCATTGGTCTATTCCATCTACAATATAGATGCGTGTATATGTCTTGTCTACACACAAACACACACACGTATACACTCTCCAATGGTACACACACTCTCATAGATAGAGTAGCTCTTGATTAATGCATGGCCAATGGTGGCAACTCTGGCGGGCGGCAGGCAGCAGGCAGCAGGCAGCTTCGTTTCACTTTGCTTTTTGCCATTTCGCGGTGTAGGTAATAAGATTGATTTTCACTTTTTCACCTATACACACACACACACACACACACACACACACACACACTTACACACACACAGATACACACGCACATTATACTTACTACCAGCAGCAGCCAATGGACAAAACATATCCGCTTTCCATTCCCCTGCAGCACTGCCAGCCCATCCCCTAGTCGCTGCCAAGGCAATCAGTCACTTGGACCTGCTGCCGCTGCTGCTGCTGCTGCTGTACAACCCACCATTTCCATCTCCAATTCCATCACCATCACCATCGCCATCTCCATCTCCATCTTTACCCCGACAATGAACTAAAACTTGATTAATTATAGCCATTGATTTGCTTTCCACGGCTTCTTTCTTTTTGCCAGCCGTTCATTAATTTGTGTTGCCTAACATTCTTCCACCTTAGTCTAATGCACACTGCGAGAAAAACAATGTGAATCTCAGATAATCAGGAATCAGGAAGGTACAGACAGGCAGATGGATAGCAAGACAAGCACATCCATATCGACTCACTGCCTTAGTTAGTGGCAGATTATAAGTGATATTTTACCATTCTGAATTTTCGTGTTTCTATCAAAATTTCTATAAGCTATAGTCTGATCTTTATACTTCATAATCTTCACATTGTCCTGTCGAAACAGAAGCTTGGAACTGTCATCATATCATCTGTATCATATCTAGCCACTATCTGAACAATGAAATGTTTAGGAAACAAAGCCGCAACCAAACCACAAGTGCTACTTGACTGAAATATAAACAGAAATTTGTTTTGATGCAGGAAGCAAACACTAAGAAGCCGCATTACCACGTGAAAATTGATGAAAGTCATGGTCAAAGTGTGCATGGAAATGCCTTTGCTTTGCTGCAAAAGTCATACAAGCACAGGAGGGCTTTCAAAGCTTTATAAAAGCTTGCAAAGATCAAAGTTTGTATGAAATATCAAAACCATTTCATTCTAAGAATACAAACAGAGAGCTAAAGACGATACCGAGGCTGTAGAAGCAAACACTAAGAAGTCATATTGGTAAATATTACGTGGAAATGGAAGAAAGCCATGGTCAAAGTGTGCATGGAAATGCCCTTGTTTTGCTGCAAAAGTTAAAGCTTCATTAAAGCCTGCAAAGATCAAAGTTTGTATGAAACACCAAAGTCATTTCTGCATTCTAAGAATACAAACAGAGAGCTGAAGCCGATACCAAGGCTGTCACTAAGAAGCCACATTGTCAGATAATACTTGAAAATGGCGCTCATTCATCAGCTTGAACACAATGAATGCAGTTCGTGTTGAGGTTCGCCTTCGTCTTCAGCTTTGCACTCTGTTTGTAGACAAAACTTCAATGTTCGCATAGAACTGCAGATGGCCTTTTGGCTTAGCTCGTGGATGGGCTTTACAGCTGCCACTGAAGGGACAGATATGGATATCGTCGAATAACTGAAGAGTTTGACTTGTGTTGGATAGGCATATGTTCGTGTTCCGGCCATCACAAGGGAGTGTAATCTCTATTTTTCTATAGAAATTTGCCTCAAAGAGCCAAACTACCGAAAGCGTTTCTGTTTTTCTTCCAAGTGTATGTTGAATACTTTCTTCCGACCCTCGCACCAACCACCCCACCCTACCCCACCAATGTCCAATCGTTAGCATCGTTGTATGGCATGGCCAAAGCACTGGCAGCGGCGTCATCGCCATCGCCATCGTTGCCTGGTCTTGATCCTGGTGTTGGCGTTGCTGGCGCTGTTCTACCCCATTGTCGAAATTTATTAATTACGTTTTGGTCTTATCAAATTACGCTTTGCTAATGCACTCAAATTTATACCTTTGGCGAATGTTTTTGAGCTTTCGCTTTTGCCTTTTACATTCGCCCAGCTGGTAATTTATTGGCGGCCATTTTGTTTTTCCTATACCAATACCAATACCAATATGTACTCGCATTTCGACAACATCTAGGTTTACACGATGAGGCGATGCGATGGCTTCCGTTTACACCTGAACTCATGTATGCTGCTGCTCTCTTTGTGTGTGTGTGTTTGTGTGTGTGTGTTGGTGAGCTTTGCTTCTTTAAGGCGGCGGCGGCATTCCTAATTTGTCCTTTTTCGAATTGTAACGGAAATTGGTTTCGTTATATACATATATATATATTTTTTTGTTGTTACATTTGTATTTGTCTGCGCCCGATCCGCCCTTTTCAGCTTTTTCAGCTTCTGCGTGCGACATAATGGCCAATTACAACAACAACAACAACAAGAACAACAACAAAATGCTTGCTGCTGATGGTGTTGTCATTATTATTATTGTTGTTGTTGTCGTTGTTGTTGTTGCTACGTTTTTGTGTTTTGCAATATGTCGAAATTCAACTTCCGTTTTTGCCAGCAGTTAACAATGCCCCCCCCCCCCTCTTCTTCTTCTTCTTCTTCTCTGGCTTTCTCCTTCTCTCGTCGCTGGCGCTTGTTAACACAAAGACAACAACAACAACAACAGCAACAACAACAACAATGGCAATCATAGCAAAAGTAAAGAAAATTTGTCAAAAAGGAAATGTGTCATTTTCCATGCGAATGTGCGTGAGTGTGCCTGTGTATGTGTCTGTGTATGTGTTTGTGTATCGCAATTTGGTTTCCAACAGAAGCCGAAGAATTGATAACATTTGTCCAAAAAAATTGACTGCGAAGTTCAATAAGTCAGGCTAAACCATCTGCTGAAGAATCAACTTTACATCATTTGGCCATTCTGGCTTAAATTCTAGAAGGCAGCCACAGTCTAGCTTAATCTGGTATCCCATTATGATTATCTAATTCCCATCACTTGGATAAACTTTGTAAATTTCTTAAGGGAAACAACTGCATCTGACTTACCTTGATCGGCCACATTGATGACACCATCCTGGGCCACGGCAATGGCCGAGATGGCCTGGAAGCGTGCATTGGATGAGAGCAATGTCTCCGCATTGCTGAGTGTGCCATCGTCGTTAAGTGTGGCGCCACCAATGCCGCCCAAACCCGAGCCGGCAGCTGCGGCTGTTGTCTTTGCGCCCAGCAGCACGGTGGTTGTGGTTGTGGGTCCCGTGGACATCAAATTGCCGCCTGCCACAATGCCAGCCAGGGTGCCAGTGCCTGGGCCGGTGCCTAACCCGCCGCCGGGACAAACGCAAGTGCCACCGACGCCGCCGGCGCCGCCGTTGCCAGCAGAGCCGGCTGCACTGCCATTATTTCCGTTTCCGCCATTTCCAGATGGTGTCGTCGGAGTGGTGCCGCCATTACTGCGTGTCGGATTCACGGTCGTTGAGTAAGCGCCACCACTGGCCACGCCGACCGCAGCTGAGCCGTTGCTGCCATTGCCGATGGCGCATTCGCAGGTCTGCGAGCTGTACGATAAGCAGGGAGGGGGAAGAAAGAGAAGAAAGATGGATGGTTAGTTAGATTGAGAGTTGGTAATGCAATAGGATATGCTTCAACCCATCAACACCCACCCACCCACCACCGTTCGCGGTGGCAATTCCGGGTAATCTATGGCTCTGGCATCGCTTACATGGACACACCCAGGCAACCCGATCCGACCGAATGGACGCGTATTTATGATGACATTGTTTGTTCGATAAACATTCTGAGGCAGAAGTAAAGTAAAGTCTTTGCAATGCTTATCGCGCTTCCACCGTTTCACCTTACCCCCTCTGCAGGCAACACAGACAGTCAACAAATAAAACGAGCAGAAAAAGTGAGCGCTAAATATAAAAAAGTTGATTTATAGTTGCCTGTCTGTGGCGGCGTCCGCTAATTACTTTGCCACGTCTGCTGGAGGCCACGCCCCCTGCCCAGGCGGCGATGCCACGCCCCAACAGCTACCCTAAGCTTCAGTCAGACCTGCTGCCAGCTGGCAGCACCTGGGCCATTCACATGCCACTGAAATCCAACCAAATCCTGCCTGCCTGCCTGGCCCCTAAAAGTATGCAGCATAGAATTCTATTAGCTTAAATAAACTGCCGCCAACTGAATAAAGTTGCAAAATTTGTTAGACACCCCCCCGGCCGCTCCCTGACTGCCTCTGCCTGCCTGCCTGCCAACCTGCTGGTGCAATTTTTGTGCGTGTGTGAAATATGCAGAGTGTATTTTTAGCTTGAAAGCCCCCCTGTAACCTAACCCCAGCCTGGTCTATGACCCGAGCCTTAGTCAAGCAGCCAACCAAATTAATTGGTTTAGTGCAAAAATTTGTGATGTAAATCGGTGTGGGGGAGAGCGACGATAACGATGACTATAACAAGTGAATGGCCCAAAGCATGTGCGGCTCTCTCTGTGTGTGTGTGTGTGTGTGTGTGTGTGTGTGTGTGTAGTGAACCATAAAGTGTTTGAAATCATGGCAAAACAAGTAGAATTAACAGACAATCTCGTTGCAGCTTGTCATATATGCTGAAGCTGGCCGATGAATGGGAGCGGAGCCTGTAAAGGATTCCGAAACAGCAGAGCTGTCTGATTAACGCTTGAAAATTTCGCATTTGCATTTGCTTAAGTCCGTCGGACTTCTAATATAAACATGAGCTTAGCTGATAAACTTCTCACTGACTTTGACCTCAAGCTTGCTAAAGAAAAAACCTTAAAAAAAACCCTTCTTAGGTTTATTTGACAGCTCTTCTAGTAAGCTCTGGGGCCCGTTTTCACATCTTCTGGGATATTTTTCAGGGATTTGTTTTCATATCTGCTCCCTTTCAGCTTTCGGGTTACGGCATCTCTCTTCTTGTTCTCAAGAACGTACAAAAAGCTTAACTGGAACCGTCAGCTTCTCCCTTTCATAAGTTCTTGCTCTTTTTCTTCACTTCAACTGCAACTATAATTGCTGTTGCTGTTGTTGTTGTCAGTGTGGCCAGATTTTAAAAACTAATGAGGAGACGAAATCTAAACTATCTGCCTGAAGGAAGGCCTTATCTTCTCAAGAAGTAAACTATATCCCATAGAGATCATATGAAAAGGGCTTTTAGACTATGTCAAATGTCAAATATTCAGTATGGATTCCATCTTCAGACGATTCCTTCTATAACATTTTAGCTTTATCTCTCTCTGCTCTGATTTACACGTTTGCTCATATCTGAAATATAACTTTCTGCCTTTGATTCATTCGACTTTCCCACTTGAACCTCTATAAGAGTCTATTCATTTCCAAAATACATTGAGCTGATTAATATTACTGTTTCGAGTTGGCCTTGATGATGATCCATTGGATTCACTTTTTGGCTCCTGTGTTGAAGCGTTCACAATCCCGTTTCTCTATATAGAGAAAAAACTTGTGAATATTGCCAATTTTACGGCTGACTTTAATCAACGAAAAAATGCAAATGGCTTCAGAGCCTGGGGCGCTCACACACACACACACGTACATAAAACCACTGACAGGCGGCTATAAAATCACACAATGAAATTCCCCAAATGTCACAATTCCAATTAATTTTTGGTCACCGTTTCTGATGCCTTGAAAACGGGTTAATAAAGTCAAATAAAGTAAAGTGAGCCTGCCTGGACACAGCAGCAGCAGTAGCACAACAGGATTGGTTTTGTTAGGGAGTTAGGCTCTGCACACAAACACACACCACACACAAGCACACACCACACACATACACTGACACATACACACAGTTGCACTTGCAATGGACGATGGTGTACGAGTATATATTGCCTAGTTTGGAGTGACATTTATAGCCGTTTTGTGCTGCTGTTGCTGAAATTTTTATTATTTATGCTTTGCCCTCTCTCTCTCGTTCTCTCTCTCGCTCTCTTTCTCTCACTCTCACTCTCCTCTTTCTATATGAACAGTAGTAGTGTGCTCCATTTGCACAAGCAACCAACCCGATACGCAGCCCCTCCCTCCTCTGTTCTGTCCTGCCCTGCCTCAGCCTGCGTTGTGCATCGAAAAATTGGCTGATATCCGTTTTTGGGAAATGCAAAAATGCAAATAGCCCCCCGGAGTTGACTTAATTGGGTCAAGTATGCGCATAAACAAGTCAGATCCGTACCAATACACACAAGCGCACTCGTATACATATACCATTACGTTTATGCATGGACACTGAGAAAAAAACTATGATCGAATTTTAATTTGCTTAAGTTGTTCTGATTCTTGATTTTAGTCTTGAGTTGGCAGAGCTCGCAAATACCAGTTGACCGTCTTTTCTGTTACACTCTCCTCTTTGGCTGAGACTTGATTTCTTTTGGATTTGGTTTCCTGTTGAGCGCTCTCAGTTGAGCTACGTGTGAGCTACGGCTGAGAGTCATAAATTGACGCTCCAAACGCAGTCTCTTCCCTAATTTGTCTGATTTTTGTCTGAGTGTACGTTGTAGTGCCTTTCCCATTCCCATTCCCAACTTCTGCTGTTGAGTTGATTAAGGCAATAATTTCACCGTTTCAATTTGTTCAAATGCTTTTGCCAATTTGGCATTTCATTTCACGTAAATGTGGCTACTCCTCATCATCATCATCATCATCCTTACTTACCCAGTGCCCTCCTGTTTGCCAGCAAAGTAGCGCATATTGCCAGCGGTGTCCACAACCCGTATCGAGTTAATGCGACGCGAATCACTGTCGGCTATGTAGAGATCACCGAAGGGCGAGAAGGCCATGGCCAGCACCGTGCCGAGCACATTGTCGGTGGCCGTCTTGTTCAGCCGACTGTCCTGGCCATTGTTGTTGCAGTGCAGCGGTGTGCCGGCCACCACGCGTATCTTCATATCGGAGGTTAGACGCAGCACCAGGCGATCGTCGATGAAGTGCAGCGAGCCATCGAGCGGACTGAGGGCCAGACCAGTAGGCCACTGCAGCTGGGCCTGGTTGGCCATCAGAGTGCCCGTACAGGGTGCCGGACTCCAGTGATTGTGGTGGCCATGGTGACCAATCAGGGTGTGGATAATGCCCTTGGGATCGACAGCCCGTATGTTTGTGCCATCGGCAATGTACATGGTGCGATCGGCGGCTATGGCCAGGCCCTTGGGATGCGAAAGGCGGGCCTGCAGTGCAGGGCCGCCATCGCCGCAGTTGCCCTCATCACCGGGTATGCAACGCTGGCCACTGCCCACCACCGGCTCGCTGTTGATGCTCGGATCCTTGACCTTCTCGAGGCGCAGCAGGCGCAGTATCTGATGTCGCTCCGGGTCGGAGATGTACAGATGCCCATCGGCGGGCGAGACGGCCAGATAGTACTGGTACGACACCTGGGTGGCGCTCAGCTGCAGGATGGTGAACACCTTGCCATCGGGCGTGATGCGGCGCACCAGATTAAAGTCGCCCACATAGAGGCTGCCATCCGGTCCGGTGGCCAGGGCAATGGGGGTCAGCAGCTTGGCGTCCTTGGCCACGCCGTTGCAGTAGTCGGGACAGTTGAGCGGTCGCTGCAGTCCTGTGCCCATGACCACCTTGACGGTGCGCGGATACTCCTTCATGTGCAGCGTGCTGCCGTCGCCCTTCTGCAGGATGCCCTCGTGGAAGTTGTAGTGGTGGTGGATGTCCAGACCCCAGCCGCCAATGTCAGAGATGTCGACATCGTACCCCTGCAGCTTGGCCGTCTGCGTGATCCACACGGGCGTCTTGCAGGTGGAGTGCTGATAGCCAACCGATATGCGGGCGATGGTCACGCCGTACACCTTCTGCCTGTACACGTTGCGTTTGTTCCAGGCGAATGTGTGGATGAGGTTCGGATCCGCCTCGTAGGTCTTTACATGAAGGGCACCCTCAATCTCCACGCCCACATGGACATGGGTGAGGGTCTTCGGTATGGTCTCGGAGGTGAGGCGCATGCGGACAATGCTCAAATAGCCCGAGGCCTGCGACGACTGATAGGTCAAATGGAGATCCGAGCCGGGTATTTGAATGGATTCTTGGACAATCTAAATGGAAGGAAAACAGAAACAACAAGGAGAACAGTTAAATAAAATGTGATACATAAGAAAGTGTCTTAAGGACAGATGGATTAGCCATGGCCTGAATTGAGGACAAGAAGAGTAAAGTGAAATGGCTGAAGGGGAAGGCAAAGGAGCATTACATTTGTGACTGCCTTGAGGTCGCCGTTGGTTCGGGTCGAATGTGGCAATTAAATGTAATACGCCGCCTGCTTTCACCTGTTTCCCTTCTTACCACCCCCCTCTTGTCCACTCTCTCTCTCTCTGTTCTTGGTTCTCTTTTGCTTTTGCACGGCGAGAATTAATGCCCGCCTCTCTGTGGCCCTCCAGATGGAAAGTTATAATGTCATTAAGGCAAACTTTAAATTAATTAAAACCACGCTGAGTCCAGCTGCTGCCAGGATGCTAATTAGGAGTGGCATTAGGTGGAGCTGCTGCTGCTAGCTATCTAGCTGTTGCTGTTGCTACCATTTGACTCACCTGTGTCTCGGCAAAGATGACACGCTTGCCGGGCATGGCGCCCACACCATTCGGCATCCAAGTGCTGATCAATTGGGGCTTCAGTTTCTCATGATCATGGTCCATGCATACCTTGCTCGCGTCGGTGGCCTCATCCGCCGTGTGATAGTGTATGGAATTGAGGAACGTCAAGGCTGGATTCAGTGGCGCCACCCTGTTTGAGAAAGTTGAGCAAAATATATGTGATGTTTGGTCTCTGGCGATTGATCCCTGCCTGACTCTTACTTGATGTTACGACTGGTGGCCTCATCGTCATCGCTCAGCTGCATTTGTACTGGCGGCAGGACCACAATTCGATTCCAGGGCACAAATACGGTGCGCGTTAGCGGCCTGAAGGGCGAACGCTGGAACTGTAGGGTGACGGCGCCGCCGCCATTAACCAGGACATCGAACCTGCAAGAGGAAAGGCGGTAAGAATAAGAATTTGATGATGCAGTTGAAGGAGTTCTTGTTGTTTGAAGATCACATGACATATAGAACCAGACTCAAGGAGAACACCTTTGACCTTTGTCTTCACTGTGAGAGAGTAAGTCAGCTGAAGCTGAAGCAAGCTGTGTAATCTGAGCCGCAAGAAAAAGTCCAGATAACAGAGGTTTCTAATTAGACAAAGGCAGCATGGTGGCTGCGAAAGGGAAAGGGAAAGCGAAGCGAAAGGAAAGGGAGGAGGGCATCACTAGCAGCATATTGCCCCGTCCGTCCGCCTTGGTAAACAAGGAACAAAAAAAAGTTTATGCAGCAAATTTCACGGCTAGGATGCAAATTAATATTTTAATGAACTTGGTCTGGGGGTTGGCCATGGGCTGGTTCCGGGCAGGGCAAGGCTAGGCAGGCTCGTATAACAGTCCCCCCCGTCACCTTCTCTATCCTCGTATTTGCGGAACATCGCCAATGCTGCACCCTTAGCCTTAGATAATACCTCAATTGTTTCTTGAAATTGAAAAACTTTAGATTTTTGCTTGCCAGAGAACAGCAACAAACAACAGCAACAACAACAACAACAGCAACAACAACAACAATTGAAGGAAGCATAAGTTAAGCTGGCAGCTCCAGCTCCATCTCCATCTCCGTCTCCATGCTCCATGCGTTAGCCGCATTAAATATAATGATGGCGATTGCGAAGGCCGCCTTCATTATTATTACGAGCGTTTTTTTTGTTTTCTCCTTTTTTTTCGCATTGCAGCAGCAGCAGGAAGAAAGTTGCAAAAACTTCTGCCAAAGAACAAGAAGAAGTAAAAGCAGAACAACAAGACGAAGTAACAGCAGCAGCAGCAGCAGCATCACAAGAGGAAGAAGCTGTTGGAAAACAAAGGGCCAACAACAACAACAACAACAATAGCAATTGCTGAAGCCAAAGAGCAAGCAAGGCGGCAGGCATTCGCCCAGAAAGCTTAAGAAATGGCAAAACTTTTGCTTTTGAAATATTTAATTAATGCGATTTTTAATTGTGTTTGTGCGTGAATGCCATGCAGCCGAATATGGATATAGATATATAGGGATAGATGGATGGCAAGCGGCATTGTAATCCTTACACAGAGAAAGAGACAGAGACATAAAGAGAAGGAGGGGATTGCTGGCTAGCAGACTGTCTTATAGTTCTGGGTCCACCTGTGCGTATAATCAATAAGCAGACATAAACACACATCACACATATATAAATACTGATTAGGAAACATCCAGTTAAGGTTTTATAATAAGCCAACAAGAGGGTTTTCCACAAGCCATCATTCAGTAAGGGAATGATTCAGTAAGATACTTGGGAAAATAAGCTTAGCTTAAGCACAAAAGTAAGACTTGACAATGAGATGCTAGCTTTGCATTTCTGACAAGTTGTAGAACTGGATCGTTGGACAAATGGATACAGAGATAAGGGTATATAGTTCACACAGGTGAGTCTTTGACATTGCTTTCCTCAAAAGAGCCTAATAGATCACATAAATAAGGCTAGATATAGTTATTGAATCAGGTAAACCTCGAGGTCCTTCCTTCTAGCCATGAAAGCTGCGGTAAATTCATTCAATCCGAGTGATAAACAACTGCAAGAACATCTTATCTGCAGCTCTCTCTCTCTTTCTCTCTGTCTCTCTTTCTCTCTCTCTGACTCCTCCGCCTCTCTCTTTCTCTCCCCTGCCTCTCTCTCGTTATCTTTCCCTCTCTCTCCCTCAAGAATCACGAATATATTTCACTGCTGCCTTACAGTTGCCTCCAGGTGAGGTCCACATGAGATGCCAGGCTTTGGCAGAGATTGACAGAATTTCACTAACTTTTATTCCAGAAGTTGTTCCCTCTTTTCAGATTAGCCAATAATCATAAAGAGGCCTTCCTCCAGAGAAACTGAGAAACATAAGATGCCCACTTTACGAAGCAACTTGATCTACATGTGGCCATTGGGCTAGTTGGATCTGAAAAACAGGTTGATGAAAAGAAGGCAACCAAAAATGGCTCCTGCTGAACCCCTTTTCTATTCAAATGAGTACAAAGAAGTAAGAAAAGTTTTCCTTATTACTATATTGATAGATTAATATAACTTTTCATCAAAACAATGCCCCAAAGAGTTCCAATCTTCTCACTGAATGCCAGCAGTCAAGGACAGAACTTCAAAATCAAAGCGAGGACAAACAGGCAACTTCAAATATAAATAAATAGCTCAAAATGAATAGTAGAGCAAACAGTAGAGCAACGAACTGAACTCGAACTAGTATTTACAGGCAACGTTTAAAGAGAAAACTGATTATTTATGCTTTCAGAATTCCCAGCAAAATTTGGCTATTTAAACTCAGATAGCGAACATTTGGCCCAGTTTTTCCAGCATTTACAACGGTATTTTATGTAACAAATAACGGTATACATAACCAGCAGATACTATAATTACCAGGCGAACCTAGATTGAAAACAATGCGAAACGCCCCCCGCAAAAACGCCCACCAAATTGCAAAAAAAAAACTGAAACTGAAATGTGCAAATAATTAAATGGGAAAAACATTAAATTTAATTTTTACCATAAACAAAAATGTAAGCTCTTTTATTATGGTTGCTGCTGATGTTGCTCGTTGTTGTTGTTAATTGTGGTTGTTGTAAGCATTTTAATATATGAAAAACTCACTGAAACACACACACACACAGATGCACATAGGGATCGTTGAAAAAGTTGCGAAATGAAATTGTGCAAAAATGTTTGTTACAATTTTTGCTAATTTAATTGTGTTTGCTGCTTTTTGTTTCAATATCGTATACGATTTATGTAATGCTATATGGCTGGCTATATAACTAAAGTTGCTCTACGGTATACATACACATATACACACACACATACAACTGAAGAGCGAGCGTTTGTAATACAAAGTATAGTGCGCATTTGCAGTGCATTTGTAATTGAATTGGATTTTATGTAAACACCAGGGAGGACGCGTGTGGAGGTGGTGGTGGTGGGTTGAAGGTGTGTGTGTGATAGGCAGGGTGACCATTTAGCGGAGGCAACAACCCAAAAGCACACACACACACACACTCTGACACTCTTAGTATGTAATAAAAAATGCCAACAATAATCCCCTGCAGCACAATATAATGACTTTTATTACCTTTATTACTATGACAACAACAACAGCTAAGGCAACGCTGCAACAACAACAACAACAATAACCTAACCAACAAGCAGCGAAAAGCAACAATTGTCGCTGAATGTGTGTGTGTGTTTGTGTGTGAGTGTGTGTGTTTTGGGTGAATTGAAATAAACATTATAAATACAAAACCATAAAAATCTTGCGCTTTCTTGCACACACACACACACACTAACACACGTTCAACAATGACTTTGGAATGAGCCACACACACACACACACACACGTCTATACATATGTAGAAGATACGGGAATGCTGTGTGTTGCTTGCCCAGCCGTGTAATGGGGCCACAACAACATCAATAACAACAACAACAACAATGCCTTCACCATTTACAGTGGCAGCCAACAATATTAGGCCAGAATACAGAGTGAAGGCCTGCCTGATTGTGGGGTTGATCTTGGGTTATTACTGAAATCCTCAAATAACACAAGAACTATCCGTCTACAGATCATCTCTTTCTCATTTCCAGTATCAATAAGATCTTGCATTTGCTTTATAACAATGCACAGCCAAAACCATAAGATGCACAACAATGAAAGTTGGCACTTAGATGCATTGCTTTGCTATACATTAGGGAAATAGCCCTGCGTTGCCATCCCAATTCAAGGTGTGTGCACAATTTCAGCTCAATCGGTTGGGGATAACTATTCTAAATTTCAGTTGCATGATTTGTAGGAAATATTGTAGTCCGTCTGATCAATCTGGTATTGCTTTTCGCACGATAATTATATATGTGGAAGCATAAGTAGTTTGAATATGCGGCGTGTGTGAATATATGTGAGAATTGTATTGAATTTGTGTTGGTACGTATTTGGGTATTTCACCAGGATCGCAGGTACATTGCCACATTGCATCAGCCTATTTATGTGTCCGTTTTGTTGCCTGCTTTACTATGTGTTTTAGGAAAGTCCCGTTTTAACGGGGCGACAGCGTTTGCAGCTGTCGCCGAGTGTGGTTCGGTATAAAAACCGGAGATCATGGGAAGACACCAGTTAGTTGTGTTACGGATCTCGGTGCGACCGAAACTCGCTGCGCCTAAAACGGTGGAAATGAATAGTAAAAATTATGACGCTCCAACATATATAACATTTTAGATAAGCGATATATTGTGTGTTAAGTGCTGTCCCGCATAATATCAAAGTTTTCATTGCACTTTTGTGCGGTTTTCTCAAAAATTTAGTATGAGCTGCCATAAAATAAAGCTGATATTTCTGGGGAATTACATTAGAACAACACCAATCCACTCCAGCTTGCTTTCAAAAGGATTCTAATTGTATAATCTAAGAGTTGCTATTCTTTAATTCCCAATTGGCTTAAAGAATAGGAAGATATTTATTTCTATTTTCCTATTTAATAAGCTTGAAAATGATAAGTAAATTATTAAAAAAATATTTTTATATATTTATAGATTTCTCTGATATTTCCAAACAATTTAAGTTATTGAACTTGAAAATCTATTCATAAATAGCAAAATTAGAGACATTTTCTTAAAGCATCCCAGTAGACTTTGCTCATTTTCTTTGTTATATTTTACAAGAGATTATGGAATACTTTTATTAAGATTTTATCTATTAAGATTATAAATGATATATATGTCCACTCTTAGTGTCTCCTCTGGACAGCTATCAAGCAAATGAATACTCTGGAATCATCTCTGCAAAATCATTAAGAAGAGAACCCTGATCGATCAATGCAGGTTCTTAACGAAGAAAGTTGAATTTGTTAGGAAATATTCTTGATTAAAATGAAACTTTATCTCTCAAAATGAAAATTTTACAAAAATTTGCAGCCTTCCCCTCCATGTTCTACACTCTTCCATACACACACACATAAAATCTTCTCAGTAACTAGACAATGGGCTGCACTGGCCGGCCCATTAATTTGTGGACGCCAGTGTAGGTTGATGTGTTTGTGTGGCCACTTCATGTACTCTTATATCTTCTGTTGTTGTTGCTGTTGTTGTGCCATCATATATAGAGCTAAAAATAATGTGAACATAAACAGGAATTATTGCGAGCTAACAGCAACAGCGGCGGATCTAAGGGAAACAAGGTGGGAAGGGAAGGGGAAGGGAAGGACACCAACCAGACTTTAGAATGCTCAAAAATGAAAATAAAAATGTGTAAGCAACAACAACAACAACAGCAACAACAACTGTATAAACAGCCACACATACCCAGGAACCAGTAGAAATAATAAAAAGAAATAAAGCCAGCCCAAACTCCTATCACACTCACACACACTAACACACAGGCACCAAAACAAAAAACAACAACAAACACTGAGGAATTTATGACCTGACTTTAAGTCGACAAAAGCAGATGATAAAGCACAAATAGAAGAAGTCAAGGCAGACGAAAATCAGGAACATATTTGTGACTATTATGTTGTTGTTGTTATTGTTGTTATTGTTGCTGTTGTCTTGCTGTCTTTGAGGGTACAAAGAAAAAATCAAAGCCTACCAAGAGGCGCTTGAGCAAAATGGACAGCAGAGCTATGTGGCATTGTAAGCTTGTAAACTTTTTGGCTTCAGTTTGGCTTCAAATTATTTTAGATAGTAAATAATTAGCTGCTTTGCTGGCCTAAGTGTTGCCAGGAATGAGAAGGAGATTGTGGCACATGTGAATGATATTTCGTTGGTCCATCGAAAGCGGCAAAACTGAAACTGAAGTTGTGGGACGCCTGGAGTTGCTGCAGTTAGAAGAATGGTTTGCTGGGTTACAGCAGGTACTATGTCTAGCTAGCTGATAATAGCCACAAAGAAGGCAGGCAGGGGTGTGTAACACACACACACACACACACACCCACCCACACTGACAATGCCAATTTCGCTAGGCAATTGGTCTAATGAGAAATTATGGCACACTGGCTAAAATTGTAATCATGTGGTTTAGAGTTCAGGTTGGAGAGTTGGAGCATACTTTTTGCCACCCTGACTCTGGCTGCAAGCAAAGCAAAGCACCCCAAAAGATATGCAATACAATTTTGTTTGCTTTGTGTCTGCGTGTGTGTGTGTGTGTGTGTGTGTGAAGCAAATGCAAATAAACAAAAGTTAGTCTCTGTGTTTGTGTGAAAGTAAACACAAATAATCATCAGACAGTTAGTTTTTGTCTGTTGCACAGATTTTATTTGTTGTTCAGTTGTTGTTGCTGTTGTTCTTGTTGTTGTTGTTGCTGGCCATAATAAAATCAGCAAAAGAGGGTGCCAAATGTTTATTTAAATTGGCCAACCCACACACACACACGAAATAGAAAAAATTAAATAAAAGCAAACTGCAAAACATTTATATTCCTGCTGTGGCACTTTGAGTTCAGTTCAGAATACGCATTATTTTCCTTTTTGTTTTCTCTCTCTCTCTCGACACGCTCTAAAAACTGGGCTAACAAAATATTTGTGCAAATTTCCCTTTGAATTGCTCTAGCAAAAAAAATTGAACAGATTGCACATTAAGCTATCGCATAGTGTCGTAGTTTCAATTGAATTTCTTTTGCTGGCAAATTTGACTTGCAGCAATTGCAGTTTTCACAACAAAATATAGCCTACTTTTGAGGGCCATCGGCAATTTTGGAGAAACACCAACATGTGTAACCGAACACAAATGGTGGCAGGCATTCTATTTTGTTTGCTCGATATTTTCTTTTTAAACTGCAAACATCAATTATTTGAAATATGTACACGAAAAAGTGCTGTAAGGAGCTGAGCAATGGCAATTGTCAAATCAAGCTGTGGCAGCATTTCTAAGGCTGTTGTTGATTGTTGGCATTTAATGACATATATTGATATTGCAGGAAGTATCTATGTGGAAACTTAAACTATTTGAAATTTAGGAAGGGTCCTGAACCAACGCCTTTGCAGGTCAAACACACTCTGGTAGATTTTCGACTTCGTTGGCAAGTTCAACAAATTGATTGATTGTTGCAATTTTGTGTGTTTCCTATGAAAAGAAGCCTCCCCCATGATCTAAACCAAAACGCCATAGGAATATTGGTATAAACTTTAGAGATTCCCCTTAGGATAGCAGCACAAATTAGTCATCTAGACATTGTAAGTTTCCCTGGGTAAACAAATAAGTTAAAAATGTTTGGAACCAAAACGTAGGGAGGCATTCAAATGTGGGTCCGAGGTCCGAGTGAGTTGGAGTGGGTACACTTATATGCTTGTGCCGCAGTCAGCCGCACATCAAAGCAAAAAGATTTAATTAAAAAAGGCAAAACTGATAACTGCGGCTGATGTTGCTGATGTTTTCTTGTACCTTTAAGCTGCTGGCAAAATGTAATCAAGAGTAAAAGTTTGGCTAACAAAAAATTATGACAGAACGCACTCATATGTAACTAATTTGCCAAAGGGCAGCTGAAAATGCTCAAGAATTTGAAACATTTTGGTTAAGCGAATTTTAATTTTAATGATATTCGAACAAATTACACGAAAAACAAGAGAGCAAGGCTAACTGACCGAGTGTTTTTCAGAGGAAAAATGTAAAGAAAAAGCGATGCCAAGTGTTTATCAGGAGAAAAATTAAAAACAAAAACACAAGAAGATTCCACTTGTATATTATTCCAAGGACTTGTCATGTATATGCTAACAAAAAGCACAAATAGCCTGGAAGAATACCGATGAGTTATTAAGAATCGAAGAAAAATTAATAATATTAAAAAAAATTCTACCAAAAAATAATAAAAATGTAAAAGTGAAAGCCAGAGAGGGATTTACAACGCAAAGGCTAAGCACCAAATAAATTCAGTTGGGGAACACTTGGAATAGTTGATTGCTTAAAATGGCCTGTGCCAAGAAAAGCCTACTATGTTCATGTTCATCTGGCAGCGATGAAATATTTGCTAAGAATGATTTCAAAATTAGCCCACTTGGGTCCTTGGTAAGGCGTTCACTCGTATGCCTTTACATTTTGGGAAGCCTTATAGGGGATATAATATAATAATATGAAGTTTGAATGCGACTGTATAATACCAGAGAATTCATCATTTACTTCAGTAGCCAAAAAAGTATGCAATATTAGTTTTCTGTGGCTGGCAAAGGGTGACAAATTTCCACCAAATTTCTTCTGTTTGTTTACGATTTTGACTAGATTTATGATCCTACTGTTATGAAATTTGGCAAATCGGTAGATATAAAGGCTTTTATCGAGTGGGCGGCTTGACTTGGCTTGGCTGAAACAAACTAGATCACCCTGAAAAAGTCAGCATTATAACAGCTAAAAGGTATAGATGACCGATAATAATATATCTATGCTTGTCTTATGTTAGTTACTCTGATTATCCGCATCCGTATGAAAAAGCTGTTGTACTACCGACTGGCATTTGGCATGAATAGTTACTAGCCCTTATGGGTTTCTTCTTCTTTTATCAAAATTCTATCAAATTCAGTACGAAGCCAGCAGATCCACAGACCCAATTCGATGTAAATGGTATTATAGCTTCGGTAAGCCAAAGATAATTTTTATACTCGTACTCCAGTAGAGTAAACGAGTATATTGTTTTCATGCAAATGTATGTAACAGGCAGAAGGAAGCGTGTTTTGACCTCATATTCTCTATCAAGATCAATAGCCGAATCGACCAGTTTACTATCAACTTTGCCATGAAGATTTCTCTAGAATACCCGCAGATTAATTTTGCTTCAATATTTTTTCTCAATATCTCCAATATTTGTTGAAATATTTAATTGAAATTAGGCTTAGAAACATCTTATCTATTGAGCTGACAAATTTCATATTGATCGGGTCATAATTATAATCAAACTTACAAAAAGAAATGACTTCATTCACGTTCATTCTAAAACTGTTGCCGCGGCCAGCCTCACAAATTAGTCATGGTAAGGAGAGAGAGAGAGAGAGAGAGTGAGACAAAGGATAGACATCTCTCTCTCTCTCTTTGGTCATACGTCATTTCAGAGCAGCCACAGCAGTAGAAATGCCGCCTTTGGAAGTAGTCAACGATACGGAGGGAGCGACAGTGGAAAGATTGAGTGAGCAACTTTTTAACCCAGACGAAGAACCATCAATTTCTATCCACATTCTCTAGATTGGCAGGATTGCCTAACCCCATTAAGGCGTCGACTCCAGGCAGCCGCTGTACGGGCTGGGGACTGTAGCTATCGAGTGGACTAGGAAGATGGAATATGGAGTAGTTAGCTCAGGAGTTTTTGGCACTATAACGGCAGAGTCGCTAGAGTCTTTATCCAGACCAGATCTACCGAGATTATTTACTTGCTCACTATATGACATAGTTGTCCGATCTATCATATATACAAAACTTGCATCAATTCGGATAAAGAACAACCTATTTTGGTGTACAAAAAGTTCATTCTGAATCAGTCGGTTGTATGGGGGCTATGTGATATAATGGTGAGATCTTCATGCCTTTAAGAGCTTATGGCAAAAATTAGCGTGAAATGAAAATTTCAAAACTGAGAGCATTACTAATATCGTGACAGTATCTGCAAGGGCTTATGAATCCTTGGCCTTATACTATAACATTCTGAAGAGGGAATCTTATCTATTTTTACAAAGATTTTCTAATATTGATATCACTTTGCTTGGATTTGTTAAATATATTTCTGAAAATCTTGTTGGTCCTTGAAATTTAAGGTAACTTGCAATCGCTTACGTAATCACTAAAAGGTCACTCATAGGTCTTAAAAGTAATTGGGTAATCATGAGTACATATATAGGTATGGATTAGATGTCGAACTTACCAGCCACCCTGACGGGTCAAAGTGAAGCCAAAGCGCGAGTCCCGGTCCACAGAGACGCGTATGCCAACAATTCCCAATCCTTGGGGCGTAATGACCTGGCCGCGCATCACCGAAACACGACTGCAGAGTTGGATGGGTTTGGTTGGATGAGTCATTATCGGTCACAGAATTCCGGATTCCAGAGTGAAATGTCATCGTCAGCAAGTTGTGTGTGCGGCAGGAAATGAGTTTTTGTTTTTGTTTGGGATGGGCGGGTTGTTGCAAAAGAGAAAAGTGCATTGTTAGTAAATCCTTCGACTTGGTTAGACTCAGAGTCTGGTTTAAAGAATTTTTGCTTTGTTCGAAAATCATAAGATTGTTCAAAGTAAATATATATATAATATATATATATATGTTATATGTTATGTAAACATCGAGTTGTTGTACGAGTATGGTTTGTATGTATGTATGTTAATAAGTATGTAACATGTAGATTGTAGAATTTTGTAATTCATCCAAGAAATATTGAGAAACGAGTAAAAACACAAATATTTTGCTTATTTTTGTAATTTGCATATTGTCTTATTTTTTTTTTGTTTTGGTTTTGGTTTTGTTTTGCTTAAAACAAAAGAAACCAAGACAACAAATCAAAAGTATGAACGAAAGTTGAAGAAATATTTATAACTATGTATATTTATATACATATATATGTATATATATAAATGGTATTCATATGCAAATGGATTTGTAGTAAATATGTGTGTGCGTTTGTAGTATGTGTGAATGCGTGTGTGTGTGTGTGTGTGTGTGTGTGTGGAGTATGACTGATGAGCCTGTCACACAAACATACACACACACACACACACACGCCCAGATACAGAGAAAGATGACTGATGAGCTAAAAGGAATGCGCATTTGTAACTGTGTATGTGTGTGTGTGTGTGTGTGTGCGTGCCTGTATTTGTAGCACTGTGTGTGTGTGTGTGTGTGCAAATTCAATTACTTTTGTAAGCACAGCACAGCTTCTATAGAAATCAGTGTGCCATTGTGCCTCAGAAATATGTATACACACCTACATAGGTCATGTTTGTATTTGTAAGCCAAAATATTTGTAAGACATTTATATATGTCTGCCCCGAATTTGCCAGCGAATTTTGGATACATATTTGCATGAGAATAGCTGGCGTTATAGGAGAATAGTTCTGCCTGAATGTACTCATTACGCTTCATTAAGAGCCTGAATGGATTGTGAATGCTGCAATTACTCTAGAGTGAGAGTTGTGATGTCACTCTGTCCTTAAACTTAAACTCTTAAACTGAAAGATCTATAGAAGATCATATAGAAGATCATTGCATGAATGCATTTGATATGCTAGTAAGACATTCATATTCACATATGAATGCATTTTGATTACTGAGTGACTGCAGTAGTCAGAGTTGTCAGAGAGTTAGTACTCTTAAGCCGCCAGCTCACTAGTAGCGTAATGAATGAATTCAATATTCAAAGTATTCACTAGGTATTCACTATAATATGAATGTATTATGAATACTGCAAACATTCCAGAGTGATTGTCGTAATATGGCAATGTCATAAATTCTCATAAATTATCAGATCTACAGAACAAGAGGCCAACTTGAATGCATTCAACATGTAAAATGAGACATTCATTATAGCATGAAGGTGTAGTAGTGATCTATAAGCAATCACGAGTAAATCTCAGTGCCTCTTACTACATTTCGCAGTGAGAATATCTTTTGCAGGACATTCAGTAAATGCATGAGAACAACAGCTTGCAATTTGCATAAATGCTATATGAATACTTCTAAGACTTATATATATGAGTCAATGAAGGAATACTGAGAATGGCATTCCATATGTAAATATCAAATGAATCAAGTATTTTACTCTGCGTTTGCTTTACTCATTGTAAAAGGAGAAGAAGTTTGACCCCAACATGTGCTACAAATACATTTCGGCTTGAATGTCTGTGAGTGTTTTCTAAGTGTGAATGTGCAAGGTTCGATGGTTTGTTGAGCCCAGGCTGGTATCGAAAACTTTCGATAAAAATATAATAATCGATAATAATCGATATATCTAAGGCAAGAAAACTCCCAATTCTGACATGTTTATATAGTCAACAGCTTCTACTGAACATAGTCGTTAGGCACAGACTTTATCGTGTTTATAAATATCGATAATTTAAGGTCAAGCGATAGTAATTATCAATATTTTACTAGATAAGCTTACAAACTTTACCAAACTATTTCTAATATATAAACTATCGTTATCGAATTGAGTACTGTTTTAAATAAGCAAATGCAATAATGGCAATATTTGCTTGAGAACATTTAGCTTAGCCCTGAAATTTCTACGTTAAGCCGCTAACCGATGACGATTAGCTTATTTATGTTATTCCTCAAATTCCTCAAAATTTTGTTCAAAATATTTGGTTCAAGTCTTGAAATTCCTACGATGAACTCCTAAGCTTGACCATCTAACTATCATTTTCATGAACTACCTTAAGGAGCTAATCCTTGGCTTTATCATTTATCGATAAGTTCAAACCACAGCCTGGCTCAGCAGTAAAAAAAAGGAACGTTTTTCTAAGAATGCTTGAAAAGAGGCATGCGAACAAAAAGTAACAGCTAAATATTTAGAAAGAAGTCTTAAATCGATTCGGTTATAATTTGGCAATTTTGTTTTGCATCAACTATCGATAACAGCGATATTTTGAATAATTTATTATGTAATGTTTTATGTATGAACCATAGAAAACTAGCAAAATATCATGATATTGATTCACTAAATGAAAAACATATCAAGAACTGTAAACATTTAAGGCTATAAATCATAAAATACATATTTATATTATAAGCTTTAATAATTTCAAATTTATTTTTGGTTAATGTGATATTTTTCACAGCTGAAAGGTAAATATTTAGGAAATATTTATGTATTTGCATTAAGAACTTATTGATTATATGTAGATATGATATTGAAATATTTGATAGATAATGGCAAATATATTTACATATTGAGGCATGCAGTTTGGGCTTAAGTTAAGAGCTGATCAGATCAGATCAGAAAAGGCTAATGACACTTGGCAGTAGAAAGAAATTGCAAGGATACAGAGGGATCTTCATGACGTTCACTTTTTTCTCCTTTCCTTTCTATAATTTTTTAGTCTCACAGATCAAAATATGTCAGACGACAGCTGCTAGGTAACTTTTGTGTCCAAAAACCATCAGATTTCCCCCAAGGTTCTAAGCTAAACCCCGTTGAGTCATCGATTTTCTCAATGAAATGCCTAAGAGGCAACTCGAGCCGCGAACAAGAAGAAAACAAAGACATTATTTCCAGCAAATTGCAGCATTGAAATCATATAATATTTCAAGGATTATCTTATTTATAAAATTATCCTCAAATTTCAGAATTTTCTTGGTCACAAAAACTTGAAACAAAATGCCTCAAAAGTTGAAAAAAAAAACAAAAAAAATGTCGCAATTGTTTGCACTAATTATTGCTTGAAATGGAGGTGGAGACACCAAACCTTTACCTGAATTGTTGGCCAGCAAGAAGCGTATCCATCCATCCCAGCCAGCCAGGAAATGTACCTGGGACTAAGAGTCGCGGCGGCCCACTTTGAACTTTTCGCAGAGAGAACTTCTCAAAAAACGTTTTCAAGTGTTGCAATTTCTCGACGTCGTCGTCGTTGCAGTTGCAACTTTGCCACCACAGAACCCCTTCACCCCGTTCACCCGTTGTTCACCCTCAAAACCAACCGCCCGCCCTCTTCTTTGAACCCGCAGTGCTGGTTGTGTATATAAACACATAATATACAATATTTGGGTCAGTTTTATGTGCTCCACCATGCCCCCTCCCTACTCATACAAATAAGTACTAGTTGTAATTGTATGTAACTGTGTGTGTTTGTGTTTGTACAGCTGCTTTCTTTCAGCGCGGCAGGGCCAGCGGCCTGATGGTCTGCAGGTCTGCAGGTCTGGAGGCTCACTTAAGGGTCACTCACAGTGACTTCTAATTGCAATTGACCAAATGGCGAGGCACAGACGTAATCTGAGAGAGAGCGCCTTTGCTAGCACACAGCACACAGCATATGGGCCAGGCATTGTGTCTCTGTATATGTGTATAAGCTACGCCCGTTTGGTAACCCAACCATACCACCCCCTCCAAAGCACCCAACAAGCTCGTCCAACTTCCATTCATTTTTGCTGCTTCAGTACGATTCAATGAAGCAAAATTTTATTTGAAATCAAGCCGAAAAGCAAATTGCATGTGTATAAGTTTCACATTGCCTGTGACTGTGTGAGTGTGTGTGTATGTGTGTGTGTGTGTGTGTGTATTCCAACTCATTGAAGTGGTGAGTGCCATTGATTTTTATTTCGCATTTGATTCGTTTCGTTTCATTTATTATTTATTTGATTTATTTCTACAACAACAGGAGAGCTTTGGTCTCAACCAGCTCCGCTTGAACATCCACCTCCACATCCACCTCCAACCCGTATCAAAAGGCTAGGCTGGTCATCACTCAGAAGGTGAGGCAGCCTTTGCTGACCCGTATCCTGTACCTATGGCCCTTAACCGGGGCCAAGTAAATTACTCATACGCAACCGTTTCATCAACTCAACGCAAACTTCTTCCGCCTCCTTTTTACTTTTCTTTCTGTTGCTTTTGCCAGGTTGTTGTTGTTGTTGCTTTGCTTTGCTTTGATTTTGTATGAATTGGAATATGGCATAGGTTATGCATGTGGAGAGTATTGGGATGAGAATGGAGTGAACTAAGGATTGCTCATCAGCGTTTGAGGATATGAGACCAAATCAAGGCAAAGGCAGTGGATGTAGAAAAGTTGTTAGGGATCAGTTTAGCCTCCAGATTACTTCTACAATTCCGAATTCAGCAATTAAACACCAAATGGAGTTAAGAGTGGAAGTCATTTGTGAATGGTTTTGAGATTATAGATGGTAGGGATAACGAATCTTTTATCGTTCTTTCGGATGAATTCAGAATCTAAAGATTCTTTTAGAGATTTCTTTTAGAGAAAAGTTGTTAGGGATCAGTTTAGCCTACAGATTACTTCTACAATTCTGAACACCAAATGGAGTTAAGAGTGGAAGTCATTTGTGAATAGTTTTAGGTTTATATGGTCAGGGATAAAGAATCTTTTATCGTTCTTTCGGATAAATTCAGATTCTAAAGATTCCTTTAGAGATTCTATATGTAAATAACGATCAATCATAGTGTCATATATTGATTATATCTGGCAACCTTTTGAGCTTACTTCCTTAGTTGTGATTGCCATTCATGATAAGGCTCAATTCTGGCTCACTGGAGATGATAAGGAGCAACGTTTCTGCATTTGGAGTGAAGGAATTACAAAAAATATGTTCAGATGTTCAGATATAAAAAGCTATTGTGGATCCCAGCGGGAACGTTGTCAATCATTTTGAGTTCCAATTGAATGAAAAGTTGATATGTTCTCCAAGAATATGATATAGAGGGTGTCACATGACATTGTTTGCAATCAAATTTGCATATCTCATTTCCACTTAATTTTTATAAACGCCAACTAAAGAGCAACTCAAACTGCAATTCGGCACTTAGAGAGAAATTTCTTCCACTTCTTCACTCCTTCATCTACTTCTAATACACAAACTAAACGACTATCCCTACATATAACCCCCTTTATAGAGCGCTAGATATCCTTATCAATCCACTTTGTTTAAAATTTTTCTTCAAAATCATCGCTCACATCATTTGGCTAATTCTTTCACCCAGACATCACTCAAATCTCGACCATATTGCCACTCACAATTTCAGCAATTTCTTCAATCGCCACCTGGATCCGAAGCGAAACGTTTTCAATCAGCTCTCCTTTAGTCTCATTTGGAGCATCATTATAAGCTTCGATGATGGCCCACTCAAAATTATGGAGCAATAAAAGCATTTAGGGGGAGTTTGCCAGAACTTTCACATCATTTGTGAGGCTAAGACGGAGAAAGCACAAAAAGCAATCATGAGATTGCCAGGCTAAAGCAACAAGCAGAGCAATAGAGATGGCAATAAAGTGAGAAACAGAGAGAGAGAGAGAGAGAGAGAGAGAGACATGGAGTTGGAGAACAATGAAGCAGCAAAGGCAATGCCACAAAATTTCTAATCTCATTCGCATGATGGAGGCCAAAACTCGAACTCTAGCTGCAACCTCTCCCTCTGTGGCATCAGCTCTGCCTGCCTCTGCCCCTGCCTCTGCCTCTCTTTCGACTAATCGTCGTTTGCAGCGAATGAGCAATAAAAAGGCAAGAGAGAGGGACGCGCTGAAGCTGGGGGAATGGGTTTTGGGCCTGAACCTCGCCTCGACTCTGCCGCCTTCCTGCACCTTTTGTGTCAAAAGTGCACTTCCATTATTAGCGCATTGTGTGGGTGAGCAGGAGCAGGAGCAGGGGCAGGGGCAGGAGCAGGGTGAAGCTGGTGGAGCGCCAGCTAGAAAATATGAGCAGCTTCTCGCGCATAAAGGAAGTGCATTTAATTTTTCTTTTCTTTTTAAACTTTGCCAGCGTATTGCAGCTTGTAGGCGATGCGGAGGCAGAGGCCAGGGCAAGGGGCGTCCGTTTTTTTTGTGGCCATTCATAAAGCGCCGTCGCCTGTCAGAACCATTCATTTGGGCGACCCGCCCCGCCCCCCTAGGCAGACAGGCAGGTCCTGCTGGCTTACCGCGACACACAAAACTGGCAACAACATCGTCGTCGTCGTCCTCGTCCCCATGCCCATCCCCATCCTCATCCTCGTTCTCGTCGACGTCATTGCCGGCGCTCTGGCTCCTCATAAAAATTGAGCACGACTTAGTTGACTTTTGTGCATACAAAGGGACACTGGCGCCCCTCAACTGCCGCTGCAACCATTCACAACAACAACAACAAACCACACACCCACACTCACACACACACACACACACATACACACAAAGGATATAATTTTAATTTGGCTTTATTTTCATGACGCCCACGACGATGTGGAGAGGCAAAGGCGGAGGTGTAGGTGTACGTAGCCTCTTTTGCTTCTGAAAGAAGATTCCTTTTGCTGCCTGGGCTAACAAAAACAAAGCCAAGAGCTGCAGGCTGTAAAAGGGGCGGCGGCGGCGGCGGGGAATTGAGGGGTAGATGGCTGTTAGTGGCTGCGCTTTATGTTCATTTAGCCTGAAACCGTTTTTGAAACATTTTTCAGGGCAGGACTTCCAACGACGACGACGGCGACGACGACGACGGCGACGATGGCGTCGAAGAAAGCATGAACCAGGACCAGACCAGGAGTCGAGAGTCGAGAGCCATGAGCCACACTTTTCTTTTACGCTTTTGTAACCACGATAAATGTGCTTTATGTAGCGAAAGCGAGTGTTGAACCGGGGTGTGCGGAGGCGCAATGGAGGAGTACGAGGAGGAATGACATTGCATGCAGCCTAGCAAATGAGATTGTGTATGTGTATGTGTGTGTGTGTGTGCGTGTGCCTGATGAAATGTTTCCTGCACTTTCGCCAATTTTTGCATCTTTTGCCTTTCATTCATTTAGAAGACGAGCAAAATGGAGTGTGCAGCAATTGGGCGAGCGAGAGAAAGAGAGAGGCAGGAGGACTACGATGGTAGAAAATGTCTTTCGCTGGCACACAAATTGTACAAAAAGTAGGAGAAGCGGAATTTATCTATCATTTTGTGGGTGATTCTTAAAGAGATCACAAATTTCTACTGAATGTTCTCAAAAAATAAAACATTGGAAGGCATTGAAAGTCATCGATAGGTGTGGGCAGCTCAAGCTCAATTGGAGAGTAGAAAGTCAAGAACTGAACAAGGCGTTCTCTCCAGTAATATCTTCCACTAAGATCTTCACCATAAGTAAATCATTAGTTTAAACTTGCTATCAATATTTCAATATAATAAAACAGATAGCAAAATGTAAATGATATCTATAGGGATGTTTAGATTTTCGAAAAGACAAACCTTTGACAAGGAAATTGTCAATTTCTGGATCAACTTTTTGGGTCAACATTTGGCTTAATTCTCATTGTAGATCTGTGGCATCCTTTATTAACTTTAAAGTTTTTCAGCATTTCATAGATCTTTGTTCTATTCTTGAAAATGCTTGAGATAAGCTTAATCTGTTTTATCGACATTTCAATCACTTTAGGATCCATAGAAATGCGAATCTCTTGAAGCTGTAATGCCACTTGGTCGATTGCTGCCAGACGCTGATGCTATCAATGCGAATAAAATATGGATAAATCACAAGATTGGTGGCAAAATAACTACTGTGATGGGAATATAACAAATGATTCAAGTGATTCAATCATTGTGGACAGATATCTTCGAATGAAACCGATATTCACTAATCGATATCATCATATTATAAAACATCTTAAAAAGAAAGTAGACGATTTATGTTTATATAAAGTTAGCAATGAGTTTATCTATTCATTCATGCATTATCTATTCATTCTATTCATCTATTCATTCAGCTTAACTCGTAAATATTCCAAATAGGTTGTCCTGAATATATATATATGTAGGCTACAACCATAATAGCTATATGGCTGAGACATTTACAAGAATCATTTGAGGACATAGGTAAACATTTGCAAAATTCCAGCTGCATGCGGGTCAAGATCGAGGTCAGGTATGTAAATGTATATAAATTTTGTAATATCTTTATTTGAAGAACAGTTCTCAAATTGTTAAATATGTTAATGAAATCGGTGGCGGCATCGGTGAATCGGTGAAAAATCATATATCATCTTATCTTAAAGCTTTCCTTAACATTGGAATTGGATAAATATGGAATATTTTACAGAAAATATATGAGAGGTTGGAAGTTTTGGCTATGTTATGGGAAAATCGAAGTAAACAGTACTTTCTAGAGCAAGTCTGGATGAATTACCAAGAAAATAGCCAGGGAAACGCCAGGAGAAGTTCTTAGCTCAAAATATTTTGTTTTAAACATTTCAACAAACTTTCTATATACACAAATTATCCTTAGATATTCAAATTGAATCATCTCTCTTTTACCTTATAACCCTTATGATATTTCTGTTTGAAAAGTGTCAAATAGATTAAGAATGGCAAAACCAGACATTCAGATAGTTCATCTCTAGTAGAGATGGACAACTTTAAGAAAGTCTACTCCATGGGATGGGAATAAAATAAGACAGCACACGTATAGATGCAAAACTTATCTTGCTTTCGTGTCAAGCAATGTTCTTTATCTGTTTGGAAGAGAAAACTTCATTTAACTTCGTATTCCTTAAGCCTGATCTATAGTCTAGCGCTAGTGATGAGCTGATCAATGTTGGCTTCCCTGGCAATGATCATGATCAGGTTACCACAAGACTATTATGTCCTGCGAAATTGATCAAAGTTTGAAAAAGTCTCCCAAGCCTAACTACAATATGATTGAACTTTGAAAGACCTCAGCCAATAGTTAAACATTTCGATATTAGATAAAAGTCCGTACCCCCATTGTGCAATGCGACAAAGGCGACAGGAAGGCACACACACACACTCACACACTCGCGCACTCACACACACACACACACACTCGCGCACCTACTACACATATGTAATAAATAAATAGCAGATGGATGAAAGAGTAGCATTTGAGCAGGAGCTGAGCAGGAGCTGAACAGATGATGAGGAAGCATGGCAGCTACAGCTTTATGTATAGAAAAGTTTGAATAGAATTTTTAAGTTTACACACACACACACACACACACACACACACACATAGAGAAGATACCAACTGAGATGGTGAGGGATTCAGAGGACTCCGATAGGAGAGCAAAGAAAACCTTTAGTAGCGTGTAATTTGCACTTTGTAAATTTGCATAAAAGCTGCACACACACACAGACACACACACACACACAGCTAGACATGGTATCGGGGGCAGGGGATCGAGATTGACTGCATGGAGACAGGCAGAAGTCCAAGATAGAGACGATATGTAAATGCCACACCATGTGTCGTCGCTTTAGCCGGCTTAAAGTAACCAGTTGAGAAGGAATTGGTGTTGTTGGAGGAGTTGGAGGAGGAGGAGGAGGAGGAAGCTGCTCTGGTTCTGGGGTTTGGGCAAGTGCCTGCATAAAATGCTATTCATTGGCTCCAACATTTCCATTAAGTTTGGCCGTTTTTATTTCCGTAGCAGCAACTCAGACTCAGACTTGAAGATTAGCTAGGCAGCTGCCAGGCAGTGGAGAGTGGAGAGTGGAGGAGGAGGAGGAGGAGGATGAGGAGGATGAGGAGAAGGACCATGACGAGCACCTGTCTGTCGCCTCAAGTGTGAGAGTGTGTGAAGCTGCCTTTCACATTTTGTCAGTTCAATTGAATGCACACCAAACAAATTTGGCTACAAGCTGCTGGACAAAGAGAGGGAGAGAGAAAAAGAGAGGGAGAGAGAGAGGGAGATAAAGAGATAGTGATAGAAACAGGGGGGGTATGTAGAAATAGAGAGAATTTGATATGGTTTTCGGCCACGAATGTCATTTAGTTTTGTTCCTAAGAAGATTATGGATGCCAGCTAAAAGGTGTACAGGATGAGGAGGAGGAGCTGGTGGCCAAAGATAGATAAAGCTTACAGCTTATAAGTATGGTATAGAGAGGGCCATATCATATATTATTACGCATATATAAGGCAACAATTCAGGACAATATTCAAAGAGAAAAGCCGCCAGAGAGTAATGGAAAAATCTGCACAAAGTTTGCCCATGGGCGCAGCGAAATATGTTGTAGAGGGATAATTTTGAAGCTCGCCAGGAGACACGGTCACCATGTAGAACAGACTATTATGACTTTCCGATTATAAGCTTTATCAACTTCGAAGATTAACGCATGGTTTTAGTCATATTTTGAAGAAGTTTTAAGTTATAAGAAATTTTCTGATATGAAAAACCTACAGATAATGATTTAAAGATCTTAAGTTCTAATTGAAACTGAAACAAATATTAGAAATTCTAACTTTAAAGGAACATTTTGAAAGCTTGAGATGGCTTTTGCTCTTGCTATTCACATGCATACGGATTTGTGTAGCTGCTGAAGTGAGCGTTCGGTTTCCGTTCAGAAGTCGAATGTTCTGTTCGGAACGGGTCTCAATTTGAACCCAGTTTGCAGTCCTGATAACCTATATTATATCAACCTTTTAGACAAGTGGCTGATACCAAGTCTGCTTACAAATGTGGACTTGCTGTTGGCAGCTTTGGTCATCTGCCGCTAGGCCGTCCATGCACTTTTACTGCTAGAAGCGTGAACTGAATGAAATGGAAGCCTACACCTTCTCCTTAAAGCTGAGTTTCTTATCTTATGTTAAAGCTTACTGATCATTCTTACTGATTCTAACGTTCAATGGGGAAGACGTCTTGCCACAGTTATCCCTTAAAACAAACCAACCTGCATCAATTTCACTTAGGTTTCCCATCCATCAACTTGCTGGACGACGACGTTCATTTAACCGCAATCAAAACAGTTTTCATCAACTTTGCCGCAGTGGCAACATGCAACCAAGCTGCAACAATAGGAACCCCCAGTTGAAACCCCAAAAACCAAAACACGAACACGGAACATCAGCCAACAGCCAACAGCCCCTACCATCCAGCAACAGCAAAACCCTTTTCGGGGCGCCCCATGCCAAAGGCAGGCCGGCCCGGCCCATTGCTCATGCCTTATGCCGCCTGCGATAACAATGGCGTAAAGCTTATACATTTTATAGTTATATGAAGCCATTACAACAGCAGCATGGCCCATCCTAGCCCATCTCCTACCCGCGAATTGCCCTATCCCCCTTCCCTCCTGCAGCAGTCATAAAACGAAACCGTTTGCACTTCACTTAAATGCGATGCGCGCGACCGCCCAAAAAAAAAAGCAGAAAAAAACAGAAACACGAAAAACGAAAAAAAATATTGTAAAATCCAGCTACAACTTATGACCAGCTCTAGTTGCAGTTCCAGGACACTCTTTTCATGCTCTGGCCATTAAAAATCTTTGTGCTGATGTCGAATTAGCAGGACCAGCCCAACAGTTAGAACGAGAGACAAACACACACTGTCTCTATCTCGCCCGCTCTTTGCACACATAATATATCTAATCTCACATAAAAGTAATTACTTTCAGCTGCCGTTGTTGCTATCGAAAAATATTAAATTATATTGAGTGCACACACACACACATACCACACACACACACATATATATGCATTCATACATCCTGTAAGCCGTCGACCGCAGCCCATAACTATAACGAAACTACTCCACATATGTGGATGTGTATGTGTGCCTATCTATATGTCTGTGTGTGTGTGTGTATGTCTGTGTGTGTGTGTGTATGTGTGTGTGTGTGTGTGTGTGTGTGCGGCCCATACTGTGCTAACTCAAACTGCTGCTGGCTCTTCCCTGCTGGCTGCTCCTGTGCCTTGCCTTGTTTCCTTTCGGCTCGTCGACATTTTTTCGCCCAGTTTTTATGCGACTGCAGCACAAAATTCCGCGAATTTCTCTCTTTTAGCTAAAGCATGTTTTTCTCTACTTATTTTCACAGTGTTTTTTCAGACTCGCCTTTGCCAGGGAGTTTTATAATTTAGCAAGAAAGTAAAGGTCGGGCAGGCGTCATAAAAACTATGTGTGTGTGTGTGTGAGTGTGTGTGTGTGTGTGTGTGTGTGTGTGTTGTTTAAAGGCCATCCCCAAGGAATTTCGTACATTCGACTTTAAATTTCAGAGAATTATTAATATTTTAGCTGTAATCAGGGAGTTCAAATGAATTGATATTGATATTGTTTGTGTGGAGTCAAGAAGTGGACCCATAACAATAGTAATTTGGCATTTCCTTCAACGTTATATCAAGTTCAAAATTTCCAAAAGTTCCAATTTTTTGAACATTTTTATGGCATTTTGATTCAGTTTTTGCCATACAACTGTAAAACTAACACTCTCTTTCTATCACTTGCGTAGGCCAATGCATTGTCATTCATAAAAGTTTCTTATCCAAGATTTGGTCTTGTACATGCTTGAAGCTGAGGCTAGTAGCTGCCTCAGGACAAATAATTTTGGCGTATTAAGAAATTACTTCAAATTGGGGACGATTTTTGAGCTTTGTTGAGGCAAACCATGGATTACAACTAGGCAGCTTATATAAGTTTCACCCAACCAATTAGAATCATTTGAAATGAAAAGCAGACAAGGCATAAAATTCTCAGTTTTATAGGAGAGAATAATATATTCCAAGCCTTAAATGATTTTCCTACAAATTTTTGACTAAAATATGACCAACTCACAGACTTATTGAAGAACAACGAATAGGCAAAACCACAATAGCTACTAAGTGTAAATGAGCACTAAAAAGCCATTCGAATTCCACCTACAAATGCTTCACAATCAGTTTCTCTCAGTTTGGAATGTTACAAAATTGTATAGGTCTAAAATATAGAGAGCTGATTGAAAAATAGCGATCCATTGAGAAAATAGGCAGCGCTTTTATAGAAAAAATGAAGGTTAATAAAGCCATGCTCTATTATAGAAAACAGGGAAATTCTTTGCCCCTACTGAAAGTGTAGAAAATTCTAGTACATAAATCAAATTTCAGCTTGACTCTATGGCGGATTCAAAGCTCAGTCGACCAAGAGTGTGAAAGAACACTGTGAGGGGTTTCATGGAGTCTCATTAAGGATTAGCAGAAACCCGTAATAATCTTATTTTTCAGGTCTAGTATGTAATTGGTTGATGGCTGACAAATGGGATGCGAATATCCATGGTTGAGAATTTCTATTATTTGCTATCACATAGAGAGAGAAGGGTATCAAATTTCAATATAAAACCGACCCTTTTCCATTCATTATTGACCTCAAGCTTGCCTATAATTATAAGTTTTGGTTTTAATATTAGGAACAGGTTTCTTGGTTTCCAAAATTATTTGTTTTGCCTAAAGTTTTGGACAATTTTAGGTAATTATCTTTCATTAGCAACTATGATGAAGCGGCACGAATCCTTACAAACTGTTTGACTAACAGGTTGTATATCGCTTTATAAAATTTGCAATTATTTAACTTCTATAGGGTTCCCGATCTATACAACAATTTTCTTACAAAAAAACCTTTCGCACTTGACTTCGTTTTGATTTGAAACTTGCAAATGGAAGTCCCTTAGACTTTAACTCCCTTTAACTTTAACGTTAACCCTTAGAGTTTAACTCTTTGACAATATAATGTATTCAAGGGATTTGAACTTCATTTGGTGATGTCTTGTAGTTTATGTATAGGAAATCTGACACTTATTTTCAGCCACTTGAAAGTGCTTTGCCGTTTCTATAAGGGCAAAGTTGCGCCCTAAAGCCTACTTTTTCACTTCATTTACTTTACTTATTTCACATTGTCCTGTTCCATTGGTGTCTGAGTTATATAGGCATTCAATTTGGTTTATGTTTAAATAGAACATCAATGGTGTTGTTCGCCTTCTCTAGATCTCTAGATCGGGACGTTGATGTACAATGCGCTGCACATTCAAGTGGACCCACGATACCAAGCCGCGAAGCCCAGGCTAGAAGCTCCCAGGTGAATTTGCTTGGCCATGATCAAAGACTTCAAACATAGAAGATAACTGACTTAAGTTACAGATTTTCAAACAAAATGTGGACCAATTTATTGATGGCATTCAAGACTTGCTGATGAGATTCCCGAATCTCAATTTGTCAGGATCCAGCGGCAATCTTTAGTTGAGCTGAAATTGAGTGGTTTTGCTTGCGAGCCGCACTGCAGTTCAGTTCGGTTAGCACATGCCTATCAACCCCATCAACTCCATTCTCAGCCACCTTACTTCAAAGACTTTTGTGACATGCTCAAGAGGGTTCCTTTTTGTCTGACTTTAGCTGAAAAGTTAAGCATAATCTGTGGCTGATTCTGGTCTTTTGAGCAAAATACTTAAGCATGCCAAGAGCATTCGGTTACAGCTGTCAGAAACTATAGCTCTCTCTCCCTCTGTCTCTCCCTCGCTCACCAACTGTTAAAGGAACTTGGCCCTAATCAGTTTAGCCAGAAGAATAAAGGGACAAAAGCGTACACTTTTGTGTTGGCATTTCCAGCTAAAACAAAACCAAAAAAACATAAAAGACAAGAAAAGGAAACAGGGAACATTTTTTTGCGTAGCATTTTCTGCGAAACGTTGACAAAATCTACAAATATGAGTTGGAAAATTGGCTAGACTCGTACATTAGCTGAGCGAAAGAACAACAACACGACAAGTGAAAGCCACTTAACGGGTAACTAACCGCACCACACTCAACACCACTCCACTCCACTCCACAACACAACGCACCACACCACATTGCACCACACCGAACTGACAGCGTTACGAAAAGGCGCCGCCTTCCCTTGCCGCAAGATGTGCAAACAATACACAGAAATACGGCACAAAAAAACAGCAGCAAAAACAAGAACAATCTTCACTGGTCCCAGACCCAGACCCAGGGCAGGCTCAGCCTTAGACCCCAAAAGCTCATCCTGTTTCTTCGACTGCCAGCCAGGCAGCCAAGCCAGCCTCGGCGTCCTTGTTGTCGTTGTCACAAACCCAAAATGGAAGCCAAAACAGGAAGTAATCTATAGTCGCCGCCATTGTTTATTGTTTAATTTTTAGTCAACGTTATTGTTGTAGCTGTTGGCTATACGACTATTGTTGTTGCTGTTGTTGTTGTTGCTGCTGCTCCAACTCCATGGAGCGCCCATTTTGGTGTCTGGATTCAGGGGCTTGCCTTTTCCTTTTGCCCATTGCCGTTGCCTTCGCTTGCTTTTTTCTTCGGCATTATTTCTATTGTTAACAATTTTTGCATTTGCCGCCGCCGTTGCAAGTAGCAAAACTTTTCAAAAGAAGCAACGCGCCCAGAGAGACGCGGGGCGGTGTAGTGCGTCCATTGTTCATTGAAGCTGCCATACCTCTCTCTCGCTCCACCTTTACCTCTCTCACAAAACCAGCCTGCCCCAGCCCTGTATCATCAGCATCATCTAACCGTGCCACTTGAGCACTACAAAAGCAATGAGGTAAAAAAAAACACACACACACACACACACACAGGCAGACAAAGGCAAGGGTGCACGGCTGCTTCCACCGGCTAAAAAGCTGTTGACAAGGCGTCCACACGCTGCCACGCCCACATTTTCATGACACGCCCGTATCGCATTTACTTGGATTTCATTTTATCGGCTAGCGACGACAACGGAACACCAACAACAACAACACCAACAACACCAACAACAAAGTCGCCCCAGTTTCCATGGCATCATAATATCTTCTTCTATAGCTGCTGTTGCCCTTCATCTTCTTCATCTTATTCTACATCTTCTTGTTATTATTGTTATTATATACTGCTGCTGCTCTTCTGTGTCCCTCCTTGGTTTCTTCTGTAGCTGCAGCTGTTCTTCTTCTTCTTCGACTACATCTCCTACCATATAATTGCACTGCGGCAGTTGGATTCTATACGCAAAGGTGAACCTAGAGAAGCAACGATTATGGTTGCACACAAACACAGACACAGACACCCCTCCCCCACCACCACAGCAAACACAGCGAACAACACCTGCATCTAGCGACTAAAAGATAACCTTTATAGGAAGCAGTAGAATAACAAACAACAAAAGAGAGTATATATAGGTAGGTATATCTGTATAGCTGATGGTTTAACAAGGACAACAAGCTGAAAGTATATATAGTTGCTTTAGCTGCAATAGGATATTTACATGATATTTACATTACATGAATATACATTGGGATACATACGTTCATTGGGGGACATTCATTAGAATATTCATTGTGGGTCATTCACTGAATACTCATGTATGTATATGAATACATTCATTTGTATTGAATGGTCTCAGTGGTCACTCGTTACAATATCTTGCCTCTTTCAGTTTCAATTTGGTGAGAGGGAGAGCGCAAGTATAAAAAGAGAGGCTATGCAGAGCATAACTCATATAACATTCGTTCGAAATGAATGCTCTCACTTGTCCCTCTCAAATAGCATCACTATGTACTAGCACGTATGAGAAGTTCTTAGTGTAGTGAGCGACAGTACGTGAGTACAGAAAGAGCGCAAGCTCTAGATGTTGAGTCGAAGTAGCTGAGAGGCACTGCACTTTGTCTTTGGTAGAGACATTGAAAGTGACAATTGTAAGAGAGCGATTCTCATAAATGGTTAAATATATAGAGAACGTGTCAAGCACAGGGCAATAAGTACACCAGCTTACTCTACTTATCTCCTGTGAATTCACTATTAGTAGCTCTGAATGTCTCTTGCGACTTCTCACTAACCATTCATACCCATTCAATTAATACTCTCCCATCATTCATTCTCATTATATACAACATTCACTGAGTTCTCATTCCTTAGATATGAATCTTGGGTGAGAACCTTTAAATGGTATTTCAAATGGTATTCATTTGTGCAGTTTGCAGTGATTGACTTGCTGAATACGAATCTTTCAAAATGTAGCTGTTATGTAACACAAGACTGGGTTAATTGTTATGCAACTGCGTAGGTTGGCATGAACTTGTGCTTTTAGTCTTCTTTTTATCCACTGTTGAACTGTTGTGAATAAGGTGAATTTCTGCCTTTTTGTTTGTTTGAAAATTCATTCCATATCTGTAAGATAATATAAGGCTGCAAACAAAGTGCAGGCGGTCGAGACAAGGACAAAACTGAAGACGAAAAGCTGCGCATGGGCTTATGAAGCGTAAGTCTACCAACACTAATTTTTCATCTTTTGTAACTTAATTTTTCTAATTTAAGAATAAAATGCAAGCTGATGTCATTTACACTGACTTCGGCAAAGCAGTTGACTCGGTAAACCACTGTTTACTTATTCATAAGCTGGATCTTCTTGGCTTCCCATCTCATCTTCTTAAGTAGGTTTCCGACTACCTTAATCTGAGAACTGTGAAAGTTATTTCTTAAAATTCTTTTTCTAAGCCCCTTAGGGTTACATCAGGCGTACCGCAGGGTAGCCACCTCGGCCCCTTTACTTTAGCTTGTTTATCAATGAACTGTCTCAGGTACTATCCCATTCTACTTCTCGTTCTTGTCTTTCAATGATTCTGCCTCCCACTTTAGGCTGCAAGATGACCTTGATTCTTTCCAATCGTGGTGTCAGGTCAACTTACTGAATCTCAACTGTTCTAAATGCAAAGTAATAGTTTTATTTTGGCTTCAGACAACTTCAGACCGATGTCTGAAGGTACGATACCTTCTTAATGATATGTCCCTTAATCGGATCGACACAGTTGATGACTCTGGTGTTCTTTTAGACCCCAAATTGAAATTTGATTTACACATTTAAATTACCATCAATAAAGCTGCGAGTGTTCTGGCTTTCATTAAGCGACGGTCGAAGGAATTCGATGATCCGTATACAACTAAACTACTGTACACTTCTCTGGACTGACCTATTTTGGAGGAATCATCAGCAGGACCGCTTTCATTCTGTTGCTCTTCGTGGTTTGAATGGAAGCCCAATAGCCACCTCAGGTACTATCCCATTCTACTTCTCGTTCCTGTCTTTCAATGACTCTTCCTCCCAATTTAGGCTGCAAGATGACCTTTATATTCAAGTAGGCTTCTGCTACTAAACCTTCCATCTCTTGAAAATCGTAGAACTATGCTTGATGTTATCTTTATACATAAGCTGATGGATGGTCTTTAATTAGCCAAATCAGTGTTTGTGTTCTTACTAGCAATTATGTTCCTATCTATCTTCAGCACTGGAATTTAACCTATCTCCGGTATGAGTCTTGTGTTCTAACTACAATAATCTCTCTGAGTTTACCTCTAACTCTCTTAACTCAAACAAAACATCGATACTAACGAAATCTAGCTAGTAGATAATGTGAATTGTTTATGGATTGTAGTTTTTCCTTTCATTTTGACTGCGCCCCTCGGCCGGTGGGGCGGGAGGTGTGAGCTTCTAGTCTGGGCTTCGCGCGTAACAAGCACCGCGGCTTCGTGTCTTGCCGGACCACATTAAGATAGATATTCACTCTCTCGATATCAGGCCAAGACGAAGCCAAAGAATTCGGCCTCAGCTTTCAATTTTGTCTTCAACTTTGTCACAGCGTGCACTCTGTCTTCATCCTGAGGAGTTTCGGCTGACCGAAGCAATATTTTCTTTCGTTATTAATTAATATTTTGTAAATATTCAAGATCATATATATATATATATCAAAGTTCTTAATTTCTAGGCTTATAAATGTGAATTATCATTTGGTATGCACAGACAAAGGCTGTCCTCGCTAATTACCAATTAAGTAGACAGTTAATTAGCTAATTATTTGGATTAATTTACACACACAACGCACTGGCACTGCTGGGCCTTTGATAGGGCCAATTACGAAAATCTGCAAATGCGTTCACACTTTATAGGTATATATATATATATAGATATCTATTGGTTATATAATACCTAAATACCATGAAAAATATCACATTAATTTTCTTTTTTAGCTGGAAAAAAACGTGAGATTTATATTTTAAAATGAAACTGAAACATTGAAACAAATTAACAAAAAAGAAATGAAAAAAAAAGCTAATAAACTAAACTGCATTCTGAATAGTTGTAAAAAAAAATGTTTACTTGACTTTATTTGTTTTCATATTTTTCATATATATTCTTTTGCTGTTTATTATTTTTTTATATTTTGTATGTGGATGTGGATGGGTGTGTGTGCGTGTATGTGTGTGTGTGTGCGTGATTTTGCTTGTTGTTGTTGTTGTATTTGGAAAACATATAAACAAATGGCTTAGACGCAGACAATTAGGACATATAGGGATACGAGTGGGATTGGGGAAATCGTTTGTTTATTTTTTTTTCTTTTCTATGTTTTTTTTTTGGTATTTTTTTTTTTTTTGGGTAACAACATATAAGGATATAGATACATTTTTTTTCATATATTTTACTTGCTTTATTTTATACGATTTTTTTTTTTTTTTTGGTTTTTTTTTTATATTCTTTGCTGCTCTACGAACTGCTTAGGCATATATTTTGGAAACCAGGACGACTTAACGCTCTGGTTCAACTGTAGTTGTTGTTGTAATTGTTGTTGTTTCTTTTTTTTTTTCTAACAATATTTAAAATTAGTTAAACAACAGAAAAGCTTAACTATTTACTAGATATGATGAGACTTGTTTTATTATATAAAAAGCTTTTTGATCAACAGAAGACGTACGTAAAACACAAGAGATAGACAGACAGAGAGAGACAGATAGAGAGACAGAGAGAGAGAGAAACGAAAAAGAAAGAGAAACAGAGTACAAACATTGTTGGATGACGATGACAAAGAAAATTTGTTTAAAAAAAACAGATGAAAAATTATAAAAAAAAAACTTGTGAGTTTGAAATTTTTATTAAATTGTTGGGTGAACTTTTTTGTTGTTGTGGTTTCAATGATAAGGTTAGCCATAAGGAGAAAGCGAGAGAGTTGGAATTAAATAGTAAAAGTAACGAGTAGTTTCTGTGTGACGAGCGAGTGACTGATATTAAGGTTATGTACTTTGTGTACGCTTGCAAAACACATAAAGCAAAGCTAACCCATAAGTTATATAGATTCTGCTTTAGCATGAACAGAGTAGAGAGTATCTGTGGGTCCATCTGTTTGTTGATTTTTTATCTTCCATTTGTATAGTTATGAAGCTATGAAGGTTGTCAGTTGTCTGGATCGGAACAGTACTTTCCATAGAAACGAAGCCTTCAAAACTATTTGTTAAGTTTAAGAAAATTTGCATTGACATTAAGTGTCTATTGGTTGCGATTGGTCCTCTAGAGCACCTGAGAGTATCTGTGGGTCCATCTGCTTGTTGATTTCTTGTCTTCCATTTGCTCAGCTATGAGGCTATGAAGGCTTCAGTTGTCAGGATCGGACCTCTTTTTGACATAGAAACGAAGCCTTGAAAACTACTTGTCTGTGCTAGAGCACTCGCAGCTACTCGCAGCCAAAAGGTCCCTGGTTCGAAGCATTGTCCCAAAAGATTTTGTGATGCAACTTGCAAGTGTACACTTCGGCTGCCCCGAAGAATATTTCTCTTCTTTTCGTAACCAAATTAAATCTGAACCAAAAAGGAGGCAAAACTTTTGAACTTGTTTTGATATTTTCATATGCTCTCATCATGCCATAAAAAGTATAAATGGAAAAACCATAAGAAGAAAATTCGGTGAGGTGATTCGATTGTAAAAATTGCTGATATGCTGTATCTTTACTGTTAGTATGCATGTTAATATTTTGTAATTCTTAATTGAAACACAAGAAAATCATATACAAATGTTAAATGAAACCAACTAAATACACATAGACACGTACACATAACACATACAAATATATATTATAGTTGATTATTATTATTATTTTTCATAATACGAATAATAATAGTTGCTTTTGGAATCAAATTTGCATTGATTTTTGCATTGCCCTAAAGAGAGTATGCTAATTAATGATGTTGTTGTTGTTGTTGTTGTTGTTTTTCTCATTTGAAATTTTATTGTTGTGAATATGAAATTGGCGTTATTGGAAATTGAACAGAAAGAAGAAGAATGCATGGCATGTGTGTGTTGCTCTGTGTGTGTGTGTGTGTGTGTGTGTGCGTGTGTTGATGTGTGCGTGTGATAAAAACAAAAATATATAACAAAAACAATCATTGTATTCTTTTCATACATTTTTTTTTCGTTGCGGTTTTTTTTCTTTCTGTTGATCCGTGTATTGTTTTTCATAGTTAATAATAAATGTTGGTTGTTCATTTTTTTTTTGATTGTTTTTTTGTGTTATTTACATGTAGAATGTGTGTGTGTGGTTGTTGTTGTTGACTTTTCAATTTTTTAATTATGTTTTGAGCGAGACAAAAAACAATAATGAAATTGATAAAGTATTGCATTTAAATCAAGCATGACAAAACAGAATCAGGAGCTCAGGGTATGGGCGAGGCGTGGTCGAGGGCGAGGTCTAACAGGGACGGATCGGATCAGTGGTGGTGGCAAGAAAATTATAGCAGAAATGGGAATTGATGTTTGGCATTCGCTTTTAGTCAGCCCTAGATAAGCTGAGGTTGTAGAAAACGATGCTTCTGGGAAACTCAAAGAATTTGAATGGAATGGATGGGATGCTGGCATGGCTGAGGCGGGTGGTTAGGGAAGAGGACAGTTTTGCTCTTCTACTTCTTATCACTTTGAGTTTTCGGGCAGCGACTGCCAAGCAGTAATCAATGGCCTTACGTTAAATACTGTTCGTTTGAACAGATAATTATCGAAATATTCAAATCTTTAATCAGACATTTTTCATTCTACACCGAATAATTCTGACTGTGATGTGACTGTGACTGTCTTTGTAGGATTCGAGAAATTTCTCGCTCTGGAACTTTGAATTAATATCGTCTAGCTGTTTGTGCAATGTTTATAAGATTCTCAACACTTTGACTGAATTTCGAACAAAGAAAAGTTGCCGCCATGAGATTATCTACTTCTAACTAGTGTAACCTGACTAATTCAGACTTCTGACTAATGTATCCTGTTTAAAAATCTCTATAATTATTAGAGATTGTCAAATTTTTCGTTTTCTACTATGATTTGCTTTCAACGTGAGGACCAAAACAGAATGTTATTGCATTTTGTTGGAAATTTCCATGAGGTAGGTTGAAGGATATGGTAGGCTGACTGAATTTCGAACAAAGAAAAGTTACTGCCATGAGATTATCGACTTTTGACTAATGTAACCCGACTAATTCTGACTTCTGACTAATATATCCTGTATATAAATCTCTATTTTGATTAGAAATGATCAAATTCTTCGTTTTCTGCTTTAATTTGCTTTCAACGTGAGGACCAAAACAGAATGTTTTTGAATTTTTTTTTGGAAATTTACATGAGGTAGGTTGAATGATATGAAATTCTTCGTTTTCTGCTATGAATTGCTTTCAACGTGAGGACCAAAACAGAATGCTATTGCATTTTGTTGGAAATTTATATGAGGTAGGTTGAAGGATATGGAATTTGTCGTAATATTATGATTGCAACACTTACTTTGACTGAATTTCAGACAAAGCGAAGTTACTGCCATGGGATAATCTACTTCTGACTTATGTAACCTGACTTCTGACTAGTGCATCCTGACTGATCCTGCCTTCTAACTAATATATAAATAATATATAATATAATATAATATAGAAATGATCAAATTCTTCATTTTCTGCTATAATTTGCTTTCAACGTGAGGACCAAAACAGAATGTTGTTGAATTTTTGGAATTTTTGGAAATTTACATGAGGTAGGTTGATGGATATGAAATATTTTGATTGCTTTTTGGTTTTTTGTGGATTTGCAAAAGGTTTTTGATGCATTTACGAGAGTACAAGAGTATGCTTAAATGGAAGAACCTAAAATCGATGCATATATGGTAAGAGTATCATGAAGGTAGACAAAGTAACAAACACATGAAATCAATTCAAAACAAAATATGCGTTGTTTTTTTGTTTTCTTTTGTATTTTTGGGCCTAGGCCAAATTACAAAAGACCTGTTTTGCGCCTGTGTTTCCATTTTTTGTTTTTTTTTTTAATTTGTTTTTTTTTCGACTTACCAAGGTGTGAACGAGCTCCAGAAGAGACTACGAATTCACGGGTTGAAATGTAGTTCATTTTGTATTTTTTTTTTAATAATTTTTTTTTTTTTTGGTTTTTATTTTGCATGAAGGTAAAATGCATTCGAGTTGTGTTGAAATTTCATTTGATTGTTGTTTGGTTTTTTTTTTTTTTTGATTTTTTTTTGGATTTTTGTTTGGTTTAGCATACAACATGAAGGTATCGAGCCACAGCAACAGAGTAGGACAGTACACAATTAATTGACAGGACAATAAAAAAGAAATTAAAAGACAAAAATGCTTTTCGTTAACGAATGTATCAAAAGTTGAGATTGTCATTTTTTATTTTGTTTCTTCTTTTTTTTTTGGTTTTTTTTTTTTGGTGTTCTTTTGGTAAATATACTTTTGGCATACCTAAAGACTGAGGTTGTTTTTTTGTTACTATTTCATAGCTTGAAAATCAATTAAAACAACAACAAATCAAATGATAAAATACATTAAACGTCACGTTTAAAAATGAAATGATAAAACACATTTGACAAACACACTTAATTCATTAATTTAGATATATATGCTAATAACTTGATATCGATTATTGCTGTTAATGACATATTTTGGGGTTTGAAAGGAGAAGACAGCGAGACAGGCGATACAGGCGATACAGGTGACGTGACGTGACGAGGTATCGGAGGTGTCGGTGTCGAGCTTCTTGGGGGTTCGCTTAAAGCAGCATCATCATAAGGCGCCCACATTCATTGCATTTTTAGTAATGTTAGTTTCGGGTTAAAAACACAAAACAAAAACTATCGAAATCAGCATCAAATCATAATAAACTATTAACGCTTTAGACACACACATTTGTACATGGTCGAAGTAATTTTTTGATAATTATAAAAAAATAAATAAAATGTTTCTCATGAGAATCGTTAAGTCCTTGCTTGTACTTTCATATTTCACTCACCGCACCGCAAAGGGGGTATCTAACTGTAGAGCTTCTAGATTTAGCTTGAGAGTGTGTGTGACTCTATATATAGATACCACTTTGGTATAATTCAAATTATTGAGAAAACAAAACAAAACACAAACACAAATCAAAAACAACAACAAAAAAGTACACTTTCGACTCTAGTAAGCTGTTATAGTTGTTGCTTCTTGCATTTAAACATTACAAGTACAGAGATATATATATATATATAGTATATATAATTTATATATAATATTAAATAAAGTAAAGAAATTATATGGATTATTGAAAATTTGAAGAGAAATTAAATGAAAAATATCATAAGAACCTAACCAAGGCAAATCAAAAATAAAGTTATAAATTATAAATTTTTGCTTTCCTGTTTGGTTTTTTTTTCTTTTTTTTTGGCTTTTTTTATAACAGTTAACAAAGATAGGGAATAAGAGAGTCGAATAGGCATTAATAGAAGAGCAAGAGCATATAGGCCTTAGACTGCATAGACATAATGTGATATAGTGTAATGTGACATCAGTCCAAGGTCTTCTAAGATGAAGATCTTCAAGGCACAAGTTGAAGTTGAAATCCATACAAAGCTTTATATCAGCTATGAAAGGGCCATGACGAGAGTGTGTTGTTATAAGGCTATAAGGTTGTTATAAGCTTGAGATATAAAGAACACGATTCTTTACTGATAATTGCTGGTCAGCACATCAGCTATATGCCTGTGGCAAGGGATGGCCTTAAGTTTGCTTAAGTAGTGAGAGCGCTTGAGCTCGCTGGGTCAGCCTTATTTGGTTTGTATGCTGAAAGCCTTATGCCTTATGTTAAAGATGTTATGCAATATTCCTTGGGATTAACCACATCAACTGTATCAACTACAGTTCTTCTATGAATGACCTAGCTCTCTACACTTTCAGTCGCATTCTTAAGACTTCGCGAACGACCAACATGAACTAAAGTGAAACAAAGCCAATTGGTCTGCATATGCCTTGCCTCTCCGCAATGCCAAAACTTACTCTCAAAACGTAATTAGTTAATAACATAACGGTAAAACAAACCAACATGAAACTGAGAACTGAGATTCAACAAAAAAACAAAGACACCTGATGGACCATTTCAAAGTTGGGGTATGCCCCCCGTCGTACATATTTTCATCCATGTTTCCATGACATCCATTAATCGTACACTTTAGCTAGCATTTTCTAGTATTTTTTCTACTATTTGTTTTTTAGTATTTAGTAATTTTCATAGTTGTTTTTGTATATTTTTTTGTATTTTTTTTTTTTATTTCTTTTTTTAGGGTAAGACGAACACAAGGAGGTAAAACACTAGACAACACACATACTCAATGAAGTGCTATCATTATATTCGCTTTGGATTTTTTTTTTTGGAATCATTTTTTTTAAATTGAACATTTGGTTTGTTTCATATATAGAAAATATATTGGCAAAACGTTCGAGTTAATAGAGAATAAGAGAAATGAGGCGACGAAAAGAACGAATGGAAATGAAAATGCAACGCAAGAAACCAAGGCAAGTACAATTAAGAGTTGAGAATCGACTTTTCGCTAAAATATATATACATATATTTTTTAGTATTTTTTGTTTTTTTTGGTATTTTTTTCACCCGCCATATTTATGGCTGGCAAGAAAAGAAAAAGCTCAAACTAAGACAAATTTTTTATGTGCACTTTTTTTTGGGCAACTTTAACAGATTCATTTTTTATTCTTTTTTTGGTATTTTTTTTGCTTTTTCAAGTTTAGGCTTAAATGAAAAAGAATTGAAGAGAAAAATTTAAAAAAAAAAATAAACCAAAATTAGCAGAGGATTAATTAATAATTAGAAAAGTAAGAAATGACAAAAACAGACAACTGAAGTCAAACTGAGCAGTTGAATAATTGGGGGGATGGGGGGGAAAACAAACAAACAAACGTTTTAATTCAACATTTTGTTTATTACTGTTTCGTTTTTCGTTCTTTTCTCTTCTTTTTTGCTTTTGCACGTCCAACGCATACATGATAGACTCATTGAGGGGAAAGAGGCGTAAAGGGATTGTGGGAATGTGATTTGCGGGTATTTTTTTTTTTTTTGCATATTTTTTGTAGCATTTTTTTCTTTTTCGGTATTTTTTTTTTCTATTGAATTTGATTGATTGGTTGATTGATTGATTGAAACTACTTTTGAATGTGTTCAGTTTTTCTTTTGTTGTTTTTTTTTTTTTTGGTATTTTTTTTGAAGTTCGAAAACATATATAAACAAGTTTCAATAACAATTTCATAGTACGTTTTTGTAAAACTTTTGTCAAAAGCATTAAAATATAATACAAATATATATAAGTATATATAAGGTATATAAGTATATATTGATTTCAAAGATCACAAAAACATAAAACTCATTTGGAAATTATTTCATAGTTATAGTTATAGTTATTTGTATAGTGGAAAGTCTATGGAAAATTTGAGCTTTTTCTCTTCATTGCATCCGTTGTAGATCAGAACACAACGGCATAAAATAGATAACAACAACAAGAATAATAATAAAATTTGCAACTCAAAAGCTCAATATCACTGTGATGCGTGGATCTCTATATAGAATAGAATTTTCTATATACATAGCCAGATCTTTTAGCCAATTCCTTGGCACGCACGCATAACATTGACATCGACATCGGAAGTGAAATGAAAATCTATAATCCAACTAAAAAAATCAAGTAAAAAGTAAGACCTTTCCGTAACGTAACGCTTCATTATTCATAGGGCCTTAAGCTCCTAAGCTTCTCACTAAGAAATTAAAATGACAGCCCCGTTCTAAGGGACCACCTTATATAGATACATATTCAGTTTCAATTCTTCATCTTTATAGTTACTTTATCATACGTAAGATATTAGCAAAATTGATTGAACTTGGCATTGTACTTACTTTTCGCTATACTCATCCATATGGGCGTACGACTGTACGGAGTTCTCTTCGATCAGGAACTTGACACGCTGATAGAATGAGGCCGTCACCGATGGTGGCTGTTTTCTGAGCAAAACCTCAACGGGATCGTTTGAGGAGAGGCACATGATGTGCTCCGAGCAGGCCGGATGCGAACAACATTCGCTATCGGAGCAGTCCGTCATGCCATCTAAATAGGGTTGTATGTATGTATGGTATCTAGAATGTGTGGGGCAGAGTGTGGTTGAAGCTGAGCACTTACCACTGTCATTGTCAATGTTATCCTTGCAATTAAGCTCCAAGGCTATGGAGCAATCACTGCCAGCCCATCCTTCAATACAATCGCAACGATATTCACCATTCTCCAGCGTGCATTGACCATGTCGTGAGCAACCGTTTTCGCAACCAGCTGGAATATGGGATAAGATATGTCAATTAGTTTCGATTAGAGCCCTGCATGAGTGCAGCGAAGACAAAATGAATGGATCGGTACATGGCTTAACTGTTTATACAACTGACTGGGAATCAGGATACAGCATAAGTTATAAGACCTAGGAGGCTGAAATTTACACAAAAGTTATGAGTTTACAGCGTAGGCGAGTACTAAGACGGTGTTTTAGAACATTTCAAAAGCAAGTGGGCCAAATTTGGAATCGATGGAGCAGAAGATATGTTGTTCATTTCTCAGGAACTTGCATATCGATCGTTCTGAATGTCACCTTCATATTCCTGGTATCAAATTATAGCTATACTCAGTTGACCTATAAGTTTTTGGACAAAATTTGATGTTTGAATTCTAGGAACCATCTAAACACTACGACTTTCGAAGCAGCTTCATAGTCATCCCAATGTCCGTCTACAAACACAGAAAGAGGAAAGAAAGTAGGAGAGGAAACTGTCCCCTTTGACGCCTCCTAAGTGAGCTTTTGGAATCTTCAAGTAATTTCACTTGGTTAGAGAATGCCTCTGTCTCTCTAACACTATGCGTTGGCCAACTGAGTGTTGTTGAAGTTTTAGGCAAAGAGGAAAGTGAATGCACATGATGAATAGGTGCTATTGCAATTCTCTGATGTTAATACGTTTATATAGCGATCGATCAGGTGGATAGCAGGTCTCTAGTTCGAAGCAGTGTCTAGATGTTCCTTGCTGAGAAAGTATGCCTCTAACTAGCTGGCTGACAACGATTACCTGCAGTTGAGATGCTGCTACAACATGCACATTTCGTTTAATTAAAAGTCAACTGCATGGATTATTCAGTTGTATTTGCCCACGTTAATGTTATGGCCCTTCTGGCATTGTCATAACCCGAAAGAGATGGCGATGGCAAAAAAACGATGGCAGACAAAACAGGAAGAACTAAAAAAGGGTCTCTGTGCTTGAGTTTGGCTGGCAAAGGGATGTCAAGTCATCAAGTGTTCCCGCTACCCCGCTCCCCGCTCTCTTTCCTTCTCTATATCTGCTGAGTGTACCGATTAAAATTGAATGATAACATTGAAGAGGCAACTCTCGACAATAAGTAGTTGGGGCTTCGGTTGGGTTGACTTTGACTTTGCTGTCTGCTTTTTATGCTGCTGATGATGGCTGATGATGCTGCTGCTGCTGCTAGGCTAAGGCTAAGGCTAACAGCATTAATATAAAAATAATGTTAATGTTTGCTCTTCAGGCTGGCTCTCCTGCTGCTTCTCTTGCTTGTGCTCCTGCACGCACAGAGGACCATAAACGGTTCGAAATTTGCAGAAATCTACAAAACAGTAAACATAAAAAAGAAAAACAGTCAACGGAACGTAACGATAGATGGCGCTGGCGCTTGGCTTTATTTGTTTGTGCCATGACAGGGGGCAGGGCAGGGTCTGTGGCAAGAGCATTTGACGCAAAGTTAATGTCACTTGACATGTGTCATTTGCCAAAATGGGTAACCTCGAGATGCTAACTCAACTTCCGGTATGTTAAAAAGTTTGCGGCGCATAAAATGACTTCCTTGTTATTACAGACTTTCCTGCTTTACGATTGTATGCGTGCGTGTGTATGTGTGTGTGTGTGTGTGGGTGTGTCCTCTCTGCGTACATATTGGCAATAACGTCAAGTGTTGTTGCAAAATATTGAACGTTGTGTATGCTGACGATGCTGCTACTGCCACCATTTTATTTGCTTTTGCCCCACACAGAACCAACTTTCAGAAGAGCGTGTCGCGTCGTGTCGTGTCGTCGCTACTTCACCGTTATACCAGCCGAGTTTTCGTATTTTGTTTTTTATGGAGGAAATGGAAAATCTTTTCAAAAATACTAGCGCAAAGATTTGAAATTGTTTGAAAAACTTATGTATGCCATAGGAACGTGTGTGTGGACATATATGTATGATCTGGGGTTTATTGGGAGAATTTGACCTCAAAAAATCTTGGTTAGGCCAATGCATCTTATCGATGGATCGATCTAGTATCAGTGTAGTAAGTAGCATATAAAAAGTAAACACTGTAACACTCAGTTGCAATGTATATGTGATTATAACTAGAAAACTCTGTAACGAGCAAACACTGTAACACTCAGCTGCGAAGTATATGTAAGTACAACATTGCAAAAGCATTCTTCAAGTGCAGTAGGAGGAGAATCCATTAGAAAATCACGAGTCATCGGTATACCAAGAAAACATCACTAGTTGATGTACTTTAGGGTCTACTCTAATCGTTAGTCGTTACTTTTATTACAAAATTGTAAGGGAGAGAACGTTACTGTTAACATGATTCAAAATTCACATTGGGTTCCCAGCAGAGACCAGCAAAATCACACTTTACTCTTGAGTTTAGCTGACGCCTACATTTAGCATTCGCTTTTGTCGTTGCTTAAAACGTCAGCAGTGACGTCAGCCAGCACTCGATCAGCGAGCGCGTGGTTGTATAGTTGGAACAGTTGGAACTTCGTTTTCTTTGAAACTCATAGAGATGGAAGCCAGCAGAGGCATAAAGCACTAGCCGCTTGGTGATGCGTAAGCAATCGCAACATAAAGGTCCCCTGGTTCCAATTCAATTCAATAGCTTCAAGCCATTGATTTATTTTAAGAACTATTTCACATTAGCAGCTCAACACTATAGCTGCTTTAACATAAGCCTATAACACATTTCTTTAGTAAGCAAGCTGCAGAGCAAGGCCACTAACAGCAGACCATAAATATGCTAAACAAAGTTTTTATCATCCCAGCCAGTTCTTCTTCTACATTCACACGATCTTTAAACTTGGGCCAACGACTAAGTTAACCCTCTCCCATTCCAATTACAGCCCTCCCCTGTCCTCCACTCTTGTGTCATAATAAAATTCAAAAACTGACAGCCAAAGTAACGAACAAAGAAACATTGTAAATATTTGAAAGAGACACACACACGGGCTCTCCATAAAAAAAAGAGAGAGAGGAGCGAGGCGAAGCGAACCCAAACTAAAACGTAACTATGCCATAAAATATGTATATGGGGTGGTGTCAATGGATCCGGCGGCATCCTGTATGTCAGCACACTACGTAGTCCCTAGTCCTATGCCAGTTGTCTGTCACCTAAACTCTGTCTATGTGTGCGTGTGTGTGTGTGTGTGTGTGCGAGGGGCATAAAAATTTATCTACACTTCAGTATCGCAGCAGAAGCGCGTAATTTGTTACAAATCTCTGCTCAAATTCAATAAACTTTACCGCATTGTACAAGTACACGAGCTTGTGCCGGATATATATCTATATCTATATATATCTACATATATACAAGTGTGTATGCATGCATATAGCCTCAGCTATATATGGCCATCTCGCTCACACAGCACCGTTAAGTACTTTCTAAAAATACATTCACCAACAGCAGCATTTGGTGGGGTTATTGGGTGGCACTTTGTGCCTGTGGAAGCGTGACTCGCACGTCTAAGAGGGCCACCATTCCACCTACTGCAACACTTGAATCGATTCAAAGCATTTTGGCCATATGGCATGAGATTGAGAGAGGGGAGAGAGGGGACATACTGGGCTGATGTAGGGTGATGGCGGGGTGCTTAACTTTGCCTGATTCTGGGTAGTGACGTCGGAAGTTTTATTGGTTTTGCACACGTCAACGAAATGTAAGAGCAAGTAGAGGACAACACACACACGCACACTCAGCCAGTATTGTGTATATGTGTGTGTGTATAATGCCATTACATGCATGCCTGAGTCGGCAGGGGGCGCCACCACTCGCTGCCGTCGCTGCCGTTGCCGTTGTCGTGGCGTTGCTGTGGATGCTTTTTGTGTAACATGACTGTTTGTTTTTAAAGTTTTAATCACTGTCAATCGATAGCTACTTATCATGCTGCACTGGTGCCAACGTCAGGCCTTCTCCGCACCACCACAGCACCGCATACCACCGCATACCAGCGCATCGCACCACAGCCAGTAGCCAATTCCCGGGGCTTTGACTTCAATTGACAGTTGGAAAAAACCCAAAAACGGCGTAGTTTTCGCAAAGCCAAACAACATGGTTAAGTCATGGCGGCAAAACTGTCAAGCACACACAGCAGTCCAGAGAGGGTGGCGCAGAGGGTGTTGTATATGGATGAGCACGAGTAAGTACGTAGTATGTACGTATGTGTGTGTGTGTGTGTGTGTGTGTCACAGGAGTTTTGTTGAAAACGGACAAAATGGCGTAAACATGTACAAAAATACTTTTCGGAGCACCAAAAAATTGATAAAAAGCAAAGCCAGCAAAAAGCGTTGACTTTTGCAAAGAGCTTCGCTTGGGAAATATTTGAACAGCTCCAGAACAGAAACCCAAACTCAATCCAGAGCCACTACTGGCAGACTGGCAGACAGACAGTCAGGCATAGCCAGATAGCGGGCGGGCTGGGCGGGTGGATGGTTTGGTGAAGTGCTGGGCTTTGCGGTGGCATGAGATGGAGGCAAAGCAATTGCAACTACTGCAGTTGCAACGCCGCAATGTTTTCGGTTCACATGGCGCGTTGCGACATGGCGCGACATTTGGTTGGTGTTGGTCTCGTTGCTGCTGCTGCACATCCTGCTGCTGCTGCTGCTGTTGTTATTGGTGTTGCTTTTGTTATTGTTGTTATCAACATCAATGTCGTATGGTTTTGCTGCGACTGTTGCGGTTGCAACTACAGCTTGCATCAAAATGGAACTGCTAATCGATTGACCGACAGCAGGAAAATGAAGAAAACCCAAAATCAGCAGCTGCTCCAATCACTCACACACACACTCGCATACACGCAAACACACATACGTGCATGCTTAAGCCACAAATTTGGTGTTAAATTTTTCAAGCTACTGAGCTTTATTTAGCATCTTCACTTTCACATCCTGGAGGTAGAAAGGTGTCTGAGGAGAGCGAATATCTATCAAACCAGCCAAAAGCTGGCACATTGGCAGAATCAGAGAGGATGCCAGAAGCTTAAGGAAATCTTTATAAGAAGCCTATGGTGAAAATTTCAACTCAATAGCTTTAAAACTGATAGAGTAGTTCACATAGAAACTGATGGACGGACGGACGGACGTGGCCATTACGACTCTGCTTGTCATGCTGATCAAGAATATAAGTACTTTATGAAGTCGGAGATATTTTCTTCAAATATCATGACAAATTTTAGCACTCTCCGCAATGGCATAACCGTTTGTCATATGCTGATGCTTTTGTCCTACTCTACGTATACTTGATATAGATGATTCACTGTCTACCAAAGCACAGATCAAACGACAATGGCTAGGAAACTGAAAATTTCACACAACTTACAACTTATGACCACACTATGAACACACTAAGAACCCTTTTTGAAAAGTTTCGACTGAAAGTGGGTCAAATTCGAGGTCAAAGTTAGTACAAGAAGGGATATTAGTATCTTTTTAAGTATTTTTAGTAATTTTCTTTTATTTCTTTCTTATTTCTTTGAGACAGAGATTGATTTAGAAGAACCAACTAACAACTTATGACCTTGGAACACACTAAGAAGCCGTTTTGAAAAGTTTCGACTGCAAGTGGGTCAAATTCGAGGTCAAAGTTAGTACAAAAAGGGATTTTAGTATCTTTTTTTAGTATTTTTTAGTAATTTTATTTTATTTTTCTCTTATTTCTTTGAGATTTAGAACTGAAACTTGATGCTGATGCTTTTGTCCTACTCTACGTATACTTGATATAGATGATTCACTGTCTACCAAAGCACAGATCAAACGACAATGGCTAGGAAACTGAAAATTTCACACAACTTACAACATATGACCACACTATGAACACACTAAGAAGCCGTTTTGAAAAGTTCCGACTGAAAGTGGGTCAAATTCGAGGTCAAAGTTAGTACGAAAAGGGATATTAGTATCTTTTTTAGTATTTTTAGTAATTTTATTTTATTCTTCTCTTATTTCTTTGAGATTTAGAACTGAAACATGATAGTATATATAATTCTACACTCATACTTATACATTGAAATCTGTGAAAATAGTAAATTTGTACTTACGTAGCGTGCAGTGTCTACCATTCCAACCCTGGGAGCAGACGCATGTGCCATTCTTGCATTGTCCATGCTCTGAGCAGCGGGCATCGCAGGGCAACTGATCGCAAAGATTACCGGTCCAGCCCGTATTGCAACGACATTTGCCGGACTCACACACACCATTGCGGCCGCAATCCAAACTGCAGACAGCTGTGAAGCGAGAAAATGGCAACGTTATAAATATATATACATATGTACATACATATACATATGCGCATATGTAAACAATGAAATGTAATGGTCAGTGGACAAAAGGCAGGCAGAAGGCAGGATACTTTGGCCTGGTTAAAGTGAACGAACATAAGCTGTACCTGCTAGGAACATATATATATATATATGGATATGGTTATCATATATACATATATATCTGTCCATATATATAGTCGGATTTGTCTGCGCAGTTGTACGTTGTACAATATGCGAGGGTTTAAATTCATTAAAGTCGCGTCTTCCTCGAAACCCGGCAAAGCAGGACAGAGCTGAACTGAACTGAGCTGAACTGAGCTGAACGGGACAACGAGTGAACCATAAAAACAACATTATAAATGTTACATTTACCCCACACACACACACCGCACACCACCGCACACCATCGCACTCCCCACACCCCGCCTGCCATGCTGTTGGTGTTACGCGCTTTGCCCGCGAAATGTGCCCCAAGTTGGCATTGCCAGAGCGAGCCATGACTTTTGTTACTTGCGTTCCATTCCGTTATACTCTGCCGCCGCCGCCTCATTGTCGTAGTAGTACCTCCCCTCCTGCCACATCTACCCCTGTAGCAAGGCGTAAATTTATTTTATTTGCTTTTGCCCCGGACCTGCGTATTAAATAAATAATGAATTTTTATGAAGCCCTGCTTCATTACACGACAGAAACAGCAGCAACATCAGCAGCAGCAGCAGCAGCCAGGACCCCACCCCAACCCTACCTCCAGTGCCATTCGCATTGCCATTTCTGTTGCCGCTGCTAAAAAGTTAAGCAAATTAGGCGTGCGTGCTCTCAGTCTGTAGTCTGTCGAATCCTTACACTTGGCCAAAAAACGTACAAGCAAATTATCCTGTTGGTACAAAAAAGCAATGGTATCATGTCGATACGAAAACAAGACATGGCGAAACTTATTGCCCTCAGTGAGAGACTGACTGATTGATTGAGTAACAACGCATAGGCCAAGCAAAAGTAGCTAAATGGGTGAAATTTTTGAATAGGTTAAATTTTATGGCATAGCCAAACACCAAGCAGCTCTCTTGCAGAACACCAATTCGAGCTCAAAGTTTCTATGCAAATGGATTTCTTAGCTCTAAAGTTCGCAGTGCTTTCAAAGCTTTCTACGCTGCAAAGCTTATATGAAAGACAAATATCCTGTTTTTCGAACAGCAGTCAGAAGGAGACAGAACGATGAACATCAACAACTCCAAGTGGATTCAATCCATTCGCATTTTTCGTATATTATTCCAAAATGTTATAACAATTTTGTCAGGAAGTTAACAACGCATAGAAGATAACGTTTCCGACTATCTAAAGTATATATATATACATATTCTTGATCAGCATGGCAAGGGGAATTGATATAACCATGTCCCTCTATACGTCCGTACGTCCGTCTGTTTCAAAACACAGATCTCAGAAGTCTCAAAAGCTACTCAAGAGCTGAAATTTTCATTTGCTTCTTTTGTCGGCACGCTGATTAAGTTCGAGTTTCATCCAGATTGGATCCAACTATATCATACATCTCCCATATAACCGATTTTTCCGGAATATAGCTCCCATATAACCGATTGTTCCGGAATGAACACAGCATAACTTTTCTGTTTACCATTGAAATCAAACCAAATTCAGTTGAAACTCCACATCCGCTGGCCTGAGGTGATCAAGATCGGAGAGCTATATCATATGGCTACCATATAACTGATTTTTCCATATCTTCAAAATTCTCATCGATTGTGGCTGCACTTCAGTACGTAAATTTATCATAATTAAGCTTTGCTTTGCTAGTTTCTGAACTCCTATTTTCCCTAAATTTTCCCTAAGTGTATATAATATCTGTGCTCTTTGCTTTCTCCAACCCCCCTGTCTCCCTGTCTCTGCAATTTGCTACACTCACACTCGTTACGTATACTGAAATGATTATGGACCAGCACACAGTTTTTGATGTCGCTGCGTAAAGTTCGTAGTTGTGTAATCGGAAATTTTTGTTTTTGTGGACCTTAATTGAAGGCTCGCACTCGCACTCGCACTCGCACTCTGAGGCTGAGCTTTATGGTCGCTGGTTTAGCTGACTTTTTGGCCTCGGCTCATTTCGCTTGCCAATGTGATAAAACATCGTTATATGGCTTGAGGTAATAACTGCATTAGTTGCGGCTTTATGGCAGTCCCAGCCAGAGCAACGAAAACAGTAAAAGAAATTTTACAGCAGCTTCTCTACTCGTTGACAAATTGTTATGGCAACTGCAGATTATGAATTTGATATCAAAATAAAAAAGAGAATCATAAAAAACAATGCATTAAATGTGAGAATTTTGTATCTCTCTAAGTTTAATGAACATTCTCAAGGTGGATATAACCAGAGGCGTAGCCAGATATTGAAGTTGGCGTGGCCTAGAACTGAGACTGTTCAGTTTGATTATTTAGGGAAAGTTATATGCTGCAACTAGGTATATATATGCATATATATATTCCGATCTTATCAAATTCACTTAGCCAACATTGGCATCTCTAAGGCAAGTGGGCAGCGGCTGCTTCCTTGTTTCGTAAATTTATGCATTTTTAACATAATTTAAGAAAACTTCTTGGCTGCCTTCTAAATGCACTTGAAGCAATTTGGCAGCATTTGGTAATAATCATATATATATATATATATATATATGTATAGCAAGTTGGCAGCCCCGCCTGGGGAGGCATCATTATCATTTACAACTTTATTTTGCACAGTTACCACCGCCTGCCGTACCACTCCCCACTGACGACCGGGAGGAGCAGTGATGCTTTTACCATTTGGCAAACACGCAAAAACAAAACCTTTCAACCGGAATTCCAACTACGAATCTGGGCTAATCGAATATGTGTGGCTGCATTTTGGACACAACCAGCGCCAGCGCCACCTCTTCCCCCACCCCCGCGTATACATATACATAGAGAAAAACACATATGCATGCATGAATACCGTTCCTTTATAGCCTTTGTGAGGGCGAATTGAAATATCATTTGTAAGAAGCAGCCGCAGCAGCAGCTTGCCAGGATTGCACTGAAGTTGAAGCTGAAGCTGGGGTTGGGTTTGGGGTTGGGGTTTGGTGTAGAGTAAACTCTTTTCTGAGCCACCGGAACAGGAACACGAAAACAAGCCAAACAACAATACAAGAAAACATTTACCAACGCAGCTTCACAAAGTACAGCCGAAAACACATGTTAGCCAGGATACAGCCAGGGTCTGAGGATGTGGATGATGTGCACATGTGTGTGCTACTATGTGGGACTTGGAATTGTGATGGTTGTAAGGGTGGAGTGGGGGATATATATATAAATGAATATGTATATGTTAGTCTGAATGCGATATGCACTTACCTTGCGAACAATCTGGCCCGGTCCAATGACGCTCGCACACACACTGGCCCGTCTCCAAGTCGTAGGTGCCGTGCTCCGAGCAGCCGGGCAGACATTGATACACCTGCTGATCAATTGTGCCGCAATCCTCGCCCTGCCAGCCGGCCTTGCAATAGCATTGTCCGGCCACACAGGTGCCATGGCCCGAGCATAATGGATCAAGGCAATCGTCTGCATTTTGATTAGGCATGGGGACGTGGGACACACAGGCGGTATGTATGTGAGGGAAACACACAGGGAGAGAGAGAGAGAGAGAAAATACAAAACGTTGTTAGTCGCATGGCATAAAAAATACAATATACTTATGTACACAAAGCACAAACATTGAAACACACACACACAAGCACACCAATACACACACACATGCACACACAACATACGCTTACACTGCTTGTCAGTTGATTAGAGTCAAGGACATAGGCTAGATGAGAACTTAAGTGTACTAAGTCGATTGTTGAACGTCATCTTGCTTAAGCCGGAAAGGAGAATAATTACTGAACGGAGAAGGTCTATATATAGATATAGTGGGACGTTGATGTGCGATGTACGATGTTAAAGTATGTTAAAGTGGGGCTTGTAGGCGAAAAGCAACCTGACTCCCATTGAACGGTCCGAGGGGCGCTGCCGCAATATGTGCAATTTGAAATGTAAAGAAGTATGACAGCTTAAAAATGATTCTGGACATAAATTTGCAAGAGTTCTCCTTGCCTTCGTCTATTTCTGGTCATTTGGCAAGCTTAACTAAGCTTAAATGACACTAGAGCTGAGAGATCTGAGCAATTTATGATAGTTTACTCTTGATCAGAACATAGAATCTCTAGAGTAGAGAGATCTGAGCAATTTATGATAGTTTAACTTTCATCAGTACATAGAACCTCTAGACCCTATGACTTTTCGTCTATTCACATTCAAATTCAAAAGCTTTTTCTCTTAAAATTACATAGAGAGCTTTGCTGGTTTACAGTACATGTGGTAATTTCAAAGCAGAATGGGCACAATACACGTGTACAGGAATGTTAACAAAATGAAATCATGTTTAACTGTGATCTACTCAAATGCTAAAAAAAACCTGGATTATTTCAACTAATTAATTAGTTTTGCATGCATAACTTTCTCAACTGATGATCTAGTATCCTGGCTAAACTATCTTTTATAGGAATTTCACATCTATGGCAACTTTCCTAGCGAATTGAAGAGCGTTGTATAGGTATAGGTGTACACACATATATGCAGTAAGAACGGGCGTGCGGCTAGCCTTGGCAAAACAAAGGCTTCATACACGAGGGCGTACAACCATTGGCTTACACCGGGCTTCCTGTTAGCTTCACACACACACACACACACACACACACATGACATGATTAGTATGTTAGACACGTACGAAAGTGGTCATTAAAATGAAATTCCAGTTTAGTTCAAGTTGGTAATTTTGCGCAGTTGTTGCAATTTTTTTCTTTTCTTTTTTTTTGTGTGTATGTGGATGTATGTGTGTGTGTGTGTGTTTGTTGTGTGGTGCTGTTCGTGCGCCGTGCGGTATGCTATGGTTATTCTTTGCTGCCTGGATGTCGGGATGTGTTGGCTTGGCTGCCAGCTTTCGCCTGCCTTGGCCCGCATTTTGTATGAGGAATATGCTCTCAACATATAAATTCGATTTTTATACCACGTTTTTATGTTGTTGTTGTTGTTGTTTCATATGCCAAGGGTCCGATATTCCACACACACACACACACATACACACACACTGAAACAGCATACAAAAGCTCGCTACGAAAATCACATGATTTACAAAATGCGTCTGTGTGTGTGTGTGTGTGAGTGTATGAAAGAGGCAGCATTAAGCATAAAAACTCTAGCAGGCCAAGAGTAACAACAACAACAACAACAGCAGCAGCAACAACATTAACAAATTTTACAACACACAGCTGCTGTATGTGTGTTTTCATGTTGCATATTTTATACATTTTTTTTCATTTCCCTTTTTGTTTGTTTGTCTTTCTGCCTTTATATGCTCTTTTGTTGCGCTCTTTTGGGTTACTTTTGTGCAAATTATTAAGCCCGACGCCTCGCCTCGCCTTAAATCTTAAATTTGTTGCTTGCTTGCTGACTTTAAAATCGGCCAACGACAAATCCCCCGTATTGATAAGCAAATTTGTTGCCTACTTTTTGGGGCTGCCCTGTTTCATCTTAAACCTAGACAAGCAAATTTGTTGCCTACTTTTTGGGGCACTTTTGCAGGAAATAGGAATTATTGAAAATGGGTGTGTGTGTGTGTTTTGGGAAATTATCTGAAGTTTTGTCATAGCCTAATTTTGAGGGTTATGAAATTTCCATGAAATGGCTATGCTAAATATTGAATTTTCCACACTTTTCCGGTTTAGTTGAACATGTTGTGCCATTTCGTGTCACGCCAGAGCACACACTCTCATGTCAGTTAAGGAGCCACAATGACAAAAAAAGAAAAAAAACCCATAATAACTCAAGTATTTTGACGTCCACTTTAGGCTGGCGTCACCGCCCATTTATGGGTCTCCACACTTACCACTTACCACCCCACGCCCCCCCGCCATAAGGCCGCTTCGGCCCAGTTACAATTCCAGCCTTATCGGCCTGTGTCAACATGGTCGAGGAAGCTGAAGCTGGCTCGAAATTGCAAACAAGGCAAATAAATAATTTTAGCATTTTTATGCCAAGTCAGCAGCAAAAGCGACATTTACACACACACACGGACGTACACACACACACACACTGGCAGACATTCCATTGCCTGCCTTGACACTTACGTTGATCGCAATACGGTCCCTTCCAGCCGCGCTCGCAATGGCACTCGCCCTCGATGCAACGTCCATGACTGGAGCAATTGGGCACCTCGCATTCGCCCACCGGAATGTCGCACTCGGCTCCCTTCCAGCCATCTTCACAGTGACAGACGCCGCCGCCGTAGTGTCCATGGGCCGAACAGAGCACCGGACAGACGCCTGAAAAGAGAACAGGAGAGAATGTGAAAAATGTGTTACAACAAATAAAAAGAACAAGAAAGTTCAGATAGTTTTGGCTTTGCCGAGACCAAGATGCCATTCTTATGTTAATCATATGGTCAGGATATATAGTCAGGATATATAGTTGTCTGATCTGAATGATTGGAAATGCCATGGAACATATGGAAAGGACGCTATCATTGATATGAGCTTGATTTCCTTTAGTCCTCTGAGATCTTGATCTTCCCCTTCGCGTCCTCCGCAAACAGCATAACAAAATGGATGTACCCGATTTTGTGTATGGCATAGAAAAGGGCCACGAAATGAATGCCAGCCGAAAAATGGAATTGAAAAGTGTCAGAGGCAAAAACGTAAGAGAGAAAATCCAGATGAAAGCAAAAAAAAAAAAAGGAAACGGAAAATGAAAATGAAATAAAATCTACAAAAAAAAAGAACCCCAGCTTAAGGCGCGCGCACATTGGGGCAAGGTCTTATAAAAAATTCAAGGAAATTACTCAAATTATAGAAAACTCTAAAACCTCGATGACATAGGTCAAAGGTCACACAAATTTCATCGATAAAAAGTTATCAAGGCAAACTTCATTTGAAAATGAACTGAAATGAACGTATGCCTTTTCAGTGTGTCTTCTAAGACCTGAACCAGGGTTCAGTTGAGGCCAGCAGCAGGAAAGTAGCCAGCTGGGTTGATGGCCTGCCTGTGGCCTTTTGGATTCCCTTTTGGGGTTGCCCCGAAGCCAGCGAGCGGCAAAAACAAACAAAATATCAAGCAGGTGATGTTGACAGCTAAACTTTTGCGCAAGTTTTTAATTTAAATTGCACTTGCCCCTTGGATCGGGGGGTGTGGTGGGGTGGGGTAGAGGCTGTACTTACTCTTGGAACAGTCGACGCCTTGGTAGCCATCAATGCAATCGCATTTGCCCAAATAACAGCTGCCACGTCCGGAGCAATCGTTGGGACAGGTGGTGCTGACGCCCTCAGCTTCCTCGGCCAAAAGTGAGACGGAATGGGCCACCAGTTCGTCATTATAGACGGAGATGAACCAGAGGCCGGTGTCCAGATACTGCAACAGCGATACATTCACGGTCATGGCATCCATATCCAAAGCAGGCAGTCCGCCAGCATCTACGGCCGAACGCTTGCGCAGCGGATGCAACAGCGTGTGCCCCGCCAGATTGGCCACCGATGAGGCTGAGGATAGGCCAATGCGTTGAGCGTGCTGCTTGGCCGTGTCCAGGGGTGTTTCCACATCAAAATATTCAGCCGAGTCCAGACTGGCAGGACTCTCATCGCTGTCGTTCTCATCATCGTCGTCATCCTCATAGCTGGAGCTAAAGCGATGTGGCTGCAGTTGCTTCTGCTGCTGCAGCTGCTCATCCTCGTAGACATCAGTATCGATCAGACCCAGGTTTTTGGTGGCGATGGTGGTGGCATTACCAGCAGCGCGACGATGACGTAGATGGCTGTCGAGGCGACCGCCCTTGATGAACTCCACAAAGTCGTGCTGGGTCACCGACGGAGCCACATTGCGGCGCGAGTAGACGGCAAAGTGGGCGCCCCAGGGCAGCGTGAAGTTGAAGCGTATGAAGGCCGGATGCTTGTTGCGAAACTCCAGGGTCCAAAATTGATAGGCCGGTATGTTGGCGTGGTAGAGCTCGTTGAAGTCCTTCAGTTCGACCACCTGTGGCCACTGGCCGCCGCTCATGCCCACGCCCTGTTGCTGCTGCAGCGCCGGATGATGGTGGCCCGGCTGCTGCATCAGCAGATTGTGGTTGTGCTGTTGCCCCGGTCCGGCTAGGGCGCCGCCATAGGTGAGTTGATCCTGCAGCTGGGTGTTGGTCGCATCCAGTGGCGTCAGCGGCTGATTGATGGCATGCGGCTGCTGTTGCTGCAGCAGCAACTGTTGCTGGATGCCGGTGGCCAAACCAGCGCCTCCAACGCCGCCACCAACCATGCCCATGCCGTTGCTGTTGCCGCTGCCATGATCCGAGGTGCTGGTCTGTATCGATTCCTCCGTGGGATAGGCCGTGGCGCCGCCAGCCAATGACTTGCCATCGTTCGCCTTGGCCACGCCTCCGCCACGCAAATCGTGCGGCTGCGACTTGACATCTTGGACTAGGATGCAATTGGTGCTGTCCATGTTCGGTTTCATCGAACTGACTGCTGCAGGTGGAAAAGAATAGAAAAGAAAAGTGTTGCGGTTCAGTCTCAGATTCAGATTCAGATTCAGATGCAGATTCGGCCAAAAATGTTTGCCCCATAAATTGCGTGCCGCAAATTTTGTGGCCATAAATCTAGGATCTGCTTGGCTACTGCCTCCAATAATGCTTAGTGTGGGGCTGTAAGCGTCGTCGTCGTCGTCGTCACAGCTGCAAGCACATACACACATTCACATACAATCCCATACCCATCCCCATCCCCGTCCTCATCCCATGCCTGCCAGAGCTGCCTGCTTTTTCACACATAAATTTTGGCATCATATTTTAACGCCATATTAATATGCGCACGAATATAAATCAAATATATCTGCGTGTACCCCTTTCCATCCTTTGCCCCCCCCCCCCTCTCTTTCTTTCCCACTACATCCTGCTTCAGGCGAAGGCCACATAAACCACATGCGCCACACATTCACACACACAAACACACGCAGATACATCTCAGGGACAGACAAGGCAAAGTGCTCGTTGTTAACACGTTTGCATTTTGCTTGCCATCGAGGAGCAGGGCTATCGTTTATCGATAACTGCCCAAACATACAAATTTATGAGCTTTGGCAAAGAGCATTGCATTTGCCTGGTGGCCAAATATGAGGCGCCAGCCGGCGGATGGTCACAGAACTTTTGATGTCATGCCAATATAATCTTTTAGTCGAGATACGCTCCGGGTTCATCGAGTCGATAACAATAAGAAACGAACAAATCGAACAACAGAGATATATTCAAAGAGGGGACCTCAACACTAGACAATTACTGGGAAGCCTGTGTGCTCTTGCCTTCCTTCTATCATTGGACAAAATCATTCGAAGCCAGTCAGATTGAAATTATGAGGCAATGGGGATCTCTTGCCAAGACAATCTATAAATTTGATTCAGAATTTGGAACTAAATGGAAAGGAAATCACCGGTAATTCATGAGTTTATGAGCGAAGGAAAACAGTTTGCATTCATTTTCATCATTGCCTAAAACTTCAATGCCAACATGCAAGTAGCCAGAGGGTAAGTTTAGAAAGATAAGAAAGAGATCCTCAATTTACTCTGGATTCAAGAGAGCAGTTACCAGTGGCTGATTCTGAGATACTAAAGAGATATGGGAGATACTAAAGAGAGGCAAAAGAACACTTTCTTCTGCTTTTACTTGCTCTCTCTCTCTCGTTCTCTTTGTTTGAGTTTTCAGCCAGCTATACATTTGATCTCCTTTTCAACTTAGAAACAATCTTCTTGGCAGTCAAATGGTTAAATCATGGCATCATTTACTTATCATCACTTTATGGAATAATCATCTTCTGTCTCTCCTTAGGCAAAGGCTGTCAAAGCTTATAGAGAAGAAATCTACAAACTTTTGTTCAAAGTTTTTATGCCAACCATGTCAACTCCTGATTTGATTTGGATGAAAAACGGGTAAGTTATGCTACTAAGTGTTCATTCCGTCACAATCGGTTATATGGTAGCTATATGATATAGATGTCCGATCTTAATAAAACTCAAACTTGACCAGCGTGCAGCATCTGGTAAAATTTTCAGCTCTGTAGCTTTGAAGACTTCTGAGATCTTTGTGTTGAAACAGATGAACGGACAGACAGACTTGGTTATATCGTTTCCCTTTGTCATACTGATCAAGAATATATATATATTGGAGCGTCATTATTTTCACTATTCATTTCCATTGTTTTAGGCGCAGCGAGTTTCGGTCGCACTGAGATCCGTAACACAACTAACTGGTGTCCTCCCTTTTTCTCGGGCTTTTATACCGAACCACACTCGGCGACAACTACAAACGCTGTCGCTGTTAAATGAATACGAACCACACTCGGCGACAGCTGTAAACGCTGTCGCCCCGCCAAAACGGGACTTTCCTAAAACACATAGTAAAGCAGGCAACAAAACAGACACATAAATAGGCTGATGCAATGTCGCAATGTACATGCGATTCTGGTGACATACCCAAATACGCACTAACACAAACTCAATACAATTCTCACATATATTCACACACGCCGCATATTCAAACTACTTATGCTTCCACATATACTTTATATAGTCGGAAAGGCTTCCTTATATGCCTTGCAAGATTCCTCACTCAATAAACAGTTATCTGGGATAAGAAGTTTGCTTTGCTAAAGGAATCCAACAAACAGTCGAATATCCAGGACTTGCAAAAACTTAGCTTAGATTCTGCTAGACTTCCCAAACTAACTTTCATGTGCAGGATACAACAGTTGCCATTTGTATATGACAGCAAAGCTGGCTCCTGTTCTCTCCTGTGGCAATAACCTACCTAGTTCTCTTACAAAGATATGGTAAGTGTAAACCCTCTCAAAAGGACCTTTGCACGCTTGCAAAACATGTGCAACTTTGTGCAGCAATTTATGCCATAAACTCAGCAGATTTGACCTCCAATCATATGAAGAAATTGCCTCACAAAATAAACAGTTGATAGCAGCTGCAACAATTGCGTATTCTAAGCCAACTTGTGTAATCAATATTTGTGAGTGAATTTTAAGGCAGCCAGAAAAGTCAAAGGACATGTTTAAAAAACATATCGAATTTATTGCAAATCATTTAGTTTTTTCCAAGCAATTATCCAAACAACAATTTCTAATAAATATTGACTATAATAGGTTTATCAACAATCAATCAATCAATTGAATTGAAGTTAAGCAATTGGATTACGAATCATAAAACAATTTGGCAAATAAACGAAATTTCATTTTAAAGCGATACATTCTGATGCTTAGAAAAGTGGAAGAGAAGAGGCAAATGTGGCAAGAGTAAACGATGTACGAAGGAAATTGGGTGGGTCATGTGGCTATATGTGGCTATCTATTTACCTATCTGTCTATATGTATATATGTATGGGTATGTATATATGTTTAGATACATGTGTGAATATGTATTGTCTGACAGGGAAACATACATTTATTTGACTATATGTCAACTAATGCCGACTAATGATGTTGTGCTGTATGTAAATGTCTTGGGAGTAGGCTCACAGGCAATAAAAACAGTTACAGGATACACACACACACACGTACGTATACAGGCACACATTCGGACAATCATTATTTATACGAGGCAGCGTTCCACGTGCTTCAATTTGGCTGCCCAAAGCTTTTCATTTAACCAAGAGGCCAGCAAGACAGGAGCCGAAACATAGCTAAGGTGAAGCCCCCAGATATGCCAAATACATTATTAACTACAGGACTTGGACTTGTACACGTGTATGCCACACACACAGAGACACCCACCCATACAGACACTCACTCAATTGTGTGGATGACAGGAAGAATAAAGAACTATGGCAAGTATCATTAATAAATTAAGAGCCGCTGTAGTTCTATTAAGTTAACAAGCTTTTCTTTTAAGTGGCTGGAATTGGCGTCCCTCCTAGAAAAGCTTTGGTCCCTGGCAACACAGCCACAGCCACAGCCACACCACCACCTCTACCATTACACACCCTCCCTCTCAACAAAATTTGAGGTTGGGCTGGCAGACAGACAGACAGACAAACACAAAGCCACCAAACACACACCTTCTGTAAAAACTCTACTTCGTTCGTTTGGCTTTGGCCTCTTCTCCTGGCCTCTTGTTGCTTCTTCCACCAATTAAATTTGATTACAATTTGTGGTGGCCACCACTCTCCCCTCACCTATGTCAACCCTATCGCATGCACTAATGGTTATTTAGCTCCAAACGAAAGTCGATAAATTTTTATATACTTATGAGCAGAGTCGTCCGCAGAGTGTTTAAGGCACCAAACCGCATCATTAGGGTGTCCCACCCGCAGGACAATAACAAAAAAACAACACACACACACACAACAAAAACATTGACAACGACTCAATTTGCTGAGGGTATTTAAAAAACACCATATCTATCTCTGATATGACAATGCTGCACAGTGATTCTCAATGGAAATGCTATGATAAAGTCTTAAGAAGACACGTAAACTTGAACCTGAAGTTTGTATTAACAAAACTCATAATATTTAACCCAATGTGGGTGGTAAAGTAGAGTGAGTATTCAGTAGTATTCAAATGTAAAATGGATGTGAAACTGAATGTACGAAACGATGATATTGAATATGCTTCTGCTGGGTATCGAAGACCTATTTAGAGACCTATTTGTGTCCTGTTTGGTTACATTCCTGACCATTCATGAATGTACAAGGAATGACAAGGAAATCATATCATATTCATTTCAATTCATTTGAATGGTTTCATTTTCCATTCATTATATTTTCATACATTTCACATTTTGTTGATCTTCAACAACGTTTATTGAGAGGAGTTCAAAGAAGTACTCATTCTAATGAGCGGGATAGCTTAACTACAAAATGAGAGTGTTTGAGACGTTGAGCTATAGTACTTATTAGTAGTATTCACTGTAGTAAGCGCAAGTATAGAAAGAGAGTGAAAGAGCGCTGCAGAAGTTAAATGAGTATATCCATATATATTCACTATATTCACTATAAGAGAGCCATAGTGAGCAGTGACAAGAGATATGATAGATAGTACAAATAGGATTTATATAGAAGTTTTCGAACATATAAGATGGCTATCCATTCCCTTTCAATGCAAATTCTACAATATCTTATGAGACCTCTCACTAATCATTCATACTCTTCATATGCAAAGATTCATTTAGTACTCAATGTATAAAATCTGGTTTGAGTAAGAGGTCGGGCATTAATTTCCTTTTAGTTCTCTCTCTGAATATATATTGAGATTCTCTCAAACTCCAACTATTCATTCAGCTTTCATTTTGTAATTCATTTTGTGCTCTTCCCATTTTCCAGTTCCACTTATTGACAACCCGGTGAACCACTGTGTGTGCGTCAACGCCTAACACTTTGTCTGCGGGACACTGCCTTTGTGTCCTGCTGTTCAGTTACATTTGGCTCTAACTGTGCTAAGGGCAGTTCCTGTGTGTTCGAATGGCTCTCCAACGGATGTGTTCAATTAATTTTTTCCGGTTTTCGGCCACACACACACGCATGCACGCACACACGCATACACGCTCATGCAAAGAGTATGTGGCATGCTTTTAGGCGTTTATTTCATTCATATGAATTCAGAAAATGTATTTAAATATAATGAAATTTTCATTTCAAGTGTTTAAAGACTCTTTGACCTGTTGGGTGCATCTAACGGGGCAGTTGTTGGAGGGGGGAAACCAACTTTCGCAGCTAATGAGACACACGCTGTGGCAGCTCTAATTGGTCCTGCAAGAGCAACTAGAGCGAGCGAGAGAGAGAGAGAGAGAGAGAAAGTTACCACTCAGGCCACGTGCACAAATTGTGCGCTTTGGACGAAAAGGGTGCCAGGAGCCCTGCCTCGCCTCTACTAAGGTGTCCTTCAGCCAGCAGGACAAAGTTATGGCAAAATTTATGAAGCATTTTCTTAATTGCACTTCCTTGAAGAAAATAATTTATTTAAACGACAAGCGCACACCTTTGCTGGCCAGGGCCAGAGTCCGGAAAACTTGGACAAGGGCCAGACCAGACCTGCGCCTTGGCTGGATGTTGACTGGCTGCCTGTCCTTTTAGTCGTCATCGTGTGTTGTATGTAATTTAAATTGAAATGTCTTTTAATATGCTACGAAAATTGGCACACAAGTTTTGTGGCCAAACAAAGATAGTCAAAGGCAAAAACCCAAAGCCAAAGCATTTACGAAAAATTGCCTTGTTTTTTACTTAAACGTTCTCTCTCTCTCTCTCTCTCTCTCTCTGTCTCTCTGAGTGTATTGTTCTCTCTTTTTGTCTACATAGAGAAAAATTATTATAGCAAAACTATTACAATTTCGATTATTGAACAGATTTTGTATATAAATCGTATACTTATAAGGGCAATATGAAACACAATTTGATCTCGTGTGTTGTTCAGATCAGTTTTGCATTTTGAAGAAGGATAAAGGAGGCTAAAGGAGTGCAAATATAATACTTGGATCATGGAGGATTTTATGTTTATATATAAACGATTTCAAGGATAAAGCGAAGATGGCATTTTCACCTCTAAGTAAATGATCTTTGACCCTGATTTCGATTCACTTGCAGGTTGAATTTGCCAAGAACAGATTTAGAGCCCTCGCCTAAGCCATCAAATCTAAGTTGTATTTCAGCCTACCATATCTCTTAGTCCTTTTTCTTTCTGTGTAGTATCTCCTCTCTCTCTATCCCCTGCTTCCTCTATCTCACTGTGTCTCTGGTTGTTCAATTATTTGTGGCAAATTCAGTGCCAAGTAATTGAGCATTTCTATTTCTATTTGACTTGCCTGAGTATTAATTGAAATTTGTTTGTTATTTCGCAAAGTGGTCCCCCCTCCCTTTCAACCATCTACCCCCCTCTCAGTTTTCTTTTGCTTTTTGCAAAATCTTGGCAGCACTCTTCTCTTCATCTACATATGTATGAAGTACTCGTATTTGCTGCTAATTGACTTTCTTTGTTGCGGTTGTGCGTGACGCTTGAATTTCCGGCTGATTGGCCTTCTTATACGGCCGCACAGCACACGATGCATGTGAAATACGCAAAACGAATTTTGGGAAAATACTGGGAAAATACCGAAAATATTTCATTGGCATACGTGCAAATTCCGAGTGTTTTGCATAATTTGTTTCGAGCAAAAATGGCAAACCGCAGAGAGAGAGAAAAGCTGTACAACATTGCGTGGACACTAATTGCCTGGGCAAGCAATGAGCGTGTGTGTGTGTGTGTGTGTTTAAGCTGCATAGATGCAGTGTAAAAACTTTATTGAGGCAAATAAATTGGCATTTGCCTGAACAATGAATAACTTCATATAGATATGTTAGCTTTTATTCAAGCTTGAGGTCGGCCAAGGCAAAATTCCAACCACAATGACACATCTCTTGCATGTGTCCATATTGGCTTCAATTTGCATTCTGTTTTGTGAGCTCGTTCGCTGTCTTCAGGTGCTGTGAGCTCTCGTGAGCTGCCAAAGCATATCAGAAAGAATAATGGGAACCGAAAAGAGACACCAAATGACCACCACTGGCTAAGGAAATGAGTAAGATATACCTTAAGAATCGCAAAGCAAATGTATCTCTAAGCTCCTATGATTCCCTTGACTAACTCCACTGTCTCTGTACCAGTTCATTTCAAAAATGGGCTCGCTGGAAAGAGTTCTCTTTATACTCAGATGAAAATCAGATCGACACTTTCCACCTTTGGCTTTGATAGACCATTGCGGAATCAGTTATAAGGCGCCATGAGCTTGGCTAACTCGGCTCTACAGAATGACGTTGAGCAACACCATCAGCTCTGTTAAGGTAGCGACCTCTCTGAAACCTTCACGACCAAGCGAGGTCTCAAACAAGATATGCTCTTTAATATTGTAATGAAGAGCTTTATAAGAAAAGCTGGTGTGCATCGGACGGGCACAATATTACCGAACAGATGTGTCCAGCTCCTTGGATATACCCATGATACTGCCATCATCGGTTTGACCAATCGTGAAGTTACTGGTGCTTTTGGAGCGACCAAAAGGAAATCAGCCAAAGTAGGAGAATAGCGACGTCTATATTCTCAGCTGACTGCAGGGAACTATAACTTTGAATCTGTCCAAGGAGATCATATACCTTGGCACTGCTCTCAGCAAGAACAATAATGTTAGCCCTGGAGATTAAGCGGCAACAGGTGCTACTCTGAGCTTAGTAAGCAAATGATCAGTAAAGGTCTCTCTCTCTCTCTCTCGACAGACGAAACTAACACTTCCTTCCGCCACTCTTATATGGTGCCGAGGCCTGGATAGTATCACTATCAGATGCAGCTGCTCTTGGGTTGTTCGCTGGCTGGTTTATGTCTTAAGTATGGATGAAGAGAGTTCAGCTAAGAAAGTACTCGATGCGGTAGTTGGCAGACAGAGAAGGACCACCGATATGTGGGAAGGACCAACTGACTGAAGCCCTAAAATTGCCAATTGGAGGACACGAGCGCAAGGCAAAGGCGCTGGCGTGGAGGCATGATGAACGCATCAGGCATAGGCCCAGTAGGAGCGTTGCTAATTCGACCAATTTGGACCAATTTCAAATTCACTTTAATATATTTTACATTGCATTGTGAGCTGACATGATGATCACTTTAAGCTTGACCATAAATGTCTACGAGTAAATATATATATATATGTATTTATAGAATTTAAGTCCTCTCATTCACTGAGGCCCAAGGAGGTGCAGCAGTACAGAAGCGCCTTGAAGTATGCAGTAACAAAATTAATTTCGCAAGCTAACCGCAACGTAAAGTGAAATGAAAATAAAATCGCATAAACAAGGAAGCCAGCTGCTGTTGCTGTTGCCGTTGCTGTAACTGTTCTGGCTCCTGCAGCTCCTGCTGTTTCGGCTCCGGCTCCTGCTGTGACTATTGCCCCTTTTGCTGTAAATGACAATGGCCGATAAGCAGAGCACCATGCAAGCAAGGATGTGTCATAGAAGGAGCATGAAAGCCGGACCAGGGCCAGGCTCTCTGTCTCTCTCTCTCTCTCTCTGGTGTTCATCAGCAAACCAAGCCAAGCTGATTTCCCTTTCTTGGGACCATTGGCCAAGGCAAACCAATGCCACAGCAAGAGGCAGACAGCCAGACAGCTAGCAGTGCATGCAACCGCCGCACAGTTGAGCACACACACACACACACACACACACACACACACAGATGTTCTTGTGGTGGCGGTGGCAGGTGCGGGTGGTGCGACTGGGTGGCACTCTACATGCAATGTTATGTAATGTGGGGGGGGAGTAAAGCGATAAGATAGTGTGGGAGACACACATACACGCACCGAGGCCATGTGAAACAGTGCATATCGAATGAGTTTCCGATAGTTATCCACTTAAAAATCGATTAACCTATTTCCGATAACTACTGCAATGCGCATCCTGACCAAAAAGGACCAACAGCTGCCAGTCAAACATGTTAAACTGTGTGTCGCTTGTCGGTTTTGTCTCACTTCCCCCCCTCAACGCAGGCAGGCAACATCAGCATGCAACCAACCAACCCTACGCTTGTCACACCTACTGTTGTATGTTGCAACAACACCAGCAGCAGCAGCAGCAGCTGCCACTGTGCCAGCTAGTATTGTCGTTGTTGTTGCTGTTGTTGTTGTTGTGATAGAAAGTGGCACATTGGGTAAATCGCTGGGCAAACATTTGTACAACTTTATGGATACGAGAGATACGCTGGTTGTTCCTGATGCTGCTGCTGATGCTGCTGCTGCGGTTCGGCTCCATTGACAACAGTGTGGTTGTTGTTGTTGCTGTTGTTGCTGTTGTTGACATTGTGGTCGATTATCGGCAGAGATATGACAAATGCATATATAACACCATATAGCACATATATACCGCACACACATATTGATACAGCAAATTATGGCTCGGCTCACACTTGATATGTCCATGAAACGATTATGGCCTGTTCAGCCTTCTGCTTGGTCTATGGACAACACTGTTGGTTAAACTTTGTTAACAACAAAAATAAAAAACTGCTTATACATGTGTGTTTGTATAGCAGGACATAATTGTTGGCAACAATTTAACAAATATTTGCCACAAATTCACATGGAAATTTCACATGGTAAAAGTTGGCATTTTTCTCATAGTTGGATCAAAAATGTAGCCATAAATAGTTAGTAGTTTTGCATTTTATTCGAAGTTAACACTAAATTATGAGCACCCTGTATTGTTGTGATTAAATTGTGATATGGCTCTCTTGTAAAACCATTTTCATTTTTGCATAATTGTTAATCTCTCTCTCTGGCTGAATCTCAATCATATGTGAATTGTCTCTCCCATAGCATAGTTTTGTCTTGTACTTGCTTGAAGGTTTTGATAGAATATTATACCGAATTTCAGATGCAAGTGCTCCAAGTGGACAATCTTGTCTGGTGACAATCTTTGTCTGTCCTCAAAGTTGCCGATTTGTGACAAGTTTTGAGTTTGGGGTAAAAAATGTTGCTAAATTTATGGGTTTTTGGCCTTAAGAGTTCACTATATGTTCGTATCCTTGGCTTATATCCTTAGCATCCGTTAAACATTTCAAGTAGTGGACAAATATATATATAATATAGCTCATTAATGCAACAACATTTAGGCTTCTCATATAAAATTATTACACCTGGCCCAGAAAAGTAGGCAACACTTTTTGAATACGCTGAGGGCGAGGGACAGAGTTGTGGACAAAAATTAAGCGTAAAATACTCACACAAAATGCAAATCAAATTAAAGAGCAGCCCACAGAACACAACAAGAACAGGCCAGGACCAAGGGCCAGGCCAGGCAACACAAGGCAAACAAGCAGCAGCAAGGACTCATTATTTGTATGTGTGTGCTTTTGTTAATTAACTGACAATGGCTCATTGCGGGCGGCCGTGCGTATATGTGTGTGTATATATTTTTAAATGTCTACCAGCTGCCACAGACAGAGACAGAGACAGGCAACAGTGACAGAGACAGACAGAGCATAGGTTGCAGCACACGGCCCGCCCGCAAGTGTTTGCTAATTTTATTAAACCCTCTTGCGCTTAATTAATAGAAAATTATTGTGCAAACAGGCGCAGGCGAGACACCACCAGCCCCACACAGAGATAGACAGCATTAGAGAGAGAGAGAGAGAGAGAGAGAGAGAGAGAGGGAGAGGGAGGGAGAGACTGAAAATATTAGCCACTATTAAAAGTTGAACGCCGCAGAATGGCGCTTAAAAGCTGAATTCTAGTCCACCTACGGCTGCTTTTGTTGCCTTTGCTAACGCTGGTGCTGTAGAAGCTGCTGCTGTCTTAACCCCAGCATGCCCCCAAAGCCCAGCCCCCTTCATAGTTTTCAAACTATTCAAGCAAGCAGCCATGCAAACATTTTGCATTTGAAATCATCGCAAATTATTTTGCTGTGATTAAAGAAAGGAAGGGTCATTTCCTTAGCCAAGCTATCGTCTAGAACAGCGATTACAATTGTCTAGAACTACAACAACATCAACAATAACAGCTAGGGAAAGCTTATATACCATTTACATAGAAAATATATAAAGAGGCGGCACGATATAGCAGGCCAGGAAGACCATATTGTCCTGTGTTATTCCAGACATGTTTGAACGTGTTTCATCCCATGGATTCAATTTGAATTCTTTGTTTTATGAGCTCCGTTTACGTATGGACACAGTCTCCTTTGAGCTTTGAGAGCCAAAAGAGAAACTACATGCCCACCGCTGGTCTACAAGTATCACAGTCGTATCAGATCAAGTGATAGTTAGACATTGGCTTTGCATTCTATACCAAAGTATGATTCAGCCTCTTAGAAGTTACCTATAAACTATCAGTAAAGCAAGAATGTTTGATGGGTTGACACACACACACACACACACACTCTTAAAACAGCGTTGAGAAGCGTAAATTCATTTACCGCAGTGGGAAACGGCAGGAAAAACACACAGAAAAGCTTTTTACACAAATGAGTTTATGGGCTCCACACATCTTTTGTGGCTAGAACTGTGTAGGGATAATGCCAAGGGGAGTGGGGGTATCTCTCTCTCTCTCTCTCTCTCTCTGTGTGTGGTGGAGGGCGGGGGCAGGGCAAAGTTGTAGATTTTGTGAGCTACACGAAAAATTAATACATTATTTTTAAAAGATAAATTTCAAGCATGTGTTGGCAAACAATTAAATCAGTGACATCCACACGCAGCTAAGGATTTGGCTTTGCCAACACCACACTACACCACACCCTCTGCCCCTCACCATCAGCAGCCAGTGGCTCTACTCCGCAAGGAACCGCGCGTTGACTGCCACAAAATGTTCACAACTTTTCAACTTAAATTCATTTGGTGGGCGACATGGGTTGGTGTTAGGGGGGAACAGTGGGGGTGGGGGGTAGGCAGCTGGCTAAAGGAAGCCAAGTGGCATACACACACACATACACCCACACACACATACATATTTCTCGTGGCTTGTTGTAAATTTGTTTTCGTTCACTTGAAACTTGGTTTTGGCATTGGCAGTGCCCCCCCCACCCCCTCGAAAAGAGCTACCTCCCCGTCGACTGGCAAGCCACAGTTTTTAGCTAAATTTCGTTACGGCTTTGTTGTTTTTGTTGTTTGTTGTAAATCAGTGCCTGTGACTGTGTAAGCTGAAGCAGCTGCTACTCCTGCTGCTGCTGCTGTTGATGCTAAAATCGTAGATAATAAATTAAACGCAGCACGCAGCTCAGCACTGCTCACCCACAGGGAGACAGAGAGGGAGAGAGAGAGAGAGAGAGAGAGACAGTCATAGTGGAGTTGAAGCGAAGACTGTGGGGCAGTGAAAGATGTATTGCTTGACATATGGGCCCAAAGAAACTTCTAAATGCCACCAAGATTCGTATTGACAAACAGCAATATTTTCCTATGCAGGCAAAGAAAATTTCAGGCATTTGTGAAAATTGTACTGGAGCATGAGTGAAAGAATTGAATTGGTTGAATATCCACTCGAACTCACTCAAACTTGTAAGGCTGATCATGATCATGAACAGCTTTATCACCTGTGAACTGTGACTTAAGCTTGAGCTCAACTACTTCCACGATGAACTCTAAATGTCATCTGAATGCAACACTGCACCATATGTTCTATGTCCTTATACTACCTATATCTATACTCTATGTCCTGACTGACTTGGAAAGTAATGCTTAGCCCAAACCATAAGATCTAAATGGCAGAAGTTATCTTTACAGCGCTCATGTGGATCAAAATCAGAAAATCAGAAATTTGAATGGAAATGCATTTCTCTGGCGATCCTATAACTATGCTACATAATAAGTCTAAAAGTATGACACCATTTTGTTAAAGCCATATATGAAAAGTAGTTTTAAGTAACCTCATTAACATACAGTTAGATGCATGCAAACGAATAGCATTTCGAACCAAAACGGGTCAGCTCAATTCTGGTTTCTGTCCACCCCAATTGCCTCTTTTAAAACTCTTTTCAATCAATGTTTTTCCTGTCAATTACAAAAATTTCTCTAAAGAAATTTGATTTTCTTTTAATTTTCTTTGTTTTCCATCAACTTTGGTTATGTCTTGCCATAAGTTAAGCAAGTTTATCTAAAAGCTTTTTCGATACCAAAGAACACCAAAATGTTTGTAGTTCCTAGAGCAATATTTTCCACCAAATCGTAACTTAAAACCGTTAAAAGTGTGCAACAAGAAGAAGAAGCAGACAATGTTATGGCAAATGTTTTTTGACAGCAGATAAAACCAAAACCAGACAAAGGGCAAATGTGTTGTATGGTGTTGCTTTTTTTTGTTGTTAGGGGGAAGAAGAGGAGCTGCCGCCATGGTTATCGTCGCCATTGCTGTCGCCAACGACGCTGCCGCCGCCGCTGCCACCACCGCCAGGGGAGCCCACGTCAACCCTTTTGTTTCAAATTAAAATTTACATATTTTAATGTGCAAAGTTTTGCCAAACGCTGCTGCTGCCGCTTCTCTTTCCTCAACAACAACAACAGCAACAACAACAACAATAAGCGAGTAACTTATTTCATTTGCAGACAGAAAGAGACAGCAAACAGACCAAGACAGACAGACAGACAGACAGACAGATGGACAGACGCTGGGTGTGGGAGAACCGGGGCAAGCCATGTTGTTTGCCAAAAGGTTGCCCAGCAAAAACAGAAAAACAAAAAAAAAAATTTTAATTGACCTGTAAATATAATTTAGAAGGTGGCTTCAGCAGCAGCACAAGCAGCAGCAGCAGCATTGCAACAACAGCACGAAACGTGTTTAATTATCAAGTTGTAAACAAAAACAACGAATACAACGAAACGTTTACTTGGGGCACAAAAGTTTTTGCATTAAATTTTAAAGCATACTTTTGAGCGCTTAGCCATGGCAATACCTTTTTGTGTTGACTTGACAATCTGTGTATCTGTGTGGGTATGTGCGTGTGTGGGATGGTGTGTGTACATATATATATATATAAATCTCTGTGTGTGAAAGGTGTATATAGCCAGCTGGAAGGAGCTACTCAAATTTCCTTAATTTGCCATTGTCAGCTAATGAGAAGCAGACGGCAAGGCAAATTGCTTAGCCAACTGAAAAGTAAGTAGTTTGAGTTGCATTCAAGTTGCCACTGAGGCACGGGGCACAGGAGGGCGAAATGTTGAGCAATATAAAAACTTCCAATTGTATTGAGCATGAAACGAAACGAGTTGAGAAAAGCCAAACAGTGTTGCTTAATGGCTTGGCTAGAAAGTCGAATTTTAGGTGAAAGTTGAAAATCTGTTGATGTGAGCAGAGAGTTGGGAAAATATACTGGAATTGTGGAAATTTATGAAGTAAAATACGAATTATGTTTAGTAAATATTTCACAGGAATAGAAATTTATAAGCTAGCAGACTTTTCAGTGCTAAAAGGATGCTTAAATAGCAGAGTTTAGTTAAGACTCTTTGGCTGGAGACGCATTCTGGTAGTCAGCAAGAGCTTTCTCTTGCAGTTGCTCGCAAAGTAGTTTTCATACAATTCTTTGAATAGAGAAGAAGCCCGTACAGTCTATAAACTGTTCCTGTGGACTATTGTAGCCAGACTTCCCTGTTTTTACAGCTTTCTGGGAAAGGAAAATCCAGATAAAGCATAGAATAGAGCAAGCAATTTAGCAAGTTTGTTCTCCATTCAGATTCATTGGTCCTTAACCTCCCCTAAGCAGCTATTATCCTGAATTCCTTAACGATTTCACACACCTTTCATTGACATTTAAGTCTTTAATTTGAAAATTTACACTGGCATATGTTAAAATTCCTTCGAATAGAGGTTGAACTAATGTCATCAACACGCTTGGCTGTCATTCAGGCTGCGTTTATTTTAGTGGTTTTGTTGCCTTGACGGTGGTGCTGTGGTGTGGTGTTGGAATTGAAGTTTGGGCGGGCGTTTTTGCGGTTTCTAATTGCTTGCCACACTTGTGTATCTATTAATATATCAGAGAGCCAGCCAGCCAGGGTGAATAAGAGGGTGAGGAGGAGGAGGAGCAGCCTGTGTGGGCGGAGAGAGTGGGAAGCAAATTCCTGCGTCAGCTGCTGCTGCTGCTCCTGCTGCTGCTGCGTTGTGTTTGCTTTGGCGCAAGGCAAAGTTTCTTTGCCAGCGCCTGTGTGTGTGTGTGTGTGTGTGTGTGTGAGTGCGTGTGTATGTGTAACACCATTTAACGCTAATGTAAAGCAAACACTTTGATGTATTTGCCTTGTTATATATATATATATATATCCGTGAGCGTGTGTGTGTGTGTGTGTGTGTGTGTGTGTGTGTGTGGCTGTGTTGTATATAGTTGGAGCGCCATATTTGCCTATGTATGTGTATTTTTCATTAAACCCATGTTTGGCCTTATAACAAAACGTGGTCCATCTGTCTATCCGTCCGTCCATCTATTCGTCCCTTCGCCCCTTCGTCCTTATTACATCCACAGCAGTTATTTCCCACAAATACCAGGCGAAGTCTTACCTGCAAAGTATGCCAACATGGCGGTTAGGACGACGGATACAAATATTAAGGCGATGCTCAAGCATTTCCAGGAACATCGGTGCTGACAGCGTTTATCTATGTGAAACCTGAAATGGAAGAGCGAGAGAGAAGCAGAGTGTTTAAGATCGGTATAAAGATAAAGTGTAAATATATTTATATATGTGTGTGTGTGTGTGTGTGTGTGTGGGTGTGGAATAGCTGCATGTTGAACAAACTGAGCAATGCATTTGTAATTAACAACTTGACAAACAGAGAGGACAGAGGACACATTTACACAGTCAAGCAACCGCAAGTTGGAGCTGACTTGAAGTGTTGCCCGAGTAGCTAGCAACGTCTCTCATCCTGTGGCTTTTAGCTGCTTGACATATCACAAGCACCACAAAAACCCAACCAACCAACCAACCAAACACACACAGATAGATACACACACACACACGCACATATGAGACGCAATGAGTTTGCCAAACTGGCAACAGTTGGTAACTTTTTTAATAAAAACGAAGCGAAACCCCCAAACGTATGCAAAATGATGCACAGCCCACAGCAGCGGTTGCTGCAGACAATGGCTCATCCACTTTGTTACTCCATTTGCTCCAGTGGGCGTTAATCATACGCAGCGTTGACTTAGGCAATCTCTGACAGACAAAAATCAACATTTTTCTGGTCTCTATTCTAATTGCCTAGACGATGGACCATAGCATCAACTGCCTCTGAAGGGTTTCCATTCATCTAAGTCTGATTCCAATTGTCGTCCGCATAACCAACCTCTCTTTTAAGTTAGACAATCTTTTAACATGCTGCCATAAGAACTTGTGGTTTAATTGCCTAAAACATTTGAAAAACAATAAAAATATTTGAATATTGGCTGGCATATCCTTATGCTGCTGCCAACATCATTAGTTCAATCGTCTTATTGCTGTTCCCTTGCGGCCATCACCTTACAGCGTATATGAGCCCTTTTCGATAATGTCCTTCATCTCAAAATAGTCAGATACATCCATTTCCTCGTCGTCGATTTCAACTTCAAAGGGACGCCCAACCAGCTGCTGCTCGTCATAGGCCTGAGAGAGATCCTCGTTGATGTCATATTCACCAAGATTGATGATCTCATGCATCTTGGCCACCAGCATATCGTACACCTGCTCAGGCACCATGCTTTGCACCGTGCGCAAGAAGCGATTCGCATCATCGCAAACCAAAGCTGCATAGGCCAGATGGATGGTGGCCACATGCAACTGGCCATGCCGTATGTGATACTCGGCTACCTCCACCTGCTGTAGAAAGAACCGCTCCGTGGCCCGGCTCTGCTCGAGGTTGTCATCGGCGGTGTTCGTTTGTCTTACACAACGACGAAGGGCCTTCTTCTCCGGCGACTCGAATCCAAACAAATTGCAGATGATCTTGTACACGCCGTAGCCAGCAATCATGCTGCTCACAAGGCCCATGGCATAGCCAAAGATACGATTCATGGTTAGCGCCGAACACACAAAAATTACAAAAAGGAATAAAAATGGAAAACGGTCGAAAAAGTCGAAAACTGGTTTAAGTGGAATTTACAGATTTTGTACAGAACGGAAAAGGGCGATTTGATTTGGAAGAGAATAATATATTCACAGTATATATTTACTGAATGAGAAATAGATATGAAATGACTTGGACTTGGGGAGAACACAAAAACGATGGCCAACTAGATGATGATGAATTGAAATTTTAAAGAATTCGGTTTGTTTTGATTTGAAAACAATTTGGAATTTATGGGTTTAGAATGAATGTGTAGAAAAAGTGAGAAAGGAAGGAAGTCAGCTTCAGAACGAAAGTTTGAAAGTGGGGATGATTTGTCGTCTCTCTTTTCTTTAGAGAAGAGGCATGTGGTTTAAGCCACTCCTTTTTGGTTAAATTTGGGTACTTTAAGGAAATTTGTCACTTCAAGGAATCCTCAACAGCTTTGGAGCAGTTTGCCTAAGCTGCAAAAGTGGTTAAGGAGAATGATCCGCTGAAGTCTGAAGTGACAAAGATGGTCTAACACGAGATTTTGGAGTAATAAAGCATTGGCTTCCTGTGTTCTACAGTCAAGAGAATCCACCATGTAGCGTTTCGATATAGATAGATAGTTTTAGTTTTACATCCATTGCATAATAATATGAACTGTCCACTTCTTGGTTTGCACATTTACAAGTTAACATTGAAGCATTTGGTTGAGAATGCACCCCATCCATACTATATACTATATACGCGCACAACTTCTGTACGACCAGCTTCAATATATATGTTACTTTTGTCCCAAATTGTTGCCTTAACCTGTGTCCCAATGCCCACAAAGTTCTGACTAAGATTAAAAGTCTTATTCTGCTGATATCGTGTTTGTATGATCTTTCCACTCTCGCTGAAGCGTTTCCCTGTGAATCGTGGACCCCGTTTAGCCAGGTTTTCTTTGGTGGAGAATGGGTTTCCGAATCGATTGATGCAGATAGTCTCCCATCAAAGTGTTGAAATTGAAATTGGCTCCAACTTGATTTAGAATTGGTTTTGCTAAATCGACAACTATGGCTCCGATACAAACAGTTTTGATACACTTTTGCCACATAATAATAACATTTTTATGCACCAAAGCCTTGGTCTTCCTTTGATATAATCTTTAGCAATAGTTTTCCTTTGAATTGAACAATTTCTGCGTCGACGGATGCGATATCTTTCATTGGCACAAAATTTAGTTGGCAATCACAATTATTTGTAGAAGAAGACCCTTCAAGGTCCGACTCTCCCGACTATCCCGACTTCAAGGTCCGAAAACTATCCAAAACTCAGGTTCCATTTTCATGAGCCGTTAAAAATTCAAACAGATTTTGCCCTTATATTTTCCAAATGTCGAAAATGGGTTAAAGCTTTCCTGCTTATCCTTCCAGTCTTTAGGTCAGCTTCTCTCACAAAGAGTTTTATTAAATATATATCTGTATATCCAGTGACCTCTGTAAGCTACTCGTTTAGTTAGCTCAGCAGCAGTTTTTCCAATTTCCCCAAGCCAGTTCACAGGACGGACATGAACAAAAGGCACATTCGATTAACAACACAGGCCAAAAAGTCATTCATTCGTTCATTCATTCATTCACTCAATCGTTCATTCCCCCATTCGCTCATTCAACTTTTCAACGCAGTTGACCCCACACTCGACATGACCATGGCTACGGGGCTATGGCTATAGCAATGGCTATAGATATGGGATATGGTTGTGTTATGCTTACCTGGATGGTGAATATGGCGAATAATGCGGTGCATGCGCTGAATGGGAATTACGCAATGGGAATCCAGGCATAACCAGTGGCTGTGAGCCGCTTATCTGGCAATTGCCGCTACCTGGCGGACCCACGTTGACATTTGGACCGCCAACGCCGACGCCCACCTGGCCAGCGACCACCTGGCCCATGCCCACACCGCCGCCGGGCATGGTGCCAGCTCCCATTGGCATGCCAACGGGTACGCCGCCGCGATCGATGCCGCCATGGCCGATTGTGTTGCTGCCAGTTGACATACTTTGTGGCATCTGTTGTTGGTGGCCGCCCAATCTGCAATACACACAAAAAGAAATTGCAAAATATTAAAAATACAAACAGGATTCTCATATGAGTGGGTGAGAGATATGTGTGTGTGTGTGTGTGTCTGTGTAGGCATTGCTTGTGTAATGCGGAAATTAAAACATGTTAAAACTTTTTTTCGTTCTACTTTTTCTGTCATTTCTGTCATGCCCTTGCAGAGGGTATTATCATATTTTGTTGGGATTTGTCATGCATAAACGATACAGAAAGGCCAGCTATGGATCTGAAACCCCACAGATCGGTTCACTATACCATCAACTTAGCTGGCATGAAACAGAGATCTGCCACTTGCGATTGGAAACGCATCCCCAGACGGTCTTTCAATCAAAGTGGTATGCCTCTGCATTGAAGCAATGTTATATGGGTCAGTGTCTGCGCATCCGAAGTGTATGTCTCGTCATTTCAACGAAGCTGACTTCGTGCTATCAACTTAGCTGTCCATCAACTTAGCTGCTATGAAAGAGAGATCTGCCACTTGCGATTGGAAACGCATCCACAGACGGTCTGTCTTTCAATCAAAGTGGTATGCCTCTGCATTGTAGCAATGTTATGGGTCTGCGCATCCGAAGTGTATGTCTCGTCATTTCAACGAAGCTGACTTCGTGCTATCAACTTAGCTGGCCATCAACTTAGCTGGTATGAAACAGAGATCTGCCACTTGCGATTGGAAACACATCCCCAGACGGTCTTTCAATCAAAATGATATGCCTCTACATTGAAGCAATGTTATGTTATGTTATGTTAGCTGACTTCGTGCTATTTACATTGTTAGAAAATGGCTATCAGCGGGCTGCTGAAGTCCTCTTCTCTTTGTCGTTCGTATCTTTGTTAGCTTTTAGGATTTATGGCATTATGGTTTGAGACGTAGGTGGGCTTGCCTAAGCTGCAATATACGTTTCAATCTGCGTGTGATGAGTCTGCTTGAGATCAAACAAAATGGGCCAAGAAGTCTCTCAGATTCAAACAGTGTTGATCCTTTACTTCACATCACACTTATCCCTGATTCCTGCAAGAGTATTTAAGCTGCATATGGTTTTTTGTGCCCTGCAATGCTCATTTTTGCCCCATATGTATTTAAATCTTGTTGTTGCCGCTGTTATTGTTATTATTATTATTATTATTTTCAACGGTTAAGTGATGCGGAAATTTTAAATTAAAAAACATAAATCAATGCATATGTATTTGTCCATTGTCCATTGTTGTTTTTATGGCAAATGGCGAAAAAAAAAGAAGCCGAAGATGCAGCAGAGAGTTTCATTATCGTTGTCCCCTGCAGCCGCTTGTTGTTGCCGTTGCCGTTGTTGCTGTTGTTGTTGTTGTTTCTGTTTTATTATCGGCCAACATTAAGCGGAAATGCAGCTGGAGGCCAACCCGTGGCCAAACACCAACAGAGTTGCCAACAGCGTTCAATAACTGCAGCATGTTGCCGTTGCAGTTGCAGTTGCAGCTGCAGTTGTTGTTTGTGCCACTGATTTTTTATTGCAGTCTCTTCTCTTTGGACATATGCACACACATATGCAACACATTCTCTTCTTCTTGCTACATGGATATGCACGAAAGTATGCTATGCTTCCCCAAGGCTTTACAAAGCCAAAGTGGTTCTGTTGGTGACTATGAGCAGATACTGGGCTTGCCCAAGAAATTATTACTTTATCACGCTCCGAGAAACCGACAAATCCAAGATCTTGTATTTCTTACTCAGCAAATTTCTAGCATCATAATTCAAATTGGAGTTTTTGATCTGAATGATGAGGCTCATTTCTGTTTCGAATGTTTTGTACCCACTTTGAATTTGACTTTTCAGCTTGAAGGCACTTTTTATATTCAGCATCAACAGGAAGCATCGACAAATCTCCAATAAACATATCCTCACTCTTCATCAACATGACAATCTCCTAATCGATAGAGTAATAATATTAGTAACTTCTATTAGATCTCCTGTCTTCCCTATCTAAGGTGTGGAAAATTCACATTGCCAATCAACTAGGTGACATTATCAAGGAGCGGCAGAGGGAGACAGCACTGTGGCAAAGCACAGCCTACAGGCCTTTGACGATCTAGAATACTATAATGCTGTCTTCATTGATATGCAACAAGCAACTTTCGATAGAGTTTGGCATATCGGCCTACTGAGCTAAAGCTGATCCCAGCACCATACTTCGCAGTTGCACGATCATACTTGGAAGAGTGGAAGATTATGGTCAGGGAACACCTACTCGACTATTTGTCATATGAAAGCTGGAGTTCCTCTGGGCAGTGTCCTTGGCCTGGAGCTCTACCTGCCCTAGCCAGCTAGTATCATATGGAAGTTCCCAGTAAGTCTCTACTTGCTACTTTCGCTCATGATATTGCACTGCCTTACAGCTCTAAATGTCGCAATGAGGCAGCCGCAGGACTCCAAGAGCACCTCCTTGCCATTTTCTGCCTAGTGCAAGAGATGGAAAACTAAAGGTCAATCCACAAAAACACCACCAATCTCTGCTTCTTGAAGGCCCACATGGGCCACACCTAACCTATACAATTGGAAGGCGTAACTCTGGATCAACCATCGCAGGCTAAGTATCTGGGTATCAGCCTTGACAAACGTCTAAACTTTTGGCACTCACTGGAAAGCTACGGCTGGCAGATGTGGTCAAGGAATGCGGTGGCTGGTCAACAGAAGAAGCACCATGTCACTCAGAGCCAAAAGAGCAGTCTATGTGCAGTCTATCTATAGCCCCGATCTGGTTATACAGAGTGCAGATTTGGGGAATAGCTGCAAAATCGAACTACAGGTGCATAAAGGCATTACACAATCGTGGCATGCGTGCCATACAGTGAAGGAACAGTTTGGGGGGCACACTAGTAGATGCAGTGATAGGCTAAGAAGAATCGCGAGATGCTTACTCCCTGCCAGGCTTGTAAGGAGATGAAAGAGAAAGCGCTTAGCCCAAACAATTGAACAATATATATACTGACTCCCTTTCAACCATAGACGTTATAGAAAATAGCAGCAACTCGGACTGCTACCCATCCATCCTCCGAAATCATTATCAGTCCTATAATGTCCTCCAAATTCACCTGCCTCAGGAGGTCTTTAAAGTTATAGCGATTAGGGAGTTCATGGCATTCAAGCGAAGTGTTTTTCAGATGTTAAATCAGAGTCCTTGTTATTTACTTGAGCGAACCAATTCTCCATTGTTTCTCCCTCGCTCACTAAATACATCTATATAATGCCACAGAAGATGCTTTACATTTTCTTCAAGCAGACACTTCTATCTTTTACCCAAACATTTTCTCTATATTCTTTGGCATCAGAGAAGCAAACCTTAACCCTGCCTTGAAGGTAAATGTCAACTGATTCGTTTGGGTATATATTAGCTGGCACTCGAATCTGTCTGGGTCCTATTCAGCTTCCACCTTGTTTTCCCCATTTGGTTGATGAAAAACCCATCTCACAGTATAAGCATTCTTCAGGCTTTTCAAATTCACTCAAAAATCTGGTCAAAAATCTTGACATTTCTCATTTTCGGGCAGCGACAACAACCAATTCGAAAGCCTTATCACTTTTTGGGCTTAAGCCTTCCACTTCCACATCCATATCCACATCTACATCTACATATGCATATGCATATATATATTTTTCTATACACAAATTGGTAGTCAGCGTGGATTTTGGCGACTGCATTTGACATATCACAATTTTGGAACCCGCTTGGCAAATTGTTTGTGCTTTGGCCGCCATTTTGGCTTTGTTATTTATGGCCATGTCAAGCGGTCGCCAAAACCAGTTGGTCAAGCGTTCATCCCAAATCATGCCACCCCGCCCAACCCCACCCCTATAGAGACTCCAGGGCCTGCAGTTGACATGCGGTTGCTGCGGGTCGAAAGAAAAAAAAACACAAAAATTCGGAAAAAAAAAAACAAAGTTGGACTGTTGAAGTGATGTCCCTGCAAACATTTGCAATTGTGGCTGATAAGATTGAGACTCATTGATGAGATTGGGATGAGCACATGTCCAGCATGATGTGTTACCTGTTCCCATCGAGCCGCAAAGCAAAGCTAAGGCGCTTTAAGCAGTTTCTAATACAGCAAATCATCTACAGTTATCTCTCTCTCTTTCTCTCTCTTTCTTTCACTTTCTCTATCTCTCACTCTCTCTTTCTCTCTCTCCCTGCCTTCACTTCTCTCCCTCTCTTAGAACATCCTTAAGCTATCTCCTAGAACATCTTTCCCAAATATCATCAAACTATCTGGCCTGGTCATTCGAGTCGGAAGCACAAACATACAAATGTGTAAGGGCTTGGACGCCATCCCAAATATGTATTGTCATTTCTGCCGCCGCACAAAAGTATGCAATGCAAAACGTATGCAAATGCTGATGATATCCAAGTAATAATAGCAAAAAAAAAAGAAAATCAAACAAAATCAAGCTGCAAATTTACGAGCATGGCCGCAAAATGTTGCCAACGCATTGGCCAAAGGCAGACCAGATCAACGTAATTTATAACGCACTCATACAAACACACACACACACACACGATCATGCACACAGCATGAGGCGCCGGAAAGTATGCAACAAAACAATGTACACCAGGCCCCAGGGCAAAGGACAATGCCGAAGCTAAAGCTGAAGCCGAAACTGAAACTGAAACAGGGCCAGGGCCAAATGAGTGCGAAAGCCGCTTACAACAACAGCTGTTTGTGTGTGTGTGTGTGTGTGTGTGGAAGATAAATGTGTGTTTGTATGCGAATGTGTGCCTGTGTATGCCTGTGTGTGTGTGTGTGTGTATGTTAGAACAGCTTAGCAAACGCTAAGCCAGCCAGCTAGCTGCGCAAGCTGTGTCTGTGATTTATTAGTAACAATAATAGAATTAAACAATTTAAATTAAGTTGTAGCCAAAAACCATAAACAGTCTGCCAAGCGGACAGGACATGGCAACGCGGGCGGTCGGTCAGGGGGGTCAGGGGGGTCACAACTTGATATACCCAAAGCGAAGCAGAAATAAAGCTTGCAGTTAAAGTTGCTTAGCTAAATGAGTAAAGACAAGCTAAGTTTGGATAGACGAGCAAATAGAGGGAGAATCTCTTGCCAAGAGAGTTTTGAGAGTTAAGAGAGTTGAGAGAGTTGTGCAGAGGATGGAATCAGGGATACTATGAAGAGCCTCTGGGTTAGAGGTTGGCAAATAAACCATTGATTTTAAGATGATCTGGAGAACTTTAAGACATCAAAACAACACATTCATTCCATCAAGGATTCATGAAGGAAAATTGAAGTCTCTCAGATCTTTGAGTCATTGTTAATGGAAGTTGCTGAAGTAGCTTGAACCCAAAACTACAATTGAAATTTGTATTCAAAATTGTCTGAAATCATTGAGCAAGAAAGTGCATTACGAATTCGTGGTGGCACTTTGCTTTTGTTTCAAAGTTGTGGTTTATTTTATTTTAGGTACGCTTGACCAGCAGGTGGCGGCATAGACTAGCGGCCAGCGTGCTGCTGCTGCTGTGTTGCGGGGGGGTAGGGGTTTTTGGTAGGTGATGTTAATGCTATGTTGCCCTTCCTTTGGCACTGCAGGAGGCATTACAAATGCTGGCTCTGCATAAATGTGGCAGCAGTTCTGTATGTGTGTGTATATGTATGCCATTATTATTGTTGTTGACCACAACAACAACAACAACAACCACAATAAGAGCACCTCAGCTGCTGAATAGCACCCCCCCACACTTGCCACTGCGCCATTATTTCCGCTCAAACCAACCGTTTGAATGAAAGTTTGGGAGAGCACGCAATGTGGCATAAAAAGCAGTGCATACTTTTCAGCGCAGCACATTTTGCTTGCTTTCGTACGTTTCTTTTTTGGGTTGTATGTAAATCCAAATGATATAGTTTAACTGCTGTTGAAATGGAAACTATTTCAATGTACTTTTTGTCAATTATTCAGAAATGGGAAGAAGGAAATGGATAGAATGCTGAAACTTTAACAAAGGTATAAGCTCATGGTCCGGGCGAGCACTAACAACATTTTTGGCTGATCGGGAATATATATACTTTATGGGGTCGAAAACACGCTTTCTTGTGTCTGTTACAGAGAGAGATGTCTATCCTTTGTCTCACTCTCTCTGTCTCTCCTTACCATGACTAATTTGTGAGGCTGGCCGCGGAAACAGTTTTAGAATGAACGTGAATGAAGTCATTTCTTTTCGTAATTTGGATTATATTTATGACCCGATCAATATGAAATTTGTCAGCTCAATAGATAAGATGTTTCTAAGCCTAATTTCGATTAAATATTTCAACAAATATTGGAGATATTGAGGAAAAATATTGAAACAAAATTAATCTGCGCGTATTCTAGAGAAATCTTCATGGCAAATTTGATGTTAAAGTGACGGCTAGATCGATTCGGCTATTGATCTTGATAGAGAATATGAGGTCGAAACTGCTTCCTTCTGTCTGTTACATACATTTGCACGAAAACAATATACTCGTTTACTCTACTAGATTACGAGTATAAAAATTATCTTTGGCTTACCGAAGCTATAATACCATTTACATCGAATTGGATCTGTGGACCTGCAGGCCTCGTACTGAATTTGATAGAATTTTGATAAAAGAAGAAGAAACCCAAATACCATGCCAAATACCAGTCGGTGGTACAACAGCTTTTTCATACGGATGCGGATAATCAGAGTAACTGACATAAGACAAGCATCAATATAGTATTATCGGTCATCTATATCATTTAGCTGTTATAATGCTGACTTTTTCAGGGTGATCTAGTTTGTTTCAGCCAAGCCAAGTCCAAGTCAAGCCGCCCTCTCGATAAGAGCCTTTATATCTACCGATCTGTCAAATTTTATAACAATGGGATCATAACTCTAGTCAAAAATCGTAAACAAACAGAAGAAATTTGGTAGAAATTTGTCACCCTTTGCCAGCTCCCTCGCATAGCTTTGCTATTCCTCGTATTGATTCTCAACTCCGCTCTTCGACTCGGACACTTCCCAGGCGCCTGGAAGAAGGCCAACATCATCATGCTACACAGAAGTGGGAAGTCAGCAGATGAATTGGATTCGTACCGTCCAATAAGCCTTCTGCCAGCATTTGGCAAAATATTGGAGAGGTCAAAAAGGCAATGCCAAAATTTCAGTTCGGCTTTAGGCTCAGGCACGGCACGCCCGAGCAACTACACCGAGTTGTAAACTTTATTCTGGAGGGATTCCACGGAAAGGAGTATGTCGTCGGAGCGTATCTGGATATCCAGCAGGCATTTGATAGACATGCCGATCTCGGACCAGAGCAATCTACTTGTCGAGCAATCTACTTGAGAAGGAGGCTCAAGAGAGTTCACCCAACCGACCTGTCCCACAGAACCCTTTAATCTTCCTTGCCAGCCACAGAAAACAAATATTGCATACTTTTGGGGCTACTGAAGTAAATGATGAATTCTCTGGTATTATATAGTTGCATTCAAACTTAATATTATTATATTATATCGCCTAAAAGGCTTCCCAAAAGGTTATGGTGTAAGGGTAAACGCCTCACCAAGACCCAAGTAGGCTAATTTTGAAATCATTCTTAGCAAATATTTCATCGCTGCCAGATGAATATGGACATAGTAGGCTTTTCTTAGCACAGGCCATTTTAAGCAATCAACTATTCCAAGTGTTCCCCAACTGAATTCATTTGGTGCTTAGCCTTTGCGTTGTAAAGACCTCTCTCTGGCTTTCACTTTTACATTTTTATTATTTTTTGGTTGAATTTCTTTTAATATTATTAATTTTTCTTTGATTCCCAATAACTCATCGGTATTCCAGGCTATTTGTGCTATTTGTTAACTTATACATGATAAGTCCTTGGAATAATATAAAAGTGGAATCTTCTTGTGTTTTTGTTATTAATTTTTCTTCTGATAAACAGTCGACTTTATATGAATATGTATATGCAATTTGTGTAGGTTTTCTTTTTACCTAATAAACATTTGGCATTAGGAGTGACCGTGTTATCTTCTAGGCTTACTTGACTTTTTTTATATTTTTCATCTAATAATTCATGGGTATATTTCCAATGTTTACACGTCCAGGCTTATTTGTTTTTCATTTTTCATCTGATACGAGGTCAATCTAGGGACCAATTGCTTTCCAGATCAGTCAATCTCATGTGACAGCTAAAGTGTTTGTGGTGTGGTCTTCCATTGCTTTGGCTTCCAATAGAAGCTAAGATGTGGCATGAGACTATTCTCTCTTGCTAATTAAGAAATCTTAAGGAGGTCTTCATACATCTCTAGTTGCTGCCATACCCATGATTTGCATAAAGTTATCCTCTTTATCCTTCTAGTCTTCAGGTCAGCTGCTCTGATTATATATCCATTTCGCCCTCAGATTTAGTTTAATCAAACTATTGAATTCTTCTTAGCATAGGAATCTTAGCATTATGTATGTCCATGGCAAACTTCAGCAAATTGCCAACTTATTCAACTGCATATCTGAAACAACCTGAACACACACACACAGAGACGCACATAACGCTTTCATCCTGCTGATGAATTCATTTCTCATTTGGCCAGAACTTTGCGGCAAGGGGAAACCGCTCCTAGATACTATATCCATTTGCTAGATCTGTGCGCATATTTGTTCCCTTTTGGCCATTATCCATAGACCAAGGCATTTTGTAAACTTTTGCAATGATCGAGCGGCAAACAAAACAATAATAACAACAGCAGCAACAACAACAAGAACAACAAAACTCTGAGAGTTAGTTTTTGAACGCTTTGCGGCCATTGTTGGTTGAGGCGAACTGAAACTGGAGGCTGAGCTCAGGCTAAGCTGAAGCTGAGCAGAGGGGATGGTCAGGGCCAGGGCCAGGGACAGGACCAGTTCTGGTCAGGCTGCCTGGCCTGCTTGGCAGTGTGTGTGCCTTACAACACACAAAACTAACAACGCCCAAAACGTGATTTTCGCAAAATTTTCAAACGCTGCCACACACACAATGAGTAGAGATAGAGAGAGAGAGAGAGAGTGGTACAGGCTGCGGTAGGTAGGTGCGCGGGGTGGTAGGTAGGTGTATAGTAGTGTGGAAGGCGACGGCAAGATAAATCCAAACAAAATTATACGCTGTGCAGTAACACGAACGTGCTAGAAAAATGAAGCGCGAAATCAATAATAACACCAGCAATTTTTCACCCACGCACACGCACACGCACACATACACATACACAGAGACAATCGAAGAAGTTCGTTTTGCTTTGTGCTGTCACGCACACAAAGGCAATACAATGAATGATGCAACTGCAGTTTCTTGTCAAACAAACTCGGCCTGAGACTGTGTTAAATCCTGTGTAACCGCATCCTTGCCATAAGAACAGCAAAGGCATTGAGTAATTTCATTCAATCAGAGCATTCAATGATACTCAGATCTGCCAATGATTGAGGAGACCAGGAAGGATAGCGCCAACAGGAGAACGAGTTTAAATCGTTTTGTTCATCTATGTCACACGATCATGCGTGCGTAAGCAAGGGAGTAGGTGTGGCATGTGTACGATTAACTAAGCCGTTGTCAAGCTCTCTTTCAGCGGGTAAAGTAATGGATCTAGTCCTACGATAGCTATATAAGATAGTTATATCCATCTAAGGATATTTTCTATATCACCTTTAGGAAGATTTCTTGCTTAGAATAGTAGGGTAACTTGGGTTTTTCTTATTCTTATATTGCTTAGATCAGAAGGAGCTTCTCGAACGCTTTGGGTTCTTTGTAGAAACGTTCTGAAGTCAAATCAAGATTCAGATTCAGGCTCACTTCCCTAACGATTTGGCATCAATTCAGATATACTTATATGACCTTCAGTTTTCTGAAAAGAAGAAGAAGAACATTTTGGTATTATTTTCAGAACCCTTTCGAACCTCCTTTTCAGACTCATTTATGACCATTTTAAGAACTTTTTGGACTCATTAGCAGAGCTCCTTGGTTTCATTTTAACAAGTGTTTTGTGTCCTCACACTTAAAGCAAAGAAGAGAGATAGAGATAGAGGAAGAGAGCGATGAAAAATGAAAATGCTTGCAGAAAACAAAAGGCTGCAAATCAAATTGTGAAAAGCGAAAAACTCTGCACAAAAACACAAACACACACATCTACACTGAGAGGAAAAGCATAAGTGTTGGGCAGCCCCTTGGTGGCGCTGGCCCTGGCCCTGTGGTTGGCTAGGGAGGGGCAGGGGGTGCAGGGAGGGGCCTCTGGAAATCAATTTAATTAGTTTCTGACTTTCATTTACAAATTATGCATAAATCTGTAGACAGCGCCCCAGAGACCATAAATTAAGCGTCCGAGTCCAAGCTCGAAACTCTGAAAGCCAAAACTTTAGCAACAACAACTACAACAACAACAACAACGACAAGTAACAGCAGCAGCAGAGGGCAAAGGAGTGTATGTGTGGGGGCAGCAAGGGGCTTGTATCTAACTACAGGGCAAGTAAACAAAAAGAAGAACAGAAAAAGTAGAAGAAAGAAAGACAAAAAGAAAAACAGCAACAGAAACAGCAACGACAACAACAGCAACAACAACCAGCGACGCAAAATTAATTTGCGCTTTTATTAAATTTTCTTTTTTTTTTTTCTTGTGCAACGCAGGGCAGCCAAGCGAGGCAGGGAGGGTGGGCACAACCCAGGGAAGGTCAGTGTTAGCTGGCAGGTAATCACGCCCTACAGCGGTTGGGTGTTCCAACTGAGGGGTGGCTGGCATTTGGTGGGTTGGCAAACCCACACACACACACACACACACACACACGCACACACACACACAGCCAGCCCCTGGCAGCGTTTAACAAAAAATTAACAAAATGCAACAAGAGCAAGCAACCCCTTGAACAATTTTTTATACACGATTTATTTTCTATATTTTTTTTTGTGCGTTGATTTTCCTTTTTGCACTTTTGCTTATGCTCCAATGAGTTTTTTAAACCAGGAACAGTTAGATAGGCACACACACACACGCACACACTTACACCCACATAAAAACACGCACCCACACACACACACACACCCACATTTGCATGCATATATGTAGTAGTAAAAGAAAAGTTAGCTAGCCGAGGTTTAGATACACTTTTGCATCAAACCCTAACAGCTACGTGGCTAAAATTTGCACAGAAGTTGCATTTTGGTTTCTCAAAATCGAGGTTAAAGTTTGTATGGCCTTAAAGGCTATTCAAGCTCTAAAGTTTGTATCAAAAACAACGAGCAATTTCAGTTGGAACTGCGTGTGAGGCTTATCCAAGCTTCAATATTCGCATCGATTCTAAGTTCAATTTGGAATCTTCTATCATCTACCCAGAATATCAGCACAGTTTCCTCATTCATTTGGCAAAGAAAAGGGTATTCTGAGAGTGTCTTGGCTATAGGAATGGCTCTACTATATTCTGTAGCTATCAGTTACGCGCTCTCATGGCAAATGATTTTGCGAAAAACGAAACCAAAAGCAATCCATGCGCATCATCCGCCTTTGCCGGAGCCCAGAGTCGACCGCCCAGCGCCTAATAACACCCCAAGGGAGCTGAGCAGCGTCGACGATGACGCCGCCAAACCGCTGAAGGGCGTGGGTGTGGGTGTGGGTGTGGGTGCAGGATGACGACGAGACGACGATATGGCGATATGGCGAGGTGGACGGCCAATGATCAAAGCATTTTTCAGTGCTTTGGTTCTTTCTTTTTGGCGTTGCCATGCTAAATTTTGTTATGACGGCGGCATTAATATTATTAAGGGGCGATTTTCTGCGTCGCGTCGGCGTCGGCATCGGCATCGAAATCAGTTTGTAGAGGCTGCGTCTGGTGTGGCGGCGGCGGCGCTCCTGTCATTTTCCTTCTTCTCTTCTCCACTTTTGTAGCTATTATTTGGGCTTACTTTTTTGTTGCTTTTCGCGTTGAGTTGATAATTTTGCTGCAAGAACAACAGCAACAACAGCAAAAACGTCATTAGCAGCAAATGCCGCATGCCACATGCCGCATGCCGCCTGCCGCCAGCCAGCCTGCCAGCCAGCTTTGTTTGACAATCACCTACTCTACTCATCATATACAGCCGGGTGCCACCAGAATGCCTCCTGCCTCCTGCTCTCAGACTGGTTTTTCTTTGTGTTAAGGTTTACGGTTTCTTTGGCAAGCGGATGGCGGCACAAAGGACAGAGGGGGGATGGCTGGGCGCTTATTAAATATTTACAGTTTTGGCAAGTTAGGAAAGCGGCTTTAATTGCTGTCACTTTCAAATTAATTATTTACTTAGATACAGAGAGAATGTGAGAGGGGAAAGAGAATGGGAGACAAAGGCGACATTGATAGCTTTGCGAGGAGTGTCCAGGGAGTGAGTGGGAGTTCTAATAGAACTGTTCGTTCGATGGCCTTATTGATATTTTTCTATAGGGCTTCCAATTGTTTCAAGGTTTGCTTAGGACCTCTTGAGGCTATTTCAAACCTTAGTTTACCAGGATCGCAGACCGAACAAATCTTAAAGGAGCTTTTTATGTTTAAATCTGGAAAGGTCTCCTCCTCCTTACAAGTTGCCTAAACCAATGACTCCACGAAGGAGTCTAAGGTAGTTGAATCGTACGATATCATTGGCTATCATTGGCTATCCTTAGAGAACGGCAACTTGCCATTGCCTTGCCTGTGTCTGCGTATCCGAAGTGTATGACTTCTCATTTCAACGAAGCTGGCCTCCTAATGCTGAAGGTAAAATGATAAATGTTATCTTGCATACAAGGCTGGCACATACACAAAGACCCAGGTGAGGCAAGTGAAGGAAAGCTGAGATGAAACTCTTCTCTTTGTAATCGTTTTCCCATCTTAATGGAGAATCCATGTCTCGACCTACATACATATTCATGAGATCCAGAGATCATTAACATTTTGACAGTGAAAGTCTATCCCAGAAGTATCCACAGATAGAGCATCTTGAAGCCTATACAAAATTTCATATGTTTGCCTATGCTTGAGAGAGAGATTATTGTGGCTGCCATTTTGGAAAGCGTGAAAATGACGCGATAAGTGCCTCAAACAATTTTCAAGCGCTTATTAATTGTTTGCCGAGCCACACGATGCGAAGCCTGCTTGAATCCTCCGCCAGGATAGAGGGTGGGTGACAAAGGTGTTTGCCAAAGGATTATGACGGGCGGCGCGCTGTCATAAAGCAAACACAAATCGACACGAGGCCCCACCGCCCGCCGTCCCGCGTTCGCCTTCTTGTTTTACACAAAATTTAAAGAGGAGAGCTCAGCTCTGTGCTGTCGTCGTCACATTAAGTTGAGAGAGATTTCCCAGCATGGATCACCTGCTGTGAGGCGGCGTTGATAGGGTGGCTCTCAATGGTTCCATCAGGGCAATAAAATCAATCGAGCTAATAACGGAAATTGTCCAGAAATCAAAGAAGGCAGAGGCAAACACGATGCTAAAAAGCAATTTCCCGAAAGTAAGAAACAAAAACAAAAACAGAAAAAACAGAAAAAAATACTTGAAGAGCGGAACGTTGGAACGACACAGCGGGTCGTCGTCCTCAGCACGTGGCCACGTGGTCAAAAATGTAGAAAATATGAAATGGCTGAAATGGCATTTGCCATTTGCACGAGGCATAAATTGAATTAGACGACGACGGCGCTGAAGAAGGCATCGCAAATCGATGCACTGGTCCGGTCCTCACCCTTCTCTTCTAATCATCCTAGCAGGATACGCAGCTGCAAGTGCAGCAACAACCACCATGACAACATCACCCTCATCCTTCCTCCCACCACCACAGGTCTGGTCACTTTCACCAGCTATGAGGGTGACTGAATATATTTTAGATATATAGAAAAATATATCTAATAATAGTGCTTGCTGTTGCCGTTGTTGTTGTTGTTGTCGTTGTTGTCGTTATGGCCCAGGGCGACATAATAAATAAATAGGCGTGGCACATTTTTAGATTGCAAATTTTTCCAGCATTGCTTTTCCTATCGTCCTGTGTCGTGTTTCCGCCCCCAAGTTAATTTGCAACATAATCTTTTAATCTGGTTTTTGTGACGTCGTCAAATGCAGTGGGTGAACTGAAGCCACAACCACCACCACCATCACCATCCTCTCTTTTTGGACAACCCTATCTGGCCTTGGTGGTTGGCCTTGGCTCTGCTCTAAAATTCATTAGTTCCGTTTTCGCATTTCAAATTTTTCCGCATATGAGCATAATGATGCCCCACGGACGGGCAAGGGCCCAAAACATGCTGCACTTCAAATTTTATGATGCGGTCAACACGGAGAGCAATAAAAATAATCATAATCATAATAATCGTAAAACGGTAAAAGAGAGCAAGGATACTAACTTAGGCTCACATTAGTAAGCCTTTCAAAGGTGTTCTTTCACTCTACGTAATGGTGTCAACCATAGCCAGGAAAAAGGATACAGCAAGTGGTTGAGGGGGCTGGCAACTGAGATGCGAAGGCATCGAGAGAGTTCGACCCCAGTGTGACCCAGTGTTACACTGTGGAAAAATTCGTAGAAGGACATGAAAATCGAAATGGGAGTAGGATATAACGGAAGGGATACATATAACTACGACACCAAGTCATGGACCTTGTTAAGCAAGAATTCCAGGCCGGCCGAGGGTCGCTGTACTAAGCTAAAACAGAATTATCTAGTTGATATGTGAATTAGTCGAGTTATTCTTGAAATGAAAATGGAAACATCTAAATGATATGTGAATTAAGTTTTCCTTTTCAAAGGAATTTGTCATTTAACTCGAGATATTTCTATGGAGTTGATTATTTTCTATTAAAAGCAACCTGAACTGTGTTTTAGAGACCCAAAACTGCTTTTGTACCTTTCATGGCATGCAAAATTGACCTAGTTACAGGTGGAATTCTCTAAAACGCCATCTTAGTGTGCACCCACACAAAAAACACGAAGTCTGTTTGAAAAACAGAATCATTTGATGAAAAATTTCAGCTCTGCAGCTCTTAAGACTTTTGAGATCTTTGTGTTGAATCAGACGGACGTACGGACAGACACACGGACATGGCTATATCGATTCTCCTTGTCAAACTGATCAAGAACATATATACTTTATATAGTTGAAAGCGCTTCCTACTATGCGTTGAAAACTTCCTGACAAAATGAATATGCCATTTTGAGAATGGTATAAAAAAAAATAATGAGCGTGGATTGAATCCACTTGAATTTATTGATGTTCATAGTTCTGTCTCTTTCTATCCACTGGCGTCACAGCACGATTCGGACAAAAGTTCGAAAAACCCAAAGTGGAAGTGAAATTCTAATTCGATTTACTTCTCAAACCGCAGAGGAAACGGGAACAGGCCTGATTGACTCGCATTGTGAAGGCTTCAAATCCTGCTGTGCTTACTTCTTACTTCTTAGTGGAGTTATAGCTATGATGAAATCAGTGTAACTGTCAAACATGCGCCCCTATTCTCCTCTTCCACTATGCCTGCTAATCAGCGTGGAAGTCGGCTTCAGCTACGTCTTGAAATTCACTGTGATTGCAGCCTTAGAACTAATCTTAACCAAACTGATATGAAACCCTTCTCCCTTCTTATCAATCAGCTAGTCAGGATAATGATAATGTTGCCTGTACAATAGAATAGTGTGATATGTGTATAGTTTGGTAATTTATACTTAGGCCCTTCATATTGTAGTTATCAGATCACTAATCATACGACATACCTGGAAGTAGAAGAAGAAAAAAGTAGATAAATATGAGAAAATATGACAATATGAATAATATGAATAAAATCAGCCACAAATCGAGCTAGAACTGGTAAGAATTTTCATATGCTACATCTTAATTCAAAGAAGCCTTGATATATTATGCAGCATACTTTTAATATCATCAAATAAATGCATTTCCATTCAAAACGTTGACAGTGATTATGATTCATTCATGAATGCACACGATAGTTATACTGAAAACTCAATATATCGATACTTATAGACGTATTTCGCCTTGGCTCATATTAGTATACTTTAAAAATTGCATGAAGATCGGTGCAAAAACGACAAACAGACAGCCACACATTCATTTATATATGCACCCCAGTCGACCAGCTATAGTCGTGGCTTTTTGGCAACGCACCGTCTGGGTTCCATTGGGATCTGCAGCGCCTTCAGAAACGTATCAGACGACGCAGCCCATGTCATAGCCGGCGTTGCACTATACAGCGGAAACTACATGGGGGAGACGCTTTGCCGTCATTTAAAAAGGAGGCACGAGAGGCAGCGAGAAGACAGACTCTGCAGAGAACGGTGGGATAAGGAACGGTGGGATAAGTCTACCAAGGGCCGTGTCATCCCCAATCTCCAAGCTTGGACTGGTAGAAAGCACGGCCAGGTAAACTACTACCTGACTCAGCTGATGGACACACCGTCTCATCCCCAATCTCCAAACCTGAACTGGTAGAAAGCACGGCCAGGTAAGCTACTACCTGACTCAGCTGGTGAACACACCGTCTCATCCCCAATCTCCAAGCCTGAACTGGTAGAAAGCACGGCCAGGTAAACTACTACCTGACTCAGCTCCTTAGCGGGCATGGCTGCTTTCGTAGCTACCTGCACCGTTTTGGACATGAGCTGTCAGAGGAATGTACATGGTGTAGCCTAGGAGTGGTGGAAGATGCCGAACATGTCTTGTTCAAGTGCCCAAAATTCTCGCCCTAGCGATGAAAACTGGAACAGGAATTGGGATCCGAGATCACGATGGCGAACTTTATCCCGCCCATGCTGAAAAGCGCAGAGAACTGGCAGGCCGCCAGCAGCTTTGCCATGGACCTAATGGTCGACCTGCGGAGAGGTGAGCGCGAGCGGCGTTCTATGGATTAAACGGCGCCGCAGAGGGAAAGCCCCGCCTCATCCAAATATACATAAATTCTTAGCTTACAGTTTTTAGCTTTAATTTATATTGCTTCATTTATATTGATATAAAAGGATTGAGAAAGAAGTCCTGAGCCAATCGATAAGGTTGAAAATCTTGTGTCAATCTTGGGACAATTGAAGGCAAAGTTTAATTTTGGTTTGATTTACTTAACTTTAATCTGTAAATTATTTTTCCGGCCACCGCGTGTCAGAGTGAGCAGAACAAAAAAAAAACACCAAAAAATCGAATCTGTAGTATAAAAACAGACCATTGTGTGCGTGTGTGTATGTGCGCGGGAGAGAGGCATATGCGTGCGTGTGTGTGTGTGTGTGTGTGTGTGTAGACAAAATTCATCAAAATCCAATCAATCTTTCATTTAAACATTTTCATTTCGGCTCGTTGCGTTGCCGCGCGGCAATCGCATTGAATGAAAATCCATAGAGCAAGCGAGCGTATGAGGGAGGTTGAGGGTTGGTTGGTTGGTTGGCGAAAAACGCCAAAAGAAAAATTGGAATGGAGTGGTGAGGTGAGGTGTGGTGAGGCGAGGCTTCGTGTAACAGCCAAAAACAGGCAAAAATGGCAAAACAAAGAAAAATACGCAGTAAAGCGCAAATATTTGCGCGTATAAATGGGGATGATGATGATGATGATGCGAATGAGTATGAGGAGCAGCGGTGCAGAGGTGCAGAGGAGGCAAAGCAGAATACAATAAAAATAGTAGGAGAGAGCGAGCGTAAAACACCAAAAATGTGGCTAAGAGAAAAACTATAATAAAAATACGGACTCGTTCGTATGCAAAAAAACAAACCAAAAAGGAAAGGAAGAAAGGAAATATGTAGGCAATGAAAACAAAACCAATGGGAAAAGAATTGAACATCAAAATTACAGCCAACGCCTGTGAAATGTTTGTGGCAACCCTCGCTGGTTTAAGCTTTCAGAAAAATATCCAGGATTATGGCTTACACATACATCTATATATATATATATATATATAGCTAGCCAATCGAGTTGTATGAAATCGTTGATTTTCAGGTCAAATTGAAAAAAACTCTTCATGGTGGTCAGAACAAACTTTGATATGGTTGTAGGTATTTAGTAATGCTGTCCTTGATCTTACAACTAGGCTCTTTAATGGAGCAGTGCTAACTTTTCTGTAACACGTGTAACAAATGCCAACAACAACAGTAAAAAGTAGTTGGAAATTTCTCACAAATTTTATACCAGCGACTGGCGAGCATAGACTACTACTAGACTACTACTAGACTACTACTAGACTACTACTAGACTACAACTAGACTACTACTAGACTACTACTAGACTACTACTAGACTACTACTAGACTACTACTAGACTACTACTAGACTACTACTAGACTACTACTAGACTACTACTAGACTACTACTAGACTACTACTAGACTACTACTAGACTACTACTAGACTACTACTAGACTACTACTAGACTACTACTAGACTACTACTAGACTACTACTAGACTACTACTAGACTACTACTAGACTACTACTAGACTACTACTAGACTACTACTAGACTACTACTAGACTACTACTACCAAAACTTCTTGCTGTTGTCTCCAAGGCAGAGAATGTCTCAGTCTTATAACTATCGATATTTGCTTTAAAATCAGTCTATAGTCTCAACACATTTCACACAAATCCTTTGCAAACATGTCTAAAGAACTGTAAATTGTAGCTCAAGCTCAACATGTTCTCGGCCGTTTTCAACTGTCTCTGTGAAGTCGACTGGCTTGTGGGCAGACTACAAGACGGTGGAGGTACTGGTGGGGGTGGGGTGTGGTGCTTCGTTTTGTCGCCGCACCGCCCAAAGCAATCAGCTAAATTAGTTGTCCTTCGACTCAAAAAACAGGACGCAAAAAGTTTCAATAAACAAGAACAAGTCATGAAAATTGGGACTGAAAGTGAAACTTGAAATTAATTCCTTTGGCCCCACCCCACCCCATCCCTCATCCCATCCCACCCGGGTGCCCCTATCATCAGCACACCCGCAGCGTAGCGCGGCTACTAGTATGTACATATTCCCAATTGTGCGAGAGCCTGTATAAATATCCGGGATATTTTGTAGGCCCCAGAGCGTTCTTATATAAATCATATGGCCCCAATACAATTTTATGACGCATCCCCAAACAATTTTTGAAATGCCAAAGCAAACACTCCAAATGCGAGAGATTGGGGGGCGGCGGAGGCGTGTCAACAGTCAGAAAGAGTGAGAGACAGAGAGAGAGAGTGATGATGCTGGTCCTGGGGCCTGGGCACAGCGTCGATGTTTACCGTTATTTAAAGCTTAATCCCAATGAAGAAAAGCATGAATTTATAATTAAAAGTAAATTAAAAGTAAATAAAACAGCAAAGTAAAAAGATGACGTCGAAAAAGTAACTGAAAGATACACAACGAAACGAGCGACACATCCGACACTCGGGCAAAAAGCGCACAGTACAACTTTTTGGTTTGGGGGGAACTGGGACTGGGATTGGGATTGCGATTGCGATTGCTCTGACTGCTGCCATTGCTGCTGCCCCATCATCATCATCATCTTCCTGTAACCATCGTAACGCACCCCGCACGCTACCCCTCTTCGCACTGTCCATGTTGTGGCTGTTGTTGTTGTTTTTTGTTTCTGTTTTTGTTTTCCGCTATGAAAACAACAGACATTTCCAACATAATGAGACTCAGGGATTCAAATCAAAATAGCATTACCAGCGATGACGTCGGCAGCCAGGCGACAAAAATGTTGAAAACAGTGTTGTGACAATGTGAGTAGAAGCTAAGTGTTGCACAATGCGATAAGCAAAAGAAGAATGAGGTTTGAGGTTTCATTGAAGGGCAACAAAGCAGCATCAGGTTTTCGTGGTGGCAAAGAGAGAATGAGAGATGAGCTTCAGCCTCTTGGTAAGAACATTGTTCAAATGTCCTTGGAATGCTTTGTCGAATGTCTTTCAAAGGCTAATTCATTTCTGCACATCTATGTTTACTTGTCAATGAAAACGAAATTCAAAACAAACTCGCAATTCTCCACTCATCCGCCTTTGTGCATAAGAACTCATCTGAGTTCGTGCGACTTCACTCAATTCATTTTGAGCACGAATGATTCGATTGCCAGAAAAAGCAAAGAATTTGTGAAAAAATTAAAAAAACTTGACCTTGAGCCAACCAAATCCACTTTTACAAACTTATAAACTTATAAACTTGTACATTTTCTTAAGGACAAAATCCTAGACAAATCTATTATAATTGCCAGCATCTGCTTGATCCCAAAAACATATTAGATAACCATTGTCGTGTGCACACACACACACACACGCACATTCAAACACATAACTCACGCACACACACACACACACACACACAGACGCTCTGCAAGTAAGAGCCAAAAATAAAATGGTGTCAACGCATAATCAGATGTTGACAACCAAAGCTGCGTGAAGACCGCTTGCTATCTCGCTCTACGCCCAGCAAAAAAAAGGAAAAAAAAAAACAACGAACTGTAGAAGAAAATACCGAAAATTTGAATATCTAACAAGGATAAAGAGCAACATTAGCAAAAAGCATAAGAAGATGGCGCCCCAAAGTAGGTTAATGTGCGAGAAAGACGCTGGCTATGGCTGACGGGGCGGGCGGGCATCGGCGGCAACAAAGTCGATAAAAATATATTGACAAAAGATATATAGGAGTGGTCTATGTGTATGTCTGTGTGTTGTGCGAGTGTGTGTGTGTGTGTGTTGGCGTCCAAGCAGACAAATTTAAAATTCTAATTGCTGGCAAAGAATGTATGTATGTGTGTGTGTGTGTGTGTGTATGATAAGGACGGTATACAGGTAGTCGCCCTTTGTCGTCCATTGCTAGCGCCCCTCCTTCCCTCTTGCTCAGGCAAACACTCTCCCTATCTAGCTCGCTTTGTGCAAAATGAATAAAACATTAAATCGGATTATAGAATTTTGCATTTTTCGAAATTAACATGTTTATCCTGGCAAGGAGCAGCAGTGGCAGCGCCAGAGTCGTCCTACTCATTGAATTTGAATTTGAAGCATTGCAGTAGACAAGGACTACGACGACAGGACAGGGATAGGGAAAGGGACAGGGACAGACGTATGGCATGGCGTGGTGTGGTGTGGAGTGGTGTGCTGCAGATGTGGTGCCAGAGTGAGCTTACATTTTGGCATTTTCCAAAGTGCTATTGATTCAGATTCTGATTCCGTTTCAGGGCAACTTCTTGGCAAAGCTGTGCAATGCAGATTGCAGTTGCGGCAAGTGGCAAGCAGAGGGGGGAGGTCAAAGAAGTGACAGAGAGAGAGAGGAATGACCAAGAAGGGATTGTGTCCTACGAATCGTTGACTGGAGCAATTAAAACAGACAACGAGTTGGGCATGTTTTCTGTGGTTTGTGCCAGGGGCATGAAGCAGCATGGAATCAAACAGACAGGCAGGCAGGCAGGAAGACAGCATGTAGCACATAATAGGTTTAAGGGTTTATAGCGGGGGGGCGGCTAAGCATTATGCAGTAACAGACCATGTTTTGAAGGTGTGAAGCAAACACTTTTGGCCAAACACACAAACATTTGCCTTCATAAAGATTTGGCAGACACTGAAAAGTTGTTGCCTCAATTGAGGCATGCGATAGATAAAGTGTATTGATAGCAAATCGGTTACAACTAATGACATCTGTTGGCCTTCCCCTACACAATTGCACATGGTAAAGCAAAAGCTTTACTCAAGCCAAGGTCAATTCAAGAGCTTTCAAGATCCCCGCATCTTGATTGATATTTACTGGAAGAGTGTGAATCTAGTGAAGTATCTGTATCGAGTGACATACTGAGGGTAGAACGAATCTTAGCAAGAAAAATGCAAATTAACGAATAACGAGTAACGAGTAACATACCATAACGAGTGTAGCAATCATTTGTTGAGGTAGAACGAGTCTCAGGTTGAAAGTTGTAAAGTAACATATAACATTGCTGGGGAATAAGCTAAATTCAAGAACTTGATTTGGAATCACAGGTAGAAAGTTACAAAATAGCGAGTAATATGACGAGTAACATTGCGAGTGACGATTAACATGGCGTGTGACGAGCAACGGGTGGCATATGTCGAGTTGCGAAGAGTTAAGTTGTAGTCTGCTTTGTACGCTGAGTTCCAGTTTTAGATTTAGTTGATATACAAGGACATAGTCAGCAGGGAATTACAGCTGGACTTTTACTATAATTTTGCACAGAATCTCAGCTAGAAGGTTACAAAGCAACGAATACGAAGTGACATGACATAGAAGTGCATGTCTAAGTTGTAGTTTGCAATATAAGCTGTACTCCAAGCTTAGATTCGGCTGACATCTACTGCTATAGTCAGAGTCTCAAGTGGTTCCAAAGTAGCGAGTAACTAGCAACACATGATTTAGCGAGCTTACACCCAAACTGTAACCTGCGGAAGCTACTATAACTCTATGATATAATCATGTAACTCCTTTAAAAGTTAATCTGATTATAACTCCATAAAACGACGACTATCTTGGGCACTTTCTTGCACGTTAAGCCACTCTCTGGTTCAGTCAATTTCAATACTTCCAAGGTCAGGTCATTACTTTTAACCCAGTTGGAAGGAACAGGGCCCATTCAAAGCACAGCCCCTTCAGCAGCTGTCAGTAATGTCAGATTGTTTGATAATGATATAGCTTCATATGACTGACAACCAGATAAAATGGAATGGAACACTGAACTGAACTGAGCTGAGCTGAGCTGAACTGATTGAAGCAAGCGCTTGAAGTATCTGAGGGAGAGAGAGAGAGACGAAGGGAAGTTTGGCGGAGTGAGCAACTCATAATACGATTAGAGAGCTGCTCGAGTTTCCAGTTTCACTTGGAATTTGAGAGTTGTAAAACGATTTTTGGCTCAGATTTTGTTCAGCTTTTGTTTTGGCAAAGAGGGAAAGAGGCAAGAAGGGTGAGCAGGCGGCAAGGGATCCGCAGCTGCTGATGATTCGAATCATGTAGACGATGTGGATGTGGATGTGGATGATGATGGTGATGGTGATGGAGGGCGCTTCAATGGCAACTGTTGCCGCAGCGTGCTCTGTAATTAAGTTGAAATACAAACAAAAGCCCTAAAGAAAGACGACGACGACGCACCGTACTTGAGTGGGTCTGGGTCTCTATAATTATAGGTTATGTTAGCTCTGCTCTGCATGCAACATGGCTGCAGAGTTGTAGTAGGTGGGGCGTCCGGAAATTATTGTATGTCTTTCATTTCTGCCGATCGCCTGGTTGCGTCATTTACAGACTTTTTGCCATAAACTGTCATATTTATTGACGAAAAATGACAAATAACCAAAAAGAAGCCGTCATTGTCAACGGTTGCCCACTCTCTCTAGCGATGTGACAGGCATTTATAATTAGCCTGTCAGCGTTGAAAACATTGTAATGTTGCATGTGGCATTCAGACAGAGGCAAGCAGACAGGCAAAGGTGCTTGGGCTAAGTAAGAGGTGTCGCCGTTTGCCACCGTTTTTATGTGCATTGGCATGGCATAAGTCTAACAGTGAGATTTGGACTATCCATGGTCTCAGTGACGTAACATATTGCATTCAGCTAGCATTCATCTCTTTCAACTCTTTGTTCTTAGTAAGGAACAACGCACAGGTAACACGGCAATACCTAGAACGCCATACATTTGTGGACACTTCAATGGGAAATCAGTGCAATCAATTACAGATTTCATAACCAGCTGAAGTGAATAATACCATACAAATCTGTCCAGGTTAGCCTCACCATGGAGAGAGACCATCTATTAACAGAAGAAATACGAGTGAAACTGTTATCTAAGCCTTGAGGTTTGCAAGAAGAATCATTTCTTATACATAAGAAGTAAAACTGTGGCAGGCTTTGTGGTTCATCGTTCAGAGTGCTGTGGAGCTGCAGATTCTCGTTGATCGTACTCGTTGACCGTACTCGTTGATCGTACTCGTTGATTATACTCTTCAATCGTTGAGTAAATCTACAATTTCAGCCACTTTTAGATGTTCGTATTCACATATTGCTCATTGTATCTCAACAATGAATACATTCAATCGTAGGTTTTAATTCCATTGAGATCTGCATATAATATCTATATCTAAATATCCATATTCTTTCATACAGCTAGACGATACCACTCCTATATCTCTCTATATATCTATAAATACGATTACAAATGCACTTATATTGATCTCTCTTGGTATAAAACCTTTGTGGCTGTCATTCCAACGATCAATAGAAACGAAGGATTCCAAGGTATGAATCTGCTTCTAGTGCTGGACTTCACTCGATGCTCAGCAAGAGTCTGTGATTGATTAGATTAGCTATTGATCTGCTTTTCTTGCAGTTTATCTAACTTTTTTTAAGATCCCAGACGGATTTAATAGGTTTCTAAATGTTCAAAAGTAACGCAGGGTCATAAATATTTAAAACATTATATAGTTCCATATAATTTCTTAACCATTAGCTACACTTGCAACGGGTTTGTCAAACCAATCTCTGTTGAGCTTCAAAAGTAGTTTGAAAGTCATAAAAATCAGCAGTAAGTGCGTGAGAATTTGAACTTAAGGAAATCGAATGAAGTTATACATTTTCAGAGAAAACGAAACGAAAATCAAAGCCCGGAACCAGAGAGCAACGACAAAGGAATTACAGTGTGGCTCATGTTGCGAAAGAGCGTGCGTAGATTCAGCTGAAGAGCAGGCACCTGGTCGGTGGGTTTTGAAGTCAGACGACAAGTGTGAAGCTGCAGACGGCATGAAGGATTGAAGTACGTTAGCAGGAGTTTGTAGTAATAGGAACGTCTGAGATGGACCGCATCGAGCTCATTATTAGAATGAGGCAGTTTATGGGTTAAACTTCTAATAGAATTTTAAGCCAAAGCAAAACGCAACCTAACAACAGCAATGAACTCTGCTTATGACGAAAGTTTTCTTAAGCATTTTGCATTCACACGCTTATACCCAAGGTCTCATGCTTGGCTTAGATCGGATTCACTTCGATTATGTTGCTTATCAGTAAATCTATATATCAAACCAGAACTCAAGAGGCTTCTTTATATACGGCGGTACCTATACATTTTCTCATTTGTTGCTTCATATTTGTCATATGATTATGATTATCGCACATTTTATATAGCCACATAGAAATGCATAGAAATGTGGAATCCAGAAGCAATTTATGGCACACTTCCCCTGCTTCCCCTCCCTTACAACACACTTGAAAAGTCATTAAAATGTAATAAATTAGGGCGCCAAAAACGGAAAGCCAACATAACATGCACACATGTACATATATATATGGGAGGGATATGGCAAGTATATAATATCATTCGCAGTGATGAAAACTTCACAGCTTTTCTAAAAAAAATTCAAAGAATTTCCCGAAGAAGCAGCAGCAGCAGCAGAAGCAGCACATGAAAAAGTGAATTAAATTGATTTCACTTGATTTTTTTTATTCTTTTGCCCCCCCAACTTGTGCTCCACTTGAGTGTGTGTGTGAGGGAGACAGATAGCCAGCAATGTGAGTGTTGCTGTGTTGCTGTGCTGCTGCTCCCAAGGTCTCTTGGCGTGGTATTCATTTCGCATTATTGCAAAATCTACACCAGAGCTCGGAGCGGAGCGGCACACACGTAATACATTTTGGTAATGAAAATCACGCACTGCTTATTAAACCTAACGCATGAGAGATGTGAGAGGCAAATGAATAAATTGCTGGCAGGAGAATGGTAGGGGGAGAGCAAGGAGAGACCTCTGTGTAACATAAGTGTGGGCTGGGTGGGGGTGGCCTATGTACGCATAGCCCGGGTTAGGTAATTTAAGCACAAATTTTGCGCTATGAAAATGATGCCAGGATGAAGGAACAAAAAAAAAGAAGCCAAACCAAGAAAAAAGAGGAATTTTAAGCAGAGGGAGAGGAGATGGAGACAAACAGAAGGAAGACAGCACAACACTGGGAAAAGCTATGATTACGATTTAGAAAACAGTTTCCAGGCTGGTAAAAGCCATATCTTGTTCAATGGAGAACTCCTGAGTCAAAGTTTCCTTATGAGTTTTTAGCATTCACTTTTCATCTTTGTCTATAACTTCAATGTCGAAGCTAGAATGTTCGCTTGAGAGAGAGGAGGCGGTAGTAAAGAAGAGGGTAGTTTTATATTCTCCCTTGGTTTCTTTGTGTTTTCGGGCAGCGGCTGCCTGACAGCACACTGAAGAACGTCAATAAGAAAACAAAACAACTTCGGAAAAAAGTAGCACAAAAATATTCTTCAATTAGCTTTCCCAAAACAATTTAGACATAAATTTCTTACCCCAAAGAGCTCCATTTGTATACAGCTATAAAGTACCCCTGCTTTTTCCAAGTGTACGCAAATAACAAACAGCTCAAATGTTTGGAGTAGAGCAAAAATTTTAGCTACTGCCGCAACACGAAATTTTACTTCCTGTTTTTGGTGCGTGAAACATGGAGATGGAGTGGCGCCAACAGAGTGTGAGAGGAGAAAGCAACTGTGAGTGAAGTGAAAGGGAGGACTATGGATTGTGCATGTGTGTGTGTTAGTGTGCGTGTGCGTGTATATGCGAGCTGTTTGGGGCAAATATTACAAAACACAAACGCCTATTTCCGTTTTACTAATTCGTATGCTGTTTGCATTTGCATTTTGTAGGCAGAGGCATGGGGGCAGCAAATGGAAGACAGGGGAGCCTGGTGCATGTATATATGTCTGTGTGTGTGTGTGTGTGTGCGTGCGACACATATGAAAAATATCCTTGAGCACAGCGGAACGAGCGGCAAAGGCAAAGTAAACGCCAAATCGAAAATATCGCGCAATGTGAAATAAAGTATGGAATGGGTACGGAGGAGACCAGGGCAAAGCCGGGACGGGGGCAGCATGTGCACTGGGTATCGCATGGGAAGGGTGAGATACGCCCCCTCTAGCCTAACGTTGGCATACTTTTGCATAGCTCAAAAGCAAAGTGCCAAATTGGAAATGGGGGGAAGTTTTCCTTTTTTCTCTCGACTTCTTCTTCTTTTTTGGGGGGAGTAGGCGGAGGCGGAGCAGGGGAAGTTGTTTTTGGGCGCCCAAAGTGCAAAAGGAAATTCATGCATATGTGAGTGAGCAGGGGGAGGGGGAGGGGGAGTGGGGGAATGGGGGCGGATCGTATCAGGTCGGGTCGGCAGTGAAGGGTGTGGGCGTGTTTGTGCGTTTGGCGGAAAGCGTTGAAATGTGCTACAAATTGAATTTTATTGAAACGTGTTTGAAATTTTTCGTCAGACATTTTCGCCAGCCAAGGCACGCTGAAGCCGATGTTATAAGCTGGCTGATATTGTTGTTGAAGGCGACGAGGGAGAGGACGAGTTGCAGGGATGTTGCTTGTTTCTGGCCATTGTCGTATGCAAAAACACACCAAGTGCCTGGTCTCGTTGCTCGGCAAAGGCAAAACACCAACTGTGACCATGTGGCTATTTTGGTTAAAAATTGTCCGGAAATTAATGAACACACAGGTTGGCATAGGGGTTTACGTGACGTGGGAGTGGAGGGGTAGGGTAAGATGGTACCTAGCATCGTGTAGCTATATTTTGTGACTAACAAAACAGTTATCAGCTGGTTGGCAGAAAAAAATAAGTAAGAGCATTGCCTGTTTTTCATTTGCCTTTGTATAAGAAATAGAGTTGTCAACACATTGAATTGTTTCATAGAAATAGAGTTGCCAACATATTGAATTGTTTCTCTTGTGTAATATAACATAAAATGTTGAGCTGTCGTCTGTTTTTCTTTACAGAAGTTAGAGCTTATGGCAGAAGCGACATTTAAGAAGCAATTTTGTCAAGCTATTAGAGCAAATCGAGGTCAAAATGTGTATGGGAATGCTAGGATTGGAGTATAGTGGTAGGTTTCAACCTTTGGAGTATATATATTCTTGATCCGTAGTTACATTCAAGTTGATTTGTTTACAAAAGTTAGAGCTTATGGCAGAAGCGAGAACTGGGAAGCAATTTTGTCAAGCTATTAGAGCAAATCGAGGTCAAAATGTGTATGGGAATGCTAGGATTGGAGTATAGTGGTAGGTTTCAACCTTTGGAGTATATATATTCTTGATCCGTAGTTACATTCAAGTTGATTTGTTTACAAAAGTTAGAGCTTATGGCAGAAGCGAGAACTGGGAAGCAATTTTGTCAAGCAATTAGAGCAAATCGAGGTCAAAATGTGTATGGGAATGCTAGGATGCGAGTATAGTGGTAGGTTTCAACCTTTGGTGTTTATATATTCTTGATCCGTAGTTAAATTCAAGTTGATTTGTTTACAGAAGTTAGAGCTTATGGCAGAAGCGAGAACTGGGAAGCAATTTTGTCCAGCAATTAGAGCAAATCGAGGTCAAAATGTGTATGGGGATGCTAGGATGGAGGTATAGTGGTAGGTTTCAATCTTTGGAGTATATATATTCTTGATCCGTAGTTATATTCAAGTTGATTTGTAGACCTTAATCTAGATGAAGCTTTCCAAACGTTTCCCCATATCTCTAAAATATCATAGTCTCTCGGAATTTCTGACATTTCTATCCTGACACTTTATCCTTCTACTGTCATTAGCTTGGAAAAGGTATCTGGCGACTATTTGTATTCTCTTAGTGTACAGCCGCGTTCATAAACTTTTGCTTTTGTTATCACTTTGCCGCTTCTGGCTTTGATTCAACCCCGCGCATACCTTCGTTTTCCTATACGAATTTCAAGAAAAGACACCTTAATTAGTTCTATTAGAAAAATCCATTCAAAAATTCTGTAATCTATAGTAATTTTAAGTGTCTGCGTGGGCTCTTATATTTAAAACTGAACTGAACTGAACTGAACTAAGCTGAAGCAAAATGCTGAGTTATCAGCTGAATCATCAAACAGTCTGTGGTCTGTGGGGCTTCCCATTCATTTTGCTAATCAGGCAACCGCTCTTTGGGTCTCTCGGTCTCTCGGTCTCGGGTCTCGGGTCTCGGGTCAGAGAGCCAAGTCAGGCATCCAAAATGCTTTTTATGGCCTACGGGAGCCACAGTTAGAGACACTGGCAGTGGGTAGGCGGCTGTTTCATTACCCAGAGTGCCCGTCGACAATGACAAATGCCTTAAAACGACAGTAGCCGAAATATTTACCCGGTTTCCCCCCCTTTTAATACTTCTTCTATCTGTCAGGCTATGCTGCTGGTGCTGCTGCTGTCGCTGCTGCTTCTGTTTTTTGTTTTCTGCTTTTTCATTAAAATATCGACAACTTTGAAATTAGTTGATTTGTATATATGGTAAATCATGGGCACACGGATACACAGGTAGCGCAGGAGGCATGGAGGCATAGAGAGAAGGTAAGAAGGAAGGAGCAATATTCGGGTAGGTTTCTGACTAAGCCTGTGACTGCCTGCTTGGCTGCTTGGCTGCTTGCCTTGTCAATCGGTGACTAATGTTCAGCAATTTGGCTAAGCGACAGACACAGGAGACAACGACAACGACAACAACAAAGGCATGACAAAGAAGCAAAGGCAGCAATACCAAAAGGAATGAACCAGCCCGAATGCTGACAGCTTAAGACTACGACGGACTGACTAGGTTGATATGCAGCACGCAGGGCATACTCTGTGTGTGTGTTTCACGAGGAGGGTTTGCCTGACTTAAGGGCACACGCTCAATTGGTAACAACAGCCTAGTTTCTTTTTATACATGTGGAAAGAAGAAGAAAAGAAGAAATTCAAAAAAAGACATGTTTTTATGATAAGATTTGTTTAGAATCTAGTATATTTCCAGACTTTTTTCAGAGGCCTCGTTTGACGTATAAAGGTTCGCATGACTATTGAGTGTTTGTCTGTTTTGTGCGTCTTTATACCTTAACGAAGGAGATCCAGTCTGTGATATGCGCCTCTACTGGTCCACTGGTCCAGGTTAAGTCGAGCCTTGGGATCAGCTCATGGTTCTCCATCTTATAACAAACTTATAATCGAACTGTGAATATATTCTAGACATGCTTCTTTCTATATATCGGGACGTTGATGTTCAAGTGGACCCACACGACACCAAGCCGCAGGCTAGAAGCTCCCACCTACCACCCAGCCGGCCGAGGGGCGCAGCGGCATAACAAGCGACACGAATGGCGGACTCGCTCGCTCACTTTCAATGAAAGGAGACTCTCAGGTTGGTTTTCTTTCTGTGTTTTGATTTGAAGCTCATGAGAGACACGATCCAACACTATGGAACGCATCTTCAATGTTCGATTCACTAATAATGAACATGATCAAACATGTGTGATTCATTTCTGCCTAATATTTGGCTCACTCAAATCAATATTTCATAGTATTCAGCCAAAATTTTACAGCATCATCAACTCGCACTAAAATGCTTAGTTGAAATGCAACATATTCCTCTGAGACAGAGACAGAGACGAGCCTTACCCCTAAAAGAAACTTTTCACTCAAGTTTCATATAATCCCTCACAGAATTGCTTACAGGGTAATAACAAGGCAAAGATATAATACAAGGTGGAGATGGAAATTGAGCAGAGTTAAAAATGGTAAGCAGTATAAGGGAGGTCGGTCCAGGGGGGGAGTAGGGGGGTGGTAGTGGCAGAAGGAGTCGAGGCAACCTATGACTCCCAATGTACTAAAACGCAAGGACAAAATCGTTAAAATGTTAACAACAAACGGTCTGAAATAAATCAATGCGCTTTTCGTTATTTATTCCCTTTCAACTTTTATTTCGTTTCGCTCTCTTTGTGTGTGTGTGTGTCTGTGTGTGTGTGTGTGTAACTCCCCTGGGTGATACATGACTAAGGGGGGGCCAAAGATAGGTGTGGAGCAGAAGATGGCAGAGGTATCGGTGGATAGCTAACAAATCCACATTCAATTTGTTTATCAGCAAGAAATTGAGTGAGTGTCGCCGAATGAATCAAGTGGCGGCGGCATCGCCAGCCCATTTCGCAATCCAAGTCAAGCTCCAATGGGCTCCAATGGGCTCCAATGGGCAACGGTTCCGCCACTGCATAAAGGTGACAGTGACGGCGTTTTTGTCATTAGTTGCATTAACTTTACCATTGACAGTCAATTCTTCTTTTTGTCGTCGTTGTCGTCCTCAGCAAAGTTGTTTTCCCTGTCCCTTTTTTTACCTCGCTCTCCCTCTCCCTCTCCCTTTCCCTGTCTCTGCCTGTTTATCGTATGCAAATTTTTTGCAGCTTGTCATTGTCAGAGTTGTCGATGACAATGGGCTGTGCAGTCGATTTGAAAAGGTTGCGAGGGCAAAAGAATATTTGTCAGACGTTTTGTAGCATTAATAAAAGCAGTTGACTTTGAGAGCAGCGATGATCCCAATGTAACTAGAAAATATCTATGTGAAGATAAGGCTGTAACACTACTAAGCAAAAGATGATGGTCAAAGGAAAGCTCACGTCTCTATTGATGTCCAAATTAAGAAATACTTCTCAAGTATTTGAAACCAGGCATCCAAAATCTTTGGATTATCTTAAGAAAGTCAGCAGAAGGCAATCGCCACCGCTGCATTACAAGTGGATAGCCGAATACATGTATAGGGGGGGTCACCAAAAGACTGACGAATTTGCTATGCATCGGTGGCGATTGATCCTCATACATGTATTCTGCTATCTACTTGTAATGCAGGGAAACTTGAACTTGTTAAACAGAAAGACAAGATCAACAGAACATAAAGTTGGACAAAGCATCTGTACTTTCTGACAATTTCATATGCTATCTTTACTTTCAAATTCATTTTTTCAATCATCTGCCCCCTTATGCCTTATGCCCCCTTCTTGAACATCTGCATCTGTAAAAGTGCCTCATTGGGACAAAATTAAGTATGAACTTGCTAAAGTCTGAGTCAGATAAATATCATTTGAATGCAGCCACTTAGCACAAACACAAACACACTCATACACACACACACTTGCTGATAACATACGCAATAAATTTTGTTACTAATTTTTGTCGCCTTTGCTTTCTCGCTGCATTCGTCGACAATGTTTCGCCTCGCCTCGCCGCTCTTCTTACTTCTTTTTACTTCTTAATGAAGCTGAGCGAAAAACGAAAAACGCTCGAAAACGGAAATTTGTATGCGATAAATCAAATTGCTGCGGCGATGTGTAGTTGTCGACGGGTCGACGGGTCTTGAGAAACAAAAGCTGTGCGTCGACCAAAATATGTCAAATGATTCATATTAAAGTGCGCGGTTATGTTCGCCTTACTGGTAAATAAATCATACGCCGAGTGGGACACTCGAGATACACAGATATAGATTCGAACGGAGAATGCAAGCAGCTACTTAGTTAGCTTATACATTGATACTTGTATGTATGTATGTATGTATGTATGTGTATGTCTATGTGCGTGTGAGCTGGGGTTAAGTGCGTAAATGTTGCCGCCTGTTTGTCATTGTCGTCTGTCGCGTGCAACGCGTTGATATATTGATTGAGCCGGGGCTACTTAATCAAAATCTCTTAACGACACAATTCGTAACAACAAATTCCCGAGAATACGGCGCATTATGAGACTGCATTGAGTTCTTGGAATTTTGATAGACTTGTCGTACCCACAAAGGGGGAAGTGGAAGTGCCTGCGTTGTCAGATGAAAGAAAGTAGGAAATTCATACTTTCCTTAATGACAAACTGATTGATAGAAATGTGGTGCAAGTTTTCACACAAATTACCTTAAAAAACCTTAAGAAGAACAAGAAGGAAAGGCTAACTTCGGCTTGCCGGCTTATGGTATGATTCACATTGTAAATATATAACCGATCTAGATCACATCTGGTCGGATACAAGACGAATTTGTTGTAATTTAGATGAAAAACGAAAAAGTTATGCTCTTATTCCGAAAAAATCGGTTATATGGGAGCTATATGATATAGTTGTCCGATCTATATGAAACTAGAACTTAACCAGCAAGCTGACAAAATAAAAATCTGGTACAAATTTCAGCTCTGTAGCTTTTAAGAGTTCTGAGATCTTTGTGTGGAAACAGACGGACGGACAGACATGGTTATATCGATTCCCCTTGTTATGCTGATCAAGAATATACTTTATATAGTCGGAAACGCTTCCTTCGCTGCGTTGTTAACTTCTTGACGCAATAAATATACCATTTTGTGAATGGTATGTGGCATTTTGGTTGTAGTTGTGGGTGGGCTTTGACAGGACCACGTGAAAAATGGTCTAAATCGGAAGCTGCAAAGCAGCTTTAAAGCTTTATCATGAAAAAAACTGAATTACATATTGATCTGTGTACACTTTTTTGCATGTGGCATTTTGGTTGTAGTTGTGGGTGGGCTTTTACAAGAAAAATGGTCTTCATCGGAAGCTGCAAAGAAGCTTTAATGCTTTTCCTTGAAAAAACCTAACTTTCACATATATCTGTGTAAGCTTTTTTGCATGTGGCATTTTGGTTTGCAGTTGTGGGTGGGCTTTTACAAGACCACGTGAAAAATGGTCTGAATCGGAAGCTCCAAAGCAGCTTTAAAGCTTTATCATGAAAACAACTGAATTGCATATTGATCTGTGTACACTTTTTTGCATGTGGCATTTTGGTTGTAGTTGTGGGTGGGCTTTTACAAGAAAAATGGTCTTCATCGGAAGCTGCAAAGAAGCTTTAATGCTTTTCCTTGAAAAAACCTGAATTTCACATCTATCTGTGTAAGCTTTTTTGCATGTGGCATTTTGGTTTGAAGTTGTGGGTGGGCTTCCACAAGTTACAATGTTCATAAATGGAACTTTGAATGTATTTTGTCATACAGATATAGGAATAGTTTCACAATTCAAGCGAATTTAGTGAATCTCAGCCGATTGAATACAAAAATATCTACAATGAAGTAATGCGAAATCCTCCAGGTGTACCTAAGACCTCATATATATGGCTAGTTTGAAGAGTAGTTCATGATACTTTAGTATTTTCTAGTACATTTTCATTCTGTAATTACAAGTGGAACGTTCTGTTCTTTCTAGACCTTCAGTGCAGACTTTCCCTTGGCATCGTAGCACCGCCAAATCTATACAAATCATTGAATTACTTACACTTCCAAGAACAATCGTATATGATGACCAACCAACCCATACGACTGCTGGCTGTGGAGTGTAAAGCGAGTATGCTTTGAATGTGGCCTTGTTAAGGTGAAGCAAGCCTATTTGAAGCCCTGGTTTGTTGGAATTAAAAAACAAATCCATCAGTTGTCTTTACCTTCCATCCGATTTGTAAGAACTCCTAAACTGTTAACAGTTTGGTTGGGAATTTCAATTTTGTCATCTTGCATAAATTAAATATTTGCCTAAATATGCACTTTGGGCAAATTCCAAATTCAATCATACGATCGCTTTTGCATTGTGCGTTCTAGAGCTTGAGCTTACCCCCGTCTACCTCAACCATATTTGGCCCCCTTTAAGACATGCTACGAAAATTATCCAAAATGTTGCCCAAGGCGCCCAACATTCTCTCTCTGTCTCTCTCTGGCAAAATGTTCCGACTTAGTTTTTGCTGCAAAAGTTGAAGTGAAGGTTGAAAGGGATTTTGCACAGAACGTAAACTGAGACCAGACCACAAAATGCGTCTTTGAAATGTATTTAACTTTATTATTTATGCAGAAATTTTGCTCAGTGTGTATGTGTGTGTTTCACAGAGACAGAGAGAGAGAGAGAGAGAGAGAGTTTAGTGCGCTTATTAATTTATAATACACTGTGGCCTTGCCGCAGCTTATGGGGCCATGATGGTGCCGCACGGCGGCACAAACTTCGTACTGCTTCTGCGGCTCTCATATTCAATAAAATGATTTCTGGTTGGGCCAAAAACTTTGCCATTTATGTGGGGCCAGAGCGTATGTGTGTGTGTGTGTGTGTGAATGGATGCAGCAGCTACTCATTTACATAAAATTCTGCTGAAACATTTATAACCAAACACGCACGCACACACACACGCACTAAAACAGAGAGAAAGCCGTCTGTGGCACACTCGAGATAATTCTAATTAATGTTACGTTCGCCTTTTTGGGTTCGAAAATGGACCCAAAAAAACTCCGACTGGGCCAAAGGCAAGCCCAGTTCAAGTCCAGGCAAAGTGTTTTAAAGGTTTGTCAAACCCCCCCACACTCTTTCTCCCTTGATTCGCAATGCATTGCAAAAGCGTGCTCATATATCCCCATAATTTATTGAACTGAACTATGCATGAGGCGGCGCGTGAGCGTCCCCAGCCTGTATCTGTATCTATTTGCTCTCTGCGGCACAACAGTTTTACTGGCACTCAATTCTTTACATTGCCATTCATACCATACTCTTCAAGAGCATTTCGTGTATTACTTTAAGAATTAACTATGTATCAGATAAGCTACTATTCTGAGGAGGACATTTGCCGGCTCTTAGAATCTTAAGTTTGCTCTCTTCTTTTCAGTTCCTTCATGTCACTCTGGTTTTGACCTTCCGAAGCTGCGCTTGCAATCGCTTTTGTTACCATTCCAGCTAAATATTGCTCTGCTGTTTGCTCCACACTAGCCAGTATATTAACCTGAGTTAGAGGAGACTCTGGAGCACATACACATATACATACACATCTAATCTAATCAAAATCTCAGCTCCATATCAAGCCAAAATTAAAGAAGGCCAAAAAGCGAGCAAGAGATGAATGAACTTCTTAGCCCAAAAGCACAAGCAACCACTCGTCCTTCAACACTTGAGGGAGGCCAAACAAAAAAAAAGAAAAGGAAAAACTAATGGCGTCTACAAAATGCCTCAATCTGGCGTACTCTAGCAGGCATTGAACCAGTTTATCGAAATCTAATGAGGCGGCTGTAGAACAAACAACACACACACACACACACACACATCGTATCGTGTCATAGAGGGAGGGAGGGAGGGAGGGAGGCAGAGGCACAACACACACTTACACACACACACACACAAACACAAACACTTACATAAACAGACCAGAAAATGACTGAGACAGACAATTGGGGGCATTACAGCTTCTGCTTCTGGTGGTTGGTTTTGTCTGTGTGTGTGTGCGTGTGTGTGTGTATGTGTGCGTGTGTTGGTTGTTATTAAAGCCATAAATTCAAGAAAAACAAATGAGCAAAGCGTTGGCCAAATGTTGTGAAATATTAAGAGCACCAAAGCGGCATATAGCGGCTGAAACTGAATGGAAATCTCAGTGCTGGCTTGTAGTCGTCCTGGTCCTGGCTTGGCCATAGTCCTTAGTCCAAAGCCATGGCAAAACCATGGCATACATGCGCGTATACGTAATGGCAGCAAAGGCAGCCCAGCGTTGATAACAAATTTGCGCATTTCAACATGAGTGAATTCTCTAGTGGTTGCCCAACCCAACCCAAACCAACCCAACCCAACCAGCCCGACTGAATCTCTCTCCTACATGCACACGAAAGGAAAGGACACGCTGCCTCTGAGGCCGAGGCCGAGGCTGAGGCTGAGGCTGCGGATGAGCCTGGGGCGCTTCCCATAGGTGATGTTGTCCTTGCTTTTCGGTTGGTTTTGCCTTAAGTGCCCAAGTGGCAACAAAATGACAAACATACGGCCTGCTGCCTGCAGTCGAAAGTGTCTGTACACATTCGTCTCTATCTCTAATTCTAATTCTAACTGGAAAAAATTCTGGGGAAAAACACTTTAGAAGTTTAATTCCCGATTCTATAATTCAAATACTTGAAAATTCTTTCAAAGAAGTGTATGAATGAATCTTAGATTAAAATAGGAAAACAAAACTTGAAACAAGTCTGAAACATTTAAACTGAGAATTTCGCTTAATTTGTGATTTCAGCCTGCTTTCACTTAGAATTCCTAATTGATTTTAGCTAAAAATTTTGAAATTTTTAGATCACACTTTAGATTTGTCCAAGAACATTCTTAATTTAGGAATTCCAGGACTTGAAAAACGAGCTTTTGATTTAGGATTCGTCGATTTTTGCTAACTTTTGTTTACTTTTTCTTTCTTCATCAGTTTTTGTCTCAGTGTAGTGTGCTCTGTCTCTGTCAGTCCAGGGCATAATGTTACACTTGGTCACGGCAGAGGCACGCCGCCAGCATGTCAACATGGTTCAGCTGGGCCATGGCTATACGGCCGGAGCTGTGATTTCTTTCCATATTTTCTCCGGATGGTTTTCTTTCTTTCCTTTTTTTTTTTTTTGCGCTGTTGTCGAGGAATTGGTCCCGAAACGCTGACCAGCAGCAAAACGCTCGGCCAGAGAAGTCAGTTACTCTTCAGTCTGATTAAAAGTAGACAAAAGAAATCAGTGGTAACAACAACAACAACAACAATAGCAGCAAAAGGCTGTTAAAAAAAAGAAGAAAAACAAAGCACAATGTGCAGCGCAGTGCCAAAGGGCCTAGTCTTGGTCTTGGGTCCTTGTGCTCGTCCTCGTCCTCGTCGTTGTCTACGTTGTCATCCTCGTTCCGGTGCTGCTCTGTCGTGCCTCTTGTTGACGTTTCATTTATCGTAATCAAGTGCGCAATCAATGCGAAGAGAATTGCACTTAACGGTTGCCTTTTCTTTTTTTTTTTGCCTCGAAAAAACAAGACATTTTGGCAATGGTTGGGGGAAAAGGGAAGGGGAGGATTATGAGGGGAGCAGACATTCAATGGTAGCTAGGTTTTCACTTTGCTTGTTTTGTGTTTCAACTTGTAATTTACTTTGATTTCCAGAGCAGCTCAAGACTGGACAAAGATGTGTCCAGCTGTGCTCTGATGTCGTTGGACAACTCTGCGACTTGGTCCAATTTGGTCAATGGCCTATGAACAGTCTGGTGCCTCTCCTGTCCTTGTGTCCTTGTCAATTGCATACAAAATCAAGTCATAATGATAATTCTATAAAATATATAAGAGGCCCAAACACAAATAGGTTTTTGAATATAGAAATTGAAACGCAAACACAAAATCAAGGTAAAAGAAATTTTACAGGCTATGCAATCAGATAGTGATATACAGGGTGCTTCTTCTGGAGAACTAATAAGTTGTTCAGAGCCGACAAAGCTTCAAACTCATGGTGTGGTTTAAAAATGTTATAATGAACTGCATTTGCTCACTGATTAGGCTCATTTCTGGCTCAAAAGGCTGACTGACGTAGCAGAATTGCCACATTTGAAGTGAAGATAATTCAAAGAAGCTTCACATATCATTGCCACATTTACAATAGCTCAATGTGTGGTGTGCTTTATGAGTCGCATTGGTTCTTACTTCTTCAAAGATGAGAACGATGAAAACTTTACGATCAACTGGGAGAGCTATAGAGATGACTACCAAATACAGTTGGGATACTCAACTGAATGAAAGAGATGTTTTTCTTATAGGAAGCAACGTTATTCTCCGAATTGGATCGATCATTCAGTTATTCTCGTTCCATTGTTATCATTCAGTTGTTTTCGTTTAGGTCTTTTCTTTCAGATATTCTCGATCACTTGTTTTTATTCAGTTATTCTAGTTTAGTTCAGTTTCTTGTTTAGTTTTCTTCGTTCAGTTGTTCTTGTCTTGTTGTTCTCATTCAATGCTTTTCAATATGTTGATTTCGTTCACTAATTCAGTTGATTCCGTTCAGTTATTCTCGTTCCATTCTTATCATTCAGTTGCTTTCGTTTAGGTTTTTCTTTCAGATATTCAGGTTCAGTTGTTCTTTTTCAGTTATTCTAGTTAAGTTCTGCTCGTTCAGTTTTTGTCGTGCGGTTGTTCTCGCTCTATTTTTTCGTTATGTTGATCTCGTTCGCTTGTTCATGTTTTTCGTTCAGTTATTCTGTTCAGTCGTTCTCGTTAATTTGTTCTCTTTCATGCTTATTCATGCTCGCTCAGTTTTCCTCGTTCGGTTGTTCTCGTCGTTTTTGTTTAGTTGATCTCGTTCAATTTTCTCGTTATGTTGATCTCGTTCACTTGTTTTCTTGTTTTCGTTCAGATATTCCGTTCAGTGGTTCTCGTTAATTTGTTCTCTTTCAGTTATTCTCTATCAGTTATTCTACTTTATTAATGCTCCTTCAGTTTTCTTCGTTCGGTTGTTCTTGTTTTGTTGTTCTCATTCAATGTTTCTCGTTATGTTGATCTCGTCCGCTTGTTCAGTTGTTTTCGTTCCGTTTTTCTTGTTCAGTTATTCTAAGTTAGTTATGCTCGTTCAGTTTCTTTTCGTTCGGTTGTTCTCGTTCATTTGTTCTCGTTTTTTTGATCTCCTTCATTTGCTCTCGTTCGTTTGTTCTCTTTCAGTTGTTCTCGTTCATTTGTTCTCGTTTTGTTGTTCTCGTTCATTTGTTATCGTTCAGTTATGTTTATTTAGTTGTTCTCGTTCAGCTGACTTTGTGGAGTTGTTCTCGTCCAGCAGTTTTCGTGAGGTTCTCGTTCAGCAATCAACATTTTCATCAGCAATTTTTGCATCCAAATGCATATCAAATAAGTACAGTTGCCACCTTAGCTTTTGTAGATGCCAAGTTGGCTTATTTCTCAGCTCGCTGAGCAATTAAAATAATTACTTGTATAAGGATATGTTGAGAGAAATGGTGAATCCTACACTAAAATGTATTGCAGCATAAATATTTGTAGTCGTCTGGCTTAAGACCAGAATAACTTTTCTTTCTCTCTCTCTCTCTCTCTCTTTCTCAATCGCTCTGTATAGTCTGTCTCACTCTAGCCTTGCCTGTTGTACTTTTGGGCTTTGCCAGAGTCACAGCCAGCCGGCAGTTTGGCATTTGGCAGCCCCATTTCGTTGGCTGTCCCGACTGATAATGAGTTGACAACGGCGAAACGCCTTGGCTTATGCAAAGCAAATGCGGCACCGAGCCAAATGCGGAACAGCAGGCGGTAGGGGGCAGTAGGGGGCGGTGGCGGTGGCAGCACAAAAAAAAAACAGAAAAACGAGAAACGCCTGTGCTCAGCACATTTTGAAATTAGTCTACGGGACGCTGTGCCTTTGACTGATATGGGGAGACACAACAACAACAACAACAGCAACAACAAGAACAAGAACAACAACAAAAAGCGAACTGTCGGCAAAACTTTTCGCGCTACCCATGCAAAAAATGTTTCGCTAACCAAAAATCGTGCCCAAAACTTTGTGGCCAAGCGCTTGACTGTTAGAACTCTCGGACTCATATCACTAAGCGGGGGTGCGGCGGGTGGTAAGGGGCTACCAAGCGGAGGAGACTTGGTTTTTCCTATTTCATTCACTGTTTTTTTTAAGCCCCCCTAGCCCCTGACTGTCCTGAACAATAGAAAAGCGACGACGTCGCGCGATATTGTCAGCAGTAGCACAGCAGTCGGTGGGTGGCAGGGGTGGGAGAGGGGGAGGGGTGTCTAAAGAGACAAGCGGAGTGCATGAGCGCAGTGGCAGAAATAGAAAGAAGCAGGCAAAATGCAATTTTTGTAAAGCTCACCAAAAATTTCGACGAAGCGACAACGAAAATTGGATGAGCAACTCCTACTACTGCAGAGACTACTACGTCCGTCTGTCGTCCGATCCACACCCGCACCACTTTCAACCCAAATCAGAGTAGCAGCTGCAAGAGAGGGGGCATTTGGAAACTGGCAACTGGCTGCTCTGGCAGACCGACGAAGCATACAAAATAGCCGCAAACCCAAGCTGCATATTATCTATGAATGTGGTTTTTGTTGTGCTGAAGGATGAGGCGCAATGGTTGCCGAGGTTGGGGGGTAGCCTTGCCGTTTTTTTGCACCGCCTGCCAGTTGGGAACACGAAACGATACGAAACGAAACGAAATGCAAACGCTACACAGAGAAAGCCAGAGCGGAAATTGTTGAACAGAACTTAAATCTCAACGAAATTGTTTTTGGGCGACAAGAACCAGCAGAGACGACCAGTCACAGTCGCAGTCACAGTGAGAGTCACATTTAGAGTCACAATCACAGTTGTGGTCGCAGACAGAGATACCCTCCTAAGCGCTGGTGGTGAGCGGTATGCTGGCTATTGCACCTTGTTCTAGGGAATGAGGCAACATCTTTCTGCATTTTGGAACTTACGCCCATGCTTAAGCTCAAGCAAATGGTTAGGATATATCCTATGAAATCGACTTATAAAGCAAGGAAGATTTTATATTAGGCTCTATAGCAGCGATTAGCAGGCCTTTTGAAGTTACAATAACAATAAATCTGTTCTGTACTTGAGAATTATAAGCCGTAGGCCATGATTGATAATATGAAATGAAAACTTCGATTTATTCATCTTAGAAACTCTGCTGTAATTAGCTAAGTTAGAATTTCTTTTCATTAGTGTTATCGATTTGTCATCGATAAACTAGGCTTAAACAACATTTCAAATCCATATTTACCTATCATATAGGGCATTGCCATAGGTTATGCTAACCGGTTCATAGGCCTTTCGAGAGATTGAAAACTGGGCTTATGCCGCTTGCATAAGGTTTGCTTGTTTGCTGAGCTGAGTGAGCGAGGGGTGGCGGGGGGAGGCGAAATGGGGCGCTGCAGAGATTTGTTGGCTTGGAAATTGCCCAACAAATTTCTGTTGGCGGGCCACAAACAACGACACACAGCCCCTCGAAAAGAAGGGGGAGCGAGCAGCCATGTGTGCACGTATCTATATGCATGTATCTGAAAGCACCACATGCTCTGAATGTGCGCCTCTGTGTGTGTGTGTGTGTGTGTGTGTATCTGCAGATTACTTACTTTTCGAGCGTTAGTCGTTAGTGCCGTTATTTCATAGTTGCCGTCACGCCCCAAACCGCAACCAACCCGACACTGGCAACCCTTCTTCTGTAGGCTACTTAGCCAACCGCCGCACAAAAGCGCAAAGAGCGCAAAAGCCGTTCATTGATAATGTTAACTCAGCACAAAAATATCTCATAGGTAGCTTCCAGACACTATCTCTAGAGAGTGAGAGAGAGAGAGCGGTGGAGAGGCACTGCCTGGGTTCACAGGGTTTTGGACACATTTATGAAGCGCCGTGTAGAAAGTTTGCCATAGTGTGCGGTGTCTGCCAGGCTTTGGCTCCAGTTTCAAGTCGAAAAAAAAAATAGAAAAAAAAATGTTGTGGTTATATTTAAAGTTTTAGCTGGACCCAAAATGCTGCAGTCGAGCCAGAGACACCAGGACCAGGACTAGGACTAGGCTTTTAGTTAGGTGTTGCCCTTTCGTCCCGCTCCCAGTGGACTGCGTAATACTTTTTCAGTTAACTCGCGGTATTCACTTGAAGTTGACTACTATTTTTTTACGTAAGGCTAAGGAAAGTTTGTTATGCATGTCCTTAGATGGGTAAAGGTGTATAATATATATATATACAGGTATATATATATGTGTATGTATATGAGAAAGTGTAGTATATAGGTTTATACTTAGACTTGGTGGAATTTAGTTAGCGTTTAGTAATTGTAGACATACCTAAAAGTAGACAGAGAAAAGATAATGATGAGATATAATGGCACTTTGTTAAGGAAAGATCTATATATATATAAAATTGATCAGATCTGGCCACTCTATTTTCATATAAGCTTAGTTAAATTTACCATTTTTTTCTATATTTATGAATAATTTTTACAAATTGTGCAAATTTATTTGGAAAATCTAGATGTTGATCCATGAAATTTATAGTTTAGCATTTCCTTTCAAATTGTTAGCTTTACCTCATGAACACCCTGTATTGTTTTGATTACATTTGTCAACTCTCTCTCTTTTGTACTCATATACACAAGCAGCTTGTGTTGAGATTTTGCCTTTCTATAACTCGACTTAGCAAAATGGCTTTGTTATCGCATTCGCGGAGTTGTTTGTCTATTCAAAGATTAGGCTCATTTCTGGCTCCATTGGCATGGCAATTTAGGAGGAATTGGTATATTTGAAGTGCACAAAGTTCATCAGAGATACTGGAATCTTTAACAAGATGGCTCTGCCTGCCCCCTACAGTGTGTCAAAACACGGACTTAAAGAAGATAACAAAACTTTGAATGTTTTCTCAAGTTTCCAATTTTCATTTTAAGTCTCAGTTTCAGTTTCAGATTTATTTAATATTCACATTTTCAATAACTTTACACATAAAACTAAATGAAATTTATAATTATTATCAATTGGTCAACACATTTGCCATCCCCACTTTTGACCCAACCCAAGGGCTAAGCGCCTAAACTACACCCTGGTCGCAATTATTAGACCCATTAGGTACGCCCTACTTCGACCATTTGGCACGTTAATTTCCTAAGTGCCAGACCCCTCAGGAAGAAAAAAATAGAAATATAAATAGAAGGAAAGAAATGGTATGGTATGGTATGGTAATGTGGAAAGACCCAAGCTGACTCATGCCCAAACCCGAACCCCAAATACCACACAATCAACCCAGCTGCCTTGGAGTGGGTGTTAACACAAATATTCGACTCATTAAACACATTGTTTTTGGAGATATGGCTGGCGGGCCTAACCTCAAAACAACAATAGAAACGTAACATAACCTGAAAGTAGGGGGAGAATATGTGTTGACTGAATGACTGAGTGGGTGAAAGAGTGTGTGAGTGTGAGTGAGCCGTGTCAAGTTTGTCCGCTTGATCCGTGCGCCTCATTGATTCCATGCAGTGCTCCAAAAAAAAAAAGAAACAACTAAGAAAACTTTAAGCGATTTTCCGACTATAAGATAGTCGTACTCAGCATTTGTTTAATATTAGACACCCTTGAAAGTAGGCAACACTTTGTGATAGGCATTGTTGGAGCAGGTAGAAAAACCCTTTTTGCCATACCCGCAGCAATTGTCACGCGACAGCGATCTGCTATATCAATAAACAAATGTGTGCGTACAATTTTGGGAATTTCTTTTGATTTTGTTCGTTGACTGAGTCAAAAGCAAACACTAGACAAGGAAAGGGACAGCACCAATACAACAACATGTACACTATGTATATATTTTGTTTTGGCAGAACGTCTATTATCATAAATAGCAAGAATCATCAGAACAGTAACACAGCTTTAAATTTATTTCATTGAATTTCACTTGCTCCTATCCCAACAATGCAAAAAAAAAGGCACTAGCAATGGCTGCTTATATCCCCCTGTCACGTCTTAAGCTACAGGTAAGCTCAGTTCAGCAGCAGCAATCACATATGTTAGTGGGAGAGAGACAGAAACATTCGTATTCAACCTGGCTGAAGCAAATTATAACAAATTTTGACGTTGTCTCTTAGCCGATTTTAACAAAATTTGGTTACTTCGTAGAAAATAGTTAGATTTATAAGGTTTTAATTACAAACTGATATCTTGAAAGTTGTAAGAGATTGCGATTTGCGAGGGCGTTGTGAAGTTTTAAAGCAAATATGATCTGACGCCCCACAAGGGGGTGGTGACTCTAGCTCTTATAGTCCAAAAGATATAGGTGTTTATACAGACTGTTGATACAGGCTGTTGATGCTGATCAAGAATATATATACCTTATGCGGTTGGATAGGCTTCCTTTTGCCCAATATACTCGTTGACTCTACTAGAGTCCGAGTATGAATAGAAAGAAAACATAGTCAGGTGTAATATTTGTTCTCTCTCTCTCTCTCTCTCTCTCCCTATATCTTTTTAACTCAGTTACCGTTTTTAGTTGCATAAATTAAGCATTGAGAGTGGGTCTGACACATAACTGTATTGCTAATTACACACCATAATGTCCGAATTCACTGGCAAAAAGGAAGCGGAAACTAGAAGTAGGGAACGAGTACAAACACACAGCAAAAATCAAGCTAACTATGATGAATAATGGGCGAACGGTGGGGTGAGTGGTGAGGGGTGAGGGGTGTGAAGGTGGTGGAGTAAAGGCAACAAATTAGCATAATAACCTTTAATAATACAAACGAAAAATTAAATAACAACAAGATGAAGGAGTTACAGCAGGAGAAGCAGAAAGAAAAAAAATGAAAAACTGAACAGAAAAAGGTCCTCTACATAAAGTCGAACCTTAAATACCCTAGCAGAATTCAATCTCTATATATAAACCGCAGTGTTGTGACTGAGAATTAAGGCCTAGATCAAGCCGCAATAGCTAGAAGCCTGCAAATTTCACACATGTTCGATTTTATGACGCAGTCGTCCGTCTTTACTAAATTTCAAAATTGAGGTCCAAAGTTGTATGGAGGCAAGCGGCACACTAAAGCTTCAGTTCCAATGGGGAAAAAACCTCATTTTTGTATGAAAATGCATTTGTTTGCTGCAAAGTTCATGAAGCTGCAATTTTTGCTATATGTGAAGTTATGGTTTGAGTCGTGGTTGGGCTTCTCAACGGTTCACAGTCTTAATCGGTTTGCGTGTAACGTTTAGGTTTGAGTCGTGGTTGGGCTCTTAAAGTTATCCTTCTTATAACAGCTATATGGATTAAGTGATTAATGCAGATCAAGAAGACATACTATATAGGACAAATATCGCAACAGTGTTATAATACCCTCTCTATGAAATGCTCTATAAAAATGCTAAATAGTCAGGGCAAGGCAAGGCACACGACCAAAAGCGGCACCAACCAAGTTTTGAAAAGCGAAACTACAAGCCATTAACGCACATTAGCAAAACTTATAAATTTATTGCCCCTTCTTGGAACGGGGTACTCCATTGAAGGTTTTCATATTTTTAGGGTTGGCTCTTCTAGTTGTGTGTTTTTATCGCTGTTGTTGTTGTTGTTGTTGTTGTTGACCAACCCATAAAAATGGATGTTTTATGCGCGAGCCTCTGAGGGAGGTTGGTGTGTTCCTCTCAATGTGAATGTGAAAGTGAGCGTGAATTTAAGTGGGTTCAATATGAGTTTTGGTTTTTGGGTTTTAGGGTTCAGCTTCAGCTTCGGCTTCTCATGTTCATGTTGAGTTTCAACTTCAGGTCGCGCGAGCTGCAATCGTTTGAAGCGTCTCGCAGTGGTTGCAAAATGATTGGGATGGCCAAAAGTCAGCCAAGTGGAAGAAAGCAGAAAAGAAGAAATGAATTTAACTTGGAAGCGGGCCTTTTCTTGAGGCGATGGGGCGGGCGGGACAGGGAACGCACGGGTCTAGGATAAATGGAAGGCACAGCTGATGGGGGGGGACGTTAATCTAAATAAGCAAATATGTAGCAACAAAGAAGCAACAGCTTTAATGAAAGTATAAATTTAATGAGAAAACGAATATTTCAGTAATGATAGCCCCCGCCTCTCCTCTCCACCACAACTTATATCTATGACACCCAATCATGTCTGTCTTCTTCTGTCTCCTTGAGCTTCAATGAACACCAAGTTCTGCCTCTGCTCATTCGTGGATCAAGTGCTTGCTGACGTTTTGTTCAATGACACAAGCGAAGGCAAAATGTAGGCGTTCGCTGAACTCCAAAGTGAACTGTGATTCTGTAGGTCTCTCATATGCAAATGGTTTGTAGATCATGAAAGTCTCTACCCCAACTGAATGACCAGTTAGATTTTATTAGGTAAACACTTAAAAGTCGTTTAGGTAAACTCCAAATTGAATTGAATTCCAATTGAAAATGTTTATGTAAATGCATTTATTTAACAAGCCAAGAAGTATGCTACATTATATGTGAATAACCCAGCCACAATGTTGATAGATCTTTATGCGATGCTTACTGCAATAACGACTAAATCGAATTAAAAGTTTGTATAGAACTAAGAAACATTCCTTGGAAACACTCATAATTGGCTCAAAATCGGCTTATATCCAACATTTATCAACTAAAATATGTGGCCACATACGAATTTAAAGTGCTGCATCATGGCTTCATATGCGAAACTGCATTTCTACATGTACATCCTGCTGCATTTTTGTTTATTTATTCCTTTTAAATAAGGATTGTGTTCATTTGCTTTCCAATTTCGTAGCCTGTCGTCCAAAATGTGTTGGCATTGTTGGATCGCTACGTCTCTGTGTGTGTGTGTGTGTGTGTGTGTGCGTGTACATAGTGTACTTGTTATCCTTGCCAGCAGCTGCCTTACAACAACGAGAACAAAGAAGCAGTAGCAGAACAACAACAATGGACAGTCATGGGGAAAAGGTAAAGGCAGGGCAAAGGCAAAGGCAAAGGTAAATCCCAACGACGAAATGTGCCACTTAGTTAAATGCACACGTGCGAAATCTCTTGAGCTAAATGCAGTCCACACACACACATATGTATATCATATAGAACTACCACAACAACTCCCCCTTAGACAGCCTTCGCAGGCCGCAGCACAATTGCCAGAAAATGCAATACAAAATGAATATTTAATTCGAATTGCAAGCGAAAGCGTGTACAAAGTGTGTAGGTAGGGAGAGGGGGGTGATGCGGTGATGTTGGAAACGTGCAAAAATCAACGCTATGCCAAGGAGCTGGTATATTGCATTTTACTGTTATCGGCAGGTGTATGCATGTGTGTGTGTGTGCCCTCCTGTGCCAAGTCAAGTTTGTTGGCCATAAAAAGTCACACAAAACAAGAAAGGGTTAAGAGTTAAACAAAAACGCCGAAAACGGTAATTCGTATGGCAAGCGGAACTCTGGCTGGCTGTTGCCACTAAGGACACGGCATGGCATGACAACAAATGGCACCGGCAATAACACAAAATGCCAAAACTGCCGCAAAACTTACTGTTTCATTTAAACAACTTCTCCTTCTTCTTTCTTCATTTGTTTCATTCTGTTCTTTTTTTGTGTAATTTTTTTTTTTGCCAAGCTGACGACAACATATTGATGTCGTAGCCACAAGCCGTTGCCGTTGCCACGAGCCACAAGCCATGAGCCATGAGCCACGAGTAGGGTTTGCCGCACCTTCGCTTGCCTGACAGCCAACGGAAATGTATGACAACTTGCATGCGGTGGCTGATCTCCCCCGCTCACAGATGTTACTCCAACAGAGAGGTGCACCTGTTATAGCAAGGGGGGGAACAAGGCTTAAGTCAAGAGAGGAAAATGCTAATCAAAATCGAGGTCAAAGCTTATATAGAGGCTAGCTGTGTGGCACACTAACATCATCACAAACTCTACACAAATCACACTCTGGTGATCCTCACAGCAGTCGTATCTACGAGAAAAACCATAAAATGAACCCGGGCGATGCCTGGCATACCTGCTTGTTCATGTATACAATTGCAATTGAGTTTGAATTAAGAAAATAATGTAATGGAATCAGACTTTTTTAACCTTTACCTATATATTAACCTCGGCTCGAAACTGTACTTCAGAGCGACGATCAGTGTCGCCCTTGAAAGTAAAGGTCGACCATCTCCGGGTGTAAAACTGTTAGAATTAATATATATATTCTTCAATTAAGTTAGAGTTTCTTATTATTAATAGATATATATTCTTAAGTTATCCCCAAAAACCCCGATTTGATAACAACAACAATTCCTAGCGTCACAAAGAGGGTCGTCGACATATCAAATTGGGTCTCTCTAGCTCTTACAGTCTCCGAGATACCTACGGAAAGATCAAGATATATATATACTTTATGCACTCTTAGAAGCTTCCTTCTGCCTGTTACACACCTACATACATTCATTCTCGTTTTCCTCTACTTAGAGTACGAGTATAAAAACAAATTTTGACAGACGCCGCTTGAACCTTAGGTTGTCTTGTGGCCTCTAGTCGGCATTATGTTATGTCCTTTTTGGTCATGCAATTTGGTTATTTATGTGTCTCAGTCATAATAAAAATACATACATATACATAGCACACACATATGTATATACACACACACATATGGGTTTAATAAAAGCTGTTGCCCGTTTTGTTATTTTATATTCCTTTCGACGCTTCATTGTTATACCATACACAAAGTGAAGCATATTGATTTAACAAGGAAACTTGCCATAAACAAGTAACAGCTTTGACTGAAGAATGCGCAGCCCAAACAACGGGGACTAGAAGAGCGAAACTTATATATATAGAATTTTTATCTTAAATTTGATGGAAAATGACTTTTGGAAAATTCCACCAGCAAGACGGCCAAAATCGATGGCAATGTAAGATGATTTGTAAAATTTTTGTAAATGCTTGAACTAGAGGATATGGTCAGGAACTTGGAAGTTGCTTTCCCAAGATGGTTTTGCCTTTCTGTTTTTTGTTTTTATACTCGCACTCTGGTAGAGTAAACGAGCATATTGTATTTGTGCAAATGCATGTAACAGGCAGAAGGAAGCGTCTAAGACACCATAAAGTATATATATTCTTGATCAGCATCAACAGCAGAGTCGATCTAGCTAAGTCCGTCCGTCCGTCCGTATGAACACCTACACCTCGGAGACTGTAAGAGCTAGAGCAACCCAATTTGGTATGTAGCCTCCCCTTGTGGGGCTTCAGATCAAGTTTGTTTTTACATTTTTTGGAAGCCCCCGCAAGACCTTATATCTTTCACAAATGTGAATGCTGAGTACGAGTATCTCATAGTCGGAATATCGACTATAGCTTTCTTAGTTGCCTTTTTTACAACAATTGCATGTTGTTTTGCAATTGTTGTTGTTGGTGTTGAATTTTTAGTATTTTTGCTAAACTCAGCATTTAAGTTTAGTTGGCCCAAAAGGGTTGACTGAACACTAGTTCCATCAGACCTTCCCTCCCTTCTTGTGCACCCTCCTACACACCCTGCCCTGCTGCTGCTCCAATTGGTTTGGTTCAAATGTTTGGTAAACGCTTTGCATTTTATTTCATTTCTCGTTTTCCTTGTTTGCCACAATAAAAAGGGTGCATTTTTATATCCCATATATATACACACACACACGTGCATGCACAGACACACATATGTATGTATGTGTATTTTGCCATAAGTTTTTATGGCTTCCGTGTGTGGCGGCTGGCTGTTGTTCAACCAACTGGCTTTCTTTTGCTGTGCTTTAGGCATACCCTTTCCAAGGATACAATAGGCCGAGTATATAGTCAACTTGCTCAGATAGATATGTGCTTGAACGGTTACTGATGAGGGCAATTGGCTTTTCCAGCTAAAAAGCCTCACGTCAAAAGAATTAGCAATTTCTGTTACTACTTGTAGATTGCTGTTACATAGTGAGAAGCGCCTCAAGTTTGGCTGTCCGTTGGAGTTCAACATAAAAGTTGTTGTGCTTCAACGGTTACTGATGAGGACAATTGGCTTTTCCAGCCAAAAAGCCTCAGGTCTAAAGAATTAGCAATTTCTGTTTCTACTTGTAGATTGCTGTTACATAGTGAGAAGCGCCTCAAGTTTGTTTCTTACGCAATTGATCTCAAAAATTATTCTAAATTTAGTTAAATTCTTCAAATATATGATGAGATCAATGAGATGATCATGCTTAAGTTATGGGATCACATCTGATGGATCATGATCACTAAGGTGAAGGCGCTTATGATCAGTTGCCATTTCATTGGGCCGTGATCGATCACTGATCGACAGCGATCAAACTACAAATGGGAGTGAATTCATCTGGCCCCTGGTTTCCCCCTCTGCAACAGCACAGTTATTACATTTACATAGGGTATTTCCCCCATTGGAAATGCTCAACTAACGGATTCTTATATATTTTTTGACTTTAACCCGCCCGTCTCTCTCTCTCGCTTTACCTCTCTATATTTTTCTCTTTTTATTGTTTTGCTGTGTTTTTTTTTTGTACTTCTTCTTTTTGGCCAACATTTTGTCAAAAGTTAGTCCAGTCAACCAAAGTGAGGGCTTAAAGAGCGGGGCTGCAGGCGACGGCTTGCGGTATGTCTAACATGACGCGCCTTTACACTTAACTGTTTTAAAAAGTTTGTATTTTGTACGAGTATGTGTGCGTGTGTGTGTTCTTTTTGTTCTCCTTGTTTTGCACTTTTAATTCGGTTTATTTATGCATGTGTGTGTGTGTGTGTGTAAGTGTATGTGTGTGTATTTAGATTTTAATCTACTTTGCCGCTGCAGCTGCCAAAAACTTTTGACATTGCGCCCCACAAAAATTGCAGGCACAGAAATGCCAGAGCAAAAAAAACACGAAGCCAAATTCAAGTAGAAGAAAAGGGAAAAATTAATAATTTAAAATGAGTTCGGAAATATATTCATAAACAACCAGTTGAAATAAAAGTCCTAATGAGTTGAGTACATACAAACATGCATGCATACATACATACATACATACATACATACATATAATACATACATACATACATGGGATATAAAGAAAGCCCTCAATACGGCGAGGTGGAGCTACATTCTCGACGCTTTGTCCGGCTTTGAAGTTCCTGATTAGCTGGTTCATATGACTCGCAGCTACTTCACGAACCGAGTCCTCATGGACGAAACCACCGACGGAACCAAGTCGCTTCAAGTCTCCTGCAGTGTGCCTTAAGGCTCAGTACACGGACCGTTATTGTGGAGAGCAATGTATGACGGGACCTTTCGACTGGCCATGACAGAAGATCCCCAGTTGATCGGTTTCGCTGAAGACGTGGCTGTGGCGGCAATGGGCAAAGAACTGCACAAAACGGAGGATCTATGCAATCAACTTATCGCCATTGCCTCGAGCTAGTGTCCCGAGGCAGTGCTAATAAGCAGCCGGAAGAAAGTGGAGGCAGCTCACATTAGTGCGGCAGGCAGGATAGTCCAATCGTAGAGAGCAGCATGGCGTCAAGCTTAGCACAAGCTTGAGCTTCCCTGAGCCCCTGGAATACGTCTACAATATAAGCAACGATTCGGGCGCGCAATGCTCAATACGAGAAGGCCAGAACAGTGGAGAAGGAACCTTCTGGAACAATACTATATGCAGCCTGGCTAACCGGACTGCAAACGACCAGCTATAGCCAAGGCATATTGACAACGCACCGTCTGGGATCCACCCAAATGTGCAGCGCTTTCAGGATCGTATCGGACGGCGCAGCGCACTTTGTAGCTAGAGTGACGCACCACCATATATTACGAATTACATGGAAGAGAAGGTTCGCCTCTGTAAGAAAGGAGATGTCTAAAGGCAGCGAGAGAGCTGACACTTCTGAGATGGCAGGAACGGTGGGATAGGTCTACCAAAGGCCGGTGGACACAGCATTGGATTGGTAGAAAGCACGGCCAGGTAGACTACTATCTGACGCAGCTCCTGAGCGGACATGGCTGCTTTCGCAGTTAGCTGCACTGTTCGGAATTTACATGGTGTAGCCGAGGAGTGTCTCGTCCCAGCGACGAAAACAGGAGCAGGAAATGGGTAGAAAGCACGGCCAGGTAAACTACTATCTGACACAGACCCTGAGCGAACATGGCTGCTTTCGCTGAATGTACATGGTGTAGCCGTGTCTCGTCCCAGCGACGAAAACAGGAGCAGGAATTGGAATCCGAGATCTCGATGGCCAGCTTCAACCCGTCTATGTATTAGATGGCGCCGAATCTTCTGCGAAGCAACGCGCAGAAGTAGAGCCCTGCCTCATGCAAACATATGACATATAGATCAATAGTCTGGTGTAGATTTTTGAACATTTTTAAACGCTGGCATGTTTTTTCTTACAGCTATCTAAAAATTATACACACTTTTCTTGATTTTCAAAAGTTCTAATAGAATTTTCTATAAGAAGTTCTAATCCTGAGCAAAGAAGCGAACTAAACAAAGTGAAATCATTCCAACATTTGCAAACTTCTCAATCAAATTACTTTTGCCAAAGCCAACAATTTGATTGCAAATTTATTATTTTGATTGTTTTTTTTTTTTCCTGTTATTTGCCCCGTTGCAAGCCACACACAGCGTTGCGGCTGCCCCAAGGACAGGAAGAGCACACTACGTGCCTAGCGAATGCGAATGCGAATGCGAAGTGCAGGGCAGTCGGCAGTCGTTAGTGCTCATTGTGGGGTGAGGGAGGGAAGCAGGGACAGAGGGGGGTTGTCCAGTGTTAAATTTCAATGCCAATTGCAATCAGAGAGGAAGGAACCCCGACAAGAAGCTTATTCGGTTTTTATGAGACCGTTTTAAATGCAAAATGCACACGCACACACACACACACACACACACACACACACACAGACAAAGATATGTGCATGCGGGTGTTCTGTGATTTCTCAACTTAAAAATGTTTGCCTTATGCGCCTCTTACGGTGTAATTAAAATGAAATGGCAAAAAGTATAAACCAGCACCAGGCAGACGGTGCCAAGGGGGAGGAGCATATGGGGTGAGATTGGTAAATGGAAAAGATTTAAATTCGTGCTCAATTAGCATGCAGAACATTTTTCGCATCCTTATTAAATGTATATGTATGTATGTATGCATGTATGTATGTATAAATGTATGTATGTATGTATGTATGTATTTGTTAAGTATGTCCAATTTTTAAATACTCTGTTCCGTTTAAGAGGCGGAGGAAGAGTGTTTTCGAAACAGTTTCGAGTCAAAAATGCTTGAATCAAAGACCTGCAAGAACACACTTTTCTCTTGTTAGTAGTCTCTCTCGCAGTAGTCGATCAGCGAACGTTTAGTCTTATGGGAAGGGGGACAACTTCGTTCTCTTTTCGAAGCTCTAGGCAGTCCAATCCAGAAGCTTCAGTCATGACTTCGTCATTCGTGTCCTCATTTAGTGTGGTCGCGTGGAAGAGGCGGTGGGTAAGCGAAGTGCTACTCTCTCCCTGCCTGTGTGTGTATATGTGTATGCATGTGTGTTGGTATATGTGCCAGTTTCCTATGTCGATTACAAACAAGAACTCAAAGGCTTTCCCACACACAGACACACATTTGCCGAAAATGCATGGCGAGATCAGCTTCATTGAATGACGAGACCTACACTTGGGATGCGCAGACACAGGCACATAACATTGGTTGAATGCAGAGGCATACAAATCAAGTTGATGATTATGAACGTATCATTTTCAACTCGATAGCAATATATATGCTATCTTTTCTCATCTTCTTGGCTGCTTAATTAAGATTCCTTCGATGCCATTCAGAATGGTTGGCAAAACGGACTGGAAAATACTGGTCAGACTACGAAAATGGAGCTCTCACAGTGTTTATTTGGTATGGGAAAATGTTGTATATCAAACAAAGTGAAACAGAAGTTAGCAGGAATTATAAACTAAGGGAGAAGTTGAAGTCAGTTTGTAGAATGTGAGCAGGCAAGCAACAATCCATACAAAGGATATCTGCGCTTACAATTTTGTAGCTAGAGACCGAATCAATTATAATTTATAATTTTCTGCTTCAGTATGTCTGATCTAGAGCATCTTTCCGTCGCATACATTCGCTTGGAACAGAATTCACTTGCCGTTTTTCTCATATTTTGTAGCAATTTGAGTTTCTTTATTGTTGGCTTTTGTTATACACATTCTCCGCCCGCCATATAAATTAATAAGAAACCTTAAGTTCCAAAAGCTGATGATGATGATGAGTTGCCGCTGCCGCTGCTGCTGGCTGCAGTCTGTCCCTTACCCCAACTACAAGCGAAACCCTGCCCCTACCACCGGCTCCCTTATGTTGTGTCCAATAGCGCTTACCCATGGCGTTTTATTGCCTCGCTCTTTGTTGTGGTTTTATTTTGTTGTTGTTCTTGTTCTTGTTCTTGTTGTTGTGCATTTTTAACAGTTTATTGAAATGACAACAACAACAAGCCCGCATATGACACATCGTTATAATAAAAACGGAACGGGGTTCCATGAACACACACACACACACGCACATATTTCACCCAATTTAAGCCTGTCTAAAGAAAATCCACTCAATAAAAAATAGTAAATTATTTGAATTGTATGTAAAATTTGTTGACTTTGGTTTGCCTCTTTTTATACTTTTCCAATAAAAATCAAAATCAAAATTTTATATTCAAATTATTCAGAATATTTTTCTTAAAAACTACAAAAACTTGCATAACGCTGAACTAAGTTTGTCATGGTAAAAAAAGAAAACTGAGTTTAGAAACGAAATTCATATTTAAAGAAATTGATTTTCCATTTCCGAAAAGTCAAACCACCATCGTATACGAGGGGTACTATGTTTATATATCGTAAGCTGGCAACACTAATCTGGCAATACCATAAGAAAGTTTGACATTTTGTAGCATAAACGTACTCACAACGTTTTGATGTACATTTAATGCTATTTGTTTGTTTACAGAGAATTAGGAAAATAAATTTCGCCAAGAAATGGACATTTCATTGGATTATTTTCCACATTTTTCGATGTGGATTATCTCAACAAGAATGTTTCAATGAACTCAGTCATTTGTAGGGCGATAAGACATCATCAACAACCACAGTATATTGCTGTTATAGTGAATTCAATCGTGAACGAAGTTCGCTTGCCGACGAATACGCTGATGGGCGTCCAAAAACGGTAGTTGTGCCAAAAAAACATCGATGTAGTGCGTGAACTGATAATGCAAGATCGTCATATCACATATCGTGAGATAGGGCCATCCTTGCTTAATAGTTCCACATCAACACATTCGATTTTGCTCTCGTTGGATACCCTAAAACTTATCAATCGCTCAAAAAACGACAGGTTCGCTTGTATTAGTCTAAGAAAATGATTAAAAAGTTTGACCGTGGTGCTTCAAAAGAGGTGTATCGTGAGATCGTGACAGGTGACGAAACATGAATATATGCCTATGAGCTGGAAACAAAACAGCAAGCGACAGTGTGGGCATTCCAAGACGAGCCAAATTCAACAAAAGTTGTCCATGGAAGAAGAACAGCGAGGCCTGTTTCTTCGGCTGTACCGCTTGAGCAACCGCCAACAAATCATTCTTCATCATGACAATGCGAGCTCTCACACATCTCCTTAGCAGGTGAGTTTTTGAGCTGTCAAAGCGTTTGGGTGTTTCAAAGAGTGACAAATCGAACAAAAGTTGTTCCCAGACAAAATACTTAAGAGAGAAGGGTAAGCTATTTTTCTCAAAAACCGGACTTGAAACTATCATATCATTATAGAAACGTAAAAGAGTCAATTCTGAAAGGTAAACAATTACTTATTTGCTAGAAATTTCTGGAAAAATAGGAAAAACAACCGCTAAAGGCAGACTGTCCTTCATCTAGGTAAATCGTGAGTTGATCGCAACAGAGTTTTTAAGCATTTAAAACTTCTAATCCGTTTTACGTTTAGGATTTGGCACCTAATGTCGCCTCTATGTTCTTGATTAAGCCAAACAAATATTACAAATTTAACGTTTTTGAAGGCCAAAAAAGCTTTAAGAAAGCTCGCTTTGCAGTGACAGAACTGTTTCGGAAATTGGCTTTCACTTATGCTAAAGATTATTCAGCATCATGGAGACTAATTTGAGCCATTTGCATTGAAAACTATTTGCTATTAGTTGCTATTCCCGAAATATAAATAGTATCCCTCGTTTTTCTAATGTGCAATTCCACTTTCCTGAACAAATCTTCTGGCAGTTGAAAAATGCGCCCGTCTTTTCAAGGGGCTAATTAATAATTTATCAAAAAACCTATTGCACAATGCTCATACACAAACAATGGACAAGTAACTATGCTGCTGCTGTTGTTGTTCATGTTGTTGTTGTTGTTGTTGTTCTTGTTGTTGTTGTTGTTGTTAAAATGTTGCTGTAAATCAAATGCCATGTCAATTTTAATTGCATTTTAATGATAAACGATGGGCTAAAGAGTTCGCGACCTGCGCGACCGAAATGGAAAAGGGTTAAGTTGCCCAACGCTATATTTAGGGGGGGGCGGGGGCGGGGGTTTGACAAAATCAATAAATGCGGGTGGGTGGTAAGTACATATATATACGTACAGATATGTATGTAAGTAGTTAAGCATGTTTGTATGTCAGCATGAGAGTCAACATCATCGGAAACCACCACACCGCCCCGCCCCCCCACTGCTCTAATAAGCCATTCAATTCAGATAGCTTTTAACTTGTTTGCCAAATTGATTTGTAAAACGCATCAAATGTCACACGATGTAAATCCAAAATTGCCTAAATTGAACTAATTTGCTCGTGTTGCGACGAACTTTTTTTTTGACAACTTAAACAAGGCCGAATTCTGTGCCGAATTCTGTTCTGAATTAGAACAAATCAGTCATGTCCACTGTCTATATTACTACACATAGCAAATGCAACACTGCAACTGCAACACTGCAACTGCAACTTCAAATTCGTATCGCCGTGTTAAGCGTTGATTAAATTACACTCCACTGATTTCAATTGCCAGAAAAAGTCATAAAAACTAGCAGGAAATATTAGCTATGGCGGCTTTGTGTGAAGTTTTAATACTCTACATGCAGTTAGATTTCATTTCGATTCAAATTCGAAGTCACAGTTTGTATGGAAATGCAAAATTCGTATACAAGCAGAGGAGGCTTTTAAAGCTTTCTAAGCTTTCTAAATCTCAAAGTTTCCACTGAAGACAAAGAAAATTCATGTGCATGAAACAATTGTTAGATGTGGCGTTTTGGTTTGGATTAACGGTGGTCTTTTAAACGTGTAATTGTATCGATAATGTCAATGGAAGATAAGTTTACCTGCCCTGACACGTCGGGATGTCCAAGAACATCGATGTCATCCAATGTATCGATGTTTTAGACAGTAAAATATGTTCGCTTGCTGAAATGTTCCTGTACATATCAATTCTTTGATCAAATAGTCAACTAATTCGCTGAAATCTGAATCAAAAGAGTCTTCTTTCTGGAATCAACACTACAAACTCATATAGGAACACTACTCATAGTCCTATAGGACCACTGACATATCGATGTATCGAAATTTTCAGCTCGATGCAACATCGATTTTTATATTTGGAAATATTGATGTTTTTTGATCTCACTGGCTATCCCTTCCAATTCCGCTCAACCAAGTCTATCCCAAAGTCTTGACTGTCCGCTTTTTTCCTGGCATTTCCTCTTCAACAAAGTCAAAATTCCCATTTTGTATGAAGAACAAAAAAAAAGAGCAAACATTTCAATTAGCCCATTGTGAACACAAGCTCACATTCCGCTCAAACTATACAAGTACTCATCTATATATATATATATGGGATTGTGCGTTTTTGCAGTTATGTTTGCACTTTCGTCCCTTATTCTTTTTTTTTTTTTGTTGTTTTCTTTTGCGTTTGTGTAATATTTTGTGCGAGACAGCAAAGTGCAAAAATACATTTTTAATTGATTTTTAATTAAATGTTAAATTGTCAGTTGCAGGCATGCTTGCGCTCGCTGAGGGAGCAGTACGAGGTGTATAGTGTGTGGCGCCATCAAGTGGCACTTAATTTGCACCAAAGAGCTGCCACATAACCAGGACATAGCACACATCTAGAGAGTATGATGATGATTGTGAAAACAAAAGCGAACACGAACACGCTGCTTTGAATGATTGCAGCCCTCTTCTGGAACTGCAACTGGAACTCGAGTATCTTCCTGCTGGGTATGGACACTTTCAAGAGCAGATGATGGCATGCTTTCATATATTTTTTTGGATGTAAGTGTAAATATTTAGATTCACGTTCCATTTTGGTGGAAAGAGTTCCTCAATGCCATACACTCTGGTGCCTGTCCTGCTTTTGTTTGACAACTTTTGAACAGTCTTTTGCATCTTTGCCACTGGCCGCTTTAAGCCAAGGCTAAACTTTTTACAAATAACACAGAGAATGAGAGTGTGAGACAGAGAGAGAGGGGGGGAGAGGGGGAGCAGCAAGAAAAGTTTTGTAATGCGCTTAAATTTCTTTAGCCATCAACACACAGGTGGGGTCTTATGCCTTCGATTGTTGTTGAAAGCAGTTGTCGGCGGCGTAAAAAAAGTTCTGCCAGCATTATTAGCATTATCATCATCAGCAGCAGCAACAGCAGCAGAGTGCTATTGATGATCATTATCAAGATGATGATGATGATGATGATGATGATGTTGATAATAATGATTGTCGGCTTGTGTGAGCCTATCACGTACATTCGCCATCAATAACGCAACGATTTAACTTGTCTTGTGCGCCTGGCCACGTACTCGGCAAAAAGTCTCCAACGAAGAAGCACCAGCACTTCCCTAACAGTTACCCCCAACCTCCCCATTACCCCTCCTACCCAACATCTACGGCTCACGTTCGCTAGAGCTGTAAGTCCCTCCTCTACCCACAATCTACACTCTAGTCTACCACCAAAACATTGTTTATTGTTGTATATCGATAAATATATATGTATATATATATATATATATATATATGTATATATATATATTATAGATCAACATTTTCACATTTTCACCTAGCACGTAAAATGTGCATATGGATAAATGTTATATGGAAAATAAGCATTGTCTTCTTCGATATACAAATCCACTTAGCTGCTAATTGCCTGCAAAATCAGCTTTGGAATTGTTGTTTTGCTTCTGCTGCTTCCACTGCTGCCTTGGCACATGTCAGGAGTTGAATCCTTCGACAGCAGTAAAAGTCAAAAGAAGCGCATCACGTGCGGCCATCAGCTTGTTACTTAGCTATGTTTTTACTTTTTATATGCTTTTATGTATGCCCTACAAAGGCACCAACGGGCATTGGGACTATGCTATAGAGTTTGCCTGGTAAATGCCACGGCTAATTGGAATCCGATGAATCCTGACTCATCCTTGTATAATAATACGTACAATAAGTTTGAACTCTTTATCTCAAATGGTTACAAAACTTTAACACTAAATTTCCCATCATTCCCATACAAACTTCAACCTTGACTTTGACCTACTTGCTCTTTGAATTCTTCAAAACGTTTGCTTAGTGCTCACCTATGTTATAAATTGCAGCTGGTGTAGTTTTCAGCCTTTCAGCTCTTTTGGGAGATAATTATCATAATAATTTTCAAGATTATTCAGTTTCTAACTCTCAAAAGATCGTTTCAGGTTCAGGTTTTCCAGTTTCTCTACAGGATTACCCTCACCCTCCATAGTCTTTTCTCTTAGTGTAGCCCAGCTTTCAAGTTGAAAATCCCTTTTAAATAGTAAGCAAGCAAAGCCTTAGCCAAAAGTCTACTTATATCAACGATTTTTTGGTCAGGAAACATGGACATTGTCCGTGTCTCCGCCTCAGTCTCCTCAGTCTCCTACGAGTAGCTGGCGGAATCAACAACAACAACAACAACAACTGGGAGCTGAAGCTGTAGCCAGTGTTGAAGCTTTGGAGATGAAGATGAAGCCGACCGACCAACCAATGACAGTCGTAAAAATACACCAGAGACGTCGAAGTCGTAGAAAGGCAAAAAAAATTTCAAGCTGCCAAGAAACAACTGCAGAACGCAATGCACGTCGATGGCATAAAAGTTGCCTGTTTGGATTCTCAAATGGTCGAAATGTGGACATTTGCTTAAAAATGTCTGAAAGACTAAAAAAAACCAAAAAAAAAAAAGCACAGACGCAGCAAAGGAAGACCAAGACCAGGGATACAGAGACGCAAGCGAAGATGGTGGAGTACAAAGGAAACCAGTATGGGTCTCGTCTCCTCTCTCTCTCTGAAGGTTATGGCTTGAGTTTGCTGTTGTTGTTGATGCTGTTTTTGTTGGATTTCTATTACATTTCATGCACAAAATGTATGGTCCGGCCAGAAGATCTTCTTCAGGCGCTATCAAGCTCAATCTTCTCTATGAAATAGAGTTTAGATGATGAGAGGAAAAGCTTGTCATGCAGATGAAATGCCTTTCTCATTCGCAAGTTCTTTAAAAAGAAGAATTTCTTAAGGCCGTCACTTGAAAGCAGAAGGAGCAGGTCTGTGAATAAGTTCTACAAGAATAAGATACTGAGTGAATTTCAAGGAAACAAATCTGTCTCATCCATAATGTCTTCGATGGAATTTACATAAGTTAAAATTTTCATATTGCCTGAGCCCTGTGTGTCAACATTCCTATTGAAGTAGATAATTATAACATTCTAATTCCAAGTAACTGTTTCTCTCACATCCAACTTGCGCTATCACAAGGTAAATAAAATAAATGGCCACAAAAATTTCTTAAAAACAAGAAAGCAAACTTTCTAATTTAGACCACTTGCTAAATGGAGGAGGAGCTCATACAGAACCTGGATATTTTGCTCAACAGCATGAATTCAGATCAACTGAGGAAGCTAAGGAACGAGTATGAGCAACGAATTGAATTTTTACGGGACAGGCTGATGAGCCTGCATTACCGTAAGACCCACTACTTAGATGGCTTAAAGACATTGAACCGCTTTCAGAAGGGCGAGGACAGAATGCTGAACGTAATCGTGCCGCTGTCGTCCAGTATATATGCGCAGGCGTGCATCACGAATCACCACCGATTCATCGTAAACATGGGTGTGGGTAACCTGAAGGTATTTCATGAGGATCAGGGCCTGGAATTTTTCAAGTCCCACCTGGAGACCGTCAATCGAAAGCTGAAGTGGCTCCACCCGCTGCATAATGAAATGATGCGTTACCTGAATGTTGTGAATGAGTTGATGCTGATGAGACTGGCTGAAGAAACGAAAATGCTAAGACAAAAGCTAGAGGAGGTGGGAAAGGAGATGCAGGAGGTTTCGCCAGAAGTTTCCGACGACGAATGCAAGGACAGGGAGAAACAGGAGCAAATGGCAGATCTTCAAGCTGACTTCGAAGATCAACAGCAACAGGAACATCAAGAACTAAAACCAGAAGATCTACTAGAATTGGGCATGATGAATGTCGATCAGGAGAAGTTGGATGACACGAAAATGGCGAACAAAGAAGACTAAATCGTTAACAGATAGATCAACTTTTTAAATTTTTATATTTTTTAAATGTTTTTTCTTTGCAATTTATTAACTGGATCAGAAATTTGAAGTGAAAAACGAGCAGAAGGAAAACTGGAAGAGAAATGGAAGCTCCAGAAGTTGGATGAAAAATGCTGAGAAATCGGATAATTTGAAATAATGTATAACATTAACTTAGGCATCTCAAAGTTTGGCTGTTTTTTCAAATACTTTTTGGCGTTATTTTAGAATAATAAAGAGAAAACGATATGTTACAGTTCAAACATTTGTAGTCTGTTTAACTGAGGGAGGAGAAGTGAATGAGAATAATTGAACAAGAAGAGGTGGAATGAGAACAAGTGAACAAGGACAACTGAACGAGTCATCAACTGAACGAGAGCGAGAACAAGTGAACGAGAACATCTGAAAGGGACCGTACGAACGATAACTTGTGAACGAGTCCAAGTGATTAAGAACAAGTGTAAGAGATCAACTGAGCGAGAGCGAGAACAAGTGAACGAGAACAACTTAAAGAGACCATACGAACGAGAACTCGTGAACGAGGCCAAGCGATTGAGAACAAGAATAAGAGATCAACTGAACGAGATCGAGACCAAGTGAACGAGAACAACTTAAAGAGACCATACGAACGAGAACTCGTGAACGAGGACAAGCGATTGAGAACAAGTATAAGAGATCAACTGAACGAGAGCGAGAACAAGTGAACGAGAACATTTGAAAGAGAAGCCATACGAACGAGAACTAGTGAACGAGGAGAAGCGATTGAGAATAAGTATAAAAGATCAACTGAACGAGAGCGAGAAAAAGTGAAAGAGAACAACTGAAAGAGACCATACGAAGGAGAACTTGTGAACGAGTCCAAGTGATTGAGAACAAGAATAACAGATCAACTGAACGAGAGCGAGAACAAGTGAACGAGAACAGCTGAAAGAGAAGCCATACGAACGAGAACTAGTGAACGAGGAGAAGCGATTGAGAATAAGTATAAAAGATCAACTGAACGAGAGCGAGAAAAAGTGAAAGAGAACAACTGAAAAAGACCATACGAACGATAACTTGTGAACGAGACCAAGTGATTGAGAACAAGAATAAGAGATCAACTGAACGAGAGCGAGAACAAGTGAGTAAGGACAGGGACAGAACAGGACAGGACTAAACAAATAAAAATTACTCAATGGGAAGAAATTACTATTGGGTGTATCTATACATTTATTACTATATATTCCATATATCTAACGTTCTTAAGAATGATAATTTCAAGGCCGTAACCTGTAAGCAGAAGTGGCACATCGCTTAACCAATGTTCTATGTGTTCAAATGCAGCGTACAGCGTTGACAATGTCGACCTGAATTAAAGCCCAATCACTGTCCCCCACTGGCAATCTCTATGCACTGGTTTCTTCATGCCCCCCTCCCCCGCTTCGCCAGCCATTCAGTCGTGCTATCGCTTGCATGCGAAACCCACACAAGACATCCCTGGCACCCGTCTTCCTACCTTATTTTAGATATATATACATTTTTTTTAAGTAAAAGTTTGCGTTTTAGCTTTAGCCAGATTTATGTTTTCCTGCTTGCGTTTGCAGAATTGTTGTCGGAAGTTTTTTGTGGAAGAAACTTCTGCAGCAAGATGTAAAAAAGAAAAAACCGAAGAACGAACGAGAATGAGAATGAGAGGAGAACAAACAAGCAGCAAAATGAAACATAGGCTAGAGTTAGAAGAGGCAAAGCAGAAGTTTGGCCAGAATATGTTCCAAGCAGATGCGAAACATTCGGCATTGATATGCCTTTTTGACTTTTGTGTGGCAGCCACAGATTCCGCTTCAGCATCAGCATCAGCACCAACAGTTTCCCAATTTCAGCATACAAATTCCAGGGCCTTCCCTTCCCTTCCCAAGTCCATGTTGTATGTCATAACCATATCCCTGGCCTGCCTTTGGGGCCTGGAAGCTTTCTTTGACATTAGCCGGCAGTGTGGCTGATTAGCCGTGTGTTGCTTGTTTCTTGTTTCTTGTTGCTTATGTCTTGTGTCTTCTGTGTTGTGTTGTGTTGTGTGTTTGGGCTTTCTTTCACTTTCACTTGCAGCAAGCAGCACATGCTTCAGACATGTTGTCCAATTAGCAGACCCCCAAAATACCTCTCCCCCTACCCACACACACACACACACACTGCCACCCACAAAAGCTCTTGGTTTTTGCTCATTTTTGTGGCATGTACTTGAGTTGTCTTGTAAGTTTTTCCGTAGCTTGTTTATTTTTCTTGCCTCCAAGGCAACCCGGTAACATTGAAGTGGACTTCTCATTAAAACATGGACAGCAAATGCCTGGAAATGATCCCGAAATGAATCGAAATGAATGAATGAATGAGTGCAGTAGAGTAGGGTAAGGTCTTTGAAGTAGCAATTGGTGAAACTAATGAATTGAATCTTGGATAACATATCGGATAGCCAAACCACTTACAGCTTAATTTGTTCATAGTTCAGACAAGATTACCTTGGCAATAAGGCCTTCAAAGTGGTTGAGATGGTGACGAGGCTACAGACACGAGGGTGAAGCCTGAAACCGAACTATATGATTTGCGGTTAAGCTGATGATGAGTGACGACGAATACAAAGATCATGATTTGTTAGACAGACTATAGCCACGATTCGGATGACTTTTCAGCCGGAACCTGCTTCCGCGATGTGTAAATGCAAACCGAATCAGAGCAGTAACAGCCAAATGCGCATTGCCAAAGTCATACGAAAACCTCTTACCGACCCTAAGCGTATACACAGTAGATAGGAGCTAGGAGACCACAGCTATGGACTATCAGTAACTGCTGTTGCTAACATCAAGCAGCCTTTAACGTCCAACGGGCGTTGTCATTTAACATTTAAGTCTCAATCTGACATATCTACTGCCAATGGAATATCAATTTGAGAATTACAATGTATTCCTTATCAGATAGGAGACAAAATGTATCCGCTTTTCGCTTGCATTGCTGTTTTGCTTTCATTTCAAATTTCACTCAGTTAATCCTATCAACCTCAGCTCTTTCTACTAATGAATCAATGCACTTATAATGGGTCTCCTACATCCACTAAGAGGTCTTTTAGAAAAGCCGATGCCAGTTTAACCTAAAGACACACACACACACACACACACACACACACACTCTGATACTCTCATACTTATGTAAGTTTACTAAGAGCCCTGTTAATGACGCCATTTCCGAGCGAACAGTATTGGGCGGAACTGGTGTTGAGTGGCTCCGACCTTTGGGGTCAGTTTGGTTTTGTGGCATCGACGACTCCCGGTCTCGGGCTAATTAGCTTAGTGCGGCTAAATCGTTTGCGTTTGCTTATTGAACTCGTATCTCACATTTATATGGCATCGGCATCGACATAGGCATCGCTACCATTGTAGCCCAGCCCTTAGGCTTCGCTTCCCCAGTAAAACATTGCCGAAAAGAGAAATGACAGTCAATAAATAAAACAAAAAGTATGTGGCGGGTGGCAGGTGGCGAGTGGGGGGGTAGTAAACAGTAGCTATTGTGCTGCTTTCCTTCTGTTTTCTTTTGGCCTGGGCTATTGACATGCCACAGTAAAAGAGATAGAGATAGAGGGAGAGCTGGAGAGGAAGAGTTGGAGTAGGGGTTGAGAGCAACCAGAGACCGAATCGTAGTGGTAACCCTTATACAATTCCAAGCCATTACACTGAGAAATGTGACACAATTTGAATAACATTTAAAATATAAAATTGAGCATCAATTCGGTTGAGTTTTGTGGCCATCGGTTTGCTGGTTGCTGGTGTATGTGTGCTAAGGACATGAAGACAACAACAGTTAACCGTTAGGCAGCTGCAGGATAAAGCAAAACCCAGCCCAAGTCATTTTAAAAGATATCTACAGAGCAGACGCCTACACATGTTGCTACTCATAAGATGAGTTTGTTGTTCTTGTTCTTCCTTAGCCTGTTGTTGTGTCCTGCCAACTGCCGCTGCTGATGTGTGTTGGGGTTGCTTTGCCGGAAGCAGGGAAGGGCGTCCATGGGCCAGCACCAAATTTTGCCAAGCATTTGACCTAGTTGTGCCCAACTGCAAACTCTGAAGAGACAGTCGCTTTCGTCTAGAAAGAGTTGCGAATTCTAAGGGCATTCTATACTGAAAAAGCTCTACAGATATCTGGAAAGATCGCTGGAAGATATAACTTTTATAGTTGAGTTTAGTTAAGATTATCTTTCTAGTTTCATTCCGATTACACAGAAATCAATACAGCGTCCTTATCAAGAGATCCGCTCACCCATAATCTCACTAGTGAGTCAATCAACTATCAAACTCCGCTGTTACAATGGCTTCTTAGTGAGTCTGTTAGGATTATTTCTATGAATTTCTTATGATCATATAGGACCATGTGGTTTGCTATACCTCCGTGTCTCTTATTGCTGCAATGTGCCGCTGCTCAAAGCATTGAAATCACTTACGCATAAGTCCTTCAGAGAAACCATAGGAACTCACATCGTATGACTATATTATATTGTTCAAATATGGTTTTCAAACTATATTCTTCACCTTTTCCTTACTCTTTCATATATTATCTATCTGTCGTCTTTGTATTTGCTTAGCTGATTTACAGAATATCTCAAAGTCGTCTGGACGTTCGCGCCCTGACAGTTGTTTTATTTTTATTGTATTTTCATTTCATTTTGTTTTTTCTGTTTTTGACTAAATTGCGTAAATTATTGGCATATGTTGTCTTAGCAGCGAGACATGGAGGAGGACGAGACATGGAGTAGAAGGAGACGAAGACCGGCCAGAGCAATGGCAAGAAACATTTTAACCCTTTTTCTTCGACGTTGTCGTCGTCTGAAATTGACAGTTGCACATTGTTGTTTTTGGGGCGCGGCTGCGGCAGCGGGGGTTGGGGGTTGGGGTGCCCTAAAGTGGGACAGGAGGGGAGCTTTAGTCAATGGCGGTGGCTATGTCGGCATGGCATTTCATTTCGCCTTTGGCCTCGTTCTTTGCCTGCCAGTCAGTCGGCTGTCAGTGTGGCTCGCTACGTCTCGAGTTCTTTACCAATGCTACTCCGTTGCTTCGCTGCTGTTGCTGTCTTTGTCTTACACTTTCCTACTCTCTCTCTCTCCTTCTCTGTCTATTACTGTATGTTGGGGGTTTCTTCGTTTGCTGTTTTCCTCACTTCTTCTTTTTTTTATCATTTATTCCCACTCTTTGCTATTTTATGTGCGCTATTTCGCGAAGTAGAACAATAGCCCGGCCGGCCGGCTGGCTGGCTGGCTGGCTGGCTGGTTGGATGAATGGTTGGAGGACCTCGTTGTTCATCCTTCTTCTTGATGGAGAGGTTTCGGAGGGGCGGGTAGGTATCCTCTCTGTACTTTTGCTACTTCATCTTCGTGTGCTTTTGTTACAACTAAAGCGCCGCGACGGCCTCCGCACTATTTTTCTGTCCCGGCCCTAACTTTATTGTCTTGCCAAAGAAATAGACTTTTAATATACTTGGCCATGCCACACACACACACACAGACACACACATATAATACAATACATACATACACTTACATATGTATATATAGATATATATAGAGCCCTGGAGCTATGTGTTGGTGTGGAAATATTAGGCGCTTTTGCCAGTTCATTGACTTGCCACAACAATAGTTTGAAGTTTGTCTGCCAAAATATGAGCAGCCCAAGTGTAGGCGAAGGAGGAGGATGTGGGATTGGTGGGGCAAGAAGGTCTGGCCATATGAAACACAACTTTTCAAATGGCCGAGTCGAAAAATGTTGAGTAAAGTTTTTTAGTTTAATAGCTAAAGCAATTTGAGGCATGCGAATAGATTGGCCAATTCAAAGAAACAGTAGCTAAGAGGAGAGACAGAAACAGAGAGAGATAGAGAGGGAGAGAGAGAGAGAGAGAGAGCATAGGGTCAGCCTTTGAGGAATTTTGTGAGCAAATCATGCAACGGGGAGTCAAAATTGACAGCTTCAAATAAAATAGTTAACATAATTGCTTGGCTAAGCATCCAGAAGAAGCCACAGAATGATGGGCATTGAGTGAGGGAGACCTACAGTGCAACCACCTTGAGTGCACTTTTTGAGTGGCTTAGAGCCCTGTCCAGCCATGGGTGTGTTCGACGATTGTGTAGGCAGACCTGCAGCTGTCCATCACTTGGCTACACTTTGTCTTCTTAAAGCAGCTGGCAAACTATCAGTGTACCCTGATTATGATCTGCTCTTCTCTCACTAAATGACCTCAAGTTCTGTCCCTGTCTTAACAAACTTATCTTTCACAAGGACTTAGTGCAGCCTATCTTGTTTACACACCGCCCCAGGAGGATTCTGTATGATAATTTTCCGTACGAAAGGATTTTCTGTTTGAGAGGAAAACAATTATACTTCAGCAAGGCATATGAAAGTCTATATTATTGCACAGTTATAGTTACATTTCAACCACACGATTCATCTATCTTTTCCACTTCTATTATCCATCCTTTTCTCCCCTTCTTTCCTCTCTCTCTTCTTTCCCCTATCTGTCTAGGTTATGTGGCACGGCAATATCCTTGCAATCTTTATTCAATTTTCCAGCCCGTCAGCAGCTGGCCGTGTCGCTGTCCCATTTCAAAACAAATTAGTTGCCAACTGTCCGAAACAAATGTTATATCTGCTTGTATCTTTCTATAGCAGGACAAGCAGCAGAAGCAGAAGCACAAGCAGGAACAGGATATGCAGACCAGCACATACAGACTTTGAGTTGACGAAAAATGTAAGCAAGAATTTATATGAGCCAGGCAGAGGCTACAGCTTCCTTCAGGCTACAGTTTTATTTCATTTCATTTGATTTCAATAATAAGGACAGGAAAGGTAGCCAGGCGGGGGGTGTACAGGTGGAGGAGGCGGGTGTTGGGTGTGTGATCTGTAGGTGGGGTCCCTGTGTGGTGGGTTAAACTTCATCAGCTGTGCGCTTCTTCATCTGCTTTCATTGCCTACATTTGGGCGCTCTGCAAGTCGTCTTTATCTATATATATAATAGTGTGTGTGTATAATAGTGAGTGTGAGTGGCAACTCGAAGGTCCTGTATTGACTTTAGAGGGGTTTTATATTTGTATTTTTGTTTTTAACCCCTCTGCTGCGCACAACTCGATGACTGGGTCAAGAGGTCAGGCCCATTGCACACGTAGCATTTTTTGTACCTCCTCTGACACATGCTGCTGCTGCTGAGCCAGCAGCACCGAGTGCGCGGAGGGGGGTGGTATGTAGAAAGAAGTTTGGGGCTTAGGGGAAAAAGTTTGCATACAAATTTCTCAGTAGGCTTGACTGGTTGAGAGGTCGCAGGGCATATGGTGGAGCTCTAGAAGCGAGCGCATTCCATCATGTTGCATGCAAATTTTTTGCGGAAGCAGCCCAGGACTTGGTTGAAAGGACTTGGTTAGATACCCTACACAAACCAAGTACATAGAGAGGATCCTGGCAGTGAAAGAGACATATAGTATTAGAGATCATGATCTATCCATGATCTGCATGATCTATCCACAAGCATTCGAGTTGCCAAAGTAGATTTATCTGCAAGGAAAGCTCAGGCTGTGAGGGTACTAGCCCTTAGTGACTGACTGACTTTGGTCAGGTCAAACCACAATAGCTACGGGGTTAGATTTTGAGTAGAAGATCAGCGCTTAGAAGCCACCCTAAGGAATATCAGCTGCAACATGGTCAAATCAAGGTTAAAGTTTGTATGGAAATGCATTTGATTTACTCAAAAGTAAATGGCGTTTTGGTGTGGGTCATGGGTGGGCTTCTCTAAGCATTAATATTCTGCAATGATCTATCTGTGGTGTCTTGCTTGGATCGTAGATAGGTTTTTCTTAAGCTTTAATAACTTGCAACGATTTACCTGTGGCATTTTGGCTTGGATCGTGGATAGTCTTATTTAAGCTTTACTGTCTAGCAACGACTTTGTTGGTGGCATTTTGAATTGGCTAGTGGACAGGCTTGCACAGATCTACCCGTGGCATTTTGGCTGTGTTCGTGGGTGGGCTTTTAAGGCTACAAAGTTCTCAGTAACAAAATTAGCTTGAGTTGGCTGTCCTTGGACAGCCCGAACAGCATACAATACTACATATTTTCTAATGCACTTGAAGTTTTGTCGTTATTGTTGTTGTTGTTTGTTGTTGTTGCCAAACTAGCTAACAGGAAGCCGAACCAAATACTGAACCAAAACCATAACCAAAACTCAACCAACTCTTGGCCTCAACATACACCTGAAGACGGAACTCGAGTCCTCCATAAACCACAGTCAGAAATTACTTATGTATATTATGGATGTTGTCGCTGTTGTTGTTATTGCACTGAAGTAGGTCATTAGGGGCCATTCGCCCGCTACCCCTTCTTCACCGCCACTATCAAGCCACACTACTTGAATTATTAAAAGTAAGTTCATATAAATTTCTACTTAAAAAAAAAAAAAAATGCCCCACCCGCAGCACACTGAAAGTTATGCAGTTGAAAGTTTTGCAGTTCGCTGTTTGCCATCAAAACTTCACTTACCGCGCACCGTGCCGCAGCTCAGCTCACCTCACCACCACCGCACCAGGACTTACTCATTGCTGGTTCTTGAATATATTTTTAAATTGTTACCATTTAAGCGCTACAGTTGTAATATTTTATAGCTCCATGGTTGTGGTACATCCAGGGCCATCTCTTCAACTCCATCTCTCTCATTCAACTGCGAAAACTTGCACAACACTAAAACGAAACTTACCTATTTCCATGACAGAAAATGGGAAGAGAAAGAAGAGCACAAGAAGTTTGTATGAATAATTGGTTGAAATATTGTTAATATTGTTGTGGGCGATTATATAATGGAGCATATAGCTTATGATCGAATCTAGCTTAAACTAAATGTTCAAATGTAAAAGTATATATATATATTGGATGGATTTATTACTATTTTGAGGTCGCCACAAAATGTGTTCATTTTGGGTCTTTTTCATCAAAACAATGCCTGACAGAGAAGAGCATACCTAACCTGATGTTCAGGGTCTTGGGGAACCTCAACAAGGCAGCCAGTAATTCGAAATCATTTGGAGGAAGAACTGCTAACAGCAAAGTCAAGAAATGCTTGATATGTGTATTGAGCAAACAGCAGAGAAAAAGGAGGAATACAGAGTTATGAGCATGCTTGCCAAAGCTTATATACCATTCACATGGCAAATATGTAACCGATCTAGATCGAATTGATGGAAGGAGTGGATGAAAACAGAATTCATTCCGGAACAATCGGTCATAGGGAGCTACCATATGATATAGTTGTCCGATATTGATCAAATCAGACCAGTGAACGTGGGACCTCCTACAAATGGATACAATTTAGTTTGATTTGGATGAAAAACAGAAAATGTATACTACTAACTGTTCATTCCGGAACAATCGGTTATATGGGAGCTATATGATTCAGTTCTCCGATCTTGATCAGATCAGGCCAGTGGACTAGGGGCCTCCTCAAATGGATACAAACCGATTTTGGTTTGATTTGGATGAAAAACAGAAAAGTTATGCTCCTAACTGTTCATTCAGAAGCAATCGGTTATATGGGAGCTATATGATATAGCTGTCGATCGTAGTAAAACTCTTACTTGACCAGCGTGCAGACAAAAGAAGCAGCTCTGTAGCTTTTAAGACTTTTGAGATGTTTGTGTTGGAACAGACGAACGGACGGATGGACAGAGGGACAGACGGACAGTCAGACAGACGGACAGTCAGACAGACGAACATGTCTATATCGATTCCCCTTGTCATGCTGATCAAGAATACATATGCTTTATACAATCGTTGCACACTTCCTGACCAAATTAATATACCCTTTTGTGAATGGTATAAAAAGCCTTTCCAGGAAAGAACCCGAACAAAGCCGCCTAAAATAGTTAAGCAGGCGGCTTATGAAAACCAAGGATCTGCTCATTATACGACTTCCGAAGTCAACACTTGACCCCAATTATGCTTGAGGATTTTCATTGGCAGCCCAGCTTGAGAGCAAGCGAATGAGCAACGCCAAGAACGAGCCCATCGAACTACTGCCACAAATCCCATTTAGTTGAGAAATCCAACTTAACCTAAAGAACAACTTAGCTTAGCCTCAGATATGATCGCACACACAAAGAGCCTTTCGCCTTTGGACTATTTTCATGCGCATATGAGTTGCGGCAAGCCATAAAAAGTAATTGGAGTTTTCATTTAATATAAAAAAATAAATACAAATAAAAATAGTAAGAGATATATGGAAAATACTTGGCTAACAACGGAGGAGGCAGAGTAGAGAGACCAAATATAAAAAAAAAAATAAAGAAAAATCTAACCCAGTTCACAGTTTGCAATCGCAGTCCAAAAACTATGCATACAAACGGGGTTTGTTTGTCTGTCAGTTCGTCTGTCCGTCTGTCTGTCCGTCTGTCTGTCTGTCGAAGTAGTAGTGTGTGTGTGTGGGTGTTGTGCACAATGTATCCACTGGAGCATCATCATAGATGTATCCACTCAGTCGTTGTTATTGTACTATGCCTGCCCGTCAGCCGGTCCCGGATCGGGCTCGGCTCGGGCTCGCTGCTCATAAAACTCACTCAAGTAAAAGTACGAATGGTTTTCGATATGAAATGCATGAAACTGACAGGCGAACATATTGCGCCGCATTTTTACCACACAGTTCCAGTTCCTGGGTCTCAGCACCGAGCACCAAGCACCACCCCCCGTCCACCCACTTGGCTCTTGGCCGCCCTTATATCAAATGGCTGAATGTTGGTTAGCACTTCGACATACTCGAACTCCCTCCCCCTCGCGCCCCCTCGTGGCTGCGTCTTTTGATATGCCAGGCGATATAGAGAGAGAGGCTGGATGCTTTGCTATCTATCCTACCATTTCTACCTACCCGGACTCCACCCTTGTGCCCCTCTTTGTATCATTGTCCCTGTTGCCTTCAAGCTGCAACCTTACAGCGCTTGTTTGGGGGCTATTTGGCATTGTTGCTGGCGTTTTATGAAAAGGATATACAAGTACTACGTACAATATCCATATGCCAACACACACACACACCTGCACACACACACTACACATATACATGCAGGCTCCAACCTACACTCTGCTCCTCCACCTCTGTTTATTCAGATATATAAAAATGCATATTGTACATTCGAAAGGACTCGAGACGCGCACAAGCATTATATGGGACAAGCATGGGTGGGTGGGGCGGTGGAAGCTACTGGGGGAGTAGGTTTGGCGTGGGAATATTTGCTTTTGCCCCAACGACCAACTCCATTCAGCTGAGAGACAATTTCTGAGAAATATTTATGAAAGAAAAATGCACGAAAACTTTTCAAATTGCAACTCATTATAGATGCCATAGATCTGTTTCAATATTCATAACAGATGGAATGATATAGTTCTATACGATAAGAGGATCTATGGATGCTATGAAACAGGTCTAACCAGTTTCAGTATTTGCCATATAGTTGATATGATATCGTATTTTGTACTCAAACAGACTCAAAGTGGACTCAAACGACAAGGCAAATCACACTCTGGCGACTGTTTTTTACTTTAACCTTTTCATACTCAATTTGCCATAGAGATAATGTTATATATATTTGATATCAGAAATGTTCTGGTTGGACGCTATGGAAACATATGTCTGACCATATCCTTTTGGACAACATCGCATCGCGGCACTTGTACAAACAGAAATCTGAACGGCCGGCGTGTTGTTTGATTACATTTTATGGCAAATGTCAAAAGGCCCTGAAGGACACTTCATTTAATTACAATTATTTAAATGCGGGACGACGATGAAAATGGCGACCTCTGATGATAATTATGAAGATAAAGCACACATGAAAACATGGCGACAATTGTAATTGTAATTGTCATTGTCATCAGTTGAAGTAGCCATACATTTGTGGACACTTCAATGGGAAATCAGTGCAATCAATTACAGATTTCATAACCAGCTGAAGTGAATAAAACCATACAAATCTGTGAAGATTAGTCTCACCATCCAGAGAGAGACCATCTATTAATAGAAGAAACACGAGTGAAACTGTTATCTAAGCCTTGAGGTTTGCAAGAAGAATCATTTCTTACACATAAGAAACAACACTGTGGCAGGCTTTGTGGTTCCTTGTGATGTATAGCTGCAGATTCTCGTTGATCATAATCGTTGATCGTACTCGTTGATCGTACTCGTTGATCATACTCTTCAATCGTTGAGTAAATCTATAATTTCATCCACTTTTAGATGTTCGTTCACACATATTGCTCATTGTGTCTCAACAATGAATACATTCAATCGTAGGTTTTCATTCCATTCAGATCTGCATATAATATCTATATCTAAATATCCACATTCTTTCATACAGCTAGACGATACCACTCCTATATCTATATATCTATAAATACGATTATAAATGCACTTATATTGATCTCTCTTGGTATAAAACCTTTGTAGCTGTCATTCCAGCGATCAATAGAAACGAAGGATTCCAAAGTATGAGTCTGGTTTTAGTCGTGGACTTCGTTCGATTCGCAATAGGAGTCTGTGATTGATTAGATTAGCTACTGAGCTGCTTTTGTTGCAGTTTATCTTACTTTTTAAAGATCCCAGACGGATTTAATAGGTTTCTAAGTGTTCAAAGGTAAAGTAGGGTCATAAATATTTAAAACATTATAGTTCCATATAATTTCTTAACTATTAGCTACACTTGCAACAGGTTTGTCAAACCAATCTCTGTTGAGCCTCAAAAGTAGTTTGAAAGTCATAAAAATCAGCAGTAAGTGCGTGAGAATTTCATCTTAAGGAAATCGAATGAAGTTATATATTTTCAGAGAAAACGAAACGAAAATCAAAGCCCGGAACCAGAGAGCAACGACAAAGGAATTACAGTGTGGCTCATGTTGCGAAAGAGCGTGCGTAGATTCAGCTGAAGAGCAGGCACCTGGTCGGTGGGTTTTGAAGTCGGACGACAAGTGTGAAGCTGCAGACGGCATGAAGGATTGAAGTACGTTAGCAGGAGTTTGTAGTAATAGGAACGTCTGCGGTGGACCGTATCGAGCTCATTATTAGAATGAGGCAGTTTATGGGTTAAACTTCTAATAGATTTTTAAGCCAGGGCAAAACGCAACCTAACAACAGCAATTAAAGTTGGTTTCAAGAATGGAAAAGAATGTTCAAATTGCATTATAAAAAAACAGAATGTTTCAAGACGGAACAAAATCAGGAAACAAGAAATGAAAAATGTTTTGATTGATTTCTTTTGGGATGAAAACTTGGTAGCCGTAAGGTTTCAAACTGATAGCAACGAAAGATTTCTAAGTTCGATCCTGGACTTCACTCGAGGCCTAGGTAGAGTCTGTGATTGTTTGATTGATCTGTTTGTGTTGCAGTTTATTGTAGTTGTCATGGATCCCAGAAGGTTTTCATGGGTTTTCCTGCCGATTCAGATGTAAATAAAAGAATATCAACTGGTTTAATGTTCTCGAGGCAATGGCTGAGCTTTAAAGAATCTTAACAAATCCAAAATTGTCTTTTTCATCATCTCGCACTTAACTTTATGAATATGCGGTAAGGCTTCTAACAAATGCTCATTGAAAACTGGTCACACTAATAACAAAAAGATTTGTTCATCTAGTAAGATATGATTAATTGAAGAATAAGAGCCACAACTATACAAGATAAGGAGGAATAGGAAGATTCCTGTAAAGCCTGTGGATTGCCAGAACAAGAAACTGAAACTTGTAAGCAGAAAGAGCAGGTTTGGAAACAAGTGGAAACACCAAAACTCCGTAAAGACCTAAAAAAAAAGTATTACAAAACGGATTTTTCGCAATTGGGACCAACGCACAGGTCAAACGGCAATAGGTAGGACCCTGAAACTCTCACACATGTTTGATTTTATCAGGTTTAATCTTTGCCAAATTTAAACTGAAAGTGAATCAAAATCGCAGTCAAAGGTTGTATGGAACCAATTAATGTCATCTATGTTTAGGCAAACTCAAGACAAATCACACTGTAGTGGCTGTCTTTGCTGTGAATATAAATGGCATGAGTGTGCCGCTTTCCGTTCTTTCCATTAAGAACTTCTATGTATATCAAAATTTCTTTAAATGACCTGAAAAGTAATGATCTTCATCAAATATTTGGCAATATTTGAGCGTGTCCGAGCAATGCCCCGGGCTTACTAGCTGGTTGTTACTTACAGAACTATGATAGACTCATATTTACCTGCTGGAATGATTTGGCTCGTGGGCAAAGGGTTCGGCATAGATATTACGCACGGGCGGCACTCGTCGCGGCAATGGCGGCGGCACCGGATTATAGCCATCCATAATGGTATCACAATCGGAGTACTTCATCGATTTCATAGTCATTTTGGTGTTTGCTTTACGGATTCGTTTACGAATTCAATTATCGGGTTTTCGGTTTTCGGTTGTGGTTTGGTTTGGTTTGGTTTTGGGGGTTTTTAGTTTCCGAATTGAATCGAAACAAATCGAATCGAATCGAATCTGTTCGATTTCACACACACACACAAACAAATGCACTGAATATTTATTTTATCATTTATATTTTATGTAAATAATATTGATGCCTGTTGGTGTCTGTGTGTGTTTTTAGTGACTGACTATGTATAAGCGTGCGTGTGTGTGTGTGTGTGTATTAGTATGTGTATTTATGGTAATTTTGCTCGTTGGTTTGTTTTTTTATGTATTTGACGTCGAGTCGAGCTGTCTTTTGTTTTAATTTGTTATTATTAATTATTATTGGCCACGTTTGCATTTAATTAATCAAATGCAAGTGTTGTTGTTGTTGTTGTTGTTGTTCTTTTTCCCGATAATTAAGCGCAAGTCAGCTGCTGATGGTGCTCCTGTTGGTCCTGCTGCTGCTGCTGCTGCTGTTGCTTCTGGATGTTGTGGATTGTTGGCTCCAGTTCCAACTGTTGGCGGCATAGAGCCCGTGTAGGCATCGCCGCCGCCAACTGGTTTTGCTTTAATTCTATGCAAATATTCATTTACCGTTATCTCGTTGTATTTTATAACTTCGGTTCATCCAACAACTCTCTCTCTATTCTCTCACACACACACTAAGCTAACTACTTGGTTGTCCTCTCGCTGTGTTTGGCTATGGAACTCCTCTTTATTCACATACTATTTATATAGAGTTAGGTTTCTCAAACAGTTTCCGATTTCCTGTATGGATTAAAGTTGATAGAAAATATGGTATGTGATGATTTAGTTAACAAAATGTTTCAAAGTGCTTAAACACTTTGTGGCTGCCAAAGTCGTTACGCTTTTTCTTACGCTGTTTGTACAGTTGCCTCAAAAGTCAGCCTAAGGGCCTAAGTAGAGTTCAAGAAATGGTCAATGAATACCAAATTTAGAGATGATCCACACATATTTCTAATAGCTCGAAGGACCTTCATATGTACACACATTTCCAATACCTCGAAGGACCTTCATATCTGAGCGAGTTATTATAAATAAGTTGATATATTTTCTTAGCTATTTGAAAGCCAAGTTGGTCAAACATATAGCTGCCTCATCTATAGCCTATCCCCCATCTATGCCACCCATGATGTACAACAACAACAGCATCAACACAGCACAACAAATACTCAAAGTCATCGTGTAATATTGGAAAAATCGTATCGAAAGAACTAGACAAGGGCAAAGGCAAAGGCAACGGCAAAGGCACAAGGGCTGGGCAACAGGCGGCTGGCGGCTGCCAAACAATTTCAAATGTAATCCGTTATTGTGGTCGCACGCAGCACAAAAGCAGCAACCCAACTACTACATATAATCTGTATCTGTATCTGTAAGCTACAGCAGAGCAGCTTTGGATAATGTGGCATATCTTTTGGATTTTCAATTCAAATTAAATTTATGATATGGCAGAAATACAAAGTATAATAAAAATTGAATTAGAAAATGTGGCGTGAAGCAACTTGAAATCGGCGAAGTAAATTCAAAACCAATAAGACACTTCTTCTTCGACCCCCCGACAACGTAATGAAAATAGCACTACCAAATGCAAACCGCAAACTTTGTATTTATGCAGCAGCAAATCATTAGTGACGTGAGCAGCACTTTCACACACCAAAGCACAACTCCTTTGTGAAGTAAGAGGAACTGTTTCGTTTTCACATCTTCCAATCAACATTATTTTAACAATTTCAATGATTGACCTGGTCACACTGATTGATTCAAAATGATTTTCAAATGGTTGTTAAGAGCCAACATTCAAAATTGCCAATTGAAATGAAAAAAAGGGCATTGCCAGATGTGTAAAGTTCTACTGTGCCACATGAAAAGTTAAATGGAGAGTTTGGCCCTTAATACAGGGCCTAAACTGAACTTCAGAAGTGGCAGTTTGCTTTAAAAGAAAGATGTGAAAACGGGCTTAAAAGTTCGTACAACCAAATTAAATGATTGAAAAGCAGCAGAAAAGTAAGTAGTTTGTATAAGAAATTTACTTATAAGTGTGACCAGGTTCAATTTGTCATTATCAAGACAAGAATATGTCCAACAAGTTATTTTGGTAATAAAGTAGTATTTCTTTTAAGGATATCTTTGGTATAATAAAAGGACAGACTTTGAGAAAGTCATGCAAATAAGAAACATGAACAAATGGTGCAGATCGTCATGTGATATGCAGATTATGACATCGAGGCACATTAGGGCATAATTTCCCCACCCAGGAAGGAGTTTTCTTTGCTTAGAATGTCCAATCATTTGACAGTCATCCAAATAGAGGCAAAGAAATGCTGGTGAAATGTAGCCAAGAAATCTTGGATCTATGCATATGAGACATAAAGGAAACTGAAATGAATCCCATAAAAATCGTATTGTACGATAAGTAAATCGAATAGCAAATATCAAGTTGAAACATTTTTGATATCTGAAGAGGTTTTCAGAATGCTCGTTGAACAGGTACCACCCTCTAGAGCAACTAGAATGCTAAGAAAATAGCTTCAAAATGCATTCAAAAGTATATTCATCTTCATGGAGAATCTTTTCAAGAAGCACAAAGGCACTTTCAATGACATCTTTTTACTGTTTCTGTAGCTCATTTTAGTTTCTTGAATGAATCCCTTAATCTTTCCCTCTATTTGCTTTCGCCACTATGTTTGAAGGCCTAATAGTGTCTACCATAACTGAGCTGGAGCTGGAGCTGGAGCTGGACAGCTAGCCGGAACCGCAAAACTAGTCAAGCTTGTATCTGCTGCCACATCTCTATAGTGTTCTTTGGTGTTTCGTCATTAATCAAACAACAACTTGGTCAGCTACGAGAAGGGCTGGGGCTGGTGCTGGCGGGGGAACTGCCTGATGCTGAGGGTTTGGGGGAGTTCGTTCTTATATTAATTACGCACGCCACAATACCATGAGCTTGCACATTTACACCCCAGCCACCAAAAATTCGTGCCACACTTCAATACGTAGATACATATTGTATCTGGCGGATGTCTCAGCATGCAGCTTCATCAACGGCTAATGAAACATTTGCTCCATAAATGAAAATAATTTCACGTTCATTAAAACTTTGAGGCAGCAGCAAAAAAAAAGCCAAAGCAAAAAAACGCAAGTCGTCTCACACCAGCCAGCATTTGTTGAAATGCTGAGAAATATGTTTTGTTTTGTTTTGTATTTTTTTTCCGGCTTGTAATCGCATAATTGCGACCGAACAACCCGAACCCGAACCGCCGCTTGCAAGGCGGCACGGCACACAGCACGCAATGTGCGTGGCGCGAAAACAAAAAACGAAACCAAGAAATGAGCCAAGAAATAAACATGAAGAAGGAAATTATGACAAGTGTTAAAAGGGAATTACAAACATTTAATGATACGAGTATTTCGTGCATAGTTAAAATGTTTCAATTGCAGGAATGTTACCCGCATGGCCAGAAGAGGGAGACGAACAAGTACAAAAAGTAATGGGAAGAACATAAATATTAAGAGGAGAATTAAATTTATTAAGATTTCAAATCGAATTGGAGAACTTTTTGTTCTGATTGACGGAGTGACCACCAGGTGGCTCGGCTAAAGTCATCGTCTAAGTTAAATCTCATGCTACTAAGAAGCTGTTTTTTACCAAATACCATAAAATCGAGGTTAAAGTTTGTATGAAAAGGCATTTGTTTAGCTTTAAAGCTTTGTCAGCTGCACAGTTCGTATCAAAAACAAAGGTCATTTGCATGTGGCGTTTTTGTTTGGTTCATGGGTTCATGGGACTCTTTAAGCTTCAATGTTTTAATGGATCTGCCTGTGGCATTTTGGTTTGAAACGTAGCTGAACTTCTGTGTATTCCAAAACTTGAGGTTTCACAAACATTGTGACAGTGGCGTTTTTCTTTTGTATTGCATCGTGGGTGAACTTCTCTTGTCTTAGTTGAACTTCTGCTTCTGCTTCGATCTGCTTGAAATCTCTTTTGCTTTGAAACGTGTTTGAGCTTCCAAATATGCAAAGATGTGTTATGACTATTCCCTTGAATGGAGAATGGTTAATTTCTTGAAGAATAAATCAGCCCAAGTCTCCCCCATAGACTCCTTCATTCCTAGAGCATGACATTTGCAATGTCTCTCTAAACCATAAACTAAAACTTGGCTTCTTGCAGCAACTAACATTTTCGTCAGACACTTTTCATTTCGATTATGTGTGTATGTGTGTTGTTTGCCATTAAAAATGTTGACTAAAAGTATTACCTATGCCATAAATTATACACCAGCCACACACACAATCCCTGGCCCCTAAATGTAGTCCTCCCTGTGTATAACCCAAGCAAGCAGTCAATCAACAGCATCTTGGTCTGCTCTGGTTGGGTCCGTCTCTGTCGCTTAATAATTTCGTAGGTGTGAACACTTTTCCAGTGACATGTGCTGTGCGGTGCCCCAACAATGTAATGATCATCATCATCATCATCATCATAATCATCATCATCATCATCATCATCGGTTGAAGAGGCTGTAGGAACATGCGACACAAAACTCATAAATTTAAAAGCAATAAAACTTTCAAGACAAATAAATGCCACGAAGTAGATGAAGCGCTTCGTTGCGCCTCGCTTTCTGTGATTCTCTCTCTCTATCTCTCTCTCTCTCTCTCTTTTTCTCCCTCTATATTTCTGAAAAGAAAAACTGCAACTGCCATAGGGTATGTGTTTGTGTGTGTGTGTGTGGCATGTGAGAGTTATATAAAAAACAGTTTCAACCAGAAATCAAGATTGTATAAAGGCAAATGTGAATGAATGATCAGGCTATACTCTGGAAGCAGGTGGTAAGCGATTCCTTTGTAAGAGCAAAAGTCTGCGTAGTGTATTTGCATTTGCGCAGTGTACAGTCGTTGAGTTTTTGCTCTATACTATCAAATAATTTTGTATTTAGCATGCTCGAGGTCAAGTAAAAGAGGAAAGTCGGTAGTTTATCTTTGACAACCAAATTTGAGTCGCTATAACAGAGTTCTGTTCTCAGATCTTAGGCTTGGGCTGGTCAGACAGAGCGCTTTGTTCCTGGGTAGCCACAAACTTGCCTTCATTAGTGACCCTTGCTTCTGGGTAGCCACAAACTTGCCTTCATTAGTGACCCTTGCTTCTGGGTAGCCACAAACTTGCCTTTATTAGTGACCCTTAGCACATATAAGCAATTTTCGGTATTCAACGCCTTCAATTCGTGTAAATACTCTCTATTTTCTTCGAATATGTTCGATTGCCTTTTCAACCTTTGCTTAAGTCCAATATCCCCAAAAATCTCACATGCCTGCCTCTTGAATCTTAGCATAAATCTTCAAGCACGCAAAATATTTTAAACAAAAAGCAAGAGAATGAGCGAGCGTCTCTTAGTGGCATGCAGTGGAAATGATTGGGGCGGCAACAACAACAACTGCAGCAAACAGAAGATGGGGCTTGGACGACGCGTGCGTGTGCGGTTGCAAGGCGGCCTGCGGTTAAACTTGCAGCACACAATTTGCCCCCTTCATCAACCATGTAGGGGAGGGGCGAAGGTTGTTTATATTGTCATGCCAAAGAGACCTTGAAAATATATATATATATATATATGCCCAGGCATATGACAGCGGCGTTAATTTATTTGTGCGTAGTCAGAGATTGTAAGGCCGGATCCTGTCAGGTATTACAAGCACGAGACGATGAGACAATGTTGAGATCAACTGATCATTCATGGATGTTCAGAGATCTATCGAGCTATATAGAAGAGTGAGGTGCAGCTGCGATATTTATCAACTGATCATCAATGGAAATCATCATCGAAATTCAGAGAGAAACAGTTTCCTATAATTTCATACAAGTAGAGACGAAGTCCTATGATCATTCAACTGATCAACTGATCATTCAGAGACATTTTCAATTGTTCAGAGATATAGGAGTATATAGGAGAGTTAGCCAAATGTAGAGCCGGTTCTTGTCAGGTAATCAGCAAGTGATCGTTGATCAATATTTGGAAATTTTCATAGATATATCAGAAATTGATGGATGCATAAAAGAGAGAGGGAATTTGCTTTCGTTCATGATTTCATCATTTCCCAAGAGTGATTGAAGATTGAAGGTTTGGAGAACGTTAAGAGGTTGAAAACGATCATAGATATTGTGAGACTTCTTAAGCTGTATAGGAGGATCAGGTGATCAGGTCAAAATCTGTATTGATCGAATTGATCAATTTATCGTGGAAGTATTCAGGGATGTTCTGAGAGTGCAATTGGCTTTAACTCATCATTTCAACCATTCTCATGGAAGACTTTCTATCACGAAATAAGCAAGCAAAGATTGCAAGGATTTTGAAAACCATCTCCGGAATTATACTTCGAGTAAGTGAGAGTGAGTTTTGGATATGTCGTTTAGGTGAGTTTTGAGAAGTGACTTCTTGACCTTATCAAGTTACTTTTACACAACTATTTCTATAGAATCAACCAGGCTTATCATCCACTCAAATCCAGTCAATCCAGTCAATATCATCGAACAATGTTTTTAGTTTTTGTAAAGAATCACCTTGACTCTTCCCGCCACACTTGACACGTTTGTACAATGGAACTGGCCAATTAGCTGGAGTCTAAGATCGTGCGTTTACACACATGTGTATGGTTGTATATATATATATGCCCATTGAGATGCCACAAATTGTTGAGCCTCATCATCATAGGAACTGTGGCCTGCCACTGCTGCTTCTACGACACTTTCCTTTCCGTTCAGTTTCATAGTTTTCATCTCTTCGTCTCGTCTCGTCTTGCGTTCGCCTTAATTATGCATCGAAGCTGTTCTGGTTGTTATTCGTGTTGTTGTTGTTGTTATTGTTATTGTTATTGTTGTTGTTTATCTGGCAAACATAAAACAGAAAATGAAAAACCAAATAAACGCTAATTGGAAAAACATATTTTATATAGACTGCATTTGGACTGCCATGATCTTCTGGCGTTGCTGGATCTTCCTTGGTTGATGCTGCTGCTGCGGCACGCACTTCCCACTCATAAAAACTGAAAACATTTTTTCGGAAAATGTTTAGCCTCCTCCTCCGCCTGATTGTGCTTCCCTTTCCACAAGCAACACACACACCCATAAGAACAGCCATAACCAGCAGACGTTAAGAAATAAAATCCACACATAAAAATGTTGTTCTTGTTGTTGTTGTTGTTGTTGGGTAACCCTTTGGTTTGTCTCTTGCTACCCGGCTATCTCCGGCTCTACTACTTGGGTGCGGTGTGGTGCGTTGTGGTGCCTTGTGGTGTGGCGTGGTGTGGTGTGGTGCTTTCGGTGGCGTCGCACTGGGTGCTGTGCATGCCGCTTATGTTGTCAAATGAAATGCCGTGTTGCCCATGATGATTATTTCTGACATTTGTGGCAAATGTTTAGTCACCCCTCTTCGCTGCCACCCCACCCCCACTCCACCCCACCCATCGCTCAACATTCAATATTGTATTTATAAATAATCAAAAGAAGGAACAAAAATCATTGTCGTTTTCTTTGGAAAAGTTATTCTGTCCCATTTCAAAGTTTTAGACGCCATTTAATTGTTTTATTTCCAATTTTCATCAAACAAAATGAAATCAATTTTAATTACATACAAGTCGTTGACATTGTTCTTAATGGAGCAAGAGTAGGAGCAGGGTGGGTGGTTGGTTGTATGTGGCTTAGACTAGCAACAGTATCTCGGGATGGGATGGCCAAGGCAAAATCTTACAGCTTCCAGGCGGCGGCGCTGGCAATTGCAATACTTCTGGTTTGCTGCTAGCCCAAAAGACAAACCCGTTTCCAGTTTCCAAAGGCTCCTGCCAATGCCTAAGTTGGGCCTGAAACTTGTTGTCGGCATTTTGTTTAAGTTTGTGGAGCATGAACGACGACAGCATGCCGTGCAATGACCAAACTTTTATATCAAGTTAAAGCCTAAAGATGGCATTGCACTTCATTGCATTTTGGGTGTGAACATTTTGGTGAAGCATTTGAACGATTGATAGCCATCAGTGATTTATACCTTTGATCATAATCACTGCATATTCACCAGTCACTGAATTCATCAGTGATCTAAGATCGTGATTGGGTTTTTATACCTTTGAATGGATTGATCATAGTTGCTAAAATCTTCGCCAGATTCTTTTTGCTGAGTGAGCCATGATCTTCATCAGTGGCCTCTTACTGATGTATGGAATGATCCGTGATCATAATCCATTAGAAGCAATCAGAGAGAAAGATCATTTCCGACACTGATTTCTCAGCTGCTGATCAGCTGATGTATATCATTCATCTGCCAAATTCCAATGATATATCGTTCTTCTACCACTGATCCCTCACATTTTTGTATGTGGCTCAACCATGTAGTCTCCTCTTTGTCCTAGTGTGATCACAGGGAATCAAAAACCTGCTTCGAACTCGTTTGGTAGCATTTGGCCACTTCTATATTGTTGTTGTTGCTCTTTGGAGGTCGGGCAGAGGGGCGCCAACCAGATTTGCACTACAAAACAAAATTTAAGGAGCAGCGGCTATATCCCAAATGCCCAAACTTCATGCCGCGATCAACGATCATGCCCCGTCCCCGTCCCACTTCCACTCCCACTCCAATAGCTGGGCTGCCTTTTTTTCGCGCTGTAGTTTTTGCGTAGGTCGTCGTCATCGCAGTGGATGGTGGAATGGGCTGAAGTGCAGCGAACTGAACTGGTAGCCAGGCAGAGATTAATGCCTGGCATGCCGAAGTCAAAAAGGCAGCCAGAGTTTTGGGCTGCTTAGAAGAAACGATTGCCAGAATGGCAGCCTGTTCAATGTACAATGTTCGTGTTTGTGGCTAGTAAATCTCTTGGGCCAGCTGTGGATGCTTTTTTTCTGTTAGACAGACAGCTCAACAAGTTAGTAGCCAGCCGCCGCCAAGCTTGAAGCAGATGAAGAAGAAGACTGTGTAGCAAATGAGCAGGAATTAAGGGCTATTCTTCTTATGCCATGGTGAGAAAGAGCTGATGGCGTGAAAAAGTGTTCGAGAGGAATTTCTTAATGTAAGAACTGTTCTGAGGGTTTAAAATACAAAAGAAAGTATGTCAGAGTGTTAGCTGAATGATTGAGCTTCTTCCCTTTGGTGTTTAACAGATCGATCCTAGTTCTTGCAATCACAATATATCAGGCTACAGAGAAATGAATATAATATTACTTTCAAGGAGTTTCTTATGCCGTTTTGATGATCGATTTGATGATCGCTGAGACCATGTTAACTTGAGGTCTTTTACATTACAAATTTGTCTTCGAGTTTTCTGTTAAGTCCCTTCTGTTCGGGAAAGATCCCATGGATTGCATCAATTACATTATTTACTTTCATATTCAATCAAATTTATGTTCAGTCAGTTCATGAAGGAATCTTCACTCTATGTTATGTCCCAACCTAACGCCTTATTCTTACAAAGAAAGCTTAAAATCTGAATTTACTAAAGTTATACTGGCTTAAAGTAAGCCGCAGAAATGTAACCTATAAGCTGAAGGTTCTAAGATATTTTCAGTTTTCAGTAGCTAAAATATTTCCCCAGACCTATAAATCCAAATAACAACAAAGAGGTGAGGGGAGAAGCAACAAAAAGTAACATTCAGGCACATCAAAGTCAACAATTTTCTTTGCTCGGCTTCAAACAGGTTGAAAATCGGCACGCTGATAAGCTATCAGTGGGCACACACACACACACAGAGAGAGAGACATAGACACACACACGCAAGTCAGAAATTTAACGAGTCTGACAAAAGAAAGGTCTTCTGCCTGCCCGCAGTTATGAGATATTTTTGGCAAAGTAGGCGGCTATAGCAAACAGCCAGACAGTGGAAGATAAAGGATAGGGTGGGTGCTTGCTTGGGTGGTTGGGTGGTTGAGTGGCTGGAATGTGTTTGGCTTGGGGAGAGTTTAGCGACGCGGCTGCCCTCGAGACGCTTGAATGCGATTAAAATCTTTTAAGACATTTCATAAACATGAAAAATGGCGACTAACTATAAATAAAACAAAGACTTGGCAAAGTTTTTGAGCCTAGGAAGAAGGGAGAGGAGAGGAGCAGAGAAGTTATGGGGGGTGTAATTTGTATGTATGTAGCTATTGTTAATGTTAATGTTAATATTTATTGAAAGCATAAAATAGAGATGGAAGCGAGACAACAAACAAAGTTTTGAGCTGCGACTTTTGGGCTCTTGTTCTTGTTTTTGTTCTCGTCTTTTACTTTATTTTATTACAAAAAGACAGACAACAGCAACAACAAGAACAACATTCATAAAAAGTAAAGCACACGCATACATGAGCATCATAAAAAAGTTAAGCTCACGCATACACACACACGCCGACAACAAAAGAGCAATTTGTTGTTTAATGAAACTGAAAATGAAATAAGTCGACATACAACAGCAGCAGCAGCTCTAGATACAGATACAAAAATGCAAAGATACGGATACAAACGAAAAGCAGGCGATGAGCGAACGCATTATCATAGAACACACTAATATTATATGCACACAAGCACACACAAGATGATGATGATTCCCAATTCGAAAGCCAGAGAAATAGGAAAATAGAAAACTGAGAAAACGCTGAAACACTGAAAGGAAAATTTGTTGCTACAATTTTTGGGAATTAATAGTGAATTTTTTGGTATACGAAAGTTTTCCCAAACTTTTCATGATTTGAAATACAAAATTCGATCTAAATTTAAACGATGGCATCGTCTAGCGATAGCTTATAGCCGATATTCTGTAGAAGAATCGAATCTTTGAATCAAACCTGATTCAAAGCTGTCATATAGGAAAATTTTTAGATCTTTTGAATCAAATATATCGAAAATCCATATTATACTTAACTCATCTTATGCCAGGTTTTCTCTTTGATCTCTCGTACTTAGGACTCTGTTTTGCTCGCATCGAAATGCCCAAATATGCTGTTACACGCCTGAGGCGCCTTAGCCCCAAAGCTGCCCCAGAGACCCCAAGCTACCTTTGGCTTGCCAGTGTCGTGTGTTTGATTACAATCAGAGAAATAGACACATATACTCAGGGTGGGTAAGCTACATAGGAAAGAGACAGGGACAGACGGATGGCAATCTCTCAAGACATGCTCATAAAAACCCGTGACAAGCCGCCAGTATGCGACACACATATGAGTATGAGCACGAGCATGAGGCATGAAGCTAAGGAAAAACTGTGTCGGTTTGACATTAAACAAAAAACGAAGAGAAAAAAAATAAGAAACAGAGACAAAAACAAACAAAAAGTTGAGCTAATAAAGCAAAGCAAAGCCTGAACGTTCGCAGTATCGACGCCCATAAACACGCCCACAAAATATTTGGCTCTGTATGTCAAAGTAAGTAATTTGCAATGTTAACCAACACTATTAAATTTGCTACTTTAGGTGCGATTTAGTGACTAAGAAGGTATGTAAGAAGAGGCTATAGATTTGTCCCTTATCTATCTTACCCTAAAGCTAGAAAATATATTTGCTTTCCTTGCTGGAATCAGCGTATTGCTCTACTGTTTGCTCAATTCGTATTTGATTCATTCGTTCAGTTTGTCTTCGAAGTTGCCCAGATTCTAATTTCTAATGCATTTGTCCTTCTCCTAATCACACATAGTCACACAATTAGCTGAAAGCTTTAAATCTCTCATGCTCTGCTGTTTGCTCAATGAGGAATTCATACATTCGTTCAGTTTTCTTCTTTTTTCAAGTCCATGTTTAAATTTCTAGCGCATTTGTCCTCCTAATCACACACAATCACACAATTAGCTGGGAGCTTTAAATCTCCCATGATGTTCTGCTGTTTGCTCAATAAGAAATTCAAACATTCGTTTAGTTTTCTTCTTATTTCAAGTCCAGGCTTAATTTTCTAGCGCATTTGTCTTCCTAATCACACACAATAACACAATTAGCTCTCATGCTCTGCTGCTTGCTCAATAAGGAATTCATACTTTCGTTCAGTTTTCTTCTTATTTCAAGTCCATTAATTTTTTCCATTTACAAAATGCGTTCTCATTCCTCCTAGCTAGAATCAGCATGTCTCTCACGCTCTGCTGTTTGCTCAGCAACCCCTTTTATCATTCTTTCACTTTGTTTTTAAAGATTTTCCCATACTTAAATTCTGAGACTGTTACTCGAATTGCCTGCTTATTTTCATGACTTTATATAAGGGGGTCGGGTCGATCAAGTTCGATCGTCTTTGGGGTTATTTGCCTCAATTTATAGACGTTTGCCTGCTAATTAAAGTCAATTTCAAAGAATCGTCTCACACTTTTGGCTGAATGGGTTGACAGCTTGTTACATTGACGACGACGAGCGAAGATCGGCCCACACAACAACAATAACAACCATCAAGTGCTGATCATTAAACCTTTACGAGCCAACAACAACAGCAATAAGAGAAGTAGATGGAGTAGAGGCAGAGAACGCCCACACAGAAATCGCAGTTAACATTTTGTCGCTTCACCAAGCAACGAAATTGTTTCGATCCCCTTTTTGGTATACAATGGAAGTCCATGGAGTTGGGGGAAAGATTGGCTCTGTGTCTGGGGGCTTGTCTTTTTATGTAGAAAGTTACGCTTCAGTGGCCGCACGTTAAAGTTCTCTAGAGCTAAGACGATGATCAATGGTTACACCACTGCCACGCCACACACATGGTAGTCGATCTTCAGGTCGCTCCACAACATCGCTGATGATCTGCTGATCTTCAGCTGCAGCTGAGCCGCCTGCTCGTTAACAGAGCTAGCTGCTCACTTCCAGAAGGTGTTACAGTCTCAACTTTTGATCAGCTTATCTCTCTTTTTTGTTAGAGATCGACATGAAAACGGGGGTTTTGCATTCTCAATGGCCAGATATTAAACCTTCGGTCTGGCATTTGCATACCAAATGAATATAAATGCTGCACCAGGAGGAGGGCGAGTGAGTGAGTGTGGACTGGCGGCATGGCGTTTTGGGTTGGAGCATTGGAAGATACGTCAACGCTGCACAGGCTGCAAAACGTTTTACACATAATAAAGGCGTCAAGAGCGCCATAATAATTATCACAGCCGCAGAAATGGAACAGACTTGTGCTAAACGGCAAACGGGAGTCGGAGTCCGGGAGTCGGGAGTTGGCACTTGGCAGTTGGGAGAGTTGAGTGTCCGTATGCCAGATTCAAAACAAACTTTAGTACTTCTTCCCCCGTCCTGCCACACTGCCATTAAAAAGCAACAAAAAAAGATACTACATATAACTATAACGAGGCCCAAAAACAAACAACCATGAAGAAGAGCAGAGTCTGGGGGGAGGGATGTTCTGCTGGCTGCAAAAAAGCAGCGCATAAAAATGAGAGATGCATGGAAAATAAAACAAGTTCCAACTAAAAATTACAAACAAAGTACAGACAAATGAGGCAAGGGTGAGCCAGGAGTCTACACTTAGAAAAAAGATCAAGTATTTCCTTAATTTAAGTATTTCCGACTTGATTCAAGTTTCTTTATTCCTATTTGCAGACATTTTAGGTTGAATTTTGAACTTAAGAATTATTCACATTTGTCTTAAGACTTTTAGAGTATTTCCTTAAATCAAGAACAAAAAATTCTAGAATTTCTTTTAGTGTATACAGCATTGCCTGTGTAGGATGTCGAAGGAGGAGGAGTGACGTGGAGTAGATGTGGAGATGGAGATGGAGATGGTGTGCAGAGAGGGAGAGGGAGAGCCTGCAACTACAGCTGCACGGGTGTTGATTGGCATGTTCGGGTGTTCGCTCGTTCAGTTTTGTTCGTGTGGCACTTGGCAGCGCAATTAGGAGGCCATTGCACTTGTCTAGGGCACATTCCTCTATATAGTGTGGATACAACACGGTGCATACCAACCCAACACCACCACCCCAACCCCCCACCCACCCTCAACACGGACACCGTGATGGCAGCCAAAAAGCAATGCCGCTTCTTCATTAGCAAAATGCATTCTAATAAAGTGTGGCATAAATTTCGTATGCAAAGCCCCTTTTTGGCATGGGCTTATAATTGGGGGCTTATGGTTGGAAAATTTGAAATCTGAATATGAAAACATAGTAAAGAGAGATAGATAGATAAAGAGAGAGGGGGAGAGAGGCAGGCCATATTATAAACAAGAATGCGAAGGACCTAAATTAGTAAATTTTAAGCCTAGGCACATTTTCAATGAGATTAAAAATCCAAAAAAAAACGGCAACGTTTTGAGGCAATGCGTGTTGAAGCTGGTCACACTGGTGACCGCCAAGTTGGTGCTTCAGGAGCAAAACTTAGACAACGTAGAAAGAAGGGATGCTTCTCATGGAGCTTGCGATGTTGAGCACAATAAGCCTAAAGCCGTAACCACGAATCAGAAGGAACAGGTCTGGCAACAAACCGGAGACAGAATCGTAAAAGCCGGTGCTGCTGTAAGGTATCAAAGGGACAAATTTCACTTTACAAATGGTACTCTAAGTGAAAACAGCTATTCTTGGATTAAAATATACTGAAGAGTCATAGAAATGGTGAAGTAGTCATAGAATATGTGAAGTAATCAAAGAATATATGGAAAGTAGTCACGAATATGTGAAGTAGTCATAGAATATGTAAAGTAGTCATGAATATGTGAAGTAGTCATAGAATATATGCGAAGTAGTCATAAATATGTGAAGTAGTCATAGAATATGTGAAGTAGTCAAAGAATATATGCAAAGTAGTCATGAATATGTGAAGTAGTCATAGAATATATGCGCAGTAGTCATAGAATATGTGAAGTAGTCATAGAATATGTGAAGTAGTCAAAGAATATATGCAAAGTAGTCATGAATATGTGAAGAAATCATAGAATATATGCAAAGTAGTCATGAATATGAAAAGTAGTCAAAGAATCTATGGAAAGTAGTCATGAATATGTGAAGTAGTCATAGAATATGTGAAGTAGCCATAAAATATGTGAAATAGTCAAAGAATATACGCAAAGTAGTCATGAATATGTGAAGTAGTCATAGAATATATGAGAAGTAGTCATAGAATATGTGAAATAGTCAAAGAATATATGCAAAGTAGTCATGAATATGTGAAGTAGTCATAGAATATATATGAAGTAGTCATAAAATATGTGAAATAGTCAAAAAATATATGCAAAGTAGTCATGAATATGTGAAGTAGTCAAAGAATATATGCAAAGTAGTCATGAATATGTGAAGTAGTCATAGAATATACGCGAAGTAGTCATAGAATATGTTGTAGAATTGGTGAAGTAGTCATATAATACATGAAGTACTCATAGAATATGTAAAGTAGTCGCGAATTAGTCATAAATAGTCATAAATCGTCTTAAACTATGTACATAAGTTTATAAATAAACCGAAATAAGTGGCAATTCCAAAGGTAACTCAAATTATATTCTGAATCTCTAGTAAAACCGCCTCAGACCAAATAGTTAAAGAACCAAATCAACTGTCGAATAAATGAAATCTCTTCAAGTTCTCTAATAACGACTGATTTGCCATCTATGGGCCACATCTTTGATCGAAACTCAGGTGCTTATTAATCAATATTTGTTAATCAAGACTCGAAATTTTAACTTAGGGCAACTACAAATTTGAAGTGTAGACCGAAATCATAATTTACTGCATCTCAAATATTTACACAAATAAACACAAGCACAGGCACAGAGACACATACATACATCAGTTTATATAGATACATATATCAATATGACATGGGATAGTGTTTGTGAGCGTACACTCTGGGGAATAGAGTACGGAAAAGCAATGGAAAAGCAGCAACACAAAATTTCCACATTGCTTTCTAGTATTTGGCAAGCGCTTAAGTTTATTTGCATTTGCTGAGCAATGAATGAAAATTTGTACACACATGCAAATTGGCCAGGGAAATGCAAAGGCAAGTGAGAAGGAGTAGAGGAGGGAAGGGAAGGGGGGCGGCAAGCAGAGGCATGACAAACTTGTGTGTGCCCGCTTCGTCGGAGTCGTTTCGTGACAACTGCAACAATAATTGGCACAGAGCCAGTTACTCAAGTCCATTGATGAAAAGCAGCAGGCAGGCGGCAGCAGCATCAGGCCGTTGCCGTTGCAGTTGCAGTTGCATTTGCAGATTTCAGATACAAATGCTGAAATGCATATCCATTGGGTTAACGCAGCAGGCAGGGGCAATCGGCATCAGCATCAGCTCTAGCTGGCTCTTCATTCATTTCGCCCATTCCCATTCCAAAAAGCGTTTTTGAATTTAAATTTAGCCACTTGAATTTCCGCTGCTGATGTTTTTAAAAAACCAAGAAGAAGAATCCAAAAAATACAACAACAAACAAAAATATAAATAAAAGCAAATGAAGTGAAATATTTTGTCGACTTCCGCTCGTAATCACCAATTAGTAATGCCACACTGACAAATATGCCAACAGAAGTTGGCCCAAAAACTTGAAACTTGCCTGGACAGCCCACAGTCCATGCCTTTGATATATGATTTCTAATAAATTGCCGAGCGGGTAGAGGGGAGTCAATGAAGCAACAGTATAGGGGTGTGGGGCAGGCCATAGGCAAATTTATGTACATAACAGCAACCGAAACAGTAAAGAAAGAATCTTGCAAATGTATCACAAAACTTGGGTCACACTTTCGGCTGCTCTTCCATTGCGTTTTTGTCATTAGTCAAAGTGTAAAGATACACTGTGACAAAAATTGCAGCTTGGCAATAAAAATTACTGCATTTGGAGCTGAGTCAGCTAAAACAACAATTGAGGATTGAAAATTTCATAGAAACTTGTAAGACTTATCGGAGATGTTAAGAAAACTTTTAACTAAAATCAATCTAATGTTTCATTATGAGAACCATTTGGGAAGCAGCTTTACATTTTTGGAAATGGAATGTTTGGGAATTAGAACAGAGGGATTTTGGTATGATTGGCACTTAGAGAGACTTGATGAGCTACCATTTAAGCTAATGGAACGTACGTGAATTAGGACAGAGAAATTTTTAAAGATTTTGATATAGAGTAATGGAACGTTTGGAAATGAAACACAACAATTTAATGAGCATTACATTAAAATTAATGGAACATTTGTTTGGAAATAAGAACAGAGCTTGACAAGCTTTGCATTTAAGCCGATGGAATGTTCGGGATAAGAATCTCAGTGATTCCAAAGATTTCCAAAAGGAAAGCTTGGCATTTCGATAAATGCAACATTCGAAAAAGAGAACAAAGACATTTGATGAGTTAATGGAAGTAATGGAACGTTTGGAAATGAAACACAACAATTTGATGAGCTTTCCATTAAAATGAATGGAACACTTGCTTGGAAATAAGAACAGAGCCATTTGGCAAGCTTTACATTTTAAGAAATGGAATATTCGGGAATTAGAACAGTGAGATTCCAAAGATTCCCAAGTTTTAGAGAAATGCAACATTTGAAAAAGAGGATAGAGACATTTGATGAGCTAATAGAACGTTCGTTAGTACAGAGAAATTTAGAACGATTTTCATACAAAGAAATGGAACGTTTGGAAACAGTTGAGAATGAGGCTTTTCATGAAAAATTTGGGTATAATAACAGAAAGATATGAGAAGCCTTTCATTTAAAGTAATGGAACATTCGGAAATGAGAACAGAAACATTTGGAAAGCTTTTCTTTTAAAATAATGGAAGGCTCGGAACAAAAATATCAGAGATATTGTGTTGTTTGACTTTGCTAATGTTCCTTTCCAAAAAAAACACGCTTAACAGTCTTAACATTTTCCTTAACATTTAACATTTTTCTGCAAACATTTTCCAAGTGCAGCGTAGGGCGCAGCCCACATCAGCGTATCTGCTACTGAATTCAAATGAAAATGCCATTCAGATGGCATAGATACACAGATACACTGGCTACATAGATAGATACCAAGTGGTGATACTCGGGCGAAACACTTTGCGCATTGTCAAATCTACCAAATCGAAGTGTATCCAATGGAACGCGCACCCAGGCAAATGTCCCTTGAGAGCAATTTACGCGCGCGTTGAATGCGACGCCAGTAGTCGCAATAAAAATGTATCTCTTGGCTGTATTGTGTAGCCCATCTCTTTCTAGCACTCTGTCTAGCTCACTCACGCCTCATAGATATATAGAAAATGACCAAAAATTAAATAAAATCAAAGTTGGTAATTGTATATGCGACTAACAGTTGCTCTATTGGGCAGTTGTGCATGCACATCGATGTATGAGTTTCTATGGTCAAAGGATCCAAGTTCGAGTAAGTTGTGCAACATTTTCAGAGCTATTTCTGGGAACGCTGGAATTGGATTACTTTAACTGGAAATCACAGAGTCTTAGTCTATAATCTATATAAATATGACTAATTGTTTGACGAACAATGGTGTAGGTCAATCCTAAGAAGGGGCTTAAAATCAAGGTTCTAGTTTCTATGGGAGCATAAGAAAGTTCCTCATATCTTAAATTTCTTTCAACATGGAACAATGAAAATTGGTAAATGGCTAAAAGTAAGCCCATACTCCCTTCTGTTATTGAAATCTAGAGTATAAAATGGCAAAATGGCCGGCTAGAGCAGGTTAAGAAAATGAAAATGAAGATGAATACAGGAGGGAGATGGCAGAGGTAGGTGGCCGACTTTCTAGGCCCGCAATCGCATTTAAAGCTATTGAGTCGATCGCCTTTTGTGCTTTGTTGTTGTTATTATTGTTTTAGCTTGCCATTTGCTTTGTTGTTTTTCATTTTATTTTTTGCGTGCGTTCCATTTGGTTGAGTCTTTGGTTTCGCACTTGGATTGGCCCACGACGGTGACCAGCGACCAATCAATCGAAGCAAGGGCGTGGGGTCTGCCACCTAAACCTCTATCTCTCTCTCTCTCTATCTCTGTCTTTATCTATGCTTTGCACACCTTGCCGCTCGCCACACAGCCCCTCCCCTTTCAATGAGATGCCGCCGTTTTGGCATTCATAGATCAAAGCGAAATGCTCAAGTGTTGCCTCAAGAGCTGCCGCTGTTGTTGCTTCTTTAATGTATATGTATATGTATATGTGTGCCTCATATTGGTTTCTTTGATTTTCGAGTGGGTGCAGATGCGCCACTGGTCGGTCCCCTTTCCCCTGCTGACTGCTACAATTGCCTTGCTTTCATGACATTTCATTGGATTTTAATTCCCTCCCCACACACACAGTTTTTGCCCCACTTTTTATATTTCCTTGGGTTTCTTGGGGTTAAGCAGCTGTCAGAGGCATAGCAAAGGGCACTGTGAAGATTGAGATAGATCGTGGCATGAAAATATTCGAAAATAAATAATTGCTGGTCGAGGGAAATGCTTGAAAAATATAAATTTCCAAAAATATGCAAGATATATAAGACGAAAGCAACATGAAAAGAACTTGGTAGCATAAAGTTAATACTAAAAATTAAATGGAAAAGATTGTAAGAGGGTGAAAGAGAGGGGTTTTCTCCACGTCCTATTGAGAAACATGTCTTAATGAATGGAATCTGATTTCAATTGTCAAAGTTCAAAGTCTTTATAGGGTCACCAATCTAATGTTTCTATTGACCCATAGACAACACGAATCACTAAGCTGTTGTGCATATAACGATAGATCTTGAGTATATCATCGATTCTGCTTACTTTAAATGCCGAAATGTCGCTTATGGATATATCCATTGAGACAGAGATGAACCTTATCACCGAAGAGACTTAACATTTTCGAACTGAACCATGTTTGGTAAAGACATTTTCATAGTTTGCGAGTGTTGATCTGGCGCTAAACTATTTATAATGAAATGGAAAACTTAGCGTTGCCAGATCTGAGCAATTTATGGGAGTTCAATCAATATATAGATCATTATATATTAAGACCTACAGAAGGCGGCACACTGAGGTCATCTGTATGGAAACACTCAAATTGCCCATGAAACTTTAAGGCAAAAGTAGCCACCAGAGTGTGATTTGTCCTGTGCCGCTTGCCTTCATACAACCCTTGACCACGATTTTGATTTACTTGAAGTTGGACGACGGATCCTTAAAATCGAACATGTATGAAAGTTTCAGCATCATAGCTATGGCCAGTTGGACCTGTTCATTGTGCCTCCAAGATAAATAAACTGCACCCACAAAGGCAGAGCAGAGACCAATTGAAATCTAAAAACAATTTCTAAGCCTCTCTAAGTCTGTGATATTTGGATGAATCTACTATTCACTCAGAGGGATTGTGTGTGTCTTTGCGCATTTGCAAATATTTCTAGCCAGATATTTGTGTTCAATTTCGCCTTTAAACTCTTACCATATGCTTTGGCATTCATTATTCATACCATATTTCAGAGGCTAACTACTACTGAAAAGCAGCCAGCCAGGCATTTTCCTTAAAATCTCAAAGTGCTGCACACAAAAATCTTGCACACACACATGTGTATGTATGCATGCATGCATGTACATATATATGTATGTATTTTCCTCTACGCATATTTAATGAAAATCGTTTAAGTGGCATGTGAGGCGTGTCTACAGTAGGCGCGGCACGCGCGCATAAATTTTCAGGAAAACCAACAACAACAACAACGACGACAACAAGAACAAGTCGTAGAACTCACCGCAAGCAAATCGAGAAAACAGAACCAAAAATGAGAAATGAAATGAAATGAAATGAAAAAAAAAGAAACACAGCGACAAGAAACACTCAATGGAAATTAAAGCAATTTCCTGTGCCAATTTCAAAGATGCTAAATTAAAATACAAATGGCAGGCTATCGCTTGGCATATAGATACAGACCAAGCAGGAGGGGAGGGGTAGGAGTTTGCAGGGTGCACACAGTAGCTACAGTAAATATGTTTTGGTAATCCAAGAGATACAAACACCGTGGAAACCGAAAAGCCAAATGGCAGGCGGCTGCCAGCAAAAGTTGATACTGAATCGGAGTCTTTGGCAATTGGAAACAAACGCAAAAACCGCCATTCATAGATATTTAATTAGCAAAAGCAAGAGAGACAGGCTGGTGGGGGCCTGTTGCGCAAGGGTGGAGGATGGTGGGTAAACACACACACACACACTCACACACACACACACAACATGTAAATTGGCAATAATCTGAAAGGCAGGCAGGCACATCAGCCTGGCACATCGTCAACGTCAACATCAAGCGGCAACTGCAAAAACTCTTCAGATAGTAGCGGTGTGTAGAGAGAGAGAGAGAGGAGGAAGGAGTGTGTGTACATGGCGATGACGATGACGATGGAAATGAAGAAGGAGGTAGCACAAGAGAAGACGGAGATGAAGACGATGAAACCGGCAAGGCAACAAAGTAAATGAAGATGAGCACTTCCTGCAACAAAAGCGACAACAACCGCAACAACAATGATAAGCAAGAATGCATACGAGTTAAGCCTGGAGAGCATGATCGACGGGGCCATATCCTGGAACAAACTAGAAATGAGTTAGGCAAAGGAAAAGCAAGCCTAAGAGCTAAAGGAAACCCATCCATGTACTGCTTTGGATCGTTTGAATTTGATCGATTGATTTTGTTAGGTTTTGATTGACTATAAAAATCAGCTCTATAGTATTTTGTACCGTTAGAATTGTCGTTTAGTCTTTCGTCATCAAAGTTATATAAGAGCAAGGCTGCTCTTGTTGGATTTCTATACTAAAGAGACCTGGAACTTGCGCGATTGCCAACGCATCAACACGCGGTCAATCAACCAAAATTACAGATCTCTGATCTGCTGATAAAGTTTGATATATAGAAAAGGTTCTAATTTTGTACAATTTATTCAAGAAATTTGAACTTTCTAGCTTGATATATATCATATATATAGCTTTGCCTCACTGTTTTTGGTCTAGGGTACAGAATGAATATAAAGAAGTAGAGTTAAAGGCTGAGGATGCTTCTCAGACGCAGACACGAAAATTTTTAATCGAGTGCAACGCCATGAATGGCTGAAGAAGCCGCCGCCGCTGCCGCTGCTGCTGCCGCCGCGACCGTTGAAGTCGTCATGGCCCCCTTCACTCCACAGCACTCCACTCCACCCCACTCAGCTCAACTCAACTCATCTTCCCCTCATCCACAGCCACGTTGCCATTCGTACGTTGCTTGGTTTGTTTGTTTGTTTGCAGCACAGCATCTGCAATTGCAACTGTATGGGTGCGGTGTGTCTGTGTGTGTGTGTGTGTGTGTGTGTGGAACTCTTATACGAATGAGTTAAATGCCACGCTCGAGTTGAGTGAGTGATGCATCCCAGGGCGCATCCGAAAGATAAACAGGCGCAGCACGCAACGTTTAACTTTTAATTTGCTGTTGGGCCGTGTGTGTGTGTGTGTGTGTGTGTGTGTGTGGGTGATGCGGTTATTGTATGTGTGTGTGTGTGCAAAAGGTCATGGGCATGCTCCGTTTGCAGTTTTCAGCTTTTCCAGTCAGGCAAAGCCTTAAATCATTTACAAAATAAAGAAGGCATACAAAATTTATATATATATAAAATGAAAGAATGAAAGAAACAGGAAGCAGGAGTTGTCCGTAGGTAACAGGAGCTCCAACTGGGAGCGCCTTTTTGTCTGCAGCCTACGTTTAACATCATGCAGCATCCTCAATTAAGTTTATCAAATGTTTAAGCACACAAAAGACGGCGGCCAAAGAGAATCTTCAGCAGCATCGCCGCATCAGCAGCGTGGAAAAGTACAACCCGAAGAAGACACTCTCATAACGGTTTCACATTTGCCTTGTTCCAGGTTTGAAGTTGGCTTTCACATGTCATATAAAGTTTTACCTAGCTTACAAACGAAATTTTCTTTAAATAATTTCCAAACATTGCCCTAAAACAACCTTTTCTATTATTATGTCAGCTATCTCATTTAATATTCCTATTTCCCACAGCTTTGCCTGTCAAATCCTTTTCAAGGCTTGGGTTAATGTTCGTTCAACCTAACTCACTCCTGTGAAAATTCAATGCCAATTGAAAAGCGTGACTTCTACCTCCCCCCACTACCACGAAAGTGTGCCCTGACTCAAACTAGGTCATTTTGGGCCAAGTCTTAGCATATCCAAAGCCCTCTGTACCCCACCCTTTCTTTGAGCCACCAACGCGACCCAATTTTCATTTAAATGTAACAATTTCTAAATGATTTCACTTGGCAGACACTTCAACAGACACTGCAGAAATGCAACTGTGCTGAGGCGGAGGGGGGTGGCAGCTTGAAATGTATCCCCTACCCCCCACACCGTGGAAAACTCGAACGCAAGTTCGCTCAATCAAACAAACATTCAAATCAAGCGAACGAGACAGATAGAGTGGAATGAATGAGTGCGCGCCTCCTACTCTACTTCGTCTTCTTCTGCTTCGTCTTCTAAGTAGTTGTGATATGAAATGCTTTTGGGAATTGAGTGGAGCGCGGTGGAGCAACAGCCGTGAAGATTAGGGAAATGAGCAGCGTCAGTCAGCGTAGCGATTTTGTTTTTGTTAAAAAAAATGTATCAATTTGGATATTAAAACTCTCCGGGCCCCATATACAATTGAAGCCAATTGAGCTAATCATTTGCTATTTAAATAGGGAACGACACAAAATACAAACAGTTACAGATGAAAAGATACTAAGCACCATATCAGATGCACAGTCAACTTGCAAATGATAATGTGAAGGTGGGGAGTTGGCGTTAGAATTCCCAAAAAATAACAAATATGTTAGAAAAGTTGGACAGAGGACTACTCCTACTTATAGATAAACTGATTTTGATCTGATTGTGTTATGGTTTAACGATTTTTACATAGGATATAAAACTAACTTCTAAATTTATAGGCAAAAGCATACTTTTTTTCCCTGAGCTTTCTCTATGAACAATCTCAGCAAACCCCCCACGTTGGACGCCATAATCATAATCATCCTAGTTATTTGGTTAGTTTTTTTGTGGTTCATATTTAAGTTATAATAAGGGTATATATAGAGTCAGAAAGAAGCCTTTGTAATGTATGTGTGTGTGTGTGAGTGTGTATTGGTAAACATGGAAATGGAAACTCATCTCACATATATGTGACTGAAGTACTCCAGCATCGTGCTCAACAATCACAACAATAACAAGTGCATTGGCACACACGCACACGCGGAAGTGAAATGTGAGTCGCCCCCTCCCCTCCCCCCCTCTCTTTAGAGGTAGACAATAGATACTGCTCTCATGTATAGGGGCTACTAGTAACTGTTACTGTGATTGTAAATGTAATTGAGATGATTCTTTCGAGTGCTTAACAGCAGACCAATTGACATTCCAAGCAGCCCCGCCGCCGCCTGTTGAGTATGAGCGTATAAACACATAGTCAAAACATTCACAGATCGTGGCAGATAGTGTATGACAGCAGATCTACCATCTGGATGGTTACAGATAATCTCAAAAGTTCAAGAACTTTGGGCCTATCAAGTGTTGAACTTCTCGCTAAGACACTTCTCCTAGTCTTCTCCTATTGCACCTTACTGCTTTCAACCACATCTCAATATCTCCCAGCTCTTACCACCCCCCTTCTTTGTTCTACCAAAAAAACTGACTGCCAAGAACAGAAACAAAATACTGAGTCGCATATTGGCAAGCCGCCGCACGTCTCAGAATGCATTTTTGACCCCATTTTTACCATTTTTCCAAACTTGGCAAGCAAATAACTGACAGCAGCGCTCCCAGGCAGGACAAGGTCCTAACATTAAATTACATTTTATGTGCAAATTATTTAACTTGCGTTCTAGTTTTGTGCAAAATAGGAACATTAACTTAAATATGCCATGTAGTACGACGAGTAAGCATTGGTGGACAACGAAGAAAGATGGCGAAGGATGAACGACTAGGTGATACTCTAAGATTGAGAGATTTGAAGCTATTATAAACTTCAGTCATGGGCTTCTTTTGCTTGAAGGAACAAGAGCCCAAATATGAAAGTTCATATCAATTCTAAGTTGTCCAACAAATGCAACTTATGATTGATAGCAAAGTTTGAAAAAATGGAAGTGGTAATGCCATTGTCTTAGGACTCAGCATCCGTTCAGTTTCCACTCTCAACAAGCACAAAATTCTTAATTTGAAACAACATCTAATATAGCTCTATCTCTTTCACAACTAACTGACTAGAGAACGAAGCCTAGCACAAACTATCAAAGCTATATGGCTGACATTTTCATACAAGTTCGATTCGACAAGTTCGAACAGGATCATCTATTTCCCTGAAAGAGTATCGAAAGTGCCAATTGCCAAATGGCTTAAGACAAACTCATTATTTGAATGCAAAACGAAAGCGTAGCACAGTTTTTGGCGCTCAACATTTTTGGCTAAAGGCCATGGCAAACAATGCCATTAACTTGGCCAACATGGCAAAATCATCGTAGGATCTGGCGTCTGGAGGCGTCTGGAGGTGGCGTGCGAGTGGTGGGCGTGAACGGTACCACAACATCATCATGGCAATTGGCATTTTTGATTCTTTAGCTTTTGATTTCAACTTTGCTGCTTGTTGTCTTTCTCTCTCTCTCTCTCTATCTCTCTCTCTCCGGCTAACTCTCTGCTTAGCCAAGTGCATTGATGCGTTGCATTTTCTATTTTTCGGTATTCCTAGGTTTTTTTTCCCCTTTTTATTATACCCGTACTGGAGAAGAGTAAACGAGTATATTGTATTCGTGCATATGTATGTAACCGACGTTTCCGACTACATTAGGTATATGTATTCTTGATCAAACAGCAACATTAGAGTTAAGCTAAACGTGTCCGAATGCTGTTCGTTTGTATGAACAGCTAGACCTTTGAGACTATAAGAGCTAGTGTCACCAAAGTTGGTATGTAAGACTCTTCCAGTGTTTTAAGTGTTTCCTTCCGCCCCTACAAATTGATCAAAAAACCTTCCACAGTTTTTGACATATTAAGTTGAATTTCGGCTTATATAGGTATAATCTACCGATGATCAAAAAGTGTTGCATACTTTTGAGTGCCTCAAATACTAAATAAATGCTGAGTACAAGTATCTTATAGTCGGAATAGTCGACTATGGCGTTCTTATTTGTTCTTTTTGTTTTATATTTTTTGATGATTTTTTTTTTCATGCGAAAAGTTTTCAATTGCTCTGGCGTCACTTTTTGATTGCTTTGATGTGTTTTTCTCGCACATTTCCCAAGCCTCAATTCATGACAAAAGTTTTGCAGTGCCAATGTGTGTATGTGTGTGTGTGTGTGTGTGTGTGTGTGAGTAAGAGAGAAGGCGAGCCAAAGGGACAAAGTTTGCTGCACTTTCCTAAAGGCGGCGGCGGGTTTGGGCTTGGATGATCCAAAAAGGCCGCGCGGACGGACAGAAGAAGAACTTTCGCTTTGATTTTCAAATATCACACGCATACACAAACAAGCTCTGCATATTGCATTTGTCTATATCTGTGTGTGTGTGTGTTTGGTTTGGTTTGGTTTTGTTTGGTGGGAGGAAGCTATGGGCTTGTACTGGTGACGCCTTCTTGCCTTCTATTTGACTTCCCTTGTTGTGTGTGTGTGTGTTTGTGTGTGTTTGTGTGTGTGCGTGTGGGTTATCCTTGCCATGACAGAAAAATGAAAGTTTAATGCGTTTGCCAAATACAATTTTCACAATTTTCTATATATATATATATATATACCATATACATAGTTGAACCCCGCTTTGCCTCTCACTCTTATTCTTCGCCCACAAAAAAAAAACGCATTTTTTAGTTGAATTTAGTTTGGAAATTGAGTTTTTCTCCCTAACCCTCTCTCTCTCTCCCTCTCTCTCTCTCTCTTTGGGCTGCCGCTGGTGCTGCTGCTCTTCTTTATATATATTTATTTTTTGTTGGCCGGAAAATGTGTGCGTCTGTGCGGAAATTGCATTTTTTTGCCCAAACCCTCTAAAAATTTTTTATACTTTTTTTTTTAGTGCCAAGCGCATTATCCTTTGGGCCGCCTTTAGGGGCAAGTTTAAATGGTTTAAAGTGCTTATAATGCAAATATTAAAATGAACAAAGAGAGATACAGAGACAGAGAGAGACAGAGAGAGAGAGAGAGAGAGAGTTGGGGAGAGTGGGCCAGCAAAAGTTAAGGGAAACGATGTAGGGAGGAGGGGATGGGGAAGGTGTAAAGCAATACTTGCATATTAGTTGCAAAGTTTCGCATCGAGCAGAAAATTTGTAGAGAAGTAGAACAATGCAAAAAGCCAAACAAGAAATTGCACAGCTAAAAGAAAAAAGCACTTAAGCAACAAATAAATAAGGCATATTTATGTGTTAAGTTTATATATATATATATCGTATATATGCCGATATGCCATAATCAAAAGTGAAAGCCACTTATTGCTTAGATAAGCGGATATTCCTCTCACAGTGGCCTATAAATCAGGGCTTTGCCAGCCATAGACCTGGTGGGCCGCAAGTAAACGGCTGCTCAAACTGTTACAGATAGGCAGAAGCAGCTTTAAAGCTCTTGAGAGCACTGATCGCAATAACTCAATCATGTACGAAACTTTGTTTTACAAAAATATTGAGCAAACAGCAGAGTAGCATTCACCTAGAAGCAAATGTGGAGCATTTACGGGTCATACAGATTACGCAGAGAAAACAGAGGAAAAAGAAATGATTTCCAACAAAAAAAGGAGTGAGGAAAGAGAAAGACAACCAAATTAACATTAAGAAAACAGAGTAACAAGACACAGACAGAGGGAAGTAAGAGTTAGAAGTAGAAAATAGTGAAAATAGAAAGAACAGAGAGAACTCAAAGAACACATAGAAACCAAAGCAAGCCCAGACAATGCCGGCTAAAAAAATCTAGTACATCCCTGGCCTGATCGATCCTACTGCTGTTTTATATAAGATTTAAAAGTAAAAACTTTACCCCATTCAATGCCTGTGATTTCCCTTTATCCCCAACCCACTTTACCACATTACTTCTCTAACATCTGATCCACACTATTAGTTGAGAGCGTTTGATGTTGTTCAATAAATTGACAAGCTTTATTTTTATGTTGGTTTTTGTTCTCCAACAATCTGGCTAAATTGCATTGTTGCGTGCCAAATATTAATCAAAGCTTAACAAAAAAGACGACGAAAAACCGTTAGCTATATCTATCTATCTATCTATCTATGAGATACACACATATTTAGTTGTGTGAGCGTGTGTGAGAGCTGCTTCCTGTTTCTGTGGCTGTGAGTTAAGTTTAAAGTGCCATTAACCCACAATTGCTGGGCCAAAAAGATAGTACAAACCATATCTGGGACGACTACACTTCAGAAAAAGTCTATAGACTATACAAGTTTGGAAAGAAACGTGAGGAGTCGCTAAATAGTAGTAAGTGGAAATAAAGCTTAAAGCATTGAAAAACTAAAATTTATAAAGTTTATAAAGCTGGAAATGTGAAAACTTAACTAATATCACATATTTATATACCGATAGAGCCTACTTCTAGTTTATCTAACAGCTCATCAAGAGGTTCATCTAGTCCATAAATATATCATCTTATCTATAAAGCAATTTCACATCTGCAATCAGCATTCACTTGTTGTAAACCAAACGACTTGTATTCAGACCTGCTCTTTCTGCTTTTAGGTTACGGCATTCGGCTCTGCATTGTCAAGAATCTGATTTACTTTTGTAAGAAGTTATTCAGGTGAACAGACATTGTCATTAAGGGTTGCCACATACTGTCAAAATGTTGAAATAAAGTTGTCTAGAAGATGAGGAAACTAAACCCAAGTGATCAGTCCTCTCTGCAAGAAACCCCAACTTTATCAAGAAGCTAATAAAACGGGTCTCCCTAAAAGGATTCTAAGCTTATATGGCTCGTTTAACTAGGTGTTGGGATGTTTTGTTTTAATCCAAAAACAGCTGAATAAAGAATATACAACTGGTTTAAGCTCTGAGCTGCCTCAGCTTCAAGCATGTACAAGACAAAATATGCGATAAGAGGCAGCTTTGTAGAGGGCAGCTTTTGAGAGGGTTGTGAGAGAGAGATTTTCAATGAGAATACAATTATTTTCCCCACAAATACAATAATCTATTTTGGCCAGTGTATTTCTGTGCGTTAACAGCTCTATATATATTAGGTGATTTTCTTTTCCTTTTTGCTTTTTTTGTTGTTTTTGTTTATATCTCTTTGTTGTCTAATTGCAAGTTTGAGTCGATGCTGCATGTCAAAATATCATTTTGTTGGACGAAGACCCCAAAGGCAAACACTCTCAAACACTCTCAAAATGGAAGAACTCCAAGTTAATGTAAAGTTTTGACCATTAATTGTTGTCGTTGTTGTTGTTGTTGCTGTAGCTGTCATTCTGCGGTACGAATCTGTGGCAAAATGTGAGATATATTTTCAAAATCGCCTCTGCTAAAACATTACCCCTCCCTTAGCTCACACTCACTCTCCCCCTATCACTGGCTGAATACCTAGTCCTGGTCCTGGTCCTGGCTCTGGTCCTGGCTCTGGCTCTGGTCCTGGCTCTGGCTTTACCTGAAGCGTACAATAAATACAAATAGAAGCGCAAATTCAATACATAGTTTTGTTTTTGTTTTGTTTGCGCAGCTCAGGGGTACGGCCAGCAGGGGTTGCTTGGAGGGTTGTTTGCTCATTGCCTGTGACCAGCTGCCATTGCCAGTGACCAGGACCAGGACAGAAACAGGGACAGCCAGGATATATACTCGTACTCGCACTCGCACTCGTACACCTTTGGCTGCGCGATAAATTTGAAATAATTTGATGCATCTTGTTTTATTTGACAGGCTACAAATTCGTCGCCCAGGGGCAACATAACCATTCCCTGCTCATCCCTTCAGCCCCTGCCTCCAGGTCGCTGCTCCTGCTCCTGCCGGCATGTGCGGGTCCGAATGTAAACAAGTCGTAAGGCCAGGCGACAATTAAAAGAAAATTCCGTTTCATGTAGGGAAATTCAATTTGTAGATTACATTTTTTTTTTTTTTTTTTTTTTATCTCTGCTAATAGCAATGTGTGCATACGTGTGTGTGTGGTGTGTGCATGTGTGTCTGTGTGGGTAACATTTTCAATTAAAACTTTAATGTGGATCTGCGCTAAACTCTTTATATATATATATATATATATGCTCGTCCTGTTAACTTTTAATTAATAATTAAGCAAAGGATTTGCTTCATAATTAAATTTGACTGCTTGAAATATATTTCTTAATTTTTGGATAGAAATATTTGAACCTTATAAAGAGAGTGTGTTATGCTCTCCGAATCACAAACACACAAACATCTGTGTCTATAATTTGTCTTGTACCTGCTTGAAGGTAGGCTATGATAAGACGCAACACAGAATAAGAAATCAGTTACAAATGAAGCCAGAGTTAATGTCTGGTTTTGGGTTGTTTTGTGACTCATCAGATGTCATCGAAAGTTCAAGCTACACTTGGTTAACATTCTCGACCATTCGTGAAGGTACAACATGAATGTAGGAGCAACGTGGTATATTCATATACTCATTTATACTTAGCAAACAGCAGAGTAATCACACACCATGACACACTGGGAATGAATGGTCTCACTTGTCATAGCAATGGACTCCTCTGCAGTGAGAGAGGCAATCATCTGTCGTAACAACACGTCGTTGCATTCAAAACGCTAAAGGAATCACTCATTAGAAATCAAATGATCGTTCATACTGTTGTTATTCCAAAGCAAACGAATACTTGTACTAGTCGAAACCAAAAGTATTTGCACCATACTCATACGACTTCATTTCGGTGCATGCAAAATTCCTTTGACTCTCACATCGATTTCGCTCTCTTCGTGACGCGAGCCGTCTCTTTCTCTCTCACCTCTTTGAAAACAACCGAAACAATCGAAGTTATTCGACTTCATTTCGGTGCAAATGCTTGAAAAGTCCTTTGACTCTCACATCGATTTCGCTCTCTTCGTGTCACAAGCCGTCTCTTTCTCTCTCACCTCTTTGAAAACAATCGAAGTTATTCGACTTCAATTGATGCAAATGCTTGAAAATTCCTTTCACTCTCACATCGATTTCGCTCTCTTCGTGTCGCGAGCCGTCTCTTTTCTCTCTCACCTCTTTAAAAACAAACGAAGTTATTCGACTTCATTGTGAAATGCTTGAAAATTCCTTACTCTCACTCGATTTGCTCTCTTCGTGTCCAAGCCGTCTCTTTCTCTCTCACCCTTAAAACAACCGAAGTAATCAAGTTTCGTTAATAAATGAATACGAGTCAGATGGAATTTCGAACCGAATAGACGGCTCCACGAATCGTTTCAAGGGAATATACAAGGTTACCAAGTTGACTTGCCCAAGTAGTCATTTGTATGTATTACAATGAATGTAGTCATTGCAGGACTCTACACAGTATGCTCTCACAGTTGTTAGCTCTCATTTCAATTTCGCTCTCTTCGTTCCACGAGCCGTCTCTCTCATTTAGGTAATCAAAGTATTCGTTTCGAACGAAGGTTACCAAGTTGACTTGCCTAAGTAGTCATTTGTATGATTGCAATCATGATGGGCCAACAATGAATGTTATCATTGCAGGACTCTGTATGCTCTCTCTCTCTCTGCTCTCTCTCTCTGCTCTCTGCCCCTCTCTAAGCATCTTAATGGGTTGCCTCAAGTTAAATGTCATTGGTATTTTTTTTCACCGTTGTCTATGCAACGCCCCATAGACCCTTTGCTATTTTTTTTTTTTTGCTAGTCTTAAGTCACCCCCTCACAGCTCAGTCTCGTTTTAGGGCCTACGCAGCCTCTATGAATTTGATATTTTCTTTACACAATGCTTGGAAACTTGAGCAGCCATCAAGGCGTGTTGTACCTTCGACCCAAATCCTAATGAAGTAGCGAAAGGCCATAAAAAATACGAGAGGAAAACCAGCAGGCTAAAGAAATTAAAGCCGGGGCATATCCATGCCAAAACAAAGTTGAAAATTAAGCAAGTAACCGAAAATGTGAACATAAATAAAAAATTAATGAAAGGCGAAGGCGAAGGCGATGGCGATGGCGATGGCGATGGCGATGGCTTTGGCTATGGCGAAAGTGTTTCATAATTTTCTACGCCAAGCGTCGCCATCGACAGGACTGATAACCAACCAACACCCAAAAACGACAACTGCCCTAACTCCAGCTCCAGCTCCTGCTCTAGCTCCACCTCCACCTCCACTTTCAGCTTTGCCAACCCACCCAAAAGCCATGGCCATATGAAATATTTGGTTTTGCCATTGTCTTGTCTTTGGCTGTCTCATTCATTGTCTAGGCCCAACCAACAGCAGCAGCAGCAGCGGCAGCGTAGGAAACCGACGAAGAAGTGGAAAAAAATTAAATAATTTATGTTTTATGGGCGCAGGAAACGTTCACGTTCAGTCCAGCCTGGGGTTGTTCCCCCTCCCCCTCTTCTCTTTTTTCTTTTTTGGTGGGGAAATAGACAACAACACAGCACCGCACCGCAGAATGAACGACTTCAAGTGATTTAGGAAGTGTTTGTCTGCGTTACGCTTGGTTAGTTGATAAAAATCAGTCTCAGGCGGGCTCGAAGCTTGGGCGTGGCCACCCCCCATCAGAAGGCAGTCAAAGGTACTCCCCCCTGCTTGTGCCCGCCGCTGCTGTGGGTTACCCTACTTAATTGCATTGACTAAATTGCATTTTAAGCGCTTTTCATTTCATTTTCGTTGATTTCTGCGCACGTTTTTCCCTCTTCTTAATTTGTTTCGTTTTACCTTTTGATGGTTTCTGTTTCAGTTGCAGTTTTTGTTGTTTTTTTGCAATTTTGAGTGTTCTTAGGTGTTTTGCTGAGGAATGCAAGTGTTAGTCATGGCAGGGAGGGGCAGATTTATGCTTATGGATGACAATGCAATGCAAGGTTAAGATGTGAATTGCTAACTTATAAGGCAAACTTCGTGGTCATCAAACAAAGTTTTTGAAAATTCATTGAAAAATGGCGAACTATTTTCAAAAATTGACCTCTCGAAATGAAGGCCTGAAGAAAGATATAGTCGAAGTCTTGAAAAAGTTTATACCAGCAACAAAACAAAACATTACCAGTGATCCCAGGTGGTCGCATTTGGAGATATTTGGAGGCTGAAACTAACTAGGCCAAACATTATTCATTTTTCTTGACATTTTTCTGATTTGAACCTATGGAATCGGTGTTTGCATTGCAAGGAGGATGAATACAGACATGCTTCCTCCTAACAATCAACACAAAGATTTCAGAAGTCTTAAAGGCCACATCTAAGTCTAGATCGTTTATATATTTACAATGTGAATGATATATAAGCTTTGGAAGGCCATAGCATTCCTTTCTTGTTTAAGTTTAGTTTAAGTTTCTGCATATCTGAGTCATAGCTGGAATTATAGTTTCGTAGATAGACAAAATGTTTCAAAAAGGTGGCAAAAGTTCAGTTCACGCTGAAATTGATTACTCGCAGGATTAGTGTTTCGGCTTGCAAACGTTAGCAATCTATTAACTGTACAGCCTGGGATATTTCAGGATCCCTGTACATTAAGCCAAATGTCGAACTTTTAAAACTTACAATCTCCCACACACACATTGAAAGAGAATTCAATCAAACTTGCCAACACTAGCTGACTTTGCCCAAAAACTTTACGACACACACACACACACACACACACACTCGCACACTCACGCACAAAGCAGGCAGGAGGCAACCAAGTAAGCCAAAGGTAGCAAAGGCAAAGTCAACCTCAACCTCGTCGTGACTTTGTTCTATGGCTTGGAGTTGCCATTGCCGTAAAGGAAATGAAAAACGCGCGGCATATGAAAGCAGGACGATGCCGACGCTGCCACGTACTACTACTTACTAGGCGAACAAGGTGATGGTGGCCGCGTATGTTAGGATGTAGAAGAAGGGGAATGGCAAGCGTTTTGCATAGGAAATGGGCAAAACGCACCATACCCCGCCACACCCCACCACACCACACAGAGGAGAGCAGCGACATCGGGACCGACAGGAATAATAAATATTCAGTTTAAGTAAATGGGCTTTTATCGCGCATCTCTGGGGTGCCATAATTTGCCATTTTTGGCAGGCAGGCAGGCAGGCAGCCTGCTCCTGCTGCTGCTCCTACTCCTACACCTACACCTACACTCTTGCTTCTTTAACTTCTTTTACTTGTGCTTCTGCCTACACTTTTTTTTGGGCATTTTTTGCTTTTTTTTTGTCGTTTTTTTACACACTTGCCATTTGGCCAATGGTGTCCCAAAAACAAAACAAAAAAATGGGCTGTAATTGATTCAACAAACGGTACAAAGGTGCCACACCAAAGACAAAGGCGCAAAAGCGTCGTCGTCGTCTCGTCTCGTCTCGTCTCGCCAAGAACAACAACTTGACGTAGTCGGCGGCGTAGTCAAAAGTTGGAGAACCCAAGCAGAAGCAACAACAATTATACGCATAATATATTTTCGCCATAAATATGCAATGTATATTATATGTTCGAAGCTGTTTGGGGAAAGAAGAGAGAAAAAAAATTAACGAAGAAAAACATAAAAGGACTTTATGGTCCACCAGACGAAGATTGGACACTCTTACACATATAGATATAGATATAGAAATATATATATAAATATTTAGATACTTGACAATAACATAAGAACAGGAGGCAACAATGGTTCAAATGCATAATGAGCAAACAGCAGAGCAGCTTGCAAATAGAATAAGCAAATAGAATGAGTAAAGCAATTGCATTTTACCGTTTCATTTGCTGGGACAAGAAAATCAAAGAGAAACAAGAGAGTAGTTAGTGAATAGAGAGAGCGAAGAGGAAGAGAGAGAGGACAGCAAGAAGAGTGAGAGAAAGAAACGCGAGGACAGAATGAAATGTGATTGAAGAGCTAGAGCAAGGAAGGCACAGAAAGCTAACTCTGAGAATAGAAGATAGATATATAGGATAAGAGGTACAGACAGCACAGGGGAAACGGACCAAAGCTAGGGGGAGGATAGAAGAAGAGAATATTAAAACAGAGAGAGTAGTAGTTGGAGAGATGATCAGAGTGAGAGAGAGAGATAAGTAAGGCATATATTTTTACCGAAATGGAAGGGGACCAAATACTGTTTTCCACATCACCAGAATTTTTAAAGCCAACTCGACTTATCATGCTGATCAAGGATATATATATATATACACTCATCATGCTGATCAAGGATATATATATATATATACTCATCATGCTGATCAAGGATATATATATATATACTCATCATGCTGATCAAGGATATATATATATATATACTAATCATGCTGATCAAGGATATATATATATATATACTCATCATGCTGATCAAGGATATATATATATATATATGTACTTATTACTCTCCTTCACCCTGCCGATCTCTCTACCTAACTCTGATAACAGCTGATTCTTCCAGGACTAGTCTTCTAGAGAAGGACTGTGAGTTTATTAGTGTGCTACTCTCTTGCCTGCACTGCTCGAGAATACACATAAATTATAAATAGACAAACTGTAGCTTGGCTTAATTCGAATATTGCAATAATGCAAACAAATTTTCACCTTAAAAGTTCCGATTTTGGCAAGCTTCAAATATGTTCGGCCAGAAATGCATTGTAAATATCCTGAGAAAGTTATGGTATCCTCAGCTAGGGTATAACGCAATTATCAAAACCAAAGTCAAGCCGCTCGCTCGCTCACATTCATAGACCCTTTGCTAGCGCGGCCATAAAATTTGAAAAATTTGCTTTCCAAGTCAGCGCCAGCGCCGTATGGCGAAAAGCCACTTCTCGTTCAACGAAAATCACTTCAACGCCATTCCTCAGCCTTTACCCCACCGCCAACGCCAACGCCAGCGCCACCTCCACGGCTGCCTGACTGCCTGCCTGCCTGCCCGCAAAACAATTTAGCTCATTTATTTGTATACATTTTAAGAAACAATAAACCGCAGCGCCATTAAAACACACACCACAAACAGAAAATGATTTAAGACAAAGCAAATAAAATTCTCAAAACCAAAAAAAGAAATCAACAAGGAAGGCTAACCGAAGCTTACATGCCCTAGCAGATTCGGTTGAAATTTGGTCAGCATACGTGGCTGCATTCCACAAAGAATCCGTTATACTAAGAGATTATTATTCCTCGTTGGTCGATTGTATGGCAGCTATATGATATGGTGGTCCAATCTGGACGATTTTTTCTATATGAACAGCAGAAAAATCGATAAAACTGAGAGACGAGCTACGCCTAGAAACAGACGGACATGGCTATAGCGAATCGGCTTGTCATGCTGATCAAGAATGTATATACTTTATGGGGTCGAAGATGCTTCCATCTATGCGTTACAAATATCGTGACAAGACTATAATACCCTCTGCAAGGGTATAAAAACGAACCCGAAAAAATTAAACGCAGGACCATGAATTGCCTTTGGGCTTTCATAAAAAAAAGTAAAGGAGGAGACTTTATGCTTATAATAATTTATGAATTATAAACCTATATACTATATATATACATGGAACGAGTGTGGGCACTTTTCGATTTGCCGCTAAGCAATTAAGGAATTTTGAGTTTTAGAAATTTTATAAAGCAATTTGTTTAACAATTTATTTTGACAAAGAATCTACATCTGAACCTTACAGAGATGTAAGACCAATGATTTGTGAGAGATGATATAAAGCTTGACTGAGATTTTGGAAGAAAAATATATATATGTATGTGGTAATCTGGTAATTTTCGGAAATTACGTGAGATACAAGATGAATTTGCTTTGATTTGGGTGAAAAACAGAAAAGTTATGCTCCTAAATCCTAGATGATCCTAAATCAGTTATATGGTAACTATATGATATAGTTGTCCGATCTTGATGAGATCATTCCAACGAACATGGGGCCAAATCAATTAGATGCAAACCAAATTTGGTTTGATTTGGATGAAAAACAGAAAAGGTATACTACTAAGTGTTCATTCCGAAACAATCGGTTATATGGTAACTATATGATATAGTTCTCCGATCTGGATCAGATCAGGCCAACGCATGTAGGGCCCCCTCAATTGGATACAAACCAAATTTGGTTTGATTTGGATGAAAAACAGAAAAGGTATACTACTAAGTGTTCATTCCGAAACAATCGGTTATATGGGAGCTATATGATATAGTTCTCCGATCTGGATCAGATCATTCCAACGAACATGGGGCCAAATCAATTAGATGCAAACCAAATTTGGTTTGATTTGGGTGAAAAACAGAAAAGGTATACTACTAAGTGTTCATTCCGAAACAATCGGTTATATGGTAACTATATGATATAGTTCTCCGATCTGGATCAGATCATTTCAACGAACATGGAGCCTCCTCAATTGGATACAAACCAAATTTGGTTTGATTTGGATGAAAAACAGAAAAGGTATACTACTAAGTGTTCATTCCGGAACAATCGGTTATATATGATATGAATCTACGATCTTGATGAAACTCGAACTTAACTATTGTGCAGACAAAAGAAGCATCTGGTAAGAATTTCAGCTCGGTAGCTTTTAAGACTTCTAAGATCCTTGAGTTGAAGCAGGCGGATGGATATATGGATAGATAGAAGGTCGGACAGTCGAACGGTTGGACAGACGTACATGGTTATAACAATTCCCCTTGCCTTGCTGATTGATTAATCTCTGTTTGGATAAGAATTTAGTAGCTGTAATGTCTCCAATTGATAGAAACGAAAGATATCTAAGTATGATCTTGGTTTTAGTTGTGGACTTCGTTCCATGCTCAGGAAGAGTCTGTGATTGATTAGATTAGTTAATTGTTGTTTTCAAGGATCCCAAAAGGTTCTAATGGGTTTTTTTTGCCTATCTATATGTAAAGCGTTAGGTTTTAGAGAAGATTAGCAACTGATTAGCCGCCACACTCAGCTGCAGCTGCGAAAACCAGAAACTTGCAACAGCTGCAATATAGTTTGCCTTACCGTTGAGCACTCAAATCATGTGAAGCATTGCATATAGCCATAAAAAAGTATTAATTAAAGTTTTTTTCCAATATCTATACAAATTTCCAATTAGAAAAAGGACAATCAAAATTATATTTCTAAGTTGGCAAATCAAAACTTAGAAACGAAAACGAACTGAGGCTAATTTTACACAAAGAAACAAAAAGGGTGCAGAAAATGTAGCTGAAGAGCACGTATGACAGGGGGTGGGCGAGGGGGAGTGTATGAGTGTGAGATGCCATGAAGGATTGAAGCTTGGCTGGGCTGAAAGAAAGTGCCACTTTAGGAGTCAAGCGGCTGTGGTAGCAAATATATTTACCACACAAAATGCAATGCTGCAAGCGCAGTAACTCCTGCAGTGTGCGTGAGTGAGTGTGTGTGTGTGTGTGTGAGTGTGCGTGGAGCTAAAGACGTCGCTTGAAATGCAGCTGAAAGCAGCTTAATTAAATTTAACATTCCAGGCCAACACATATACCCCACCCCAGTGCAGCGCAACAGTGAAAGGGCCGAGGCAACTGCGCCAGCACATCCTGGGCACATCCTGGCAAAACTGGGACAGCTCTGGGAGGACGAGCATGCACACAGCCAGCTAGCTAGCTATTCAACAGATTTAAAGCGCTTGGCAGTATACAGTACCCCGTCCGTGTGCCTCCTGATAGAAGAAGCAGCTTTTTGCAGCAAACGAAACTCATTAAACGCCAGCAGCAGCGCGGCGCATTGTTTTTTATTTACAGGAAAAGCAAAAGCGACAACAACGCACATTCGCAGCTCAGAAGACGGCGGAGGAGCCAACCAACCCTGTTGCCAAATTTCACACGACTAGCAAGTTTTCAAATTGAAAAGAAAAGGCAAATGCCAGAGTCGAGAGCTTAGAGCTTAGGCAAATTGTGCGCAATATCCTTCTTCTAATGCAGGCTGACTGACACGACTTTCAGCCTGACTTCGGGGGCTGAGTGAGCGACGTTAAGCGAAATGCCGTTTGTTTCGCCAATTAGAAGCCTTAATTTGCTGCAATTCCGCAAGAACCTACACACTCACACAAACACACATGCATATAAAGATAAACAGATTGAACAGATGCCAGTTAGGGCTTTGCTTTTGATTAAACTATGAAGTTGACTAAGAAAGCTGATGGTAAACTTAGATGTAGATTTCACGTTAACAGTTAAACTGTCACAAATTTGTTAGATCTGGCAACTCTGTTAAAATTTGTTGCTTTTTATGGTTGTTTTTTTATAATTATTAGACTTTGGCTAGAACAAATCTTGCAAGATTTTGCAAACTTATGTACAAAATTATGATCTAATTCAGGATTATGATTGTCATGATTAGATTCAAGTGGCCCCGCAATGACACCAAGCCACGCGATACCCAGGCTAAAAGCACAAGCAGCCGAGGGGCGCAGCCGCATAAGGCGAAGATGGAAAACAAAAACGAGGATACGCCAGCTCTGATTCAAAGATAGAGAGAGAGACAAGTCTTATACAGACACTGGCTTGGATTGTTCAAAGACAGATCTAACCTAATGTTAAATCATCTATGTAAGCTGATGCAAACACAAAGAGTAACTCAAAGATACATCCTTGCTGACAGTATCTTTCAGTTTGCCACTCCAACACACTCACTCGCTCTACATAAGCCACTTTTTTGCAACAAAAAATATCAACACAAAACCCAACCGGAGTGTTTTGTAAGTTACTTTACAGATGGAAGTATGGATGATATATATAGTCTATAGTCGGGGTACGTGGTTTTTGTTTGTTTTTTTTTGTTAGTTTGTTGCTGATTCACAGCATGGCTAGGAGAAAAATTTAAAGGTGTGAAATGGGTTAGGGAAAAACTCTCAACTCTGGACATGTGGCTGTGGCTGTGGCTGGGCTGGCTGGCTTCATACTGATGCTGTTGCTGGAAAATAAACGATGTTGTCTATGACAAGGCATGACGGTAATGACGGAACAGACCAAGACCACGACCAAGACCAAGACGAAGACCAAAACCCAGACGAAGATGGTACAAGTGGCCATTCCAGTCACTCGCTGGCCTTACAGCTTCTTGCACCTCAGTTGAAAACTTACGTTTTGGCTGTGTCATTGTGGCTCACGCTCTTCTCTTTGTTGTTGTTGTTTATATATATATATATATATAGTTTTTTTTTGTTATTTTGGCATTTTTCAATCCAAGGTTTTGCTGCCTGCTTCACACCTTGGGGGCGCGCACATTTCAGCCTGAGCCTGAGCCTGATGCCTGATGCCTGCTTTGCTCGGCCTCTTGGTTTTTGTGCCGAATCATGCGAGCATAGAGACGGGCCAAACGGACACTTGAAAAAAACAAGGCAAATTCTAGAATGGAACAGTTGGAACAGTTGATTCTATAGCAGTTATATGATATAGTTGTCAGATCTGTATGAGATTTAAACTCAACCAGCGTGCAGATATAAGAAGTTCATGATTCAAATTGGTTCAAAACTTTGTAGCTCTTAAGACTTCTAACGACTCCGCTTGTCATGCTAAGCTTAGCCGTAAAACAGTCGAAAATCTTTGGGAAATTCTTTTTAATTATTAAGCATGTTCTTTTTTCTGAGTGCAGCTGGAGCATCCCCAGCATCCATCCAGGTTTTCCTACGCGGCGGTTCAGGTTGTTTCATTCTCTGCCATATCAATGGCAACCTTTTTCGGGTTTATTTTCATTTTTTGTTCCTTTCTGCACTTGTATCTGTAAATGTTTATGTGTGTGTGTGTGTGTGCGTCCTCAGCCACAGCCGCCTTCCTGTCTCTGCCTCTGTCTCTGCCGCCGCAACGCCTCCGACTGGCATCATAAATCATCTCAAGTGGCTGACGCTGATGCTGAAGCTGCTGCTGCTGCTGCTGTCCGTCCGTCCATCCGTCCGTTTGTTGTGCTCTTTCTCCTGCTTGCTACGTTTTAATCCTGCTATTTTGGTTTTGTATCTATATCTATAACAATTTGCAAGTGTAGCTCGCAGATACACACTCACTCACAGACTCACAGACAACGCGGGGCTGCCTGCCTGTCTCTGTCAGTCAACGTCGCTGGGTTGCCAACACCTCATCCTCAACCTCATCCACATGCAACAATAACAACAACAACAACTATAACAACAGTCAGTTTGACATTTTTGTTGCACTAATTTGCGCACTTGAGCGAGGCACTGTTGCTATTGCTGCTGCTGCTGCTGCTGCTGCTGTTGTTGCACAGTTTTCATTAAAAACCAACAGTTGGAGCTGAAAAGAGACAGCTAGCAACATCTGGTATCTGTTTCTGGGCATTTTCATAATATCTGAGCCGTAAAAATGCTTACAGGTAATTCTGTCTTTGCCTTTGCCTTTGCCTTTGCCAGGCCTCTGTTTTGCCTGACTGCCTGCTGACGGCCTGCCTGCTTGCTTGGCCTGCTGCTGCTTTTGCTCTGGCTGTTGCATCCATAAGATACATTTTTGTATCGCCATAAAATAATCTCTACTTATATATATATATATATATATATATATATATATATATATGTAGATACGTATGTAGGTACATACTCTCTTTTTTTTTGGCTTTTGGTACATTTTCGCCCGGCGTTAAACTGACAACAGCTGTGTGGCACATTTGCAGCGACAAAACGGCCACGGCAAAGACGATGATCATGATGATGCTGGGTGATGAGATGGTGGCGATGGTTTCTGCTGTTTGCCAAGCTGTAGTTGCAGCCAGGCGGCCCAAGCTGTTGATGAGTTGACGAAGTGGGAAGAAGCCTGAGAATTTCATCAACGTCACAGCAGCAACAGCTGCCTCGCCTGCTGCTTGCTTGGCTTTGATTTCGCTTCTTGATTTACTTTAAGGCAAAAAATTCATATTTATTTGCTAAAATATGGCCACAGGCTATAAATAACTTGCATAACAGTAAAAAGCTAACATTCATAGAAGAAAATTCAAAACCAAAAAAAAACTACAACCACTTTGTATTCAAACATTTTGGTAAAAACAAGAAAGGAAGGAAGGAAGATGGGAAGCAAAAATATTGATTCAATTACGAAATTCTTAATTCAAGAGTTTTTCAAGAGTTTTTGAAGAGTTTTTACAGGTGTTTGCATGACCTGCGTGAATCAATCCGCCAACTCAAGCAGTTAAACAGGTCTATAAAAATTATGAATTGGTAATAAATTCTTCAATCTTAACAACTTCAACTTATATTTTCGAGAGTTCCAGAAATTTGGTAATAGATGAAAAAACTAAGTTATTAGAGATATTTGTGTACCATTCACAAAATTGTATATTAATTTCCCAGGAAGTTTTGCAAAGCATAAAAAGAAGTGTTTCCCCATACATATTCTTGATCAGCATGACAAGGGGAATCGATATAGCCATGCCAGTCTGTCCATCTCAAAAGTCTTCAAAGCTACTTAGCTGAAATTCTTACCAGATGCTTATTTTATCTGCGCGCTGATTAAGTTCGACTTTAATCCAGATCAGACAACTATAACATATAGCTCTCATACAACAGTTTGTTCCGGAATGAACTCTTCGAAGCATAACTTTTCTGTTTTTTAATGCAAATCAAACCAAATTCGGTTTGTATCCATTTAAGAAGGTCTCGCGTCCAGTGGCTTGATCTGCTTAAGATCCGACAACTATATCATATAGCCACCATACAACCGATTGTTCGGGAATGAAGGAACTAAGGAGCATAACTTTTCTATGTTTCATCCAAATTTAAACAAATTCATCTTGTATCCTTTTGTATCCACTCCATCCAGATCGCTTATGTATGGTATATAATCTTCGGCAAGCCGAACCTAGCTATTCTTCCTTGTTTTCTAAATAGTCTCTAAAAGTCTCTTTCAGATTTTGATGAGGTTTTCACTATCCTTCACTATTCACTATCTCAGGCAATAGAAATTTGTATTCAAAGGACCACATGGAGATGGCATTGCTCTTCATAACATATTCGTGTAATCTGAGACTTGTTTGAATGTCAAGAATTTCTGAACATATCAATAACAAGCTGATCATCTTCATTTAATGATATGAAAATATGAAATTTCACATTTTAAATTTCACATTTTAAATTTAATATTTTAATTTAATATTTTAAATTTAATATTTTAGAAAAAATTATGTTTGAACTTTCAATTCGAGCTTAAATAAAAGAATATCATTATAATTTGAGTTCCTTATTCTTATACAAATATTTATGTGATTTTTTTAGGTATGCTAAAAACGGGGTAGGAAAATTTGTGTGGAAATTCCCTAGCAGATTCATAAAAGGATAAAAATAGCTGTAATTTTTGTAGATGTTTTCCCAGTGAAGCCCATGCTTATGGCTAAGGCTTACTGTCCAAAGGAAATGTCCTGCTATCAGAGTGTGATTTGTATTAAGTGATGGAGATGGTGTTACTGTGCCGTATGATTTTGCTAGTTGGGAATGGCAGATAATACCATCATTAGCTTTAACTTGTGTGGAAATGTCAGACTTCCAACTCTTACACTTTGACCCATGAGTTTGTCCCTAAATCAGTCAGTCACAGTCAGAACAGACCACATGGCATTTTTCTCAAAATTTCTTAACTTATTAATTATTTAACAAAGGATGCCATATTTTCATTTACTGTAATTATTTGAGACACACACACACACACATATATATATATACAACAGCTCTGAAATTTCTTTTGATTTTCACTAGACAAGAAATTATTATCAACTATAAACTGAGTTCAGCCATTAAATTAATTAACAAACTAAAAATACATTTTCAAAATTTAACCAGAAAAGCTGAACATAAAATTCTGCCTTCGCTAGAAATCATCAATAACATATCAATTTAGCTTGGCCTAGAATTTGAAAACAGAAAAGTATTTAGATATATTTTGTAATTCCAAGTATTTCTGAAACTTATTTGGCTTTCAGCTAAGTGAAACTCTATTGAAGCTAAATTGCGATTTATGAGCCGAGCCGAGCCGCTGCTGTGCATCATTTGGGCAAAGCCTTCAATTAGCCACAAAAATCCGCAAAATATTTCGTATTTGAATCTACGCACTATTTCGCTCTCATCTTTTTCTTTCAATATCATTTTGTGAGTTTTTGTTGAGATTTTGAGGCTGAGGCATAAATCTATCCACATTTTTTGAGGCAATGTTGGCGAGGCGTTGATTGCCGACGGCGTTATTTATGGGGGGGCCTGATGTGTATAGCTGATTGTCTGCACTGCAGGGGGATAGACTGGGCAGTGGGGGTGGGGGTGAGCGATAGTAAGATCAGCATTTTGACAACACATGGCGCTGAGATGAGTAACAAAAACAAGACAAACATTTCCATGAGCTTATTGAAATTTGTGCAAAACAACAAAATGTAGACAAAAATTATAGAACATAATCATAAACATGAAGAACAATAACAGAAATTATAACGGAACAGATAATTGAAGGCCAGACATTTAACTAGACATGTTTATGTTTATGTTTGTGTCATTTTGTTAGATTTGACACTTTGGCTTAATGGATTTTAGACTTCTCTAGTGGGATCTGTTTGCGAGTCCAAAATCAAAATGCAACTAAAAAGCGATACAGGAATAAGGCATCCATGGCTCCACAATCCACACAATGAACTTCTTAATTATTAGCAAATGATGTCAGATTTAGAATCCATCAAATGCGATGTACATCTTTTTTTGTAAGTCCAAGTGAAGGAGCCCATAATTGCCTCAAATTTGCTTAGCTTTTTGTCCACACAATTCCACACAAATGTCTATGAAAGCTAGCAAAATATACACGTAAGACAAGTGGCTATCTCATAGTTCACTGCTTCAAATTTGCTTTATAACACTAAAATAGATTTACTCAAATTGTTCCTAGATATACTTCGATATACTTCATGTGTATGAAAAAACCCAGGCAATTAGTGTAATGTTTATATGCTTGACATTTCCATTTAGTTAAAAATTTTAATTGACATAGTTTCTTATTTCTGTTTTTTTTTCTTTTTTAGTTGTTTAAAACAAAAGCCTGGACGGACGGACAAGGCGCGCGCCCTGCCATGCCAGCGTAAGGTAGGTAAAAGCGTAACGAGTTTTTGAGGAGGCTGCTCACAAAGTTTGTAATTTTTCTTTGTGTGACCTTTAATGTGGGTTTTCTTCTTGTTTGCCTTTATGTAAGTTTTCTTTCTGTTTTCTTTTCTTGTCTTGTGTTAAAGGCCAGGCAAAGAAAATGTGTTCATAGTACAATATTATGACCTACATTTGTTGTTTGGGCCAGAAAGTGATTGCCTTTGACTTGCAGCCTCAGACGCGCACCGCCTGGGCTTCCAGCTTCAGCTTCAGTTTCAGCTTCAACGCAGCAGCTGCTACGGCTCCTCCGGCTCCTGTTCCTCTGTTCCTGTTCGTACTTTTCGCAATTTTTGTTTGTAGTTGTCGTTGCTGTTGTTGCTTTTTGAATTATCCAAAGTGATGCGTCGACCTTTTATTTATATTAACAATTGTTGTTGCCAGCCAAAGTTTTGCGGTTTACTTTCTTTTCTATTATTTTTGATAACCGTCAAACTTTTGCACTTTTGCTAATTTTGCTTCACTGTGTTTCTTAGTTTGAACTCTAATTGCAAGTCATCCATCCAACATTTGTTGTTTAGCCTTTAGCTGATATATTTTCACTCTTAGCACTCGAAAAAAATGGCCAAAAAAAAAAAGAATGGATATAAATTGAATTTAAAAATTTGTAAATTTTTAATCAAATGCGTTTTGCCGCCGCGTACGAAGACACCCTGGGATTTGGTTGTGGATTTCGGTTTACAATCGAAGAAGACGATGTTGACCATTGGGCGCGCGAGATACCCGTACAATGGTAATATAATGCCAATGGCAGACGGACGCACCGACGACAACGACAACGACAACCGTTTGCCAAAACGCACACTCGACCGACTCGACCGACAGCGAACGTGTGTTGTTTGAATGAAACTGAACCTGAACTGAAACTCACGACTGGCGGCGACGCATCCGTTGGATGGCTGGCTGGCTGGCAACGCGTTCGTTGGATAGCTGGCTGGCTGGCTGCCTAGCTTGGCTTGACTTGAAAGATACACCACGAGCACACGAGCCTGCACGAAGAAGACGATGATGTCGAGCCCGAACCGAACGTTCAACACGAGGGTGCCTGTCGCTGTTAAACATCTGACTGTGTGTGACGCTGTTGTCTGTTGATGCGACCACAGTCATACTCAATGCACTGTGGGACAAGATGTTGCCAAAATGTTGACACCAATCAAGAAATCATTCAAGAAATCTTTGTAGAAATAATATCTAATGTAATGTCGTAACCAAGCATCGCTGCATGAAATTGTATATGGAATGTTGGGGAATGTTTGGGAAAATTTAAAATTGAATTTCAGAAACATAGCTTGCCTTAGATATTAAGGTAATTTTTGAGCTTCTTGGAAAAAACCCCGCGAGTTCTAGTGAAGATTTGTGAGATTTCAATGTTTTCATGTAATTTTCATGATAACTTTTCAGTTAGGATTGATCAATCGATTATGTTAATCACACCTTGCTTTGGGATACCATATAATTTCCATAAAATTTCATTTCAGAATTGAGTTTGCTTATCTCAAGCCCACTGTGCTGTTGTTGCCTTACTGCCTTGATTACAGGCAGCATTGCAGGCAGGGCGCATGCGAGAGCATTAACTCTCAATCTCAATCTTGTGTTGTTTGCATGCGATGCGCTCTCTCTCTCTCTTTTTCTTTCTCTCTCTCTAGCATTCAGTCTCTATCTAGCTCTTTTACATACAACAAAAACTGTTGCAGATGTAATGGCTGTTGCGGGTGATTGTGGGCCATAAGATGCGGTTATGCATGTAATGCTTCTGTACATTCGTATGCTGTTACTATTTTGCTCTGTAAGCGACCAATTACATAGATGATGCTGGTGCTGCTGCTGGTCTTCCTCCTGTGACTGTTAAGGTTTACAGAGACTGGTAACATTATACATAATACATCATTAGGTGTCTGTCTGACAGGAATCTCAATATTTACTCCCAAAAATCACTTAGTAATTATATATAATTTAATACATGTAATGTTTACATTGCCTGATAACAGAATAACATTACACATTTCTCTCTGTTTCACTTACATTCGGGCTCACTGTTAAGTTGGCAATTATGAAACTGTTCGGGGACACGAATAGAACTTGTCAAACTGGTTTCGGCATTTCTGTTTTTGCACACCCACACAAAAGAGAGAGAGGCAGAGCCAGAAGAGAGAGCACGCTTGAGGACCAACAGTTATGGCAACATAAACTGTTATACAATATGCTCTCTCACAGCTATGTAATCAATGCATCCTGTTGGCACTGCCACAGGTTTCTGTTGCCAGGGCCCCGGCACAGCTGTTGTATTTATAACAGTTTCTAAGCCAAAATGTTAGCATTTATTTGCATTTGCCAATGTATAAGAGTTTACGAGTTTACTTATAAATTTTATAGCTTAACATTTCGTACTCCTTTTTAAGAGCTACAAATTTAAGAGATTCTTATATAACACTAATTTATGGCGAATTCTCTTATAACCCAAAAGTGTATAGCTGGGTTGGAAACTCAACTAATATGGCGAAAAATAATTCGGAAACAACTTGTTGCGCTGAGCTGGACACAAAGGAACATAGTTTTTGGTTTTAAGCCTTGTGAGAGCAAAAACAAAAACAAAAGAGGAAAATATTTTCGAGTTAAATCAAGATAAATTACCAATTCAAGTGTTATAAATGGCGATTGTAAAAGTTAACCAGATCTTTAATGCTTTCGCAAGCCGCTTCATAAACATATAAAAAAAGCATATAAAAACAACAAGAGAGACACAGACGTCCACTCGATGCGACAAAGCGTCGACCCAACTCAAGCGGTAATTTGACACCTCGTGTCCAACTGACACAAACCGCAGCAAAACCCTTAACAATGGGCACCGAAGATGGCATTCCATCCGTTGCACTCCTCCAAGTACGGCTTTAACGGTTACAACAACATTTCGGCCACATTTCTCAGCAGGCCAGAAGATCGCCGCCACCGCCACCGCCGCCGCCACACAAATAATAAGGTCAATCAACGGGCCCAGCGGGCGATGGCGACGGCGACGACGCGTTGTCAACAACATCTGCGCAGTCGCAGCCCATTCGAGGAGGCTTCAGAGTAGCGCAGATAGATTAATTGCCACATCGTCGGCGGCGTGAATTTATGAATTTTCACATGAGTGATGGCATCCAGCTCAGCGCCACTTAAGACAATAGTCCTAGGGTGGAAATATGGGTGTTTTTGGTGTTCAGTTTTTCTTCTCTTCTCTTTTTTTTTTTTGGGTTTTTGTACTTACATCTTGTTGCGTGGGCCCGCATTATGGATATGCGAGCATTTGTTATTGGTAAAACGATATGATGGCTTTATGATATTGATATATGTTCGGACATGTAGTAGGCGAATGTGCATGGAATGGCGATGGAGAAGGGGACAGAAATTTCATTGAGAACACACCTCAAATACGTTTCATGAAGTTCTTTTGATATATATTTACTTTCCACGGATATCTGCTGAGGGTAATGCAATTATGATAGCACATATAAAGGACTGACTGGTCGAGTTTAAACGGAATATTAAGATTATCGGTGCAAAATCTAGAAAATAGGGAAAAACTGGATACCAAACTACGCTCTGTAGTGCAGTGATGGAGACCAAAGTCTAGTGAACGAATTGCATGTGGATCACAAAAGAGGCCAACGAACACTCTCTACTGCACCGGACTAAGATGAGCAGAACACCAAAAATGTAAGCCAGGCGACTGAAAACGATTCTGGTGAATTAGCTGAAGCGGTATCCAAGCCAGGGCTTACAGCCAGGAAGGCTATGATGTGCGTTTGCTGGGATTGGAAGGAGGGGAATCATCTATCATGAGCTACTTTCATATGGGCAAACACTCAACTTGGACCAATATTGTCAACAATTAGACCTGTTGAAGATTGCAATAGACCAGAAGCGATCAGAATTGGCCAATTATAAAGATGTTAGATAGATAGCTCTAATGAGATAGCTCGATTGAGAAGTTTTACTGCCTCCACCGTAGAGTCGAGATCTAGCGCGGAGTGAATATCATCTTGTTTTGTCATCACCAAATTTCCTTCTTGATGAAAAGGCAAATTCAATTGAAGACTGCGAAACTAGAAGCAGAAAAGCGTTGCATTAATATCTATATATGAAACGGTCACACTGAAAGTGATCTGGCTCTTGTTGATGAGTTTCCTTCTTGCTGATGAGTTGTGTGCTTTGAAGCTGAACGTAATTAAAATCCATTTTACTTCAGAAGAATAAAGCCAAAGTTGTTTTAATAATATCGGAGCGAAGATAAACAAGACTTACGAATCAAAATCAGGTTTCAGGGTCCCACAATTTCTATCAAAACTCGATTTGTGTTTGCCTAAATCATGAAAGCTTAGATTTCGTCATTCGATCTTATCATATACAGCCCGAACAACCCAAGCCGTAATAAATTCACTTTAAATTCACTTTAATGGAGGACAACAAATGGTTTCTTTTTCCCCCGACTTAATACTTTCATATCTTACAGGACGACGACTCTATATTGTTTTGATATAAGAATCATAATCCAACTACAGTGCTTCACAGGTGACTCAAGAACCGCTTAAGTATCTCCTGCAGGAAAACCAAACATATCAGTAAAATGAGGTTCATATCTATATCTATGATAATTGAGAAGCCATAGCTGATGCTGAGTAGCAAAGTAAAGGACAAGCTAACAAATTAGCATAGTCGCTGATCTTCATTAAGGCACAACAACTTGTCAGACATTAACCAAAACCAAAACTCCACAAAAATGTCTCTATTGGAACTGTAACTTGATCAAATAATCTTTCAACTAATTAATTATCAATTGAATTCATCAATTCATCTAATCTTAAGCAATAATTTAATTCTCACAACTGAATTTGATAGCCAGCTTAAGCTTAAGATTACAATTTCAGCACTTGAAGTGCAATTCAATTCATTTAAAACCTGACTAGACTATTTTATATTGATAGACATTTTTGTGCAATTTTCAATTGCCTCAGTCTATGTGTATGTGTTCGTGTGTGTGTGTGTGTGTGTAATGCAATTAAGTCAAATCAAGCAACTCTTAAACAATTGAAAATAATTAAAAACGAAATTGATAACCGCTTCGCTTCGTACTTTCATTTCAGCATTCAACTTCAACTAATTATGAGGAGGGAGACCCAGCCAAAGGCAAAGGGGCAAAGGCAAAGAAAACCAAAATGCAAATCAGAGAGAACTTTAGTGCAGATTCCAACCAGTCAGTGGTTGTTGTTGCTATTGTTGTTGCTGTTGAGATACAAGGCAAAACAATAATTAATAAAGAAATAAATAATGCCAAGCAGCGGTCCGTTGAGAAGGTAAAGACAGTAAGTCAAGCCTGCTTGAAACTCGGAATTAGGTAAGCGATCTGCTGATACTCTGTACAGAGAGAGAGACAGAGAGAGAGAGAGAGAACTCTACTCATAAATTATTCTAGAATTTGGATTTAGTTTGATCAGCATGTTTGAGCAGGCTTGAGGTCAAATTAGGTGAGAAACGTCGATAGTTTCTTGGCTCAGCTTAGGAAATTGAAGTCCGACGGACGACCATGAAGATGAGCAGATTTAAGCCGCTTGCAATTGTCATATCTCTCTTGTATTCCCATTTTACTTTTCAATACAATTGCCTCTCTCTCACTCTCTTTCTCTCTCTCTCTCTTGTACTCACACACAAACATATGTGTATTCCCCGATCTGCTCTTTCTGCTTTCAGGTTAAGATGATCCAGCTTCTCCTAATCATCCCTGACTCAAGTCAGCTTTGGCCCTGACATTCCCACACACTCAAGCAACAATATACTTGATGAACCGCTTGATTTACAGGGTATGACAAGAGCAAAAAAAAAAAAGAAACCCAGCTCAGTTGGATGTCGAATGTTGTTGGTGCGGTCTCGGTCGGCCTTTGTCTCGACTGTCCGGGGCCGTCTGTCTATATGTCCATAGCATGGGTCAACTCCTACATCTACATGCCATTTGCTTGTGGTTATTGTTGTTGCTGTTGGCTTTGTTTCCACGGGTGTTCATACGGTGTTCATTCGGTGTGTGTGTGTGTGTTGCTGATGATGATACCTTTAGACAGCCAAGAAGCAACTCCTTTAATGAAGTGAAAAAGCAAACGGTCAAGTCAACTGTGAGGTTGAGGCTGAGGCTGCATCTGAGTCTGTGGCTGCTCACTCGCTGGATTTGGATATGGATGTGGATGTGGATGTCTGGAGGTGTATCCCACAGCGTCGCCTCACAGCTCTCTCAGCTGAGGTGAGCCCAGTTGTAGCTCTGTGTGTGTGTGTGTGTGTGTGTGTGTGTACAGTTATAATTAAGTGATACACATAAATGTGCGCCTCTCAGTGTGGATTGTTTGTTGTTGTGTTTAATGATTGTTTTCAATTAGTTTTTTTCTTTTTCTTCTTCATTTCATTTCAGTTCAGTTCATTTTTTTCCCTTTGTTTCTTGGTTTGTCCATAAAAACAAACCAAACCAACAAAATATATATAGATAGGCAGGCAGGCGGGCAGGCATTGAGAGATCCGGCAGCAGCGTTGCAAATGAAGTGCGAGGGCGCGAAGGCAAGCGCGGGGCTGTGGCACAGACAAAAAGTCAATCGGATGGAATCGATTGAGTCACTCCAGCCGGAGATGGAGATGGAGATGCGAGACGGGACGTGGCCGCCGGAGCGCCTTTTAAGTGTTTACGCTTGTTTTATTAATTTCCATCATACATCTTCAACTGTCAGCAGGCAGGCAAGGCAAGGCAGGCAGCGGCTTACTCGCGGAAAAGGAAAGGAAAAGGCACAGGCACAGGCACAGCAGCATCACAGAAAGGCAAAGACAAAAATAAAGAGGAAAAGTCGCTTAATAAGCAAAGATCTGTGCAAGTCAAGGGTTTCAGTTGCTTAACGAGCTGCCGATAACGAATTCAAAAGAAAGGGGATTCTCAGAGTTTGAGAGAGAGAGAGAGAGAGAGAGAGAGAGATGCGGAGAGTGAGTGATATATATATATATATTGATCCAATTATTTGCAATTATGATTTGTAGTCATACAAATGACTACTTCTGGCCAAGTCAAATTTGATATTCTACAAGGAAGGAATTCCTAAAACTTTAGTTGATCCAAAAACAAACAATTGGTTACTCTGAAGTCTTATTTGTAATTATGATTTGTAGTCATACAAGTGACTACTTCTGGGCAAGTCAGATTTGCTATACAACAGTATTCATGGTGCTCATAGTAGTAAGCGGACGTGAGAGCACGCTCAGACAATGTATCTGAGCTGACGTAGCTCGTGGATAATTAGAACGACGAGTGTCTGAGAGCATTAGTGAGCGGTGACATAAGAGCAGAGTGTACAAAATGAAATTTTTACCTAGCAGAGATGATATTTTTTCAGCGTTTTGGTTGCAATCAGTTCAGACAATGTATCTGAGCTTCCGTAACTCGTGGATGATTAGAACGACGAGTGTCTGAGAGCATTAGTGAGCGGTGACAAAAGAGCAGAGTATACAAAATGGAATTTTTACCTAGCAAAAATGATATTTTTTCAGCGTTTTGGTTGCAATCAGTTCAGACAATGTATCTGAGCTAACGTAGCTCGTGGATGATTAGAACGACGAGTGTCTGAGAGCATTAGTGAGCGGTGACAAAAGAGCAGAGTATACAAAATGGAATTTGTACGTAGCAAAAATGATATTTTTTCAGTGTTTTGGTTGCAATCAGTTCAGATCTCTGATAACGTTGCATAAATCATGAGAAATGCCTCAATTGCGGAAAAGTTGAGGGTGTTTAGTCCCTTGAGGGTCCAAGGTCCAAGGGTATATTAAGGCTGTGCTAATGTTAGGATGGAGATTGAGCGGCAACAGGTGCTACTATGGGATCAGCTCAGCAATTGAATCTGTTATGAATGAAGAACTTCCAAAAAACGTACGTAAAGGGAATCTAATTGTCGAGCAGGCACAACCTTAGCATTCTGATTCTGGTTCTTTTTGTGTCTTAAAATCGTAAGAAAATGTAAATTTAATTGGAATTGTAGAGGCGTTTTTGTAAATTCAGATCAATGTAAATGAAATCTATGCAACCAGATTGAATTGATATGCGTCAGTAAAATTGAGATGAAAAAAACTAAGAATTCAATTACATAAGTAGATGCGGAGCAAGAAATGAAGACACGAATATATATATGCATATATATATATATATATATATATATAAGTTTATATATAAATACACAATTGAGGGCAAAGCTATCTACGTCTCCTCGCCCTCTGTGTGTTTGGTTTCCAAATTGCAAAAGTTCTAATCATGGTAAGGACGACCGACTCTGATAACGAAATACTCGTTACATATGACATATGGCAAAGGCGGCTCTGTCTTTGCCGCTTGTCCTTGTCCATATACCATACCATATGGTGGATGCGGTGTCCATGGCACTGAAATGTCAGCTACAAGACTGTCCGCCACTGTCGTTGCAATCAATTGACCGCTAACTGTTGCAAACACGTACAACTTTTGGGGGCGGCATGGGAATGGGCATGGGCGTGGCAGTTGGAAACCACAGTGTGCGAGCGACAGTTTAAGACGCTGGAACCGGCTTACTAAATATAATAGCCACAGTTTTGTGGGTGATGAAAATGCGAAGGATGAAAACGAGGCTGCCAAAGCTGGCAGGATTCAGGCAACAGGCAGGCAGGCAGCGAGAGAGAGAGAGATAGAGATAGCATGTGTGTGGGTCGATGGCCAGCAGTGTTGTCGACAGTCATCATGCTCAGCTACTTAGATGGACATAAAATTATGATTACAGCAAATACCACATGTCAGCCGAGCAGCAGCAGCAGCAGTATGTGTGGCTGTGGACGGAGCGGGCTGGAGTAGGAGTAGGAGAAGGAGTTTGCAGTCAATAACCGAACTGGCAGGCATCAGCCTCAGCCTCAGCTTCACTGACTAACGACCATTGGCTGGGAGTGTATATGGCTCTCTCTCATCTTTACCACATAGCAATTTTTACACTCAGAAAAAAAAAAAACAAGAAAAAACGTACTCAAAGATCAACTACTTTTCGGACCAACATCAAGTCAAATGAAAATGAAAATTGTGTTTTAAAATTCTTTAAAATTCTTTAGCATAGTCTAAGCTCTGAAATCAAGAATTGGACATGGAATTGGAATTGAACTGAGACCTTTTCTCCGAGTGTATGTGTTCGTTCGTACTTCAACTGTAAGTTTAGGCCAAAAGAAATGTAAGGCAGACAAGAGCAAGAGGGAAGCAAAGAAAGTAATTCATTACAATAAGCTCACGAATGTGCCATAAAAATCGCGTCAGGAATGTGACCTTATGTGTATCCTTATGTGTCCTGGGGCCATGATAATACACTCTATCCAACTCTACTTGACTCTCTCAAAGGGCCTCCAGGCAAGAGGCAGTGCCCATAACCAAGGACATGTCAGCAAGGGGGCAACTTCCTTTTTCTCGATTGGTTTGATTGAAGGCTTTGCACTCGAAGCATGAAATTGGCAATTCCAATCGGTTTTAGCTGTAAACTTTCATGCCCCCTCTCACCCTCACCCTCGCTATGTATGTGTGAACTACCTTGTACTGCTGCTGCTGCTGCTGCTGCTGCACAATATGGCGGTTGTTATTGTCTTTGCGAAAAAACCCTCAGGCCCGACTCAAACCAAACTCAGCCAAGTTGTTGTGGCTTAGTCGTTGGTATTAATAAGACATTTCTGTGGGCCAAGATGCGAATTCGAATGGCAATAGGCTATGCGTTTATTCTTTTGCTTTAAGCCACATATTCTCCAATCGGGGGAAGGGCAAGTGAAAAGCCGGCTGATGACAAGAGAAAATAACGGCAATATAAACAGGCTTATTTTGCTACAGAACAATTATTTTTATTGATTTCACATTATCAATAGCAAATGATGTTTGATCGAATGATATTAATATACAGTTTATAGTATTTCAGTTGCATGTGAAGAGAGTTATTTGTAGATTAAAAGCTGAAAGATTTAACCTCACAACCTCATAAAGAAATATTTAAGGCCCCCTTTTCAAACCAAAACGCCACACACAGATTTGCGAAGCTCTAGGAAGCCCACCCATCAGCCAAGCCAAAATGCCACATATTATAAACCTTTGATACAAATTTTGTAGCTTATAAAGTTTCAAAAGATGTGTCTGCTCTTACACGAACTGTTTAGGATACAAAAATGTACTTCCATAGAAACTTTGACCTCGATTTTAAGCAATTTGTATGTGTTCACCTAGGCCACGAAATTATGTTTATGTTTTCAGTGATGTCGCTATTGTGGCTTGGTCTGCGCTTTGTTTTCCAATCAGGTAGTTAGTCCCAAAAACCCAAAAGAAGCAAACATCGTTTAGATTTACAGTTCAGTTTTAGACGTAGCAAAGCGGCATCATCAGAGCACAATACTATGAGCAAGTAGATAGAATCCGTTGCTAATTCTGTAAAACATCTATCTGTCTTTTGTGCGATCATGTTGTAAAGGTACCCGAGACCGCTAACACTCGATGAACCCACGAAAAAAACTAACCAATCTAATGTGTGTGTGTCTACAAATTCGACATTCTTATCTCACATTCATTTCATATGAAAAATTGAGAGAGAGAACTAAAAAAACACCAACAAGCCACAAGAAAACTAACATAGAGAAAAGAACAGCCTGTTCCCTTCGCCTCCGTAGGTTGCGTTCGGCAACTGGTTACGAATGCTTTGAGTTGAGAGTAAAGAGAAGATTCACACATATACACAAACTATAATGCTGATGATTCTGAATGTTTAAATTTGGGTGAATGACGAAGACAGCAGGAATAAACGATGAATTTGCAGTTACCCAAAAGGGGTACAGTTGCCTTTCCTTTACTATGATAGAGCACTGCACTGCATAGTCTAACACTGCCTTACCTTCTTTCTTTTGCTTTTCTTAATGCTTATTTATCCCCAAATCTGCGACCACAACATAAATACAGTTGTGCACAAACACTTTTTGTCTCGTTTTAGTAACCTTATAGTTTCCCAAGTACAAATTTGTCTTGCCAACTTGAGTTTGGCATGGAAGTTTGTAATCCTTTGAAAAATAAGTACATAAGTATTCCAACTCACTGACAAATATCATCAACAACAACAAGAACAACAACAACAACAACAAAACACAACACGAAACAACAATAACACACACATCCAAGAATCATTAGCTGTACATTAGCGGTTGACATTGGTTAAAAATTTGCAAAATGAAACGTTTACCTTAATCCTTACTAACACACTCGTTGCTACGGAATGTTGCTGCACTGCTGAGGGGTTAGAGGGGGGTCGGAGCTAAGAGACGGCGGTGCGCCACCTGAGCTAAAATAGAAAATCCAATGGCAAAGGTAAAAACCTATAAAACCACGTAATCTGCAAGTGAGTTCCTTAATTATGCTGCAACGCAACACATGTAGACACAGTGCAGCAGGTGGCAGGAGGCGGCAGCCAAAAGGAAGAGCAGGAGTAGGAGCTGCAACCAGCCAGCCAGGCACAGGGCCTGTGGGCGTACACATGGGGGGGCGCGGGGCTGGCAAGAGAGGCGTGACGACTGGCAAACAAAATGCGAAGCGAAAGCCGCTTACAAAACCGCAAAATGCTACGGACATCTTTTGCCAGGACGACGACGATGAACGGAGGAAAGGAGAACGCCAAGTAAGCCCAGGAGCAAGCGTTGGCGCCATTGTTAGGGGCGCCTGGCCATAGCCACGGCGATGGCGACCGACGACGACGACGATGACGATGGCGTTGGCGTTGGCGTTGGCGCTGGCTCCTACGGAAGGCAGCCATTTTGAGTTGTTTGGAACTGCGGCTTTGGACTACGGCTGCACGGATTACAATGGCGTTGCACTTGTAGATGAGATACGAATACAAACACACACACACAGCACCAGCACCAGCAAAAGGAGCACAAGTTGAAGGCGGCCAGTCGGAGGATCGGATGGTGGTCGGGTGGACGTTGCCAAACTGGCTGCTGTCAATGCGAAACCATTTGCGGATTTAATTGCCGTTAACATGAGGCTCGCTTTACTTTGTTATTGCAGCCAGTTGCTGTTATTATTGTTGTTGTTGTTGTTGTTGTTGTTGTTGTAGTTGGCGAGCATGTAACATGAGCGTCAAACGGGCACCCTTGAACAACCGCACCCAGCAGCCACCACATCACTAGACAGATTAGAGGGCAAGCAACCAACGACATCGACATCGACGACATCGTCATTGTCATACTCCATTGCCATCTTTGTCTTTGGAGTGGAGGTTTTGTCGAGGATTTTAGTGCGAGTGTTTGTATATCCTTGCACTGAGTATTCAGTCATGGTGGCTTCATCTGTAACGTGTAAGAGGAAGCTTGATCAGTCTGGTCGATGTAGTCTTGGGCTTATCCATTTCTCAATAAACAGTTCTCTCGTCTGCCATCAAAATGTGAACTGCAACACAGACAAACACACCCACAGTTAGCTGTAAGGCAGTCGCTGCCCGAAAACATACAGCAAACATACAGAAAACATGTTTACCCCATGTCTCTCACACAATTGACACGAAATCAAGCTTTGATCTTCGAGGAAAACGAAGTTTCCTCTCTTCTCCTGAAACTACAAGCTCGCTGATCGAGATCTGGCTGACGTCGTCTAGACTCTAGATCATGCTACTATATCTAACAATTCATTCAAGTTTAGAGCCTTACTTTTGCTCTCTTTACTTTTCCCCCAGTTAGGGTATGTCTTAGTTCCATCTTGCCCTGATTGATAGTTGTGCATTTTTTTTTTGTTGTTTTCGTTGTCATCCTGCCTAGCGCCGCGCACCGCTTAGCTCCATCCAATTTGAGCTGAGTTTGTGGTCAGTTGATGGAATTATGGCAGTCTGCTGTTGAGTAGTGGTCCACATTTCCATAGCATGTCATGGTATATATGTAGGCATAAGCCTCCTCTGCCACAACAGCTCAAGCCGGGGATTGCCATTTTATGGAACTGAACTTGAATGATATGACTGAGATAGAGGAGAGAGAGAGAGAGAGGAGGAGGATACATACAGTAAGAATGTGAGGGAGAAAGGGAGATGCGCCCCATGTTGGTTTTAATATTGGCATTTAGTTTGCATTTAGCATGTGAAGTTGAAGGCATCCCAAAACCAAGCCAATCCCGATGTGGCAACAAAACTGGATGTTTAAGATCATGCAGTTGGATTGATGTGACGTTACAGTTTTTGACTACAAGTTAAGATAAGCAGGGATTTGGGTCAAGAACAATTAAATCCATTATTGTATTTATATTGGAATAATCTTTATGGTTACTACAAATATAGTCCGTATTCTTTCTACTCTTTTTCGCACTTTACTTTCCGTTCTTTCAATTTTTTTATACTTCTCTCAGTATTCTCTTTGTATGCTCTCTGCTTACTCTCTCAACCTACATTCACAGTCAATAAAGTTGTAAAAAGCAATCTAGTAAGAGCAGAATCTGTTTAATAGTAGCACGTTTCTCTGCTGTTTACTCAATAGGCAATTGTTGTGTTGGTAGCTGCTCGCAGACAATCGTAGATTTGATTTTGAAATACTTGTTGGAGTTTTGACGTTCCGGGTCTGATCTTCTGCAGGGCATTGTTTCAATGAAAAAGTTATATTAAAATATATGTTGTAAAGCGTTAATTCAAGTTTAGATAACAAATTTTAAAGCCTTAGCATAAACCTTTAACAGCCTTCAATATATGAATATATATCTTGCAAAAACATTTTAATCAAAACAATGCCCCGTGAGCACACGCGAACAACGCGATCTTAATGCAATGGCATAATACGACTGACCAATTTGCCCGCCCAAATGAGTCCTTCATAGCGTGGTGTGGGAACGGGAAAGGCATGCAATACAGCTCTCATAGGCTTCAAAAGAGCCCCCCGCTTGTTCGAGAAGTAAAGAAGTCAATTGCAACGGGCTGCTGCCCATTCTTCCCGTCGAACGAGAAAGATACGTAAATATACGTTAAGTAGGTTCAAATGTTCTATTATAATCTACTTATTACTTATATCCTAAGCTATATATATGCTCCATAATGTCGAATATCGAAGCTATAAATATATTTGTAGTAGACTTACCCCTGGGAGCCATTAGGTGATAATGGTTTCAGCTGCTGCTCCGCTGTGCGTATATTATCGCTGATAATGTAATCTGAAATATTAGAAAATATATATAAAAGTTGAATTTTTAAATTTACTCTGAAAGCTCTTTTAATATAAGGTAAAGCTTTTTAAAACGATTTTGCCTTTGAACCTTCAAAGTGGCTTTATCTTTACCGTTAACAGCAAATGTTGGTTGAAAAGCTGAAAGTGCAAAAGCTTTTCGAAAAACATAGCCTCTCTACTGTTGCTGTGTCATAAAAGCTTTTCCAAACGGTAAATTTCCCAACTTCTGAAGCTTCGCCTTCTGTTTATCTGTTACTGTCTGAGCTTTAGCTTACCCTTCTGCAGCTGGCTGGTTGGTATAAATTCCTCGTGTTTTTGGTCCCCCTTTTCCTCGTACTTGAGCTTATAGTCTGAGTGCTTGCGCAAGGACATTAGCAGCGACTGCGTGCGCGGCGGAATCTCTGGCGGCGCTGGTTCAGGCGGCGGCTCTGACTCGCCCCCACTGCTGCCAGCGAATTCCTCTAAATCGCTGCCGCCACTGGCGCTGGTCAGATCTTGTATATGGAGCGGCTTTAGAGAGGATGTGGCCACTAGTTCCTTATGCTGATGCTGCTGTTGATGAGGCTTATCGCGCAGTGAATCGCTACGATTCACTGAGAGGGCGGACGTGCCGCTGCTCGAGCTGGTCATGGTCAGGCCACTCAGGCGATTCAAGGTGTTTGTGTTGCGTGCACCGCCGCTGCGGTGGCTCCGACTGCTCGAGGCCGCTGTCGATGAGGAGGCCGATGCTGGTAGCAAATATGCACTGGCCGGCACCGCGTTGGCCGCCATGGCATCCAGCGGTGCCTCATCCGATGGATATTTGGCGCTCAGGAAAGGATTTGTACTGCGCGGCGTGCTGGAGGTGGGAGCAGGAGCAGGAACAGGCGCTGCCAAAGTGCTGCTGCTGCTGCTACTATTGGGAAATAGTCCCAGATTGGCATTGACATTGGCCAGCGGCTGCTGTTGATATTTGCTGCCGCTGCTCGCCGATGAGGTGGCCAGCCTAATTGGCGACTGTGTGGACTGGGTGGAGGTGGTCGATGCTGTCGCTGAGGCACGCAGCTGGTGAGGCTGGGCATAGGTGACCTCTGGCTCTACGCTGGCATCCTGGCTGCGTCGCTCGCGTTGACGCAGATAATCTGGCTCACAGTCCGAATTATAATGTTCCATGCCTAAAAGATAGTGATGGATAAGAAGAGAGAAGAGGAGAGGCGTTAGTGCAGTGCAAGATTAATTGAAATAGATTGTTGGATTGTTGGATGTATATTGTTGTTGCTGAACCAAAGGCCATTTAGTTGTGCAATCGAGTCCACTCAAAAGCGCATCAGTGTAAAATCTCTGATTTTGTTTAAATAATTCATTCTCTCCCAATCTTGCTCTTATATTACTACTGCGCTCATCCCGCTGAAGTCCAATCTATTATCATATTGTTCACAAATATTTAAAACATTATAGAGATTCAATTCATATTTTTCGTCAAGAACGTCTTATGTGCGAAACCTTCCCGCCTTCACCTCTGTGACCGTGACCTCTAGAACGTCGTTAGGTTGGAAAAACAAAAACAGAAATCTAATTGAGCATTGCATTAACGTACAATAAACAACAACAAATACATACGCAAAACAAAACAACAGCAGCAGCAAAGGCAACCAAGTGCAATGGGCCATTAGGTATATTGGAGTATCCATTCCGGAATAGTCAGTTATATGGGAGCTATATAACAAAGTTGTTCGATCTGTATGATACTCGAACTAAACCATCGTGCAGACAAATATGCATCTGGTGAAAATTACAGCTCATCAGCTTTAAAGATTTCTCTTAAGATCGTTGTCCAGGGAAGACCAGATTCTCGGAAGGCCGTTCACCTGCTTCTGCACCTGCAGCCGTGACACAAAGAAGGCCTAGATGTATATGCTGGACGACACCACAAGTCCATTGAGCAGAGTCGCGATCAAGTCAGCATTTTAAGGCGTCCCCTGACGATCGCGCGAACGCAGAAACAACGAGTCGTACAGGTCGAACAAAGACATCCCATTGATGTGCTCCACTTGCAGATGACGTACTCGGGTAGTACTCTGATCCACCACATGACCTATGGCGCTGGGGCGTGAACAGCTCTGCCTAGTATTGAGCTTGGCTAAGGCGACGCACTGCAGACTGCGCAGAGCTTTGATCGTCTCTTCGAACTTGTGACGACACTGCTGAGCAGCGATTAGATCTGCATTCTTCAAACCTCCCGTTTCCACTCGGGTCTACGTCCCGGAAAGAGCATTTACTTAATTTAGGGCAGATTGACATCATTGCCCTCTGATGTGGCGCCCAAAGCAGCTTTCACTCCGCTCAACTGCACCATACGCAGCAACGTTGTCCTTAAACCAGCAGACTGACGATAGCCCAGCAGCAGGAATGTGTTGTTTTGTGGCGGCCAGCAATAGCCTGGCTTGAACGCCCAAGGACTGAAGATGCAGTAGCCGTAACGTGGGCACCTCCAGCTCCAGCTGCTATTGTGTCCACTGTTCAGACATTCACCTTGGACTGGCTGCGTAGCAAACGACCGGTGATGATGTACAGCGGCTGCCTGCCCGCCATTTGGAGCGCTTGTGTGAGGTGTTCGACGGAATTCAATTGTTTCCCGCCACTCGAATGTTCTGTGATGCACGTGGCAGACGACATTAAAATTTTATAGGCGCTCCAAATATCAGCAGAACTCACCTGATCCTGCTGGAGTCTGCCACCTGGCGCGAAGCAGATATCTGCGCCATGCCACTACAGCTGCTGCCTGTAGCCATGTCCCGCCCGCGCACCCTATTGCACCAGTCGATTGTCGTGACTTTGTCACAGCCGTGCAATACTGCTTGTGCAGTTGAAGACGATGCTCATGACCCAGCTCAACGCTGCGTGGTGGCCCTGGTGGCCCTGCGGCATACGCTGACCGGCAGTGAAGCCTCCCGGGGGATCGGACGATTTGCACGCTTTGCCACGCAAAGGGGTAAGTTTCCACATGTTAACGCGGCACATAGTTTCATTAACATTTCACAACTTGGCGATTCACATTAACAGATCGCGATCTTCCTTGTAGGACAAACCACAGTTATTACATTTTCGTTCAATGTGTCCGCGTCGTCAAATGTTTTTGTCTTTCTCTTTTCGTTTTCTGCGCATAACGGTTAATGCGAGAACTGTAAACATTCTGCAAGGAGCGGAGCGCAAGGGGCGAACTCTTACAGTTTGCAACTATCGATATTAAATAAGTTATTCGAGCGATATTTGTCTGCTACCATTGAGAGCAGAAGTTGTTATCAGATTCAAAATTTCTCATCAACTGTGCAGATTATGTGATTTGTACATTTCTCTTTTTTTTGGCATAAATTATAGGAACGTACATCTTGGCACATTAGATAATGATGATTTAAGAACCCGCGAACCATACACCCTGCCACCTGCCCTTTCCCACTTACCATATAGCAATTAAGAATTAAGATTTAGTATGAACATGTTTATACTCGTGCTCTAGTGGAATAATAGAATTGCATTCGTTTGAAAATCTAGATATCGCTGACTAAACGAGCTATAGTCCCCAAATATTAAACGAGGAAACTGAATTAATGCATGAGAACAGCTGTTTTCCCAAAATATCGTCGTGGCAGAGGCGAAGTAATATCGTCAACTGCATATATCGCTTGATATCGGCCATCTTGCCACTCGATATTCGATTTATGCGTAGGTATGCAATATATCGATATCAGTCACTTCTTAATCGCAGCCAACTTCATACCGAAGCAAGTGGAAAACGTTTTGTTAAAACTCATATTAAAATCAGCAAAGGTGAACTCGGCTAATAAAGAGATCGAAATCGAAAATTGAAAATATCTATTAGAACCACTAACGGTAGGAATGCTCAATCCTGAACCAGCTTTTAACACTTTTAAAAGAAAAACTCCTGATATTGTATCTTTCAGAATTAATGAAACCTTCGGCCATGTGCTTAGATTGGGGAAATCATCATGTTAAAGGAAACGTGGCATATACAGAAGACGGGATACCAGTCCAGAGAATTACACTGTTGAGCTTGGACTGTCGTATGACGAAGCCCGAGATTGCCAAATATCTGGAGGGCTTCGGCTCCGTCCAACATGTGCACTTACTGGTATTTGGTCAAGGCAACGAAAGCAGGGATGAAAACGAAGACGGTACCAACTTGGGCTACGTTATATATTCCCAGCCTTGCGATGCCATGAAAGTTCTGCAACAGCCTGTTCACCTCGTGAATGGATATCACGTCCTTGTCCGGGCCAGCGATAGTTGGCTTCAGCCTGAGGTCTTGGACTCTCAACCGATCAGCCCAGCGTCCAATGTGAAAGAGCTGCCAGAGCCATCAGTAACCATACAGCATCTTACCGACGACTGCTTGCTGTATATGCTGCCGTATTTAGATCTTTCCGCTCTTTTGAATTTCGGAAGAACCTGCACACGCTTCGCCAACGTGTACGATTTCGCCTCGTCGAGGCTACACAAGTCCATCAAATTTCAGCTGGTGAGCTCCCAGACGGCGTGGAACATGCGCGACTTTTTCAAGATGTCTGGGAGTCACGTGCGACATATTGAAGGAACCATAGAAATGAGTCGCCTTCAGATGCTATCGGTTTTCATGAGCGGCAAATGTCCAAACTTAGAGTCTATGCGAATCAAGAGAACGCAGCTGCCACCACGAGTTATGGAAAAAATTATGGTCGGCATGCACAAGCTAGAAGAGCTCCACCTCGTGGATTGTGGACTCAGCGATGACAATATATTGCCACTGCAACATTTAAAGAGCCTTAAAAGTTTGGATTTGTCTCATAACAGGGGATTCCTTGGTTATATGATGGACAAATTACCACCAACTCTGACTTCGCTCACTCTCAATGGCTGTACACATTTCAATTTCATCTTTCTGCCAGGGATCTGTAAACGTTTGGTGCAGCTGAAGAAATTACTCTTGAAATTCACGAACACAAACTGGAACAACGTATTCAAGGACATGATCCGAATGAAAGTCTGTGAAGCTCTGGAGGTATTGGCCGTAAGTGTGGAAATGGAAGCCTCCTATGGGGAGATTGCAAAGTTCCCAAGACTCAAGCAGTTGGTGATACAGCTGGCCATGCCGAACACTACTGTGCCCCAGGAACTCTTGACGCAGCTCGTCCAGCACAAGGACCAACAGCTGGAGCACTTTGAATGCCGTGTCCGCAACTCCCTAAACGACGAAATGCTTATGCAAGTGGCCCAGCTTAAAGCTCTTAAACGTCTTCTTCTCGGTCCCATGCAATGCCTTAAGGAAGGCCACGTGATGGCGTTCTCTGAGCTCACCCATCTGGAGGAAATAGCACTTGGCACTAAGATCGATGTTGCTATGCTTCGCCCAATCAGCTTGAAAGTAATGAACAACATCATGAGAGTATCCTTAGATCCTAACCATGAGGCAGATTTCGCCGAAAAACCATTCAACTTGAATGTACTTCCTTCCGCTTTGTACAATGAAGCGGTCATGGTCGGCTTGCAGCTCATAGATGATGATGATGATGAAGAGAATTAATGAATGATTGATAAAAAAGGTAAGAAATATGATCTCACTTATTGCCCGAAGTATAAAAACGATGAGTTGAGAAATATCAACACTAACTTAGGCATTTGTTATAGCTGTCCTTGATAAAACCGACTATCATACCTATGCGTAATATATTCATTTCTTTGGCAGAGCACATGTGACGCAGACGTATTTAGGCCAAAATTTCAAAATCTTAGAGTGAAAGTAAAACCAGGCAATGGGTAAACAGATTAAATACCTCACTCAACTAATCACTGCAAGCTAATATCAATTCCTTATTGTTTTTGCAGATGATAACTCAAACGATGAACAAATCTATAATTATAAACATTTCAAATATCATCCACTTTTAGATGTTCGTTCTATCATTCAATCGTAAGTTCATATTCCACTTAATTCTGCCTATAATATCTATATCTAAATATCCATATTCTTTCATACAGCTAGGCGCTATCACTCCCTTATCTATATATATCCACACTCTTTCATTTCGCGTCATCATTGATCTACATTGATTAATGAAAGTAAGCAAACTTTGACTTGTTACCAACTATGCCAGACTCTAATAGTTTTGTTTATACTTTTCTCATTTAGAATTCAACTCCTCAAGAAACATTCGCAATTCCATGACGAAAAACGGTATCACGTCAACTGAACACTGGTTGGAGCGCAGTTGCGGTCACTCCCATGTTCCCAAAGAGAGGAGAGATATATTTGACTAAAACCAAATTCGATTGTAAATGTAGAATTAATTCTCTTGGGATAATAACTTTGTAGCTGTCACTCCTGCGATCTAGATTTGACTTCTGATTTGATCTGTTTTATGTAAATCTCAAATATAAATTCATCTGCTCTTGAATTAGATTTATAGAAGTGAAATTTAATTTTGATGAAGGCAAAGATATTTCACCTTAATGATGTTAATTAGTTCATAATCTTAGGTCACAGTTTGATTGGTCAATTTCATGCCATAGCATAAAGTTAATTGAATACGTTTCATATGTATGTACATATTTGTACTATATATTCGCCCATCCTTGAGACACCAACCACAATATGTCAAGTTCTCCCTCTGTCTCAGTGTGTGTGTGTGTGTGTGTGTGTGAGTGTGTCTGTCATGTCATGAAGTGAGCCCACAAAAAGCACCACAAAAGCTAAAATCCCAAGGCCACCAGTGCAAAGCAAACACACGAATCTAATCAAAGCTCCAACTCAATCCAAATCCACGCTGGAAATAGGAGCCTATGATGCCATAGTGACCTTTTTTATACCCTAAGAAATTTGTTCATTTTATAGTGTTGATTTTTACAGAAAATTCCACAAGATATCTCAACAGGATAGCTTCCACAGCTATCGACAACCAGTGCAAGTTAATCTATAATAGTTAGAGGGGTAAAATATATTGAAGGGTAAACCAGGGTTTACTCATCTCTGAGGCCTAACTTGTGATAGTAACTTGAGAGAGAAGGAGCAATCCTCGCTTTACTTTCGATACAAACCAGGTTAAGAAGAAGCGTATTCCAATGATTCCAGGCAAAAGTCTTTCAAATTTCATATTATCTGAATGATCGGGAAAACCGATTCTAAACCCTTTGAAAAAATCTATCCGTACAGATGGACAGACGTGGGAAGGGTATATCCTCCATGACAAATGTAAGGAACCTGCTTGTGTCTCTGCCTGCTGTTTTTGTGGTTGCACTGGGTGGATGAGTAGCAGCAGGGAAAGGGTGGGGTGGGGGTGTAGCTAAACAGGGGGGACAGCACTGAATAATTCAATTAAATAAAATAATGAATATTTACTAGCTTTGACCGACTTATAAATCGCATGGCTCTGGCGAAGTTATGCGGGTCGTACTTAGGCTATACCTCTGGCTTAAGCCATACCTTATATCTACGTGTGCGTGTGTGTGTGTGGGTGAGTGTCTGCAGTGTATCTGTATCTGTATCTGTATCTGTGCATCTTTATCTACTCACTTGCCAATTGCTGACTCTGCAGTAGCAATTGTGCCAGCAGCTGTGTGTCAAAGGCGGTCGCTTGGGCTGTGTTTTGATATTCATCCTCGCTGCTGCTGCCACCATAGCCGTGACCCAAGCCCAGGCTGTGTCCATGCCCGTGTCCATGTCCGTGCCCAAGGCCGTGTCGATGGCTGTGCCATTCGGCTGAGCGCTGCCGACGCATCTGCTCGCCGCCGGCGTTGCCAAAATAGTATTCACTGCTGGCCGCACTGCCGCTGCCCACGCGCTTACGGCCAATTGTGCCGGAATGGCTGCTGGACATGCTGGTGGTGGTGGTGGTGGTGTCTGAGGCCTCCTTAGATTCGATTTAAGGGCCGGTCGGACCGGGTCGGGCCGGCGTATCTACCAGCTTAACCTTCAATTGAAATATGCACGTATCTTTGGCCGGCAATTTGTTCTCGTTTGTTCTCGTCTGTTGCCACTTCGCTCTCCTGTTGTCGTCGTTGTTGTTGTTGTAGTTCTTGTTGTTGATGATGTTGTTGTAGTTGTTAAAGCATTGCCACTCCTTCGCCCATATGGGGGCGGGCGGTTGTGCGCCTCCTCCTGCCCCGTTTTCCTCCTGGCCTCCTGGCCTGGGCCTTAAGTGCTTAACCGAATTAACGCTGGAACGATAAAAACGACAAAGTGTCAGCATGAGTCAAGTCGAGGAGTCGCTCCGAGTCGAGTCGAGTCGAGTCGAGCTGAGTGAAGTGGAAGCCACATAGCGAGAGGAGATGATTGTTGGTTGAGGGGCAGAATAGAGAGATGAAAACCATAAATGCACGAAAATGAAAATAAATAGCAGCCGGTTTGCTCCTGGCAGGGCTGCCACACCATTCTCTCTGCCCCGCTCTCACTCTCTATCTCTCTCTCTCTGTCTATCATCGCTGCAGGACACAAGGACCAGCAACAGACATGGTTTTGGGGGTCCTGGCATAAAGTGAACTTAATAGCAATTGCATTAAATGAAAGCTCAGCTTCAGCTCTTAAACGTTGCCTGTTATTAGTCGTCGACCACGCCCACACGGACCTGCCACCCCCCGTGGCCATGCTTTTATGGAGCCAGTGGCAGATTAGGACAGACAATTTGGCTTTTGATTTGATGAGTGGCGCATTTGAATGCACTTAAAGCAGTTGACCCCACGCCCACGCCCACCTTCACCACCACCTCCACCCCCGCCAAGTAGCGTCCCATTACGTGCAGTGAAAAGCAGAATGTAGGTTATATTTTATAGAGGGGTTCCATTATAGGGCGCACTTTCAAAGCTGAAACATGAAATGGCTTTGAGGGCGGCTTCCCCTAGCTTAAGCTAAGCCAAATTATTTGCACAAATTCATAATTATTTGACCGATTTGTTAAGTATGTCAGCATTAACTTGCATTTGTAGAAAATATGCGAGCAGTAGAACAACATCTGCAACAAGGACCACACCGTGTATGTGCATTCCCAGTAGAGTAAACGGTTATATTGTCTGCAAAAGGGCAAGAAGAAGCATGTCCGACCTCATGAAGTATATAAATTCTTAATCAGGAGCAGCAGCCGAGTCAATCAAACCATGTCCGTTTATGCGTCTATGTAGAGCTCAGAGACTATAAGAGCTAGAGTCACCAAATTTGGTATGTAGACTCCAAATTTGGTATGTAGACTCGTCAGATCAAGTTTGGTTTAAAGTTTTGACTCTTCCGGCCCCTGAAAATCGATTAAGTCCTTATTTCTCCCACAATTTTTGACACATTCAGTTGAAAATTCGGTTGCTTGACGAATACACGAATACAACAACACGTGTGGGGAAAGAATACACATGTATATATATTGTTATTTCAGAACGTCCTTATCATAAATAGCAAGAATAATAAGAACAGTAATACAGCTTTAAATTTATTAATTGTATTTCCCTAGCTCATCTCTCAACAATGCAAAAAAGGCACTAGCAGCGGCTGCTTATATCCCCCTTCCACCTCTAAAGCTACAAGCAAGTTCAGTTCATCCATTGAAGCAGCAGCAAGCACATGTGTTAGTGGGAGCGAGACAGAACCTGGCTGAAGCAAATTATAAAACTGAAGTAAGACGTAAATGTTAATTCTGACGTTGTTTCTTCACCGCTTCTAACAAAATTTGGTTACTTCATGGAAAAGAGTCACATTTATATGTGATTTCAATTACACACTGATATCTTGATAATTATAGGAGATATAGCTTGATCTGACGCCCCACAAGGAGAGACTACATACCGAATTTGGTCTCTTAATAATACCCTCTGCAAGGTTATAATTTGACTTTTTAAAGCATCCCATCAACCACTCCCTCAACAAACCACCCACCCACACACTTCTATAACATCTTAAAGTACTTCTATCAAAAAAAAAGCTATCGCTGGTGTAAATCGTAGAGGCAGCTAACCATGTTTTACGGGCCACGCGATTCCCAAAACAGGGTCGCACAAATTTAGTAGCACTTCCTAGGGTTAAAGTCTAGAATATGTTGAGAATCTTAAACTGTCTTTAACTGTTTCAAGAAATAAACGCTTTCATCATGGCTTGAAATTAATTAAAATGCACTTCAGCTGGGCGTTTTTCTTTTTACGGTCAACTTTATGAGCAATATGCAAAATGTCCATACACTTGCCACAACTTCAACATAAAAACCCAACAGTTCAGCGAAGGTTGCCGGTGCGGGGCGAGGAAGGTTGGTATTTTAGTATTTCATAAAACTGCATTGCATGTAGAGAGGCCATAGATGTGGCAAGAAGAACCTAAAATCCCAAAAAGATGCCAAGTGCGCGAGAAAAAATTTATAACGGGTCCAAAGTCAAGGAGCAAAAGTTATTTTATATACAATTTTTAATTTTGTGCGCTGGGCTCAACCAGTACCAGCACACATATATACACACATATACATATATATTCATGTAAGGCACAAAATGGTGTCAGCCTTTGGGTGGGTGTGGAAAAGTGCAACCGGAAATGACTGTTTGGCTATGATAGTTGTGTGCCATAAAAACTGCACTGTTTAGCGAACTTTGTGGCATGATCTGTGCGGCACAGTTGCAAGTGTTGCATATGATTTTGTGAAATTTAAGGATAGTTATAAAGAATCATCAAAGTAGCATGATCTCTCCGTAACTGGGGAAACATTACTCTTTAGGTGGCCTCAGATGAAACAAAATTAAAGTTACTGCTGGATGGGAACCTAAGCACCTTGCACTAATCTACCTATCTATCTATCTGTTTCCTATCTATCTATCCTATCTGTTTGTGCTCTTGTATCTCTACACTGTGTCCCTTCTGCCTTTGTATCGTTCTTTTAGTATATATTCATCCTCTTCTTCTCAACATTGCAATTTCTTCATAATTGGTATGGGAGATGGGCAACTTTCAAAAAAGTATCCCGTGGGGTAGGAATAAAAAAACGCCGGCAGCCAGCACACATACAGTCACATGCATATTTGATAATTTGTGTTGTCCTTTGGTTCGGCTCATTGCTGTCAAGCGACTCGTTGCGGCACCAGAACCTCACGTTCTCTGCCTACGCTCACATATGCAGCTTTGAAATTTTGTCATGGTATGTGTGTGCCCATCTCTGATCTTTGTACTTATATGTCCAATTTGACTTATGTTGATCAACGCACAGACCAAACCAAATGTTTTAGAGATCCTAAGAATTCCACACAATTACGAATAAGCAAGTATAACAAGAAGTAGACGAGAATGGGATAGTACCTGAGACAGTGCATTGATGAACAAAGTGAAGTAAAGGGGACCGAGGTACCCCTGATGGCAGTGAATCTAGAACGAGCAGCACGGACTTTCCAGAGGAAGTCCAATACTTCCTAAAGAGTCCAGATTCAATATTGGGCAACTCATCAGTAAACCAAAAGGTCTTAATAAGCCTAATTGGACTCCTAGTGAGTGGAAGAAAATCCTTAAAAATGGAATGGAGAACTTTATAAAAGAAGTCCTCCCCAGATGCTGTCCAGATCCATACAAGTATACAAATATGACCAGTCTGCTTGAAATTAGAATTTGTAAAAGAATTTGTTCTTGCTAAGAAGTTAGAGGAATGAAGGATGAAACGGGTACTGAGCAAAAGCGTACTAGCTCTTGAGATCACTGAAGGCTCACAAACAAATATCAAATCAAGTAGGATGAGTTTGCTACAATATTAACTTGAGATAAAGACAATTCAAGTAGACCGACAATAACTTCGGGTGGAGGTGGAATACTTAGCCTCTTAACCTTCTCCAATGTGCCTCTTACTGTAATGAGGTTGTACATATGCATAGATCGCCTTACACTGCTCGCTTTTCCAGCATTATTTGGCTGTTATCGTGGGAGCACAGAATAGTAATGACATTCCTTGTGAATGTGGCTCATCACAGTAGAGTCAATATATATTATCTGTCCCATTTTTGTTGGCTTTCAACATCTCCAAGATCAAATAATCATCTGCTAAGTGTCTGCCTTAAAAGGATATCAACGATTACATGTGCTCCATTTGCTAATGCACAAAAGTACATACACGCTTGGCTTTCGAACTGCACAAGATAAACCACAAATTCAATTACAGCCGAATGGATCAAAACGTAACACAGAGTCCGGGTTCGGAAGTCATATTGTGTAGCATGCTGTGGTGCGGTGGTGTGGTGCGGCGTGTGTGTGTCCATTAATGAAGCGGCGTTATTTTTAGTGAAGGCAACATGAAAATTTATTTTGCTATTTCGCTTTGATTATACAGTAATGTGTGTGTGTGTTTGCTAGCATTCATTAGATAGATAGATGATAGACACACACATCGCAGAGTGGCAACCTGTGGGACAAGGGCGAGGAAGTGTGTGTGTGTGTGTGTGTGGTGGGTGTAACCCGCTGTTGGCCTGGCCAAATGTGCAACCATGTCAATAATTTTTGTTTCGGCAGGGGCAAATATTCGAAAAATCAGGCAGAATAGCGAGAAAAAGAGGAAGCAATTATGGAGAAGAGAACAGCACACAAGCATGCATGTGTATGTGTGTGTGTGTGTAAGTGTGTGTGTGTTGTTTTGGTTTGTATCTGTGTGATGTTTACAATGATGGCGCCTGCTGATAGCTGACACGTTGCGGTTCACTTCAGTTCAGTTTAGGTTCGAGTTCGGTTGGGTTGGGTTGGGGCTTGGGGCTGATTGTGCGCTTGTGCTTGTAATGAGGTTGTTTTGCATGTTTAGTCATAATATCTACACACAAAAATGAACAAGAATTAAGGCCTATCTGGAGCTTGTAATACCCAGAATACAGAAATATATATAGCCAACTCGCTGAGCCAACAACTCCCTAAGATAGAACCAAAATTGCTCAATGGTTTGAGGGGAACATAGATTACTGCTTAAATGCAATTATATATATATATATAATTCTCATTGAATTGCCAAATTTTGAAATTTCTTTTTCCCTACCAGCAGATATAGAGAGAAAGAGAGACATAGATAGAAATAGATGTGCAGCATTTTGTTGCTTTTGTCCTTGTCCAACTTAGACTATTTCTATATCATCTGCATGTGATATAGTAGCCCAATCTGACAAATTATTAGCCTTCTGCATATAGATAAACTAAATATAACTCTTTCACCTGACTGAACAACAACGCACAACTAAAATAGTAATAGCTAGGACACTCAATGCTTCACACATGTTCGATTTGATGATCTAAGAGCACACTAAGGATCCGTCTTTGCCATCACCATCTCAAGACAAATCACACTCTGGTGGCTGTCTTTGCCCTACAAATTCTAGGGCAATTTAAGTGTTTTAACTTAGATTTCATCTTCATAGTTGCCAAGACCTAGAAATGAGGCAGAATTTGTATATATGAAATAATGATCGAGTCATAAGGCAGCTAATATGCCTGCGTTTTGAGAAGGGCAACGTTGTGCGCGCTTGAATCTACAACGACAACGGCTCAGGAAAACCTCAATGAAAGTTGGAGCGAAAGTTTGCTCCTCCACATATACATGGTGTTCTGTTGGTGTTGGGAGTGGAAGGCCTTATATGAGCTGCTTTTAGGCTATGCTACCGGTTCAATTGCAGTCGCTATCGTTGTCGTTGTCGTTGTTTTTGTTGTTTTTGTTGTTGTTTTTTGCTCTACCGCGCGTCTGGCCTAGCTCAATGCATTTCGCATTTTGACATGTAATTAAATGTTTTGCGGTTGACAACGACAGCAGCAAACAAAGAGAAGGAGGAGGCAAGAGGGGTTTGTATGCCATGCATGCTATATATACGTCCCCACACACACACAATTCTCAGTCTGACTTTACCCATTCAGCCATCACCATCTCCTCTCTCTCGCTCTCTCCTTTAGCGTCCTCTGTATATGGTTAACAATTGTGGCAAAAACAATAAAACGCAACTGAAACCTCGTCAAGGATGTCGCACAGGAAATGCGTACAAAATGTTGCTTTTTTTTTCGACATATAAAAATTGTGAACATGAAAATCAAATGAAATGTATCGAAGCATTCAGCTATTTCCATTTCCATTACCATTTCCTTCCCCCGCCATCAGCAATCCTCTGCAAAAGTGTTGGCAATGTTTAAGTTTCTTAGTGGATTTTTTTTGTTTGAAAATTTAATAAAGTAGGAAATATGTTGAAATTGTTAGAAATTTTTGAATTATCGAAAAAAGAATATGAAGAAAATCTAACTGAGCCACAGATTTTCTGAACGCAGACGAAGAAGGAGAAATTTGGAAGAAGAGATTGCCTGTTGGTTGAAAGTCTTCACTTTTTGGTTGGATTTCATCTAATCGCTTAAGTCAAATCAAATTTGTTTGTAGATGAAGACTTTCTAATGTGATTGCTGTAATAAGAACGATCTCATATCCTTTGACACTGGCCGTTTTCTCTCACTCCTAGAGCTTTAGAGGACCTTCACCTCAGGAAGTTCTCAGCCAACTGGTGGAGTCTTTGCAATGCCTAAGTTTGCTGGTGAATCATGGAGTTCGGCTTTGTAGCATCTTAACAAACTGAAAATTGCCACCACCGCTTTAATTGCATCTTTCACCACATCCTGCAACTGCCACATAAGCTGTCTTACACCACATCCTGCAACTGCCACATAAGCTGTCTAATTTAATGCTAAGAAATTCCATTGATATGAAATGAGCATTGTAATTTAGCACGCCACAGGAATTTCATCAATGTTTGCCAGCGTCTAGGTAATAAGTTGAATTCAACACTTATTGAATCCCAAGCCATGGCATTATGGGGAAGCTGCTTGCTAAAGATGCGCTCTTTCTTACCAATTTCAAGCTCATTAACTTGTTTGGTTTTGGCTTTGAACTCGCATTCGAGCAAAAGTAAAGCATACTTCTAGGCGCAGCAGCTGCAGGCAAAACTTGCCTCGGCCTGTTTGGTGCTGCACTTTGTTGTTGTTGTTGTTGCTGATTTGTTTTTGTGCTCTTCATATACTGCATACTTAAGCATGCATATGAAGAAAACGGCAACGCCGACTTCAGCTTTTACCCCCCTGGAACAACTTTCCACGCAGAGGCATGGCACAACTCTTTTAATGCCCCACTTTATGTTGTGCTTGCAACTGAGTGGGGGGAGTGGGAGGAATTGAAGGAGGGGTGGTTGGGAGCTTGTTGGTTGGGTAAGGTTGGTAAGGAGAGACGACTCAGTCACTCGCTCGCTGGCCCATTCATTCATTCATTCGTTCATTTTTGCATTTCACTTGCTCACATTTCTTTTACCAAATTGTTAAAATGGAGCATGCAAAATAATTGCGTAGGCCATCCCCCCCCCCAGCACCCCTTGTTGCATCCACAGAGCTGTACTGTAACTATTTTTCAACTGAGATGCAACATTTTGCATATATGTGTGAATGCCCAGCCAACATTCCATTCCAGATGCATGAAATGTCTGGAGTAACATAGCCACAACGCGGTCTTCCAGCAAGAAACCAATCCGAGAATCGGAGGAGATGGTTATGCAGTAGCCTCTCCCCATTGTTGCATCTCTTCAATGTAAATGTATATAAGCTACTTTTCCTTACTTGTATCTTATACCTTGAACGAAGTGTTTGCCTTTGGTCTCACTTCTCCAACGTTGGGTGTTCATTATGAAATCGTCCTGGGGTCACCTCAAAAACAATTTGAGCACATTTCTATAACGTTTTGGGTATCATTTTGTGAACACTTAAGAACCTCAGGGGTATATAAGAAAGAACACTTAGGCCGATCTTAAGATTGTTTTGGTCTCAGTTTCGGAATCGTTTTGTCTCATTTTAGGAACTGTTCGGTCTACTTTTTGGAACCCTTTGATTTCGTTTTGAGAACTGTTTGTTCTCATCTTAAGCACAGTCTGATCCAAAGCTTAGTATCTTTTGTGGTCTCATTTTAAGAACTCTTTTATCTCAAATATTCAGAATCCTCGGTCTTATTTTGAGAGGAATTTTTTGGTGTTTACATTTACATTTACAAGAAAGGTTAACTCTCATCTTAAGAACCATTTGATCTCATTTTCAGAATAGTTTGGTCTAAGAACAGCTTCAAAATGTCTGCAAGGCATATAAACACTTATATATATATTTTTTTATATATGTGTGTGTGAGCATGGCCTTTCGATTCTTGGCAACTTGGCAAAGTTGTTGCCTATTTTGAGGCTGGCCAGTGTACAGGCTGCTGCACTTCAAATTTGCAATTGTTGCAGTTGCTGCACTCACAATTCAATGCAACAGCAGCAGCTGCCCAGGTCCAGGCCAGGCCAGCCTCTAATGGAACGGATCCTCACCCGGTTGCCGGCCAAACAGAAAAGCCATTCATTAGACGTTAGTGAAAGAAATCCGTATTTGATTATCTTTCGGATTGACCAGAAGCATATGTGTGAGTGTGTGTGTGTGTGTATCTGGATGCAGAAAAAGCATTTGCTTAGTTGTTGGTTTATGGCTATGAGAGTTGACTGACCCTATAAACACCCAAATTGGTTGTGATGTCGATGTTAATGCCTCTCATTTTGGATAAAAGTTGGAATTTCTACTAAGATTAAAATTCAGCAAATTCAGGTTAACATTCAGGCAATTATGCCCACTGTAAGGCCATGCTCTACAAGGGAGTTCGTAGCGATAGTTGCCTATTTTGCTTTGTCTACGAGTTATTGCTGTTCACTCGCACTCATTTGCAAGTACACATACATGCAGTCTGCAGCTGAAAAACTCAGCTTATGTCTAGCCTGTGTTTCAGCTTGATATCAGTTGGCAAACTCCAGCAAAGAACACGCGTGTGGAGAAGCATAAGTTCCATCACATTTAAGTTCTATGGCCACAAATACGTTTTCCAAGATCAGATCCTGGCTAAAATTAACACATTAACTAAACTAAAGTCTTCTCGGAAACTAACAAAAAAAACTATGTTATATGACAGGCCTTGGCCAGATTTTAGTAAGTTAAACTTAAACCTAAACGAAATCATCAACATGAAGCCCGTCATCCAAAGCCGCAAACAGTCATGTTCGTGGAGCTCCCAGGCTACAGCTGCAACCGTTCGCCAGGCGTAGTTCATCATCAGCCAAGCCACATGCACACTGAGAGTGAGATGACGGTGGCATGGGGGTGGGGGTGGGGATTTATGATACCCCAAGCTTGACATGTTTTATCTGTAATGGAAGAACAGCTTGCTGACTGCTTGACTTGGACGACTTGGACCACAAACAGCCAGTCAACCAGTCAGGGTTTTGGTCAGAGTTCACAATGAGAATGGGCTGCAAATGGAGGTGTGGGCCCAAAGCTGAGGCTGAGTCAGGATGAGCACGTTGAAATGATTACCTAAAGCAAACACAGACATGGCAGCAAACAAGCATGCTTACACATACACAAAGAGCAACAGAGAAAGAGAGAGAGAGAGGGAGATACACACGCATACATATGCGTCTGCCTATTGTTAGAACTAGGAATGCATCAAACGGCACTCCTGCTGCTACAGCTCAGCATGTTGATGATAACGTTGATGATGATGTTGATGATGATAATGATGATAGCTTCAAGGCTTAACATTTTCACTTACAAAAGGATATAGCAGCGCTTGGTAGCGAGTTTGGTTTGGTTGCTTGTAACTGGGACTGGGATGGAGGCTTTTGGTGGACATCGGCACGGGCACACACGCATGTGTGAAAAGAATGCCACGACCGGCCGGCATGTCTTTCTGGGGTAACAGGGTTCGCATACAAGTACCGCTAGTCGTATACGTAATGCATTCAGGTGCTTGCATACATGCATATGTAAGAGCATATGTACACATACATCTTACATATGTGTGCACTCAAAAATAGCTCGTACAGTTAAGGGAGCCAGAGAGGGTGGGGTGGGGTGCATGGATAAGAAAGTAGGCAGCACCGACAGAGACAGGAGACACTCAAAGAAAAAACACAGCTCTCAACGTTATTTGTGCGAATTTGTTTAGAGGAAAGATCTGGGGGGTGAATCTAATGAATAGGTTAAGTACAAGAAGAACTGCACATTTATAACTGCTTTTTTATGTATCTTTATATATATTTATAACACTAGGTTATAGCTGAATTGTATATTTGTGATCACATTTACTTTTATTCCACCAAAAGCCGAAGGATGAGTCTGATGTTGGCATCAATGATCCGCCTTGTCCGGGCTTTTAGTTACTTTTGCTGACTCTGTCCTGGTTGTCTTCTAGAAAGTTGATGTTCATATACATATATTACATTCCCCTCTAAGAGAAAGACTCAAGATGTGGCAGTTCCATTCTTCAATGTTTTTGACAACTTGCTTACACTCGCATGATCTTTAGCTGGTGCGAAACGTAAACGCAGTAAATGCGCTTAACAAACGAAAGCTCGTATCTTCACATTCTTTCTGTCATGCTATTCCTCTTACTTGTGCTTGCACACCCTCGTGTCTGTCTTCTTCCTAAACCTGCATCTTTTTCACTCTTAATCTGTCTCTTTCTCTCTCTATCTTTCATTCACTTAATCCCTCTTTTCATCCTTTTTTCTGACTTCATTTGTGAACCTTAATTTCTCATATATTTTTATCTTAGCTCATAATTCTCTCACACTTTGTTAGAGCTCTCGCTGTTTCTACTTTTTTCTGCCTGGGTTCCTTCTTCCTTTGCTCTTTGTCTTCCATTTGCCACTACTTTTTTAGGGTTCTCTTCTCATCACCATTCTCTTAGTCTCTGAAACTGTAAAATGTGATCACATATTCCCCCCGTTGCTTTGCTGCTTGCTCTCTCGCATTGTCTCTTCCCCTTTTGGTTTCATTTTCTTTAGTTTTTCATACATTTTCCTTTCTCTCAGTGCATAGAGACACTCGGGCTTCTGGCGGCAGGGCACAGCCCAGCAGCAGCACCAGCAGCAGCAGCAGCACTCACCGTTGCGAGCATACTTTGAGAACACGTGTGTGAACAGGCACTTGATTGTGTTATTATTATTGTTTGAAGTGTTGCTTTCAGTTTTCAGTTGCATTCTCTTTGTCATTGTTGCTGTTATTGTTGTTGTTGTTATTGTTGTTTATCTGCCTGAATTGCAACTGTAACTGTGACTGTGGGCGGCGGCGTTGGCAGCATTTACAGTGGTAAACATTTAGACAGCCCCACAATGGGGCCAGGCCATTCCTCACAATAGGGCGTTGGCCGTTGCCTAAAGATTTGTTAGCTTTTCATCTTAACTATTTGACTCATTAAGGATTTTAATTGCTGGCAAATATGAGATGGGAGGCGTTTGCTAGATGGTTTTTAAAGATGATTTTCAAAGGATCTGACATTCATTTGGTCTATTGAAAATGAAAATTCTTCTAGCCAACTGAAACTTCAGATCTAATGGGAACCTCTAAAGGTTCCCTTGATGCTGCTGAAAACATCATGATTTACTTTAAGCCAGCGGTGAAAATATTATGGTAAACCCTTTCATCTTTTGTGGAACAAACCACCCCGACACTTTTTTGTGGTTTTAAGCTGCCTTTAAGCCCCTCACCCCTCAGCCCCTCAGTCAGTCATTTAACATTCTCTGCTCTCCAATTTGCCTCTGATATATACAATCGATACAATTTGTAATTGCTTCCTGTGGCCCACTGTAAAATATGCATACTTGCAAAACGAATCTACCCAAAGCCACTCTTCTGCCGACCGCGTGGGCACCCTAAAAATTGCACCGCCCGCCCGACCACAACACTGCGAAACTGTTGCATTGTTCGCAACACACTTGAATGCACTCGAAGTGCAGCGAACCGGGGCGAAGTCCTTCTCCATGCTGCCATTCAATGCTCTGGATCCGGCTGCTGCTCCGGCTCCACCACAACCAGACCTTGTCAGCTTCGTTGATTTTTTCTTCTCTTTTTGGTTTATTATATCTCAATATTCATGGGTCAAATAGCAGCGACGGACCTTGTTTTTGAATCGATTTGCTTGCGAACAACATCAGTTTGCTATTAAATATTTTTAAAATAATTTTTGGAATATAATAAATAAGTGCTATAAGTGCTTCATATCTTGTTAACTGTTAAAGGACTTCATGAAATAGTGTCAAGGATATGCTATTTTGTGATTTTGATATCATTTTGTATTAGAAGTCTGTCGGACAACGTAATGAATTCAGCAACTTAACAAAAATTTTTAGAATTTTACTTTGTTGAACAACATTTTATAGCAACTTCTTAGATAAAAATAAGAAAGGAAATCTAAATTCGGCTTGCCGAAGCTTATATACCATTCACATTGTAAATATATAACCGATCTAGATAACATTTGGTCGGTGGGCATAATGCTTCAGTGGATACACGGGATACAAGGCGAATTTGTTTTAATTTGAATGAAAAACAGAAAATTTATGCTCCGAAGTGTTCATTCAGGAACAATCGGTTATATGGTAGCTATATGATATAGTGTTCCCATCTTGATCAGATCAGGCCAGTGGACGTGGACAAACCGAATTTAGTTTGATGCTCCGAAGTTTTCATTCCGGAAATATCGTTTATATACGAGCCATATATCTTGATCAGATCAGGCCAATGGACGTGGGGCCTCCTCAAATGGATATAACCCGAATTTGGTTTGATTTGTATGTATAATTTGGAGGCAAGCCTAGCTATTGGCCTACTAGATTGCTATCAGATGTGAGCCGCTCTTGCAAGAAAAACAACAACAATAAAATCCTTTAGCCTCTGATGGGATGCAACAACAACACATACGAAGGACCAGAATACGAATCGTTCGCTGCCACACACATACACCTACATACTGGCAATGCTAGAGTGTGCGGAGATAACATGTAAGTAAAGGACGAACACTTCCAAGTAAAAGCGTCCAAGCCGAGGAGCTAACTGCCTCGATGGGATTGGTCTACAGTGCTTCCAGTGTGAGGTGGCTCGGGAAGAGTGGGTACCTGAAGAGGTGCGCCTTAGTTTGGGGCTCGCTCAAGCATAGGGGGGGGAGGGGGGACAGAGGGCCGCAACAGCGGGGTTCACTCTGTTAAGATACCTAGAGTACCCCGATCTCAGCTAAGCCAAAGTGACTCGGATGTGTCTCGGGAGTGCAAACTTCCACCTTATATTGGGACGGTGGTCTGCCTCAGAGCGCAACTTTGGCGGCATTTCTGCGGAATGCCTCTGCCAGGGACTCGATGTGGACCGATTGAAGCCAGATCTGATGTTCTCAGGTGGTGATGGACCCCGCCATTATCCTGAGGTCAGGATAGAAGATTGTTATTCTTGTTGCTGGCAAACTAAGAGCTTGCTGTTCAGAATTTGTGTGTCTTTGCGGTGACTAAGTAATATATATATTTGTTAGTCGGCTTTGAATCTTGGAACTTAACACTTAAGACCAACGAACAGACAGACAGACGGACAATGCGGCTGCTGATCAAGAATATATGGACAACGCACGCTAGTTACCAATATTCTTCTGCTCCATTTCAATAAAATGTTGGGGCAAGACATGATTTTTCAACGAAGCGGTCCTCAGTGAGATTTTCCTTTGAAAACTGACTTGCTTTCATTCCAATTAGCTGTGAAAGTTTAGAAATTTCCCAAATTTTATACAGAAATATGGAAATATTTGTGGTTTTTTGTGCTAGAAAACCAATTGAAGCTATACGCTAGTGGCTTACATTTTCACCTACATATTCACCGGACATATTTGTCATGCTTCTGGTACATATTTGAATTTTAATATTCAACAGCAATTTGGCATTTCTTCAAAGAAGAAAAAAAGAAGGGGAGAAAAACAAATAATTAAAATAAAATAGAAACCTCAACCGAAATTTGCAAAACAAAGAACAAAAGCAAACTCTTCTTGATGCAGTTCCATTCTGCTGTTGCTGCAAACCATTTGCTGTTACTTGAAATTCAATGAAAATTAACTCAAATTGGTAGTCAATGGAAAAGTGGGAAAGTGCCGGAAAAAAGGAACAGGGAAAGCGAAGCGAAGTGGATAGAAAATAACCGCAATGTAGTCAGTCGCAATTCGCATTCGCTTGGGTTGACTTAAATTGTTTGCCAACAAATTCAGGGACGAGCAGCATTTTACAACACAGCTGAAGTGCTTAATTACACATACACATACACACTCGCACACATACATATGCAGCCTGGACAGATATGGTAGAAACGCCAAACTCAGAACAATGACTGAAAATAAAGGAACAGGAAATAAATTCGTTTCGGAATACTTCAACTGGCTACAAAATCAAAGCCACTACAACAGTGCTTGCTTTTCCTTGGGAAAAGCCGCAACCACAGCATCACCCAATTTTCCTAGCCCCCCCCCTCGAAGACCCTTTGCCCATGGCATACCTTGCACCCATGCAACATCAGCGGATGGCCAAGGTGGCCATTAGTCTTAATGACTTCGTAGCCAGAGTCAAACAAATAAACAAAGAGAGAGATAGGTGGACAGAGAGAGACAGAGAAAGAGAGAGAGAGAGAGAGAGAGAGAGTGCAACACAAAGATACAAATGAAAGAAAGAAAAGTGAGCAAGATGGCACGTTATAGCGGCCCAAAGAAAGTATTTAGCCAAAGACTGAAGAGACAACAAGGCAGCGAGCCAAAACAGTGCAATGCTTGAGTTGGAACTGTAATCGTGCCTCAGCAGGCAGGCGACAAGTGAAGTATGCGACAGGGGAGGGTGCCTTTTGCCAACCTGCTTAATGGTGATATACCCTAACAGAGGGTTTACCAGATAAGATAGTCAGTCCGAATTCATTGCAATTTGAGTGTCCCTGCTGAATCAAATAGCACTGTAACACTTAGAGTCTCCCAAGTCTTAAAGTTTGGGCTGTGCGTTGTCTTATAACAAGGGTTTTGTTTATGTATATATATGGACAAGAAATTGTGTTCTACGTTTCCTGGATTTGCTCTTTACTACTTGGCAAATAGATCACTCTCTTTCAATTCAAATCAACCTCAAAAACGCTCTCATTTCTCTCTTATTCCGCTCTTATTCCACTCTTATTCCTTTTCTCCTTAATTTCTCTCCCACCCTTTCGCCATCATATACATATAGAGATTTCACTAGTTGCGATTGACTTCTAACATATGTTTTTGCATCATGCCTTTGGATGGTTTTGAACCGCATGCAGAAGGAATATGGCAAAACGGCTTCTTAGTGTTCACCTTCATCAGTAAATTTAACATAAATGAGTATATCTTTTATGGTATAGGCTGTTTGTTAAGCAGTCAGGACAATTAGCTTATATATAGATAGGGAAAAATGGTAAAACTTGATATGAAAACATTGAGAAAACTAATTTTGCGTTCACTTTTGTCATTGCCTAAAATCTAAACATTTCAAATCGTTAGCATTAAAGTTGCCAGCGGGTAATGTGGGAGAAAGAGAGATGGTAGCGAGGGAGAGCCTGCTCTGCTTCTTTCTCTACTTGTTGTGCTGTTGGGCTGGGGCTTGGTTGTGTCGCTCTTTTTCTCTCTCTCTCTTTTTCTCTCTCATATGCATTTGCTTTTCATATTACCTTAAAAAGAAATTATTTTCCAGTGGATGATTAATAATAAGTTTAGCAAGACTTGCTTGAAATGAACATCGAATGTGTAGGCACACGCTCATGTCATATTTTGGATGCAAGACTTAATTTTTTCAGGGTTTTATTCCTGAATCGAATAAGTAAAGAGGAAAATCATAGTTTTGCTAATAGTTTTTCATGGATCCACAGGAGACGAGCCAGATTCATAATGATATCTGAAAGATCACTTGGAAGTGGTTTAAAGTAATGCCAAAAAGGATATGATTTCCAGAATATCACCAAGCCATAAGAAAGATCTGATACAATTTTTGCTCTGCAGCTTTAAAGACTTCTTCTATATCCATAGTTACCTTATGGAATGGGAGCTGCTTGGCCTCTAAATATCAAAATATCTAAATAAATAAATACTTTTCAAAACAATCAAGCCGGCCTTGACATGGGTTTGACATACAAAAAACCATTCAATATATCTCAGACTTCACCGTGTTCGGATGTATAACAATTCTCGCTCTGAAACCAAAAAAACAAGTCAAACTTCAATTGAATTTTTTGATGCAATTTGTTTTATCCAAACCAATTTCTACAGCAGAATCAAAAAGGTATTTTTCATTTAATAAAATTTTGCATATTGAGAAATGTTTAGAAATTTGTTTCTAAGATGTTCGATGCACCGCATGGTTATTGTCATAATCTCACTTTGTATAAATGTTTATACAAACGCTACCACAAAGTTCCGATACGCGGGCTGACCCCGTTCATGGTGTATCTGGAGGAGTACCTGAAGTTCCTGGAGGATCTGGGCAAGAAGCGTGTTTTCAGCATCAGACTCAAAGTGAGAATGGCGTATACGAACTGGGACAAAATGACCGAGGAGGACAAGAAACGCTATGTATATCTGTCCGCTAAGTATGATGATTTTAAAAAGCTGGCAGATCAGGAATTCGGCAAACACGTGGAGGAGAAGTAGGAAGAAGCAGAACAACAACAACACTAGGAGAGGGTACAGGCTGCTGGTGTACACATCATATCGATTCTTGCTTTGCGATGCCATTACCATAGCTTATTTACACTAAGCAAAAGAAAACATAAAGAATGTTGTGGCTCTTGAAAACGTTATCCCAGTGCATTTTCAACTTATCGCAGTTCCAGTTCCCGCTGCCATTTCCACTGAAATCAGGCGGCTTCGTTATTCCAATTCCGATTCCATTAAACTTTTTATGCGTTTTCAAAAGTAATCAAAAGTGTTTTACTAATTTCTCATTAAGTAAAGTTTTAACTCAATGAAAACAGCTTAAAGTGTCCTTTCATATAATAAACATATACATTTATTTATGAATATATTTTATCCATTTGTTGGGTTCATACAAAACTCATCTGCGTGGATTGAATTCACTTTAAGTTGTTGATGTTCATCTCTCTGTCTCGTTCAGCGCGATTCAAGTATGAATTCAAAGCGTAAGCGGATTATCATTCGTTTTATTCTTCAATTTCGCAGTGGGAACACAATAATGCAACAATCGCATCGTGCTTAGAGAGATTACCACCTGCCCTCCAGCTACTTGCACTCCAGGACATTTACAGTGGGCTGTAAAGGCATCCAATCAGGAGTGTCCCCAAGGCAGTGTCCTAGGTCTCTACACGGCGGTCTCGAGTGGGATGTGGAATGCGGTTCCAGATGAAATATAGTTGGCTACCTATGGTGATGATACGGCAGCTATGTGACGGCATAAAACCCCTGACGAGCTGGAAGAAATGGCAGATGCGGGCCAATAGGTGGTGTATAAACATCAGCGCGAACAAATCTGCTGCTTGCAAGAAACCATGCAGAGAACCAACCATCACTGCTACCTTAGAGTCCACCTTGACAAGAAGCTCACTTATAGGCAGCATGTGACAGATGAAGGGCAAACTAAGGAAACTTGGCTGGTTTCTAAACGAGGGGTTGCACCTGTCTTCAGATACGCCCTATCAATCTGGAGATGCTGTTCGAACACCCCGTGGTATGTGATCAACACTACTCTTCGTCCTTGTTTTGTCAGACAAGTGGGAGATGAACTAAACTCAGCAGCTACGAAATATGCTTGAGGAGCACCCCAATACTTTTGCTAGTGCTCTGCCCTACCCCGGGTCGAGATCGGGCTTTACATTCATCTATTTTGTGTCTCCACCTACACAATATCATATAAGTGCCAAAGGAACGTTCGGTTTCAATTAGGTTAGTATATGGTTAGCTCATTTCGATCTGAGTTCATCAGCACGTTCAGTCCTTTATACAGTCCAAACCATGTCCTTTGCCAATCCCCATCAGTATGGTAGCGCATCTAGTGCGTCGACTCTCCTGTGAGTTGGCTCTTCTTTAGTTGCAGTCATTGTTCATTTGGCTTTGTTTGCCCCTTGTCTGAAGCTGTCTGCTCAGCGTTCGCCTTCTCCGCCCAGTTCTCCTTTTTGTTGTTGTTTCCGCTGTTGATTCTCTTACTTTTTACTTGGCAAACGCTGAGTATTATAAACAGTTAAAAAACTTTATGCGCCAGGCCGGCAACTTTACGTTTTAATTCCACGTTTCATAAGAGCGGTAATTTTTAATGAGGCACAGACCACCACAGGAGGAACACGAGGAGCAGGAGGAGCAGTGTCCCGCCTTAATGGAGCACTGGCACTGGCAATCTCTCTCTCTCCCTCTCTCTCTCTGCCTGACTGTGTGCTTGGGCGCTAGTGCTGGCCTGACGTCTTCCGTTTTGGCTGGCTTCAGTATCCTGTTGTTGAGCGAACAGCAATGAGGATGCCAGCCTCTATGTTATACCATTCACAGTAAGGTGTGTTAAGCTGTTCATGAAGTTTGCAAAGCACAAAAAGAATACCAAGAAAGTAAACAAATGATATTTACTCTTGAAGGAAGTTTATGTCCTTCGACCTACAAAACTGGAAGAATTCGATTTCTTCTATATTTCCTTCATCTTTCCATATCATGAAGTAGCCACATGAATGGCATATAAACTTCGGCAAAGCTGAGCATAGCCTTTCGTACTGATTTTTGTTTACGACAATGAGTAGAGAGCACGCGCCAGAATCCTGGCAGGGGCAGAGCCAACCAGCTAGCAGTATTCGTGCATCCTGCTGCTGCTCCTGCTGATGTTGCGCTGCACTTAACCCCATTTTTCGCATAGCCATTGCTGCTTCAAGCATAATTTGCACGCATTCGGCGTAGTCGTTTAGCAATTTTCATAAATTACCCTTCACATTCACACGCTCACACACACACACACACGCACACACATGGCCGTAGCCAGCAGGGAGGTAGTAGTGCCATATGAGACTAAATCATAACTGATGATTCTCTTATAGAGTCTGGGCTTTGAATCTAAGTAAACGATTTTTAATGAGATCTTATAGAGATACTTTTCTTGGATCAAATTTGATTTATTCCAATGTAAACACAGGTATCTATATATATGTTGGAGCAACATAATTTCTACTGTTCATTGCCACCGTTTTAGGCGCAGCGAGTTTCGGTCACACCGAGATCCGTAACACAACTGACTGGTGTCTTCCCTCGATCTCCGGTTTTTATACCGAACCACACTCGGCGACAGCTGTAAACGCTGTCGCCCCGTTAAAACGGGACTTTCCTAAAACACATAGTAGAGCAGGCAACAAAACGGACACATGAATAGGCTGATGCAATATGGCAATGTACCTGCGATCCTGTTGAAATACCCAAATACGCACTAACACAAACTCAATACAATTCTCACATGTATTCACACACGCCGCATATTCAAACTACTTATGCTTCCACATATATATAAAATTGTTTGTGCTGACTGAATAACAAGGCACAGGACGCTGAGTGTTCGATATCATTATGCAAAGATCCAGATTTGTCAAATTCCAACTCCAAGTGGGTCAAATTCGAGATCAAAGGCAAATCACACTCTGGTGGCAATTTGGTGTGGAAATCCGAAGGAATTTCTATATATTTATCTTGACTGAAAAGGATTGCGATGAAGTTAGTATAATTATAAACAGGACAATTGTCATCCCTTCTCATCCATTCTGCTCCCTAGATATATACGCTCACTTGTTATTCTAGCGAACTGCAACCCTGTCCTTGACTACGCCCATGTAGAGACAGACACACAGACACAAAGGCACAGAAAAACAGCTACAGTTAACAGCAACAGAATCACATTATCATTGTCGGAATTCGCTTTCACCTTGCACCATCTGCCACACTGCTCCATCTCCATCTCCATCCCAACATCCCCAACTCCAACTCCATTGCCATTGCCATTGGAAACCAACAAATTCATTTTAAATGATCAAATAATTGCACAGATTTGCCCAGCATTTTTCAAAAGATTTCAAGGATTATTATTGCATAATAAATGCAGCAAAGGAAATACATCAAATATATTAAAATATATTTCATATAATTGGGAATGCGTCGGCTTAATGAAATATTTTTGTTAATCATTTGTTTATAATAATGAAATGTTTTTACATACAACAAAATCTGTATGCATTCACCTTTTGACTTCAACCTTCAACCGCATATTTATGACTGCTGAAATACCAAATGGTTTGAAGCAAAGCATAGGTTTTTCCTCTGTTTATAAAGGACGACCCGTTGGTGGCATCAAACTACAGAAGTAAACAAACGACTGATGGATTGGATGGAGAATAAAAGCGAATTTAAATTCGGGTTCAGGCGAGGCTAGTCAACAGTGTATGGTATACCTATGTTTTGTGGACTTCGATAAATTGAATAGAAGTAGCCTAATTCCATAAACTGCACAGCATGAAGGTATCAACTAGGCTGTACAACCAGAAGACGTTTTTAAGGCTGCCTTATGAGTTCGCTTCTTGTTGCTTTATATATATAGACTACTAGCTGCTGGGAGGTATTGTTATCAAAGCTCAACAGTATGGCTCTTCTTGCGGAAAGTCCAAAACATCCTGAACAAATTGAAAGAGTACTGCCTTACCTGGGACTTGGAAATAAATGAAGCAAAGACGAAAGCAGTAATTGGCCGAGATGGAAGAGATCGCAACGAGAAAGGATTAACCTCTTCAACTAGTCAGCAGCTGCAAGTATCTGGGAGTAATGCTCATCCAGAATAGTATCCTGCCTAGTACCAAAGTTAAGCTCGTTAAGTCGGTTGTGTGTTAGGGTGTGTGCAAGTGTGGTTACATATCGATGTGGAGGAGGTGCAGCGACTTCAATGCCTCCTTATTAAACGTATATTTAGACTTCCACCTAACACCTAACACTCCCAATTACATGTCAAAACAGTTCTCCAACAAATGTCAGGCCCTTTTTTCTTACATCAGAACAATTATAAACAGTCCGACGACCAGATTAACTAGGATTCTTGTCAGAAAGCTCTTAGAAGATAAAACGCAGTTCTTTGGCAGCTGGCAGTCTCTTGCAAATGCACAAGGAGATTACATTGATTCTGAACTCCCCACACATCTGGCAAGCGTCACATAATAGGCTGCTGGAGAAAATTGCTAGAGCTGAGGAAAATAATGTCTTAAATAATGTCTTAGCATCTGACAGCACCACAAGGCTGATTTATAAAAGGCTTAAAAACGTCTAAAGAGTAAAAAACTACTTCAACGACCCATTCAACGTTTCAGTCATTAGCATGAGATATGGAGAGTGCTGCCAAATGATCCGCCTAAGCTATGCACTGTATCGAAGGACCTCTAACTCGGAGTGTCAACTTTGCAATATGCGATCCAAGGAGGACCTAGCTCAGCTGTCCAATGCCTGGCGAGATACGTCTCTTATATGTAAACAAGGGAACTCTGAAACCCTGGATGGGCTCAATGGAAGCAACTGTCGACATCTGGCCAACTACTTGTTCCCAGCTCCTCAATATTGTAAAGAAGGGAACACGGCGGTCGACAAGGAAGGGTTTTCTTAATGAGAAGAGAAAGCATTTTCAATTGATAACTGGAGAAATTTCATTTCATATTTTCTGCCTGCTTTTGTGCCTGCTTTTGCATTCGCCTTTGTCCTTGCCTTAAACTCAAACAATTTGCAATTTGAGAGAGAACTAGAATATAGATTTGAAACACAATAGGGGTTAGATTAGGGGAGACAATATTTTAGAGGCGAAGAGGGGACATGTTCTTCTGTCTCTCAGTTTGTTCAGTTTGTTGATGTTGTTGATGAACGAAATTCTTGGCTATGAAAACGTACATTGATGAAGTTTAACTTTGTGGAAATGGTGAAAAAATGAACAGCGAATTTGTGGGCACACGATAATTACCTTGGTTGAAGGCAAAGGCATACGTTCTTTGAGGGTTGATCAGCGTTTGCAGACTTCAATTTTATATTTTCAAGGTTCAGAGACCACAGACCCTAAGTCTGATCTAGATATCCTTAATCAATTGGTTGGATTTGCTATTTCACACCTCATTTGGGACACAGACCCTTGTCAATTCCCCCTTCATCCATTTCAAGTTAAAATTTGTCTACATTTGATTTATGTCCTTTAACTGCATCTAACTATATATCGTAGTATGCAGTGGCATAGACTTTAGCAGTGGTTTAGATTTCCCCTTTCCTTCTCTCTCTCTCTCTCTGTCTCTCTCTGTCTGTCTGTCTTATTGTTCACACTTGAAATCTACTTCATGCTTGACAGATCACTTGACAAATTTCTTGACGCAACCAAGGAAGTGTGCTTTTAGTTAGTTTTTAGTTACAGAAACACATGCACTGCCAACCCAACCCCTCCTTCCCGTACAACTAAACACCTGCCACTAGTAAGCACTTGTAACACTTTTCCACCATGTTCTTTTCATTCTTCTTCCGCTTTGTTGTTGTCAAAGACTCCTTCTTCTTCTTCTTCTTGCCATCTTCTTCTTGCCTTAGCACAAACTTAATGAAATTATTTCCGTATAATTTATTTGCACTACTAAGTGCATTTGTCCCTAACTCAGCCCTGGGGCTGATGCCGCTGCTGCTGCATTCATTAAGTGCAACACTACGGCACTGATGCATCCCCACATCCCCATGCGGGCCCAGTGGATTCCGACACCAACTCTCCAGTGTCGCCTCTCCTCCGTCCATACCCTAATCTCCCTCTGGTGTTGTCAACAAGCCGGCGCTGCTCACTCTCGCTGCTGCTTTAGCTGCTGCTTTTGCCGCTGCTTTAGCTGCTTGTTCTTGGCAACTCTCTGTCTACGCTTTGGCCGCATAATCGTCCATCTTCATCATCTGCATGTTCATCATCATCATCTCGCCATGCCATACACATCCTCCATTTCCATATCCCATCATCACAAATAAAAACCTGTGTGTGGCAACAGAAATTTATGCTTGACATAGAAACACAATTTCTGCTGACTGTCGGCAATTTTGTTTCATCCTCGTCATCCTTTGCTCTCCTCCTCTCTGTTTCTCCCTCTGCATTCTCTATCTCTTGAGTGCATTCATTTGGCTTGTTTTGCTTTTCTAGAATTCTGCATTTTATATACTTTTTGGGCTTACTTTCGAGTTGAGCTACACCAGGGGTTAAATGAAAAAAAATAATGGCAAAGCCCCATCGTCTTGCACAAAAATAAAGCAAATATCACTCAGGCGCTGCAACACGTTTTAACGGCTTACTCTGGGGCGCTTATGTGTGACAGCACTTGTCCTTGGGGGCAGGCTTTAAAGTTGGCCAATGGAAATGAAAGTAGTTAGCTATGGAGTCATTTCGACAATTCATTGACAAAGGCAAACAAAACAGTATCTATATCTATATATATATATATCTCAGGTTCTTTGTAATGATTTCATGGTCATGGTCATGCAATTTATGCTCAGTTAAGTTTGCCATTCTAAAATCTGGCAACACTATAATAAAGTTTGACATTTTTTGCACCAAAGTACTCACAACGTTTTGTTGTACAAGTGCTATTTGGTTTGTTTACAGGGAGTCATGGAAATCAATTTGGAAAATTATGGAAATTACAAGAGAAGGTTTTGGTTTGGATTTTGTTCACAAATTCTGACGTTCATTATCTCAACAAGAATGCATCGACGAACTCAGTTGTTTGTATGGCGATTAAGCATTATCATTATATCGCTGGTATAGTGAATTCAATCGTGGTCGTAGTTCGGGGTCGATGAATTCCGTGAAAGTTGTCCAAATTGGGTTGTTGTGCCAAAATAACATCGATGTAATGCTTGAACTGAACATTTCGTGAGAAAAAAGGCATCCTTGCACATTAGCTCCACTTCAATACATTAGATTTTCCATAAACACTTAGTTGTAAAGAAAATCTGCTCTCGTTGGATACCCCAAAAGTTATCAATCGCTTCAAAAAAAAAGACTCCCGTCGATTGGTGTAAGGAAATGATTTAAAAGTTCGACTGTGTAAAATTGTGACAGTGGACGAATCATGTATATATGTCTATGAGCCGGACTCAAAACAGCAATCGACAATGTGAAAATTCCAAGACGAGCCAAATTCAACAAAAGTTGTCCATGGAAGAAGCACAGCGAAGCCTGTTTCTTCGGCCGAATGGGTCGAGTGACCACTCTGAGCAACCGCCAACGAATCATTCTCCATCATGACAATGCGAGCTCTAACACATCTCCTTGAACGGGTGAGTTTTTGAACAGTCAAAGCATCGAACTGATGACCCAGCCTCCGTACAGTCCTGATTTGGCACCCAATGATTTCTTCCTGTTCCTGCATATCAAAGGTGAACTGTGTGGTCAACGACTTTCTAGCGAAGAAGAAGCAGCTGAAGCGTTCAACCACCTCTTGTTTTGAAGGTGTCTGAAGTGGAATGGAAAATCTGCTATGACAATTGGTTTGAGAGAATGCAATAGTTCAGTTTGACATGCCTACCGTGCACTACATCTCTTCAGTGATTGGGTTCATTTCTGGTTCAATGGACATCTCAATAAGCAGAATTGCAAAATTGGAGTGAAAACAAACCACTAGAGAAATTATAAGAGGTCACTGCTTAGTGCGCCTTATATGCCGATGGAATGTTTGGAACTTAAACTGAGATCGGCCAGAACGTTACCGTCAATGTTCCGAGTTCTAGAGACAGAAATCTCCTGCAGAAATTGAAGAGAATGTTGACTAAAGATATGTAATTGCAATGGGACCCCGTCACATGCCAGATCGGAATGATCGGAATTATGATTAGATCATCGAGATTTTTGAAGCTGACGGCCATGTCAGCAGCCGTAACATCGCCCAAGAACTTAACATTGACCACAGAAATGTCTTAAAATATTTACAAAATGCTGGATTTATAAAGAAGATAGATGTTTGGGTATCTCACGAGTTGTCTAAAAAGGACATAATGAATCGAATTTCCATCTGCCAATCCTTGGCCAAACCATCCAAATGGGAATGAAAAATATCTGACACTGCTGTGAGAAAACGATCCTGGTCAAATGAATCAGCTCAAACGGTGTCCCAGCCAGGGCTTACAGCCAGGAAGGCTATGCTGTGCGTGTGGTGGGATTTGAAAGGATTCATCTACCATGAGCTACTTCCATATGGGCAAACACTGAACTTGGACCTCTATTGTCACACTTATGCCGACCAGAATTGGCCAATAGGAAAGGTGTTATGCTACATCAACGATAGAGACACAGCAATAATGAGGCGCACCAAACTTAGGGAGCTTGGATGGGAAGTTTTAAGGCATCCACCGTATAGTCCAGATCTAGCACAAAGCGACTAACCTCTTTTTTTTCCGCATAGAATTTCCTCCTGGACAAAAAGGTTAATTCAATTGGAGACAATTTTTACTTCTAGTTTACAAAAGCGTTGCATTAATATCTTATATATAAAACGGTCACACTAAAAGTGGTCTAGTTCTTCTCTCTGTTTCCATCTTGCTGATGCTTTGCTTACGAATCAGAATCAGTTTCATTTCATTTCGATTTGTGATTACTTAAATCACGAGCAGCTTAGATCTCACAGATTTCCTCATTCAATTTTATCAACTGCGCAAATTTCCACCTGCAATTTGCTTTTCGAACAGTCTGGAATTTATGTGTGTGTGTGTGTGTGTTTTGCATATTCATCAATCAATTTTAAAATTCAAATAAGTTTCCTAACATACCCCGCCTAATGTTGTGCCACTTCAAACACGCCACCAAAGACCCCACCCCAACCAAGTTAGAGCTTAATAATCCACCGCAAAATCTTTCAACCGCAAAAAATTGTTGCCAGGAAAAATGGAAAACGAGAAATTGCAATGCAAAGGGGTGTTAGGTGAAAGCAGGTGAATATAGAACACATGCCCACAGCCCTCCCCTCTTCTATGCTCATATGCACCCTTGCATGTGGGTGGGGGGTGGGGGGTTGTGGCACGCTGAGGCCAGGATAGCTAGCGTAAGGTACCATGCATCACATGACGACGCTGTTGACACTTCATAAATACATGAGTTGCACTCAGAATGCCATGTGTGTGTGTGTATGTGTGGGTATGTGTGGGTATGTGTGTGTGTACAATTGTTATTCTTCATTTTTTTTTTTTTTTTTAACTGCCGCTGCTGCTGCTGTTGTTGTTGTTATTGCTGCCTTGGCGCTTTGTCGTTGCGAGCACTTCAACAAATTTACACGTGTATCCCTCATACGCTCTGTTGGCATGCTATTTGCTTGCCACACACACACACACACTCACACACACAAACTCACTCGTACGGACACATAGGCGCACCTATGCAGTTGTTGTTATTGTTGTTGTCAACGCTTGTTTCACGCCTGAATCGTCGGATGCGGGCAACAACAGTTACAATAAAAAAAAAAAAAAAATAGAAGAAAAACTTAAATTTAGCAACAAAATTAAAAGCACGCGAAATTTTTATATACTCTATATGAAAATCTGTTGCACAATTGAAGCATATGGAATGTGGAAATCCCTTGGAAAACACTTAGAAAACCCTTAGAACACTCTGCTTTCTATGAAGAGATTCGTCAAGCAGTCAGCTGGGGTGTTCCGAATGTCTAACATGTGTTTGGGTGTTTCAATACCATATTTCTGCTTATAATATTGCATCAAACTTATGCTCAACTTTGACCCTTGACCGTAATCGAATTCCTACAAAAGAACTTAAAAGCTTTCCTCTTATAGAAAAGGCCTCTAAGATGTGATTGAAGGCGTTCAGGATGTACACGATCTATTCAATTCCTCATTCCTATAGAAAATCTTTCATAATATATATGCTCAATCCAGACCCTTGACTATCAGACCTCTTAAAGGCACGCTTCTCCTAATATAAGGAGCTGCCATTGAGTCATTTAGGGTATTACGAGGTCTAGTCCCAGTTTCAGTGTTCCAATTTCATGTTCCTATAAAAATTCAACACCATTCGTATGTGTACCTGCCCAGCCTAGACATTTCTAGATCTATTGATATGAATTTCAATATAGCTTAGGTCAAGCAGACGGCTCACTTGGTGGGGAGGCAGAACCTATTTCATTATTCTCATTAAGAAGCTTCAACTGAGGCAGAGCCACTCTCTTTGTTAGTGCCCAACTTTCCAGCCGTTTCTATTTCCTCACTTTGTAGTCAATAAATGCTATCCATCAAGAATCTAGACTTTTCTTTTCCCATAATTACTTCCCCAAGGCAACTGGGTCGTATGAAGTTCCTCTTAGTTGCCTCTTACCCTTCACAAGCGGGTGAACTTAGTCATTCCTTCTTTGCCATTCAGAAGTAAAACCCATCGAATTGTTTCCTTTGAGAAGAGTATCTCGTGGTGCGACATGTTACCAAAGTGTTATGAGTTTGTTGCTCCATGTTTCCTTTGAATGTTGCCCTGGGGTTGTGGTGATGTGACGACGGTTGTAAGTATTGTGGCAAGTGCTGGCTTCTCTGGCACCCCAAAAATAGTGCCGTCAAGTATTTAATAGAGAGGCACTGCAACAGCAGCAACAACAACGACGAGAAGAAAAAAAATGAAAATGAAAGCTAAAAGAGAATAAAATGCAATATGAAATAAGCAGTCATAACAAACAAGAAGCGTAACAAAGGCTCTGCTTGAGCACACAAAATGAAATGATGAAGAGTAGGAAAAGTGGACAGACAGACAGTGAGATAGAAAGCGGAGACATTGGGGGCACGAGGAAGCAAGTGAAAGCTACTGAAAAATGAATCACCGACAAATTACGGTAAGAAAGGAAATTTCCAAAACGGAAATGGCGGTAGCAGCATTTCGTTATGGCACATCATATTCTCCTCTCTGTGTTTCTTTTGCGTTTTTATTTGCTTGCTATGCTTGTTCGCAGACGCTATTGACGCTTTATGGTCTGGGCTAAGAGGCAGCGGGCAGGTCACCTACACACCGCCACCCCATGACCGCCCCCACAACATCTTAAAGTTCAGTTCAGCTGGCAGCACACGGCACACGGTACATGCCACACGGCTCGCATCTACAATTCCAACGAAGAAGTAGTAAAAATATCGCCATAACTTTAACCCCCTCCAAAAAAAAAGAAAGAAAATAAAATAAAAAAATGGTCTTATGAAATATGCATATGCTCATTTGGGCTTACAGCGAAATGGCAAAGAGCCACGCCTTTCTTCACACACACACACAGCAATGCACGAGAGCTGACTCAAAGAGGAAGGCGAAAGAGTATATTCTATTTGGCCATACCCAGTTTGCTCACAACATTTCACCAGCAGCGAAGTACTAGGAGAGTTCGTAAGAGTTACGAATAACCAAAACTTTCATTATACTTCGAAATTTATCATTCTAAATTTATAAAATTTGTAGCATACTTTAGGGCTGTGCAATAAATTCATTCCCAAATCTATATTTTGAAGCATTTCCAGTTCAAATTTTCAGCTAGTGTAAACATTTCTTATATCTTCATCTTATGGCTTGGCTTCTCTATTTGTTCATTTGTAATTAAGTCACAAAAATTTGCCATATATAACAGTATCCTGTTGTCGTCTATACTCCACTGCAGCAGCAAACATTTGTACCACTGTATATGCGAGTGTTTGTTTCTTTTTTTAGACGCATGAGTTTTCATTAAAGTTCAAGTACGAGTCGCAATTTACATCCACTTTAAGAAGGTCCATTGGGACGCCAAGCGGCAAACAAGCACAAACTGGCTGAGGCTGTGTGGGCGTCGTCTTTTGGGTACGGCAAGGACATGACCCAAATGAAATTACCTGCAATGAAAGGTTAGAAACATCAGGTGAAAATCATATCAATTAATATGAAACTTAATTTTAAAAATAATATTCTTTTAACAAATTGACAGAGAACTTGACTTTCTTTGGAATGGAGAGCAACTACATCATGTCCAAGTTTCAAGAAAATCAAATTCGAGTCATCAAATGTGGTTTCCGTACCCAAGCTTTTTTAACACGGCGTTCCTCAAGGTTATATTCTGGGATCACATTTATTATCTCTGTACGTAAGTGACCTTCCGAATGTTTTGTCCGATGTTCATTTATCGAATTATCGATATACATATATCGACTACTCAAGATGTACATATATCAAAAGCTCCTTTCAGCAATATACTTATGTCCATAGCTCAATATATCGATATACGTATATAGACGTACGAAATATATCGATAAACTCACATCCATAACTCAATATAGCGATAAACAGCTCGACCTTTCATGACAATCGGTCTAATGGTAGAGGATATGACCAATTTTCAATATCACCTATACGAGGGAGAGGTGCCACGCCCGTTTTCCCAAAGCTACATTTCCCTAGTCCGTATTAGTATACAGTAAAAAATGTCATACCGATCGATCCAATAGTTTACGAGTTGAGCTTCTATATATTTTCATACATTCTTTCTTTGCAATCCTACCAAATCGGGATTTAAATTATTATAATTAGAAGTCGAGACTTAAATTGATATATATCAAAATCAATCCTTAAATCGGGCCAGGCCATTACTGTCACTTTGATATTTCACTTTAACAGAAGCAACACGTTATCCAATAAAACTTCACAGTTCTTTCCAAAATTGCTCAAAACAAAAATGTCTTTGAAATCGCTTTTGATCTTTGGCACTTGGACAACTATCGCCACCATCCTAGGTTACTGCATGTATTACGACCACAAGCGTCGCCTGAAGCAGGAGAACCAGAATGAGATGGAGGAACGTAGTCCGATGGAGCAGGATCAGGCGTATGACCATGAAGACACTGGAGAAGTCAAGCTGAGGCTGAGCGATGTGGCGGAAGTGGAGCCGCATGTCTTGAGTGAAATCAAGGCGGGTGAGCTGCTGATTAGCCAGGGCCGTATGGAGGATGGCCTGCTCTATCTGGCCTACGCCATTGTGATATGCGATCGCCCTGCCGCTTTGGTGCAAACGATGGAGGCCCTGCTGCCGGAGCGCATCTTTCGAGCTTTGACTAACAAACTGCAGCAGTATCAGCCATGGGGCAGCTCTCAGTCAATTACCAATTGAATGCATTGTTTGGCATCTATGGGCATTTGTGAACACATTTAACGTTACATTAAGATCTTAAACAAAAATTAATAAACTGATTAAAACTGATTCGACTGTGTAAAATTGTGACAGGGGACGAATCATGTATATATGCCTATGAGCCGGACTCAAAACAGTAATCGACAATGTGAAAATTCCAAGACGAGCCAAATTCAACAAAAGTTGTTCATGGAAGAAGCACAGCGAAGCCTGTTTCTTCGGCCGAATGGATCGAGTAGCCACTAAACCGCTTGAGCAACCGCCAAGGAATCATTCTCCTACATGACAATGCGAGCTCTCACACATCTCCTTAAACAGGTGAGTTTTTGAGCAGTCAAAGCATCGAATTGATGACCCATCCTTCGTACAGTCCTGATTTGGCACCCAATGATTTCTTCCTGTTCCTGCATATCAAAGGTGAACTGTGTACCCACCCCCTTATGTAGTGTGTGCTCATCCCTGCTCTAGATGGATAAACTCATATCATTTGCTGTCGAAATATCTATAATTTTAAACAATTCCTATAGTCTATTGCATAATAGTTAATGTGTTGATGAATTGTTTGGCCGGAAATAGAGCCGAAAGGAAACGACTTGACAATTTTGTGCCTTGAAATCTAACCCAAACTGTAAAAATCGAGTCAGCCTTTAGCAATTGCTTCTAGGACACATCGTTGATATTAAACGGCGATACAAAGCGGCCGCTGGCATTGGAGCTCGTACCGCGTATCTCCGAATCGCTGCTACGGCTTTGAAATTCTTGAAGCTTGGACATCAATGGCAGGAAGATTTCCTCCGGCAATGCATCATCGAGCGCGTGCAGCAAACCAACTGGCTGTGAGCACATCAAAATTGCATTGGCCAAATGTGTGAGGCCCTCATCCAGATGGCCCTGGGAGATCAGTTGTTTCCCGGTCTTAATCTCAGTTAGTATGTAATTCTGCGAGGCCTCATCGTTGGCATCGTGCCCACCAGGAAACTTGAACCCGCCTTCAGCCTGCTTGCGCTGCAACTCTTCCTGTTCACGCTCTCGGCGTAGATGAACCTTCTTCTTGTAGTTCGGATCGGAGCGACGCTTATTATCGAAATAGATGCAATAGCCCACGAAGAGGGCACTGGCAATGCCGCCAGCGACGGCCAACCACGACTTGCCTACTAGCATGTTCAAGGACATTCTCCTTTTTGTATTGCCTAAAAAAAATTTGGTACTTTTCTTAGTCGAAAATTCAGAGAAAAAAAAGACAATGAAAAAATTCACTAAAACCTTTACCAAAATATATTTTCTCGAACTATCGACGTGTAGGCTGGAAGTCTGTTGAGTTTCTGAAATCCTTTGACTGATGAAGTACATTTGAAATGTTCAACAAAGCCGACCTGATTATAATCTACTTATATATTTACTTAAATATAATTTTAAAGGAATTTCTTAGGATCTCATAGAAGCTAAAACAATAAATTGTTTGCTTTAATGCTTTTCTTGGACGTTACAAAATGATCCTGCTTCATAAACAGAATTGAAGCAAGGCCAGTCGAGGTCCACAAACAGCTCTCCAGGTACCACGGTCGGTCGAGCTTTTAAATCATTTCCTTACACCAATCGACGCGAGCCTGTTTTTGAGCGTTTGATAACTTATGGGGTATCCAACGAGAGCACAATCTTTTACAACTAAGTGTTCATGCAAATCGAATGTATTGAAGTGGAACTAATGTACAAGGATGCCTCTTTCTCACGATATGCAGTATGACGATCTTGCATTATCAGTGCATCGATGTTTTTTAGGCAGAGCAACCGATTATAGAAGACCTTCAAGGAATTCGTCAGCGACCTAACTACAACCAGGATTGAATTCACTATATCAGCGATATACTGTGGTTTTTGATGGTGCCTTATCGTCATACAAAGAAAACTGAGTTCATCAACACATTCTTATTAAGATAATCCACGTCGAAAGTTGTGAAAAATAATATAATGAAATCCTTCTCTTGAAATTCCTGTTTTTGGCCAAATCAATTTTCTCAACTCACTGTAAACAAAGCAAATAGTAATTGTACATCAAAACGTTGTGAGTACTCTTATGGAAAAAATGTCAATTTTTAATATGGTGTTGTTATAGCTATTGTCATTAGTGTTGCCAGTTCCCGAAATATGTTGAAATATGTTCCCGAGTATGTGTCTTTGTCTGTTTCATGGTTAGCTTATGACAGCTGATCAATGTTTCATTGTATTGTTTACGTTTACTCAATTTACTCAACTCATCTTGCTCAACTTATTGTATACGTTTACTCAATGAATTCCTAAAAGGATATTAAAGAAAGATGATTAAAGCAACGCCTGGACGCATGCCCTACACCCAACGCTGACAAGACAGAAATATCCTCTTAGAGGCCAATCTCCCTCAATCTTTGCACAGCAAGCTTCTTGATAGTCGCCAAATGGGCTTTAGAAAAAGGAAATCGGTCTCTGATGCCCTAACAATTCTCATCAAATCCAAAACAAAGGCCCCCACTTATCTGTCCAGATTACAACACTGCCTTAACAATAATCTATATCACACTTCATGGTCCCAGATTCCACTCGCAAACAGCTAAATTCCTGCAACCAGACTCACAAGAAACATACCCCATATAATGGCCTATTTCATGTTAATAAACCCATATCATAATATTTAGTTAAACTAGCTATCAAGCACTCCCCTACTACATCTTAATAGAATCCCCAAATGTACAAGTCTAATCTTACATATATAGGAAAATCTAGCTTAAGCCAGTCAAGCTTAAGGCCTTAGTTGCTTCGGATTCGCTTGGTCGCAATTTAAAATAGCCTCGCAGCTTTTGCTAATAATTAAATAGTATTTTATATCTTAACAGTATACTTAAAGCTGATCTGCGTACAAGGGCAAGTATGTATCTACATTATATTGTACAAGTATGTACAAGTATGTACAATTATGTACAAGTATGTATACCTTTGCTTACATTTACATTCATTTTATGTTTCAGCAAAACCATAATAATATTTATCTTGCTGTCATTAATCAGCCATGGCCGCCAAATCTCTGGTCCCTTTTCATAAATTAAGCTGCACACACACACACACACACACATACACCGTACAATGTGCGCAAATCTCACATGTAATGCTCACACGTCAAAGTATTTATCACAATGACAAAATCACAAGCTATGAGCGTGCATGGACAATACTTTAGGGTTTAAATGTAACACATTTACAAATTGTTTACAAACACCCATACACACACACACACACACACACAAGCACCCACATGCACCCACACCCACAGCCAGGCCAGGCCACGGAAGACACACGCGTATACACACGTGCTTGGCTTGGTGTGATAAATGATAACAAATTAGCGGTTTGTCTCTTAAGCGAAAAAGAGAGCAAAACCATGCCACACACACAAACACACACTTACTGCGAGCAACACCTAAAAGTTACCACAATGCAATAAATCACATCACCTGGGCCAACGCACACACATACACACACACACACATAACCACACAGCCACACATACACTCTAAGCCACGCATAACCAAAACGGCGACTATGCTATGTGCTTCAATAAGTACAGTAAACACTCGTTCTGGTTGCACATAATACATAAATATCATCAAATTTTAATAAATGGATTTTCTAAAAGTAGTTTTTACTATGAGTGCATTCAATTTGCTAACTGAGTCATTCATAATAGCACTTTAATAGAAATGAATACTTAACACCACTCACTGCCAATGAGTTTCCAAGCATTATTCATATTCTGACGATGAGAACTATTTGAATGTTATAGAGGGTGAATGTGAATGGTCAATGATTACTATTTGAATGTTGCATTTAACGAGAATGAGTATAATGAGTATGAATAGTCAATGGGAACTGTTTGAGTGTGGTGAATATGAATGAATAATGAGAACTATTTGAATGTTGTATTTAACGAGTATGAGTATAATGAGTATGAATAGTCAATGGGAACTGTTTGAGTGTGGTGAATATGAATGAATAATGAGAACTATTTGAATGTTGTATCTAAAGAGTATGAGTATAATGAGTATGAATAGTCAATGGGAACTGTTTGAGTGTGGTGAATATGAGTGAATAATGAGAACTATTTGAATGTTGTAGTTAACGAGTATGAGTATAATGAGTATGAATAGTCAATGGGAACTGTTTGAGTGTGGTGAATATGAATGAACAATGAGAACTATTTAAATGTTTTATATAATTAGTATGAATGGTCAATGAGTACTATTTGAATATTGTTTACAGTGAATAAGAATGGCCAATGAGTAGTACTTCATTGTTATATACAATGACTATGGATGTTCAAAGAAAACTATATGAATATTTCATAGATGGAGTATGAATACTCAGTGAAAAGTCTTATAAGACATTCAAAAAATGAGATAGGGTGTGACCAACGTAAAAAAGCTATAGGTAGAACAAGAAAATCCATATCATCATATGAAAGGGAAAGCTTATCTGTTTGTCTTCGCTGAATGCCTTCCAATTTATACCATGAAAAGATCTTGGTCTTGCGCTTCTCAACACTCATTCTCGCTCTCTGACCCAAAAGGTGCATTGGCTGGCAACTGATTTGGTTCAAAGTCGGCATTTCTTGCTTTCTCTACTCTGACTCTCCCGTTCCCTGTAATATGAACATCTAATAGCTGCAGAGTGCACAGTTAAGGAATATTCTTCACATATCAAACAGACGGATATCTATGAAAATCTTCAGCAATCTTCAATTTCAACTCTTCAATGGTTTGTAAGCACTGATCACTGTACTTGTTAAGTATACGCACCGTACGGCAGGCAAACAGGCAGACAACCAAGTGCTTGGCATTTTCACGTAAGAACTTGCTTTCTTATGCATGCATGGGGGAGCCCGGCATCCAACCAGACAAGACTTTAGTTGGAGCCAGCGTGGACGCTAGGAAAACTGGCAGGACACCCCGTCGACGACGAGTCGCTTCCTGGGCGGAATCCTTTTTCGTGCGCGCCTGAACAACACTTATGAGTTGTGGCTCTGGCTCAGGCTTTGGCTCTGCTTTCGCTTCTGCCCGGCTTTGGCTCTGGCTCTGGCTCCTCTGGCTGAAGCTGAAGAAGTTTCCGTTGCGTACCTTTCCGTTTTGTGCAGTTGCCAAGCGATTCGTTTGGGTGTTAAGAGTGCTGGCGCATAATTCATGCTCACACACACACGCACATGCACAGATAAACACACACACACACACAAACACACACATACAGATACCATTGCGGTGTCGAAGTTCGAGGCTATGCGAGTTACCAGCTCGCTGTGCTGAGCACATTTTAATTATCATTTTCAGATTGCAGACGCATTTTGAAAAACGACGAGTTTTAATGAACACCTTTTTGCCTGCGGCCGAAATTGGAGCAACCAATTTGTGAGACCAGACCAGACCAGGCCAGACCAGGCCAAGCCAGGACTTTCGCCTTTAAGCCTTTGCAGGTTTCACATATCGGCTTCAAGGTTCTTTTGCCAGCTTCAGGCAAGGCGTTGGCCCAAACAAGTATGATTTTGTATACTGCATGAGCATCACATTCTCTCTCTCTCTCTCTCTCTCCCTCTGTCTCTGTTCACTTGTTTTTGCATGCTATTTTTGGACTGCACAGCTGCCTAGACTAGATTACAGCAGCGTATCCCTTTTTTATTTTTTAATTTTCAATAGAATTAAATGGAATTTTCTGAGATTTGTTAAATTTGATATGATGAAAAAAAGAGCGATTCTAAGGGAGTTGCCTGAAGTGTTTTCCTGGAAGCCTGCGTCCCATGTTGATCTATGGAAAACCAATTCCACAAAAACAGTTGCTTGTTTTCCATCACTGCCACACGCGGCACAACTGCCCCAGCCAAGTGAAAACACTAACTGGCTGACGCACTTCAGATAACATAATTTACGTTACAATATGCCGGAGCTCAGCAGCTGACTTAACAGCCCTTTGAAGTGGCCATAAAAAATGCGACAATGTGGCGTACTAACCGGTATACACACACACACACACACACACACACACACACACAAACACTCCATATTGTCATATAGTCACGCACCAAACTGTCAAGTGGAGACACCATTTGATGGTCCTAACAGAAAGCATACTTTCACTTTGTCATGAAGTTCGCACTAAAAGTTATGCTTAATTCTATATGAACTTTTTTGTCCTTAAGGACCCACTGAATAACTGAGTGATTGGGGAGGTATGCACAGGCCAAAACCACAATAGCTACATGTTTAAAATTTTCACACTAGTTAATCAGACCGATTGTCATAAAAGTTAGAGCTATGTATCGGCTTGGAATATCGAAATATTCGGTTATCGATATATGCAGACCGATTTACCTAGTTATCGATATATGTATATTGATGTATTAACTTAATGTTAATAATTATTGATTTATTCAGTTTTCGATATATGTATTGTGATGTATTGGTTTATCGATATTGACGATATATGTATATCGATTATCAATTATCAAAAATTCAATATATCAATAAATATTATATTATAAATTTATATAATTATCGATATATATATATCTATTAAGTGAGTTATCGGTATATTTATATCGATTTATAGAGTTATAGTGATATATTGTGTTATCGATATATAAAATACGTTATATTGACTATATATATGTAAAAAGTATGTGTATTGAGTTTATATATATATACATATATTAGCATCGATATCTTGAGTTATCGACATATGTGTATCGACGAAATGAGTATTCGATATATCCACATCTTGAGAAATCGATATATATATATCAATCTTTTGAGTGTTCGATATATATACGTTGATATCTTAACTTAGCAAACCTTGTGAATCGATATCTTTCTATCTACATAAAGAAATCGATAGAGGAATGAATATTGATTTATTGATACATTTAATCGAAGTTCCACCGCCACTCATAAAGAACTTCTAGAATACTTCTAGAATCTTCTGGTAGTTTGTAAAGCAAGAGAGCAACAAAAACACATTGAAGATAAACATAAATCAACAGGAGGAGGCGTAGCGCTGCAAGCCGGGATAGCTAGTAGTTTATGAAAAGAACCGCAGAACAGTTGTCATATGCAAAAGGTCTCTGACGAATGGCAGTCTGGTCTACAATACCGAAAAGTTTTAAAGTTTATATTATTTGCCATTTCCTGTTACAATCAAGGTCAACCTGAGAACTTTCTCAATTACTGAAAGTCTTACTTTGGCACTCTATATCAAAATGTGATCTTAATTTACCTCTCCATTAAACCAGTCCCACACTCATGCACTTGATTGAAGTGTATCCAAGCTTCGGCTAGCCTACAACTGACTCTATTTAACTGCTTTCGTTTTGGTTGCTTAATAATTTTTAATTTCCTGTGCTAGCACGGGTCGAATGCTTCATAAATTTCATCATAAAACTGTGCGACCTCTCTGCTGCAACTACCCCTACCCCCCTCTCCAGCCAATGCAGCACCCTATCGTCCGCTGGCTGTCACCATCACATTTTTGATACCCATCAACTCAGTCGCTGTCGCCTGGCGCTTGGCCCGGCCCCGGCCCGGCCCGTTGACTGCTCACTCGGGCGACGCACAAAAGCTCGCTTCGCTTATTTCAATCAAATTACGGCCAATGAATATTGAACTATCCGCATATATACATACATACTACTTGTATGCTCTGTCCCCATATATGTATGTATGTATAAATCGCGAAAATAGTTTTCCGTTAAATTCAGTTGGCCAACTATCAGCGAGGTGGAGGAGGAAGCTGGAGGCAGCCGGTATTTTTTTTTATAATGCCTGAAATTTGTTTGCTTCGCGCGCATCAACAGGATGGCAGTTTTTTTTGATTCACGAAAATCACTAAGGGAAAACTGCAGGAAATTGAAATTGCCAATGGAAATGTGAAATGCGTAAACTTCAATGGCAAGGGTAATGGCAATGGCATGACATAATGGCTTACGATCCAAATAATGATGAAATAAAAATGAAAAATAAAAAACAGCAGCGATTGGCTATTCGGCAATGAAAACACATTTGCCAGATAAACATTAAATGTTGTTAGAAATTTGTACAGCTACTTGATCTATTGTCAAGCTTAAAGTGAAATACAAAATTTATTTCAGAAATCATGGCTTTATTATAGTTTTATATTAAAAGAAGATAAGCGACGGAAATGTTGTTTTCATCGTACCCACATAATTTTGAAGAACAAAGTTAAATTAAATTTGTTAGAAACTTTTTTCAGGCCAAAGCGTTTGGCATAGTTTTGCCCAGTTTGCTAAATAGTTTGCCAGAGTTTGCGGTGCTTTCAAAATTCATTTTATTTTCGACCTCACACCAAAGTCACAGGGTTTATGCGATAAAAAAAAAGAAGTGAATGATATGAAAAGCAATATAGATTACTATAATTATATTAATGAGTTTGCCAATTGGATAACGCATAGCCACAAAGAATAACTTCAGGTCAGATTGGAAAGAGTGAATCAATGATACTCTGAAGCAGCGTCAGCACAGTGACAATGACACGACCATCTTATCTTTGTTCTCACATTTTGTGTTCATAATTGAATCTATATTTTTTTGTAAGACATTGATCAGCTTACATATCTATAATGAGACCAGAAAACTACAGCAAATATATCTAATGATAGGACACTAGAAATCTCTTTGATCTCTTTGATAAAGCGTTATTCGATTCGGCGTTGACGGGGCTCGTATGTATGGAGTATGGAGCATTGAAATCAGTCCCCCCTTTGGAAGTTGTCATCCTCCTACTATTTAATACTTTTTTGTGTTTGCTCAGTCTTTAGTCTGCATTATCTCTGCCTTCGCTATCTGCCTCCTATTTCATCCCATCACATCTTTCGTCTTTCTGGCATCTTCCTTATATAGGTATGTCCCCCCGTCTGATTGTTTCAACCCCGAGATCTCAGAAGAGCCACAGAGCTGATATTTGTGTCAGATGCACGCTGGTTAAGTTCAAGATTCATTCACATGGGACAACTATATCTTATAGCTCTCGTATAATCGATTGTTCCAGAATAAACGCTTATTAGCATAACTCTTCTGCTTCTCATTCAAATCAAAAGAAAAAGTCGGTTTGCTTACATTTCCAGATTAGATCTGGATCGGTTATATATGTACATAGTACATAGATCTGGATCGGTTAGATGTGTACATGGTACATATGCTTCGACAAGCTGAAGCTAGCCTTCCATTCCATAGTTTTATCATCTCTCTGTATCCTCTGTTTTTTCACAGCCCTCTTTCCTTCCTCTTATTTTGTCTTTTCGCGCTCCTGTTTCTATAACTTCTCAATCTCTCTTTATTCTCTTAGCTTCTTGTCAGCATTTATCTTCACCTTGTCTTCTCTGTATATCTCTTTGGTTCCACTCATAGAAGCTGTTTATCATTTAACAACTGCACGAATTGGCATAGTGCCCTTTTTGCCTGCGAGCTACTCTGTTGTTTGCTCAATACTCATTTGAACAAGCCCTTATTCTTGTTTATCCCACACTTGTCTTCTCTCTACTGTTTCTTCGTCTTCTATGTATATCTCTTTGGTTCCACTCATTGAAGCTGTTTATGCCCCTTTCGCCTGCGAGCTGCTCTGCTGTTTGCTCAATACTCATTTGAACAAGAACTTAGTCTTAATATTCCTCAGCTGCACAAATTTTGTAGCTATGCAGGGACATTTATTTTAGAGCAGGCATGATTTCAGGCTGTGGAATCAGCTGGACTTGAAATGGAAGTCATAAATTGACCATCTTGAAACTGATTGCTTCCTTCCTTGTTTCTTCATTTGCAGATCATTCACAGAATGTTAATAATTTCACCCTTTCATAAGATTCAATTTGATATATATATGGTGCTTTTGTGACCATATATCACAATAACTTGCAACGTGTAAGCTAGCAAATATGAGAAGAAGTTATATTGGCATTTGTGACACGCATGATTTGAATGAATGTCACCTACAATTTGCACCACTGTGCCGTACTTTTAACCAAATTGCTGCGGCTTTCAAGGCATGACAGGTGTGTGTGTGTGTTTGTGTGTGCGTGTGTGTGTGTATGATGATGAATGGCCAGGGGCAGGTGGTGCTGGTGGGGAGTGTGTGCTTGTGTCTGTTCGCAGTTTGGCTTTTGCCGTTTGGCTGGGCGCATAATAAAAATTGGCACATATTTTTGGTCTCTATGCAGTGGCTGTTGCTGTGGCTGCTTCTGTTGCAATGGTGCGTTTTCACTTTTCATATGGATGAATGTGTGTGTGTGTGTGTGTGTGGAATGAATTGTTGCGAATCTCTTAGCCACGTATTTCCTTGTTGTTGTGTTTGACCATTTTATTGAATTCGTTTTTCACACGTACACAGAGAGAGAGACAGAGAGAAAGAGACACAAATACTCAGGCAGCTCAACTGGTGCAACGAGATGGTGTATTGAGCCATATACGAAATGCATATTCATATATGTTTGTATATGTGTGCATGTGTGTGTGTGTGTGTGTGTGCAGACATGCATAGATATGTGTGCGTATGTATATGCATAAATTATATGAATCGCAATGCGTTGACTGTCAGTTTTTGGCCAACGAGCACAAAAATGTACGCAAATACAATTACAATAACAAGAATATTGAAGCGTTACCCAACACAGCATTCTCTAAAATCGAAGAAAATAGGGAATCTTCTATAGAAGAAGCTCTTGCCTTCCCTTCCCATCGCAAGCCAATAACTTTAACCAATCTCTCACTTTCTTGACAAATTCGAATCATCAAAAAGCAACCACGAATTTTTCAGCTTTGAAATCCCACCCACGATTTAAACAAAAACGCCACAAGCCAACTGATAAGAGCATTATATCGTAGGAGAGAGTATGAAATATATATGTCTGTGTGTCTGTTTGGCTGTGTTTCATAGGCGCACAAAGCTATTATAACGATCGCCTTGAAATTTGAACAGTATACTTACATCGGCTTCGGTTTCGTCGTTTTGCCTTTCTGATACAAGTATATATTTGGTGTACAGGGGCGCTACCATTCCCGCTTTTAAGAAAAATAGATTTGTCAGTATCTACAAGTCCAATAGCCTTTTTACAGTATACTAATATCGACCTTTTTAACGGTGTGTAAAAAGTAATTTATTATATTTTCAGTTAACTTATATTTTCCAGGAGAAGCCCAAAAGCTAGTTTGTTATTCAATCACAGGCCCATCCCTGCACAATATTAGCAACTCCAAAATGTTTGCTGGGCAACCACATACAGTCAACGTTTATACAGGCATACAGGTGCGCCACCTGGCGGGTAAAATGGTAATGGAGACAAACGGAATTCTCACGATAGTAAAACGGAAGTGCGAAATAAAATAAAAAGCCGAACGCTTTGCCATGTGCTCTGCAATTGAAGCTGACACAATTTAATCGCCCAACACCAACAGCAACAGCAACAATAAACACAAGCACAGACACAGACACAGACACAGCCACGGACAAGCACACACACACACACAAAGGCATACGATAAGCCCTCGAGCATTACACATTTGTAGCAATTGCTCTTCCTCTTTTACACAAAAAGAAGAACAAAATTATAAAAATAAATAAATAAATAAACAAATGAAAGAAAAGTCAAACAGTTGCGACTTGTGACTGCATAAATGTGCTACTTGGAACTTTTTGGATGCTGCATAACAAATTTTGATGGCATCGACTTTAACAGGCATGAAAACTGGGCATAGGCATGTATGGGGTGCATATTATCATTTGAGATAAGATTTAAGATGGCTTCGGATGTTTGTGATCATATTTTCGACTTCAGGCAAGCTTCTGTCTCAGTAAATCACTGTTTACTTATACATAAGTCGGATCGCCTAGGCTTCCCATCGTATCTTCTTAAGTAGATTTCCGACTACCTTAATCTGAGAACTATGAAAGTTCTTTCTTAAAATTCCTTTTCTAAGCCCCTTAGGGTTACATCAAGGGTACCGCAGGGTAGCCAACTCGGTCCCCTTTACTTCACCTTGTTTATTATCAATGAACAGTCTCACGTACTATCCCATTATACTTCTCGTTCTTGTTGTTTTGTCGTCACATACCGCTTCAGACATCGTACTTTCTTAACGATATGCCCCTAGATCGGATCGACACTGCTGATGACTTGGGTGTTTCTTTAGGGTCTAAGCCTAAATTGAAATTCGATTTACCCATTTCAATTACCGTCAATAAGGCTGTGGGTGTTCTGGGTTGTATTAAGCGATGGATATGATCTTTATACAACTAAATGACTGTATACTTCTCTGGTTCGAAATATTTTGGAGTACACTTCGAGTGTTTGGTGTCCACAGTACAGGAATCACCAGGACCGCATTGAGTCCGTTCAAAAGAAAGTTTTTGTGCTTGCTCTCCGTGGTTTGAATTGGGACCCCAATAGCCCCCTCCTTTTATACTCAAGTAAGCTTATGCTAATAAACCTGCCATCTCTTCTAAATCGTAGAATACTAACACACAGCGCAATGTACGTCAACGTCCCATTATAATGATTTAGGCGATGGCAAGTAAAGGAATTTCTTTAGTAAACAGATGATGTGATATTTCTTGGGAACAGTGAAAGCAGATACCGTATGCAGAATGAAACTGATGTCATAATAATGTCAAGCATCATAAATCTGAAAAAATGTTGAGAGTAATCTGGAAGTACAAGGTAGATAGGAAAGGTTGCAATGGCACCACGAGAAAGGCTGCTAGATGAAAAACTGAATATGGAGGAGTTAGGGCTAAAGAGTCTCCAGGGTTCAACGAAGCTTCAAAGGAATATCCGAGAAGAAAGAAACCACCAACATTAGCTCACACGGGATGCTAGCGTCTCACAACCGTCAGAGACCGCTGTTATGATGTATGATGAGCAAATGAGATAGAAAGAACTAGCTTACTTATTCGTTGGCCTGTGGTTGACACCTTCTATATCTTTAGATATATAAAACTCTGATTATAGGAGAGCTAAAATGCACACTTTTATGACTAAGGTAATTACTAAGAAGCCCTTTTGCAATATTCCACCTGTTGGTGGAACCAAATTGAGGCACTCATAAGAGTTCCTGCTCTCAATTGCCTCTCAATTGCCTTTGCTCTCCCACTCCCAATAATGATCCTACTTACTGGTGTTAAGGGCAGAGTTTATATTTAAGAAATGCTTTAAGAAACTTGTTCATGGAAGTATTGTTTATTTCTGAAACAGAACTGGATATTAACGGAGCAGGTGTCGTGTTTGATTTCGACATATTTGGGTTTCCTTGAACATTTTGCTGGCCATTTGGAAATGTTTAATTAAAGTCATTTCACACTTGGCGAACGCACTTCAAAGTACATTACAATTTGCCATATGTATAAATGCAAGTGCAACTGTGTTCTAGATAGCCCATCCTCTTACCCACTGACACACACACACACGCACACACGCACACAGGAGCGCAAGCCATAAGCCCAACCTGGCTATCTGTCTGTGGAGTGCTTCGGCTTTTCATTTTGGATGCTTCTGCTGCCGCCGTGCGCTTTCAAGCTTGGTTTGGGCTTGTTTTGTTTGCTGGTTTGTTTGTTTGACTGAGTGACTGGCTGCCCAGCCTTTGCCTGCCTGGCAGACAGCTGGGAATGCACTGCTGTGCCATATGTAAGCCATCGACCCACTGGCTGACATAGCCATTGCCTCCTTTGCAGGTTTTCACTTGCATTAAGTGCTTCCTATATCCCTGTCACAGTGCGTCTTGCCCGCCGTTGCCAGAGCTAAAGCCCGAGCTTTTTGTGTTCCTTCAACTTCGTGTCACTCAAATTTAAAAATGCTCATATAGTCGGAGCTGTCCGTGCTGCCTTCTGGTTTTGGTTTTTGCCATGTGCTGTCATCTCCTACAACAGCAACAGCGTTTGCTTTTTAACTGCCAACCGTTTTTGCCTTCCTCCGCCGTCTGCCGCCTTCCACTTCCTGGCGCGCGCAGTTTTAATCACAAGCCGAAACGCGGCTTTACTTTTAACTGCAGCATTGCAATGCCTACATCTCCAGCACTTCTTCCCCCCTCTTCCTCTATGTATGCTAGAGAGCTGCTCCAACTCTTTGTCCAGCACGCTGGGCTGTGCTGGTTCCTGCTTGTTTGTTCATTCTCAATCTCGTGTGCACAAATGTATGTATCTATGTCCTCGCTCATGCATCCGGTTTGCCTTTGCATTTGTCTGCTCGTGTGTCTGTCTCTCTGTCTGTGTGTCTGTCTGTCTGTCAGTGGGTTTGTGGAATAATGGGACAGTGGACCAAACCCAAAAAACTTTCACTGCACACACAATTCTGTTCTGTTCTGGTTTGTTCTTTTCGGTTCGGTTCAGTTCAGTTCGGTTCGGTTTCATTTCATTTAGGTTCGGTTTTAGTTTGCCTGACGGAGAATTATTTTTAATTATCGCTGACCGTGTCGCTATCCCTGTCCCTGTCCTCGTCCGCGTTCACGTCGCACTTGCTGTCAGTGTCAGTGATGGTTTTTGTTTTTTTTTTCTTTTTTGGTGTTTTGGTGTTTTTGGACACTGCATGCAGCCGTGCTGCAGCCATTCGTTGCTGATGGCAAACAGAAAACCAAAAAAACCCCAGGCAATTTCATGGTTTTCTTCTCAATTTGCTATTTGCCATACAAACGTATATAAAGTATATAAAGTTAACTTTCGGTAGCCATTTATATTTGTATTCCATAAGGTTGAAACTGTATACTGATGCAGGACTAGCCAGATGACAAATAGAGCGGCAAACTGTTAAAGGAAATTAATTTCGCCAAATGGCTCTATGATTTCTGAACAAAGTCGTAATTTAGCTCATTATAGTTCCTTAATCTTTAGAATATTCGGAATGGTAGGAGCTTGCAGTCCAGTTTATGGATTTAGGGAAGTCAGTAAACCACTTCTCAACGATTGATTGATGATGCAAGCCTTTAATTGGTTTCGCAGATGGCAAAAAGAGCCTAATCTGAACCTGCAATTCACTTTTTATAGTAGTAGAAGAACTGTCTGATATATCAGCGAAGCGCTACTGATATTGCGGAAACCATTTTATAATTTCTTTTATAATTTTTCCTTTCCCTTGGAGTAGTTTCATCAAATGAACACCACTGCATGTCAGAGAGTTCAGGATGCGAAGACCAGGGAAGCCAAGGCACACTGATGTGTGTGATGATCGCCGCATGGTTATAAGCCAAGGCCATTCCGCTTCCACGTATTTACATCATAATTAAGCTAATGAATTACTAGAAAGGCTGTATCAAATGTTTGTAAAATGGAACCTAAATTATTCTCTAATTATCTCTAATTATTCTCTAAATTATTCAGTTACTTAAATGTTAAAATCGCACAATATCAACATGAGTAGATACTGCCATATCAATGTTCTGCATTTATTGTACTAAATTTAAAATTTTCACATATTTAGCTCTTTCAGTGAAGACCTATTTCCTTATACACTGCTGGTCATAGAAATAGAAAGAAAAAAAAAACAGTTCCAGTAATGAGAACTGTCTCCTTTGTTAGCAATAACTGCATATATTCGGTCCTTCATAGAATGATAGAGAGAATCCATGTAGGTCAAGGAAATCTCAGTCCAAGCACGTTTAATAGCTGCAGTTAATGTTTCCTTATCTTCGTATTGATTTCCCCTTTTGTATACCCTCAGTATAAGCCAGCCCCAAAGACTTGCAATTCCGTTAAGATGTCTAGAATATGGTGGCCAGATTATGATATTTATGTTCTGGCTCTAAACAAACGACTTCACTACTCGAGCATTATGAATAGGAGCCTTGTCTTGTTGAAAACTCCAAGGAATTGGTCCAAGGAGATCATTCAATTTTGGAAATACGGACTCCAATAATGGTTTGAAGTGATTGCCGTTCCTCTTCTGATCGATAAAAATGAAGTCAATTGTTCCATGAAACGTGATGGCATCCCACACCTTCTCTACTCTAGTGGCGGCCTAAATATAGCTCAATATAGCTAAACATATAGCAAATCGTGAGAATAGTATTGAGAGCCATCAGTATTGTATTGGAGTATTGGACCATCTAAATTGAAACGTTTTTCATCAGTAAAAACAGCTGAAAGCCAAACATTAAGTCGAGTGTCAGATTGAACAGTGAATTGAAGCTGATTTTCTTTGCGTATTGCATTCAGAGGAGCTTTTTCTTGATTTTCGGACGCTTCAGGTGTTCTGAATTTCTGATTGTACACTGAACAGTTGAAAGGTTTGCCTTTACTCCGGCTAATTCCTTAATCTTAGCTGCAGACTTAGTTGAATTTAAAGCAATTCTAAGATAGTGTTCCTTTTCCTTTTAAGTGTTTTCCATATGCCTCTGGATCGTTTGAGTATCCATCAACAGTTCTGGAGCTGCGCTTTATGTGTTTTTGGCGATGTTTCGTTGCGAGTGAAAAAAGTCTACTTTTTGCTGTTCCAATAAGCTCATAATAGTAGCTTTTCCCTTTTTTACTTTAAATATAGCTCGAAATTAATTTAATTGCTTATTTTAAGTATTTTTTCAATAACAAAAACTCCTCTTGTTTAGTCAAGACAAAGAAATGTAAAGTGACCAAGATGAGAACTCTGATGTGAAAAGTATTTTGGAAAATTAGAACAAGCTTGATTATATATAGAACAGTTTACCTAAGACAGTCCAAGCTAGCACTAGCAGTTTATCTTTTTTAAATATTTGTTTTTGTTTATATTTTAGTCCTTTTTTTAGTCCTTAGCAAACATTGGTCTTATAATCAGCATAATCATCTGCGTTGCCCCATAATTTAGCATTTGGCTTAAATTTTAAATTTAATTTCCCTTTTTAAGTATGAAATTTGATTTCTATATTCTATTATAATATGCCGGAGTTGCTCTATAAACAGGGAATAGTTTAAGCATTTAGCTGTATCAATATGTGAAATATATTAAGAATTCTTTAGGAATTCTTTAGAAGTTGTATTTGTTATACCTTTGCAGAGGGTATTATAATTTTGTCGCAATATTTGTAACGCATAGACCGACATTTTTAGCCATAGTCTTTTCTCTAATGTAGACTGTTTATATGTCCAAATCGTCTATATTGGACAACTATATCATAAAGCTCCCATACCGAGCGAATCGAAAAGAGCTCTTAGTACATCGAAATTGGTTGTTTTTTTATCCAACTTGAACCAAATTCGGGGTCAGCTTTAGAAGCCTCTACGTTAGCTCAGCTAAGGTGATCCACATCGGACCACTATATCATATAGCTTCCATATGATTTTTTGTTTGTTTTTTATCTGAACTGAAACAAGTTTGGAATGCGTCAGTCCTAGAAGCTCCCACACTAACCACACTGACCGAATTTCAACCGAATTCTCTAGGCTATGTAAGTTAGCTTTCCTTTCTTGTTTCAAATTACCTTTTGGATTCGGACGTTATTTAGCATACATTTATTATTCAATTATTTGTTCTTGAGAATTCTTATATTTGAGGGTGTCATGGAAAACTCTAGAGATTTGGAGAAATTAATGTGTTAGCACCTTAATTTATATGTTCATTTGTGTTCCTTAGAACGAAGTCAAAGACAAACTCAAGGGCCATTAGATTGACTTACCTTTTGAAGAGTTATTGGGGTGTTTTGAGGTTACAATAACAGCGCCTGATCTTGCACCTCTGATCTGCTAACAACAATTTGAGGGCAGAAAATGCCATTTCGATGCTCACCTGCATTGCAGGAACTGCTTGCACAACTTTGACTTTGATACAAATTTGGACAATGGAATTTTTTGCTTTCCAGTACAGAATTATATTTATATTCAAACCAATTGGCTTGGGATTGTCATTATCGATTTAATAGAACTCTATTTTTCATTTCTTATCAAACTCGTCAACTGACTTTCCAAAAGCCGTAGCTTCCCCTGGCACCTGGTCTTAGTCGATTACGAACCATCTTGCAAAATTTACCCCATCTACTGGGTCAGAGATGTCCGATCGCAGCAACTACTGCGACTATGGTGTCATTACCTTTGGGGAGAAATATTATCTTCTCCTATGTCCTATATTACTATACCTATATTACTTATATACTGCAAACATCCGCTGGGATTACCTCTGTTATCTTTATAGCAGCACAGCAGCCCTTGAGCTCTGCTATCTGTTTGACAGAACCCCAAAACAGCTCTGTTATTCGTACGAATACGGTTATGTTCCCCAGTAGGCTTTGCTTTTCCCACTTCCACGTCAGACATTTTGTAAGTCTCACTTGCTTTCCGCTTTCGGCTTCGTTCAGTTCATATTTTTTTCTTTCGGCTCAGTTTACGGCAAACTAAATTTTCGGTCTAGAAATAAATCAAAATTTGAATCGAAATTCAAAATTAAATCCACAGAATGAGGTGAGTAATGGTGGACCCAATGGCGCTTCATTATCTGCGAATAATTGCCATTGTCATCCGCAGCAATAATCAGGAACCCAACAAAAATGTCACCCTTAAGTGTGTATCCAGGTAAGTTCTCCTTGCACGCGTGCCAATGTGAAACATAACCTATTCTCGATCCCGAGCAACACTTAGTCGCACCATCACCAATGTGCAGCAATGTTGTGAAACACCGCAGCGCCCCCAAATGCGGTCTGACGATTGCGATTTGGTTGGCACGCCGGAGCATTTGCGTCCTGGCTTTCAGGGCGGACGTCCGCGTCAGTATGATCCACAAGAATTTGGTTTGATGGGCAACGAGGAATGGCAACATCCGCGCATGTTTCGGGACATGACATGTAAGTCGAGGGTTCGGAAGTTTCTAAATGGGTAACTGACATTTGCCACAACTAATCTTCCAGATGAAACAGATGCCGCGGCCATGGAAACATTTAGACAGGCTCAGCCGCGACGTCCTTGTCCTTCTTATGCGCCTGCGAATATTAGCAATTTGCCTGAGGAATGCCTGGGGGACATCTCTGCGCCATCTATGAACTTCAACATGTCTTCGCAGGTGTCCGATGATGGAATAAACGCATATGAGATATCCGTTCGCGGCGAGGTGCCAATGACGCCACCGCCGGCGGCCAATAGCCTGGTGGACAGTGTCTACGATGTGGTCTTTGAGCGTTTCATGGATTTGCGTCGGCGTATAGAGAATGGCGAAATGCCCCCGAATGCGGCGGATGTGTCTAGCATACAGACGCCTTCCATGCCAACAGAGATTGAGGATAGTTCTAGCTGTCCACAGGTAAGCATATACAGAAATTCTGTCCAGTCTATGGAAGAGTAATGAAACCCAAACTGTGCTTATTTTAGGGTGGCAACGTGCAGTCGATGATGCGGATGGTCACCACCGTTTCCGATCAGTGCGGCAACATCAGTCGCTTAGAGGAGGAGACCAACCAGATGTCCCAGGTCCGCCAGCAAGAGGAGCTTTACGATGAGGAGCCGCCCAGCTTCATGAATTCCACAAATATGAGGGCGGAAGTCCAGCCACACCCTGCGCGTAAAATCAATTTCTCGTTGATGGATGAGTCGGAGGATCTCGAGCAGGTGACGATGCCCTCGTTCCACGAAGACTCCATGCCAGGCACAAGTACGCGTATATCACCGCAGATCATGCCCAGCGAGTGCCTGGAGGACGTGAGCGCACCATCATTTGCGGGAACCTCAGCAGCACATCCGCACTCGTTCGGTGTTGATGAGTGTCTGGAGAATGTTAGTCCTATTTCGTTTGCTGTAACTATCTCTTCTCGAAGCGGTCCTGGCATACAGGATGTCTGCGACTTGCCAGATCAGGAGGACGAGTTTTTGGAAGAGGTGACTATGCCATCCTTTGGTTGCGTCTCAGAGTCTTCAAGAAGACAGCGAACTACAATGCCCTCGGAGTGTCTGGATGAACAGACAATGCCATCGTTTGGAGGCGTGTGCGCCTCCAGCCAGCAGGCAATGCCAAGTGAATATCTGGATAATGTCAGTGCACCGTCGTTTGGCAGAAGCATGGCGAGGAGCCGGAGCCGGACGCCAACGAAATCACAGGCATCGACGAGGCGAGAAGTTGATGAATGCCTGGCAGACGTTTCCATGCCCTCGTTCAATGAAGTATCAGGTGCATCCAGGGGAAGACAACAAATGGCCTCTCAAAATATATGTGACAGTCGTGGAGAGCGTTTGGATGACATGTCCATGCCGTCTTTTGGAGGTGTATCCGGTGCATCTAGAAGTCGCAGTCAAAGCCGCGAAAGGCCACAGGTGTCCATGCGGTCCCAGAATATATGCGATATAACTGCGCCTTCGTTGGCCAGCTCAAGTCGAGGACCTAACGAATGTCTGGAGGACGTTTCGATGCCCTCTTTTGGAGGAGTGTCTGCTGCCTCTAGGGGAAGACAACAAATGGCCTCTCAAAATATATGTGACAGTCGTGGAGAGCGTTTGGATGACATGTCCATGCCGTCTTTTGGAGGTGTGTCCAGTGCGTCCAGGAGCCGCAGTCGAAGCCGCGAAAGGCCACAGATGTCCATGCCCAGCTCAAGTCGAGGACCTAACGAATGCCTGGAGGACGTTTCGATGCCCTCTTTTGGAGGAGTGTCTGCTGCCTCTAGGGGAAGACAACAAATGGCATCTCAAAATATATGCGACAGTCGTGGAGAGCGTTTGGATGACATGTCCATGCCGTCTTTTGGAGGTGTATCCGGTGCATCCAGGAGCCGCAGTCGAAGCCGCGAAAGGCCACAGGTGTCCATGAGGTCCCAGAATATATGCGATATAACTGCGCCTTCGTTGGCCAGTTCAAGTCGAGGACCTAACGAATGCCTGGAGGACGTTTCGATGCCCTCTTTTGGAGGAGTGTCTGCTGCCTCTAGGGGAAGACAACAAATGGCATCTCAAAATATATGTGACAATCGTGGAGAGCGTTTGGATGACATGTCCATGCCGTCTTTTGGAGGTGTATCCGGTGCATCCAGGAGCCGCAGTCGAAGCCGCGAAAGGCCACAGGTGTCCATGAGGTCCCAGAATATATGCGATATAACTGCGCCTTCGTTGGCCAGTTCAAGTCGAGGACCTAACGAATGCCTGGAGGACGTTTCGATGCCCTCTTTTGGAGGAGTGTCTGCTGCCTCTAGGGGAAGACAACAAATGGCCTCTCAAAATATATGTGACAGTCGTGGAGAGCGTTTGGATGACATGTCCATGCCGTCTTTTGGAGGTGTATCCAGTGCATCCAGGAGCCGCAGTCGAAGCCGCGAAAGGCCACAGGTGTCCATGCGGTCCCAGAATATATGCGATATAACTGCGCCTTCGTTGGCCAGCTCAAGTCGAGGACCTAACGAATGCCTGGAGGACGTTTCGATGCCCTCTTTTGGAGGAGTGTCTGCTGCCTCTAGGGGAAGACAACAAATGGCATCTCAAAATATATGTGACAGTCGTGGAGAGCGTTTGGATGACATGTCCATGCCGTCTTTTGGAGGTGTGTCCAGTGCATCCAGGAGCCGCAGTCGAAGCCGCCAACGAGCAGAGGTGTCCATGCCCAGCTCAAGTCGAGGACCTAACGAATGCCTGGAAGATGTATCCATGCCCTCTTTTGGAGGAGTGTCTGGTGCTTCTAGGGGAAGACAACAAATGGCATCTCAAAATATATGCGACAGTCGTGGAGAGCGTTTGGATGACATGTCCATGCCGTCTTTTGGAGGTGTGTCCGGTGCATCCAGGAGCCGCAGTCGAAGCCGTCGAACGGCCAGAGGTGTCCATGCCCAGCTCGAGTCGAGGACCCAACGAATGCCTGGAAGATGTATCCATGCCCTCTTTTGGAGGAGTGTCTGGTGCTTCTAGGGGAAGACAACAAATGGCATCTCAAAATATATGCGACAGTCGTGGAGAGCGTTTGGATGACATGTCCATGCCGTCTTTTGGAGGTGTGTCCGGTGCATCCAGGAGCCGCAGTCGAAGCCGTCAACGACCAGAGGTGTCCATGCGCTCCCAGAATATATGCGATATATCTGCGCCTTCGTTGGCCAGCTCGAGTCGAGGACCTAACGAATGTCTGGAGGACGTTTCGATGCCCTCTTTCGGAGGAGTATCGGGTGCCTCTCGAGGAAGGAGTCCATGCAGGGGGCAGCAGATAACGATTACTGAAAGACAGGAGATAACGAGATCTGGAGACATAGCCGATATAACCGCGCCCTCTTTTAACAACTCCAGTCGTGGTCCCGCCACAGGGGAGCGTTTGGATCAGCAGTCAATGCCATCTTTTGGAGAAGTATCTAGTGGATCCAGGACTCGTAGTCGCAGTCGCCAAAGACAGCCCACGTCCATGCCTTCGCAGAACATTTGCGACATCACTGAGCCGTCATTTGCCAGCTCGAGTCGTGGGCCAGCTACAAATGAACGCTTGGAGGACATGTCTGCGCCCTCATTTGGAGGTATATCGGGCGTTTCAAGGGTGAGAAGTCCATCGCGATCACAGAGGACTCTGCCGTCACAGAATATATGCGATATTTCGGCACCCCACTTTGATACTTCGAGTCGTGGTGTGGCCACAAATGAGTGTCTGGATATGATGACCGATGACGGACAACCGGCTGAGTGTTTAGATAACATGACGATGCCTTCGTATGGAGCAGAATCGGTTGCTTCAAGGAGCAGAAGTTCTCAAAGAAGCAGACCTCAACAGATAACTATGCCATCGCAAAACATATGCGACATCTCTTCCCCAACATTGGCTTCTTCAAGTCGTGGGGAGTATTTAGATGAGCAGTCAATGCCATCATTTGGAAGAGTATCTGGTGCATCCAGGAGCCAGAGTCGACAGCGTAGTCGTCAGAGACAGCAGATCTCCATGCCTTCGCAGAACATCTGTGATGTATCTGCACCCTCTTTCGCCACCTCAAGTCGGGGACCAGCGACAAATGAACGCTTGGATGATGTCAGCATGCCTTCGTTTAACGGGGATTCCGGACCCGCAGCTGGACCTGGAAGCAGAATTGCGAGACGGAGACCCACTCCATATCCTATACAGCGTTTGGCTGATGAGTCGATGCCTTCGTTTGGTGGAGTGTCAGGCGCATCCAGAGGCAGGAGCCCGAGTTCGCAAAGGCAGCCGACGACAGCGTTACCCTCAGAGTATATATGTGACACGTCAGCCCCGTCTTTCGGTAATTCAACTTGGCGAACATCTACCAGAGAGTGCCTGGATGACGTATCAATGCCATCATATGGCAGAGCTTCGGGGGCAACTAGGAGAAGGGCTGTCCGTAGGCCGAGGTCGACGTCTTTCAGAGACCTTACATTGGCAAACCGTGAAGCGACATCTGAGCGTCTGGACGATATGACCATTCCATCATTTGGAGGAGTGTCCGGTTCTTCAAGAAGACAAATAACATTGCCCATCGAGTGTGCCGATCTGGTTAACGCTCCGCAAATAAGAAGACGCCTTTGCCAGGGAACGGACTCAGAAGGACCACTAGTATGGGATGTGGGTATTACCTCAGGTCGTGGCGAATGCCTAGATGATGTGACGATGCCGTCCATTGGAGGTGTATCCTCTGCATCCAGGCAACGCAGAAATCTAGATAGATCCCAATATATGCGACCTACTGAGTGCTTAGAGGACATGACGATGCCCTCGCTTGGTGACTATTCAAGGAGCAGAAGTACACGAAGACAGCTCGGTCCATGTCAGTCAGCACCTTCTATTCCACACTCCACTTGTGAGCCTGAATGGTTAGAAGATGAGTCTGCACCGCTTTATGCTGCCTCGAATCTTGGGAGTTCATTGCGTGAGTGTCTGGAGGACATAACCATCCCTTCCTTTGGAGGAGCTTCCGAGGCTTCAAGGAGACAAATGACTCCAGCTTGTTTGCCTGCCGAATGCCTCAATAATGTGAGTGCTCCCTCGTTTGAACGGAGCAATCTTCATCGACAGCGTCCGGCTACGGCTAATATCAGCGAATATCTGGAGGATGTGAGCGCCCCGAGCTTTGGTATGAACAGCCCTGGCTACCAATGTCCGCCCTCAAGGCCTCAAGCACCTGAAGGGTCCCCGTATCTGCTACGCACCACTTGCAGCGCTCCATGCGTTTCAAACCACCGCAACATTTGCGATATATCAGAGCCTTCATTCGCGTCTGGAGCGTATAGACCGAATGCTTCGTCGGGTCCCTGTGACGGCACTCGTTTGGAGAACATAAGCATGCCATCGTTTAATGATATATCACACTCACCGCGACTTCATCAACTAACGATGCCCAGCGAAAATATCGACAATGTCACAGCGCCATCTCATTTGTTGCGTGATCAGATGGACGAAGCTGGTGAACAGACATTCTATTCCGCCACGCCAAGCGCCACTAGTCTGATCCGAGTCTACTCGCACACTGAACACCTGGCCGACACCACAATGCCTTCGGTGTTACGGAAGAACACAACGAGGACGGTTCGCCGGATGCAGTCAGAAGCAGATGATGATGGGCCCCTTACGTCTTCCTCTAAACATCATCTGGTAACGGAGGAAACGGTGACAAGGCGGGTCGTTACTCAATCCACAGAGAGCCCTAACGATGGTGGGCAGCCCGCAGTGCACACTGTCCAGAGTCAGACCACAGTTGTGAAAGTGGTCGAGGTACCGGATGCGCCAATTCAATCTAGAAGTCGCATCGAGGACACATCTATGCCTTCCATGGGATTTGATAACACTGGTCAATCCACGGCACAGGATGACCACAGATCACAAGGACCATGCGCACATCCCAGCATGTACATCACGGACATCAGCGAGCCCACTTATGGACCATCGTTCGAGTCCACTCATCACAACACCACCGGTGGTCCGAATGAAACTTTCCATGGCTTCAGTTCAATGGAAAACTATGCTCCCTTCGACGAGCTCATACGCTCACCGCAACGGGAGGGACAAGACGCCGATCCTTGTACGGCAGATCAGATGCGAGGCCAGATAGCCCAGACGACGCCGAATCGTTATGGCGGCACGCCGAGGGCCCAAAGCACACCCGACCATGGACAGCCGCATTGCATCAAGCGACCGCCCTGCTGAATTCGCTGAGGATTGTGGCACCATTCAATCAGCGACTTTGGGCTGCTGAGAATTCACCACCACCGCGGCTGCCTGCTAGATTTGTTGAGGATTGCTTCACCGTTTACCCAGTGAGTTTGAGCTCCTGAGAATTCACCACCAACGGCACTGAGCGAACTCAACGTGAGGGACAAGCCGCTGAGTTTTGTAAGAAAGATCAGGTTCGAGGTCAGATAGCCCAGACGCCGTCGTATCCTGATGGCGTCGCTCCGAGAGCCCAAAGAACACCCGGCCATTGATTCAATAGGGTCAGCACTTGTTATCCCTATGGACAAGCTCATGGCATCACGCGGCTGCCTGCTAGATTCACTAAAGATTGCTGCACCGTTTACGCAGTGAGCTTGAGCTCCTAAGCCTTTGAATGGAATGGGTTGATTGAGATTTGCCTGATTCTAAACCAGTCAAAATTAATAAATAAGCTAATAAACGAAAGCAAACTCCAAATGCTAGGCTATTTTGTTTATTTTTCAGTTAGCTGTCCATATCCTTATTCATTCATCGGTTCTTGCCCAGCATCGTATTGAACAAAAACAAATTTCGACCAAAAATTTCATTGTTTAATCACGCCGCAGTGGCACCCTTCGCTATTCCACATCAGCTTTGGTGATGTCTGCCGAATCGCCGCTCTGGATTTGGTGTTCAGTGGCAGCGCGAATGCGTCAGAGGTGACGGACACCGCAAGCATTACGGTCAACTTGAGTGACTCCTCTGGCTAATCTAATTCTACTGTTCTCATCCAGCTGTTAGAGTAGTTTCCTGTAGTTTCTATGGTTTTACATAAGTAGGATTCTATATGTAAGATATCTGAATAATTTCCTACTGAATTATGAGATATAGACGGCCCTCAAGTGGGCATCAGGACGATCGGCTGGTGTTATCCACAAAAGAGTGACTCCACTCCTTTGGCTGTCGCTGAAGAACTGTGAACGCTGAAACGGGCAACTGCATACACTTTCAGATCTAACAAACAGTTGATACCGGAGAATCTAAAAGAGTTGAATAATCGTCAGCTAAGCAAAATGTTTTCGATTTTTATACTGCACAAGATTCCTTGTGCTTCCTTGTACCAATAACATTTAGCATCCAGCGTCGACAATGCCACAGAACAACCTAACAAAACTCTGGATCAAGCGATCTTACTGATCTAGGAATGCTCAACCCTGAACCTGCTTCTATTGAAATGTTGTCAACACTTTTGAAAGGAAATCTCCTGACATTGACTGCTGAAATAAATTCATTTCAGTTGAGAATTAACGAAGCCTTCAACCATGATCTCAATTTGGGAAAATCATCATGTCAAAGGAAACGTGGCATATACAGAAGACGGCATACCAGTCCAGAGAGTTACACTGTTCAGCTTGGACTTGCGTGTGACGAAGCCCCAGGTTGCCAAATATCTGGAGGGCTTCGGCACCGTCCAACATGTGGACTTTCAGGTATTTAGTCAAGGCAACGAAAGGGATGAAAACGAAGACGAAGTGCCCGGAACCAACTTGGGCTACGTTATATATTCCGAACCTTGCGATGCCATGAAAGTTCTACAAAATCATGTTCACCTCGTGGATGGATATCGCGTCCTTGTCCGGGCCAGCGATAGTTGGCTTCAGCCTGAGGTCTTGGACTCTCAACCGATCAGCCTAGCGTGCAATGTGAAAGAGCTGCCAGAGCCATCAGTAACCATACAGCATCTTACCGACGACTGCCTGCTGTATATGCTGCCATACTTAGATATTTCAGCGCGTCTCAATTTTTCAAGAACCTGCACACGCTTTTTGAACGTCTACCAATTCGCCTCGCCGAGGCTACACAAGTCCATCAGCTTTGAGCTGGTGAGCTCCCAGACCGCTTGGATCATACGCGACTTTTTCAGGATGTCTGGGAGTCACGTGCGACGTATTGAAGGAACCATTCATATGAGTCGCCTTCAAGTGTTTTCGTTTTTTATGAGCGGCAAATGTCCAAATTTGGAGTTTATGCGCATAGAGCGCACACATCTGCCAACACGATTTATGGTAAAGTTGATGGTCGGCTTGCACAAACTAGAAGATCTTCAACTTATAGATTGCGCACTGAGCGATGAGAACATATTGGCTCTAAGGGAGCTACAGAGCCTTAAAAGCTTGGATTTGTCTCATAACATGGGATTCGTTGGTTATTACCTGGACAAATTACCACCAACTGTGACTTCGCTCACTTTAAATGGCTGCACACATTTCAGTGTCAACTTTCTGCCAGGGATCTGCAAACGTTTGGTGCAGCTGAAGAAATTACTCTTGAAATTCACGAACACAAAGTGGCCTGACGTGTTCGAGCAAATGGTCCGAATGAAACTCTGTGAAGCTCTGGAGGTATTGGCCGTAAGTGTGGGATTGGAAGGCTCCTATGGGGAGATTGCTAAGTTCCCAAGACTCAAGCAGTTGGAGATACAGCTGGCCATGCCAAACACTATGGTGCCCCAGGAACTCTTGACGCAGCTCGTCCAGCACAAGGACCAACAGCTGGAGCACTTTGAATGCCGTGTCCGCAACGCCCTAAATGACGAAATGCTTGTGCAAGTGGGCCAGCTTAAAGGTCTTAAACGTCTTCTTCTCGGTCCCATGCAATGCCTTAAGGAAAGCCACGTGATGGCGTTCTCTGAGCTCACCCATCTGGAGGAAATAGCACTTGGCACTAAGATCGATGTTGCCATGCTTCGTCCAATCACTTTGAAAGTAATGAACGACATCTTGAGAGTATCCTTAGATCGTAACCATGAGGCAGATTTCGCCGAAGGACCGTTCAACTTGAAAGTACTTTCTTTCGATGTGTACAATGAAGTGGTCATGTTCGGCTTGAATGATGATGATGATGATAACGATGATTCTAGTGATGAAGAGGATGAGACGAGTCCCTACTATATCGAGCAAATACTTTATTATAGTGATAACGTTAAATAAGGTAAGGAATATACTTTCACTTGTTGCCCGAAAACGATGAGTTGAGAAATATCAAGACTAACTTAAGCATTTGTTCCGACTATCTTTGGCAGGGCACATGTGACGCAGACGTATTTAGGCCAAAATTTCAAAATCTTAGAGTGAAAGTAAAACCAGGCAATGGGTAAACAGATTAAATACCTCACTCAACTAATCACTGCAAGCTAATATCAATTCCTTATTCCTTTTGCAGATGTTTTACGCCAAATACAATTTTATCCCAAATACAGAATGTTTCACCTGCAGTTCAACAAGTTGATTGAATGCAATCAATATCTTTTCAGACACAACTTTTAAAAATATTCGCAAAAATTCCAGATGATTACTCAAACAATGAACATCTCTCTTAATGTAAGTTGAACAAATCGATAATTATATATAAACATTTAAAATTTCATCCACTTTTAGATATTCGTTGTCACATATTGCTCATTGTGTGTCAACAATGAATACATTCAATCGTAAGTTCATATTCCATTTAATTCTGCCTATAATATCTATATCTATATCTATATATATATATCCACACTCTTACATACAGCTAGACGGTACCACTCCTACCAGCCACAGGAGGCGAGGGTTTCGCGTCATTATTGATCCACATTGATCAACAAAAGTAAGCATGCTTTTACTTGATACCAACTATGCCAGACTCTCATAGTTTTGTTTATACTTTCCGCATTTAGAATTCAAATCCTCAAGAAACATTCGCAATTCTATGACAGCAGTTGCGGTCACTTCCATCTTCCCAAACAGATTTATCAATTCAGAAATAAATACGATTAAAATTGCACTTTTCATTGATCTCTCTTTGTAGCTCTCATTCCAGCGATCGATAGAAACGAAGGATTTCTAAGTATGAATCTGGGCTTAGTCTTTTACATCTTTCGATTCTCAATGATCTGCTTTTGTTGCAGTTTATCTTAGTTAGACGGTTTTAATAGGCTTCTAATCTATAAACAAGAGGAAAGGAGAGGCCAATACACTTGCAGCTGTCCTGTTGCTTAATTACAACTGTTTAATCTTCGTAGACAATTACCAGGATGTGGTGTAAGGCTAATGAGCATTTGCCTAATTAGGAAAATCAAAATCTGTCATGATCTCCGAGACGTGTCTGTAAAGTTTCCATGACAAAGATTCCATCCGAGGGCCTATTCACATCGCATATCGATTCGGCTGGTATTATTAGTCCCTCCAACTTCTCCGACAAGGTCTTCATCCGCGTCATCAGAATATATGTCGTAAAAGTTATGTCTTCAATCACGAACAATCTAGAGATTCAAACCATATTTTTCGTCAACAAAGTTTTATGGGCGAAACTTGGCACCTCGCCTTTGCCTCTGCCACGGTGACCCTTAACACGTTATTAGGTTGTAAAACCAAGAAACAAAAATTGAATTGCCAACTGCATTAAACATCAACATACAATAAACAACAACAAATACACATACACAAAACAACACAAAACAAAACAACAGCAAAGGCAACAAACTGCAATTGGCCATAAAAAGTCTATTGGAGGCGCGAGCGATTTGCGTTTTTATGCTTCGCTGGTGGAGTGTGGCAGGGGAAGCTGGGGTGTTCCACATGGCGATAATTGATTTGAAGTATGCCGGCAACACAAGCTTGCAACAACAACACAAACAACTTAATCGTAGGATATGCGACATTTTGACTTTTAGAAGTGGCCAAATTTTTTGTTTTTTTCATGGATTTCATAGAACAATTTGAACAATTTTTGTGTGAAGGCGCTTAGTGACCCCACGGGTACTTTTCCTCGCAAGGCAAATAACACTGAAGGTTAAGGTGCATCCAAAGAAGAGCTCATGCCCGACTCTGCTTACCTCCCGCCTCTAATTGGGTTTCCTGACGATAGTGTCAGTCTTCGAGCTTCGATGAAAACGATGTTTCTCCTTCTCATATCATAGAACGCTTTCGCTGAGCTCGTGAGTAAACTGTGTCTCTATTTTCCACACTTTTCAATAATCGTTTGAGCTTGACTTTTCCTCAGTGAAATTTTACATTTTCAAAACTATCACAAATATCACATTGTGGCATTCTTTTTACTCCATTTGCACGAAGGACTTTAATAACAACATATTATAAGTTCAGATTTGCCAGCTTAATGTATGCAGATTTTTGTTGTCATTGTTGTCATTGTTGCTGTTGTTGGTGTTGTTGTTGTTGTTGTTGAGATTTGTTGATGTAGCATCAATATCATAAAATGTGTAAATCATAAAGTAATTCCAACAACAGAAAAGTTTGCACTGAAAGCTTTATGACACTTGGCCAAGGGAAATTATGCAAAATGCAAGCACAGGCTCAGGCAGGCAGGCAGGCAGGCAGGCGGCTAGTCAAGCTGGAGCCAAAATAAAGGGCATTTCGGAGCAGAAGCAGGTGGGGAGGGCGAGAAGTCAGAGACAGAGTCAGAGTCAGAGTCAGAGTCAGAGTCAGGGAAGTGGGGCAAAAGGCAAACGTGCAAATGGAATTTATTGTTATGACTGCAGTTTAGCCTGTCTTACACACACAGAGAGAGTGAAAGAGAGGGAGAGAGAGAATGAAGGAGACGCTTGGATGCTCCTACAAACACGCACACACACACACACACACACATGAGCCTCAAAGTTAATATTTAGTTTCAAGGCAAACCATTTGGCTGCCAGGGCAACCAAGTGGGTCAAAGGCATTAAACCAAGACCCAAGGAGCTGTAAAGGAGCAGGCAACATCAGCAGGAGTAACAGCAGTGGCAACAGTGGCAACAGAAGAATTGGGCACGTTGCACACAGTGCCAGTAGGACGCCAAAGCAAACTGTGACTTCACGAGCCCTCCTCAGCCCCTCCTCCTCAACACCCTCCTCACCCAACAATAACAGAAGACAAAAAGGGCATTGTTTTTTCCTCTGCTTCTGCTTCTACTTCTACTTTTATTTTATTTTATTTTATATATTGTTTTATTTTTTTAGTCTTATTAAACAATCAATTTCGAAGGAATCTGCGAAAGAAATTTGCTTTACAAAAAACGAAAATTAAATCTTAACTGTAAAGAAGTTGTGATTCAGAAGTTTCCTACTTTGATATATTTTTGAAAGGAAATAATGAATAACAAACGAAGAAGATTTTCTTGAACTGTATTTTAGCTGTATTTTCACATTTGGGGGAATAAAAATCATAAAGGAATCAAGCCTTATATTTTTACTGATCCTAGAAAAACTAATTATTTACATAATCAGCCCCATCAAGATTGTATTATATTATCATGTATATATTATATGGGTCTATTGGGTATATTATCATGGGTCAGATTCCATGTCAGATAAAAGTAGGCGAATTGTGGCAAGTCCTGCTTAAGCCTAGCAAAATGTAATGTTATGTAACATGACCTTACGTAAGGGAACCATTTGTGATGTATTGTCACGCTACGAAGCATTGTTACGTAACCAAAGTGAAGGTGTAGTTGTAACGAGGCCCAAATATAACGTAACGTAAACAAACGTAATGAAACGAGTGACGTAACTTACTGCAAATTGAAGTGTTGTTATGTAATGTAGGGCCTTGCAAAACGACGTAATGGATATCGGAAAATTTACGTTACGTAATGAAATATAACGTTATGTTAGTGAAGTAGCATATGACATTGTAATCTAACCTAATCTAAACTTATCGAATTCAGTCGAGCCCATAACGTAACGAAGTTTTTTTATGTAATGTAGGGCATTGCAAAACGACGTAATGGATTTCAGGAAATTTGTATACGTAATGAAATATAACGTTATGTACGTGAAGTAACGTATGACTTAACCTAACCTAATCTAAGCTTATCGTCTAAGCAATGTAGCTTATCTTATTATAACGTTACTTAATCTGATTTATCCGAAGGAAAGTGAAACGACGTAGTGGATTTCTGGAAATTTACATTACGTAATGAAGTATAACGTTATGTAAGTTATGAAGTAGCATATGACATTGTGACCTAACCTAATGTAAACTTATCAAATTCAGTCGAGCCTATAACGTAACGTAACCAAACGTAATGAAACGAGTGACGTAACTTACTGCAAATTGAAGTCCGGCTATATAGAGCATGATATTGTAAAACGACGTAGTGGATTTCAGGAAATTTACACTACGTAATAAAATATAACGTTATGTAAATGAAGTAACGTATGACTTAACCTAACCTAGTCTAAGCTTATCGAATCTAGTTTAGTCTTACATAATTTATTTAAACTTTCGTTACGTACAGTCAATTTATATAAATCAAAGGCAATATACGTAAATAAAGTAACATATGACTTAACTTTGACGTAACTTAGACAAACTAAACTAGTTCCCCTAATCTAGCTTCCGTAACATATTGTAGCGTAATACAAAGCAAAGTAATGTGACATACAGTGTACTCTTACGTAGTCTGGCATAATGTATGGTATTATAACTTAACTAGCTCTAATCTAACTTAAGCACAACGTAGCGTAATTTCAGTGAAGGCAACATATTTTTTGCCTTAACGTAGTGTAGCATAACGTAAGCAATGTAGCGTATCTTATTATAACGTAACTTAATCTGATCTATCCGAAGAAAGTAATATAAAGAAGCTAAATTTCAGTAAAGGCAACATATTTTTACGTAACGTAGTGTAGCATAACGTAAGCAATGTAGCGTATCTTACTATAACGTAACTTAACCTGATCTAACCGAAGAAAAGTAATGACGTATATAAAATGACGTAAGACATAACGTAACCTAGTATAACCTAACCGAATCTAGAATTACCTTAATTAACTCAGAAAAGCACATGTACCGTACTGAAACGTAGTGTAACGAAATGTTAGTGTAACGTAGCATCCTTTAATATATGGTCACATACCGTAAACGTAAGTGAAGATTGTAACGTAACCTAGTCTGACGCAGATGAACTAAACTCAACAGCTACGAAACATTTTGACAGGCTTGAGGAGCCCAGTAATCCTTTTGCTAGGGATCTTCTCTATCCCTTGAGGAAAAGAAGGCTGAAGAGGCGGCACCCGAGGGACAATATTCATCTCAAATTTAATTAACTTTTATCAGTCTTTTCTTGAATAATCATTTCCACTCATAAGGGGAATCAAAGCGCATATTCACACCCAACCCTAACCTAGGCCAACCTTATCCGAACATGATAATAACCTAACCTACTCTGAAGCATTGTGAACTGAATCACTATGATTTGATCACCCGAAAGCAATTTTACTTCAAAGTGGAATCCATCTCCATCTTTTTGTTTAGATGGATAAGATTGCCTTACTTAGAAGGTGTGAGCAACCATTGTCAAAAACCTTCTGACTGTATCATCCTTGCCAAACCATAGCTCTAAGGCAGCCTACGAAGCTATACCTATTTGGTCTTCCACTCTCACTTTTTCAAAAAGGAAACCAAAAAAGTGTCAGAGAGAGGTCTAAGCAAACACGGATTGGTCTCTCATGCGAAGGGTCCACCTCAAAAAGTGCGACCAGTGTTGATCTTTTGTGCCTCACATACCCTTTTATAACAGAAGTGCTTCCGTTTCCTTTAAATGGGATATGATTTACTTTATCAAAATGCATTTGAATGTCTGAAATGCAGAATGTGTGAAAAGGTCTCATAGTCTTCCTGACAGAGTCTACACTTAGGCGATAACTCCTTTATTTGTAGTTGCTACCTCACCACGAGGCGTAGTCATGTTCTGTTTAGGTTACCCAGTTCATCTGATTTAGGCGGTCTTGCTAGAATTTTGACTTTTCCTAGTAATTTACTTCCAGAGCCTGGCAGTGTTCTGTGAGTAAGAGCTTGGCCGATGCCATGATGATACCACAGAATGGTTCTGGGCGCATAGGAGCCATTTCTGCCAAGTTCCTGTTCAGATTCATTGCTCTCAATGCCCCTGTATATAGGAAGACAACGATACCGCTTACGCTCAGTCCTCTATACGTTCTCTCCTCATCACCCTCTCTTTCTCTCTCTCTCTCTCACTCTCTCTCTCTCTCTCTCTCTCTATCTCCCTCTCTGATCTACTGAAGTCATGAAATGGTATGTGCTGCTCCAGCTAAGCACAAACTGCGTCATACCAGATGTTCATTAGCTGCAAATCCTACTCAAATATGCAGAATGTAAGCCGTTACAGTCCGCAGCTATATGAATTTGAAGGCAAGCCAAAGACATACACTGAGAAAAACATCAAGATCCGACATATATATTATTATATTTTTAGTTTTTAAGATGCGAAATTGTGATACCTCTGCTATTGAGGCAATCTATTTCAGAGACGATCAGCATAAACAAGGAATTGTCTCTTTGAGCAAGGTAGATTGTGCTTCTTACAGACGCTTAGAAATAGTGAGAAATGTCGCTTATCAGTTTTTGTGGGAATGTTAGTGCTGTCAAGTCAATCCATATCTCAAGGCTGACTTCAAATATTTGTTGACCATGAAGCGAATTGTGATCCCTCTTTCTAAGCAGAAGGCATATCTGTGTTCACTTACAACCAGAGTCACTATTTCCAAACACTTCCAGTCCATAGAAGAGTGATGAGGCCATCATAGCCATCATGAGTAGCCATGTATCCTTTTGTAATATTAAGTCATTTTCTATGAAAAGTCATAAACTATTTTATGTCTGGCTTCCTGTGAAACTTATTGCAAATAAAATTCAATTTTTTTATTTTTTATAATTGCAATTGTTGTTGTTACAATTTTTATTGTTTTATTTTAGGGGAAATGCACATACACACACACATCGCTGATTTGTAAACTTTTTCAAACTGGGAACTGGGAACTCCAAGGTTTACCAACACACACCGCCCGGGCATCGCCATCGCCATCGCCTTAAGCTACAACTCCTATATTTGCCAGAGAGTTGAACAACTTTTCACCTGCCATTGGGTGTGTGTGTGTGTGTACAAAAGGCAGTTTAGATTTGCATTGGGGAATATGTTGGCTGTTCCCAAGCTAAGCTTCTCCAGAAGAGTGGAATGAGAGAGAGAGAGAGAGAGAGAAAGAGCGAGAGTACACAGAAATATAATAAAATTGCCTTTTTGGAAATTAGTTGCACTTTGGCTCACGTTACATATTTGCGCTGGCAGGCTGCTGGTTAGGGAAAGGGTTAGGCAGGGGCTCTGCGGCAAGGTCCTGGTCCTGGCCTTTGGTTTGGTTTGCTTGCGAATCTAGGACTGTATCTGGATCCCATAGTGGCACAAGGGCCAACTTCTCGCTTGGCCCCCGCTTTGTTTGTGCAAAAACAAAAGCAAATAAAGATGTGGCAAGCGGAAATTTAATATTGATTGTGTGTATGTGTGAGTGTGTGTGTGAGTGTGTGTGAGTGTGAGTGTGGGAGTACAAATGGTTGCGCTTTCAGTAAATTATCATGATACTAAGCTCATACACCCTCATCACCGCTCAGCGCCCCCCTGCAACCCCGCATGCATACATTGTGCGGACATGGCTTTAACTTTAGTTTTGTGGCTTTGGCTTGTATTTTCCCAGGCTGGCTGGCTTGTTGTTGTTGTTGTTATTGCTGTTGCTGTTGCCGGTTTTCTCAACGGTTTTTCTTTTTCGGCAAAGTTAATTAAAATGCTTAGCTTATTTCCTAAAGGAATTACAACTTGGCTAGCTCTCGGCCGCCGCATGTTATTCGCCAAACTAAAGTTTATGCGTCCCATAAATGTTTGGGCCTGCTCATGGTCATGTCTCTCTGTGTGTGTGTGTGTGTGTGTGGGCTTGGGCCAGCAGGTATCTGCATACAAATTTTATATAGCATACTTTTTGGGGCATGCGGTTGTGTATCAAAACCACGATCTATTGAAGTAGTGGGACATGGGTTAGCTTCAAATACCTAAAAGGAGACTTCTGCCTCGTGTTTCACGAGACGAAGACCACGAATATCAGCAAGGAGATGGAATTCAGCTATAAGGCAAAGCCATGCTTAAAGTTAAATTTCAAATTTATTCCAGTTGGCAACTGTTGAGTGAGAATTTGCACTTGATCAGCCAAACGAGCAGTTTTATGAGAAGAGGAGGAACTACTAACATGAAGGTATTATAACCAAGACATGTAGGATCTGGTCAATGATGATAAGGGTGTCCTCTGTGGCCCAAAGCAACACCTACCCTTTTAAGCTCCACTTACGACATAATCGGCCTTCTAAAACCACTGTAAATCCGTTTGTATATGTATATATATATATGTATATTTTTCATATTCCTTAAATGATTTGCAATCCAATCAGTCGATTGATTCGAATTCGACCATATTGCTTGCGTTTGTCAATTGCATTTTTGACACTTGACAGCGCCAATAATGGGTCTGTTGCTGTTGCCTGGCTGCGCCTGCCTGGATTTTCAATTATGGTTCCAATTTCGAAATGGCACGCGTCTTTTGCGTTCTCCGGCAAATGAAGTTATCTATTGCACAAACAAACAAACAAACAAGCACAGCACAGCATGTGTTTGCGCATTTGAATATGGATTTTTGATTTTGGATTTGTAGGCAATGGCAATGGCAGCACCAGCACCAGCACCATCACCATCACCATCACCAGCAGCGGCAGACAGCTTCAGATTTAGGTCAACTGCTGCTCTAGTATATGTATGCTTAACTAAAAGCAGACATACGAATACATATATATATGTATGTATGTATATTCAAGTGCAGACATAGACATACAAGGAGCAGCAAGTCAGACAGCTGTCAAAATTGCTTATGAAACGACATTCTGATATATAAAGCGTGATATCGAAATCACATATATAACTAACACAAAGGCAAAGTATGCCTTAAGGGCTAAATGTCAGTGAAAGGTTAAACAGTTAATTGGTTAACTGAGATACCTTAAAGTTGTGCTCATTTTTTGCTAATGAAACAAAATGGCAGCTAAGTGATATAAATGAAGAAACTGAGTCCAATCCAAGGCAGCATTGATGTCAAGCATTTGGTAAAAATTTTAACTCTGAAGCTCTTAAGACTTCTGAGGCCTTGGGGCTTAAACAAACAGACAGACAGATGGTCAGACAGACGGACATAGTCATATCTACTCCCCTCGTCATGCTGATCAAGAATATATATATACTTTACTTGGTCAAAAACACTTCCTTCTGTGTTTTGTAAACTTCACGACTTGTTTTTTTGTATAACTCGCTAGGTAAATGTACCTACGAAAGTGGTTCAATAGTTCAGGCTGAAAATCTAAAAGTTGGTCCCTGCTCGGGCGTCTCATGTATTTGACTATAGATTTCATTCATAATGAAAAACATTCAAAGCCTTGTTTTGCACTTAGTCGCTAACAAATTTCCACACTAAAACCTGGCGGCTGAAGTGCCAGCTAGTAGAGGGATTGACTGGACTTGTATATCGAAATGCTAAAAGTGCTTTCCTGTCAACTAAACGATTGGCAAACAACAAGCCAACAACCTACATATGTACATCTATCTATATTTATTTATAGATGTTTGTATGTTTAAGTGGATGCCCGAAACAAACCTTCAAACTTTTCAGAGCATCGATATCTAGCAGCAGCAGTTGCATGCATTTCTCTGTCCCTGCTCCTTTTACTTCTGTCTCTTGTTGTTGCTGTTGCTGTTGTTGTTTTTGTTTTCGCATCCTTTTTTTTAAACGGCTGGAGCCACAAATGCAAAACGAAAACGGATAAGCAAAAATGCCAAGCAAAAAACAAGTTCAAATAAAAAGGAACCCAAAAAAAAAGAAGAAGAAGGGGAAAAACAGAAATCAGTTGTGAAAAACCAGAAGCGAAATGCACTAACACTAGGAAACTGCTATTAGTTTGTTTGGCATGGTATGGTTTGGTCTGGTCTGGTCTGGTCATGGTCTCTAGCTGCTTTACCCAGCATTCCAATAAAGTTTAAACAAAAGTATATTCAGTATGAGTGAGATATATGCCAGATAGTTTCATAGTTTCAAACATCATTAGAGGTGGAATTTCCCAAAGCAGCTTCTAAGTAATTTGTAAGGAAGTTCATAGCAAGGTAGCTCTTACCAATTGAGCAGGGCGTTGTTTCATAGTGAGCAGAAATTGGTTTATATATAAAATCTAAATCTAAGTCTTACTAAAACCCTATAAATTTCCAGCTGCTTCTTCGGAGGTCTACAGCCCCTTAGAAGCGTCTTTTTGAAGCTTTTTCTTTGGATTTCCAGCGAATTCCAATATATTCTTACATGCTTCTATAAGCCCTGACCTATTTACAGTTGGAATTTTGCAAAATGGCTTCTTGTGTTCACCTGTTCTAGCCTTTACTTTACTTTTTGAAGCTTTTTCTTTGGATTTCCAGCGAATTCCAATATATTCCTACATGCCTCTATAAGCCCTGACCTATTTACAGTTGGAATTTTGCAAAATGGCTTCTTGTGTTCACCTGTTCTAGCCTTTACTTTACTTTTTGAAGCTTTTTCTTTGGATTTCCAGCGAATTCCAATATATTCCTACATGCCTCTATAAGCCCTGACCTATTTACAGTTGGAATTTTGCAAAATGGCTTCTTGTGTTCACCTGTTCTAGCCTTTACTTTACTTTTTGAAGCTTTTTCTTTGGATTTCCAGCGAATTCCAATATATTCTTACATGCTTCTATAAGCCCTGACCTATTTACAGTTGGAATTTTGCAAAATGGCTTCTTGTGTTCACCTGTTCTAGCCTTTACTTTACTTTTTGAAGCTTTTTCTTTGGATTTCCAGCGAATTCCAATATATTCCTACATGCCTCTATAAGCCCTGACCTATTTACAGTTGGAATTTTGCAAAATGGCTTCTTGGGCTCACCTGTTCTAGCCTTTACTGTTCAGAGTAGCTCTCTACCTCTGTGTGTTTTAGACTCTTCTTCTTTTGTTAGATAAGTCTATGCAGGAGATATCAAATATCAATGGCCTTAAGGCTCTTTATAAGAAGTGCAGGGTATTTAACTGTCTAGCAGGCTCGACTTTAACGTTCTTGTTATTTTCCTCTCTGCTTGAGCTGCCTTAGACTGCTTTTATTCACGTCTGTTGCTGTCACTGACGCTGCGCTTTTGCTGCTGCTGCTGCTGCCGCTGCTGCTACTACTTCTTCTTCTTCTAACGGCTTTTTACGTTTTGCGTTTTTTTCACTTTTCTCGCTTTGCTTTTTTTGCATAGCTCAAGTCATGTGGCCCACACACACACACACAAGTCGGCGAGTTGTTTGCCAACTATTTTATAGGTTATTAGGGCGGAACGGGCACATACAGTGACAGACACAGACACAGGCACGCCCACAAACACACAAGCACACAAGCACGCACACACACACATACGACTGTAACTGTAAAATGGGGCGGCTAAGCGAGAGACATAAACATGGATTTAAGTTTTAGAAATGGCATTGTTTTAATTTGCCCAAAAAACAAGCCCCGTCTGCATTTAATTTGAATCACAAAACTGGCCAAGCGCCAAGCTGGGACCGTTTCATAACACTGTTCATGTGGTCATGTGGATGGCTATATTTGGCAGCAGATATATATATATAGTAAAGAGATGGGAAATTAAAGAAATGTTGGATATTTAAATATGGATTGTATATTCAAAGGATCAATTATATGATATGATATGATCAAAGTTAAGTTTGATAAAGTTTCTTAAAAGATAAAGTTTTTATACAAGCTTTAACCCTGACTATTCCCATTTGCAATTGGAACGGACGGACAACCAAATGTTGAGTCATTTAATGCTATGGAGCATCAATTGGCGTAAAACAGAATTCATTTTCCTTCCACTTACTCTATGAAGCCTAACTTCTGTGAGAATTCTAATCTTAAAGGTTGCCAAGTTGCTCAATCAGTAAAGACAAAGTTTTGTTTATATGCAGATTTCTACTTCTACTCTCAACATATACAAAATATTGCATAGATATGTCTAATGTCTAGTTCAAATATTGTCAAGATTACTTTCAATTTCTACACTAGCATTATAGTTAGACCTGTTAAAATCGTCTTCCTCTGAAAGCCCCCTCCCAGATCTACTCGATTCCCTTTTCAGCTCTGAAGTTAATTTGCAGTTTCTAATTGATTTGCTGTCCTGATAACTGTTGCCAAGTGTTCTTTTATAGCCATATAATCCTGTCTGTCCCTGGCAGCGGCAAGAGCCCATTTTGCCTTGTCATTTAGCTTCTTCCACAAATTGCCTCTGGGTTAATTTATCCTGAACTCTGAAAGCGTAAGGTAAGTGAAGCTAAGACTTAGGCTAACTGTGCATTGGCTTTCTTTCCATACGCTCTAATTTATCCTTTCCTTCTGCTTTTCTTCGTTTGTTTGCTTCTGTCATTTGGGTGATCCATAATTACCCTGACCTGCTCCCTCATAACTTCTATGAGTGATCTAATACCAGTTTTTTTTCATTGAAGATGATGAAGATGATTTCTTCAGGTTCAGGTAGCCCGAGTTCACACATATAGAGCATTAATGCCTCCTCTTCAGATACAAAATGCTGCAACTGCTACTTGGGCTAACTCAACAGGATGCCGCACAAAAATTTATGTATTTCCAGAGACAATTAAGATGACTCAAATGGCAGCATCACAAATGCATCGAATCACTCATAATATCTGCATTGAACCAAACAAAGTGCCGTTCGGTGACGTCTCTGATAACCAAAAAGTGGTTCGATTTCGATGGACAAGCTCAAAGTTGTCATTGATAGTTCACTTTCCGATACCTAAAACTTTCCCCCGCCAAGGCAGAATGATGTTAACTTTCCTTTCAAACACTGAATCGTGGAAAATCGTTGCTCACACTCCTAAGTTAGTTAAGTGTTCCAACACTGTCAAGGAAAAGAAAAGACAAAGGCTTCATTTTCGTTTAGCGAGCTTATAAATTCGTACGTAATGGAGCCAAGGTGGATGCAGATCATTTTAATCCCATTGCTCATAATCATGTTGCTGACCACGCGGATAACCAAATGTATGGCCGTGACGCTGCTGACGATGTTTGTAGCAATTTTGCAATTGGTCGTGGGAATGGGTCAAGCAGTGTGGCAGGCCATGAAGATACTGCGATGGCGGCGACAACGTCACCAATGGCCACAACAACGGCGTCTTCAAACTGCCACCAGATCAGCCTCAACAAAGCGCAAGCTTCTGGCCCAACGCAGGCCCGTCGCGGCGCCCCAAGTTCAAAGATGCCTAGATAAACGGGTCACTGGAATGCTTTTACAGGACTTCGATAGGCTTTCAGACTGTGTGAAATTCCTGGACCACGCTCATATGGACATGCCCACCTATGTCTATCAAGGCGGGCCACGCAGGGGCAATCCGCACCAGGCGACTGGATTGCGATTCCATTTTTGATTCCATTTTGATAATGTTTGTGAAAAGATCGCAGAGCCTCAATATCAGCATCTAGAGCCATTCCACAAAATATAATTTGCCTCCATGGAAATCTCCAGAAATAATGAAGTTTTAAAAGGGCTTTTGCAATCCTCGTAGCAGTACTGAAATGGCGCTATCTATTCTGGAAAACGATCCTCTTTCTTCTGGTTAAATCGCAGGCGAGAACTCATAATGCACTCAGCCATTGTCATCGAACTATACAGTGAAGGATGGAGGGATTTAAAGAAAGACAGCCATATCATTTCATCTGATAAGTACATCATCTGGTCCCTTCTATTCGAGGTGCATCATCAGTTCATCTGGCAGAATTAGAAACAGTCAAAGGTTTCAAAGGTTTTATTTTACTGTTTGCCCAGAAGTAGAGTCGCCAAGTCCAACATTCAACGTTTGTAATCAACATTTCAATCATCATTTCAATCCAAGAAATCGCCAAGGAACACTAAATCAAAATGGCTGATAATATCAATGGATATTTGGAACACGTGTGTGTCCCACGAAATGTGGAATGCCACACAGTCTCCGCACTCCCAGCCCAAACAAATTGGACGGACATTCGGACTACTACAGGACCCTGTTGTATGCCGACATTACAGACGGGCGGGGCAAATTGCAATTTACGCTGCGGCTTCGGCGGCCGCGCTTAATCACGATTATGCATAATTTATCCCAATTAAGCGTGAACACACAAATTAATATACAAAATATGCATATTGCCGCTGCCGCCTCAATTAGGTATTGTATTGTGAAATCCTAAAGCGAGTTAACTGATTGATAAGACACGGCAATGCTGGGGGCAGCCGAATGCGAATGTGGCGGGGGGAATGTGCCGTAGCCGTGGATACTCGAAAGGCTTCAAAAGTTCTGCCTCACTCCGCCCTCTCCGGCAATAAATGGAGTTATCGTAAAATATGAAACAAGTCCCAAACAAATCCTTGAACAATGGGCCAAACACACCAACACAGCAACGCACACACATGGACATTTGGACTACGTGTTGAAGCAAAAACGGATTCAACGCTCTACTTTTGCAATTTCCGTTTTGCTGCCCGTTTTGCCCCACAAAATAAATATAAAATAAATCTTTGTTTAAATACCCAAAGAATGTTGGCAAATATTTTTGCAGACCACACACACACGCACACACACACACACACAGACACACAGACACGCAGGCACACATGCGTTACTCCTCGTAAGGTTCTGCTCGAGCTAGAAATAAAAGGCAGACCATAAATAATATTCAGCAGCTTCAAATCCGCTTTAGAACGAAACCCGGCCCCGGACACTGTCCCCGGCCGGCTCAAATACCCTTAGACAATAGCCAAGAGCCATAGAGTCCACAGTCCGAGCCGGAGTTCAGAGTCCAAAATGAAAACTGACTACTATCTTGGGCCAATGGTCAAGGCGTCGACGATAAGCATCGATGAGTGCGAAAACAAAACACCCGTTACGATAGCCAGCGAGAGAGGGAGAGTGAGTGAGAGAGTGTGAGAGAAGGTGTTTCACCGAAGTTGGGATACCCTGCACACATCTTTTATATGAGGAGCTAAACAATTTCAAAAGGGGAAAGGACACCCAGAACTATGGAAAAGCGAAACACAGCAAACACTGTAGCAATTCAGAAACTATAACACCAAAAGTCTCTTTAAAATAACAGCTGAGAGAGAAAGAGAGCAAAGAGAGAAACCTTCACAGATGCAATTGGCGAAATAGCCAATCCCAAAGAGAGAAAAACACACGCACATAAATATTGTCTTTGTTTCCCTTCTCGCTGTTCTGCGGAAGGACTATTAGAGTTGTGTTCCTTCACTGTATAGTTCGATGACAATGGCTGAGTGCATCATGCGTTCTCTACTGCGACTTTAACCCGAAGAAAGAGGATCGTTTTCCAGAATAGAGAGCGCCATTTCAGTCCTGTAACAAGGATTGCAAAAGCCCCTTTAAAACTTCATTACTTCTGGAGATTTCCATGGAGTCAAATTATATTTTGTGGAATGGCTCTAGATGCTGATATTGAGACTCTGCGATCTGTTCACAAACATTATCCAAATGGAACCACAATTTTTGAATAATCATAATGAGATTTTTGCAAAACTTCTGCGCTGCCTCACAATCCAGTCGCCTGGTACGGATTGCGCTTGCGTGGCCCGCCTTGATAGACATAGGTGGGCATGTCCATATGAGCGTGGTCCAGGAATTTCACACAGTCTGAGAGCCTATCGAAGTCCTGTAGAAGCATTCCAGTGACCCGTTTATCTAGGCATCTCTGAACTTGGGGCGCCGCGACGGGCCTGCGTTGGACCAGAAGCTTGCGCTTAGTTGAGGCTGATCTGGTGGCAGTTTGAAGACGCCACTGTTGTGGCCATTGGTGAGGTTGTCGCCGCCATCGCAATATCTTCATGGCCTGCCACAATGCCAGACCCATTCCCACGACCAATTGCAAAATTGCTACAAACATCGTCAGCAGCGTCACGGCCATAAATTTAGTTATCCGCGTGGTCAGCAACATGATTACGAGCAATGGGATTAAAATGATCTGCATCCACCTTGGCTCCATTACGTACGAATTTATAAGCTCGGTAAACGAAAATGAAACCTTTCTCTTTTCTTTTCTTTGACAGTGTTGGAACACTTAACTGACCTAGTAGTGTGAGCAACGATTTTCCCCGATTCAGTGTTTGAAAGGAAAGTTAACATCATTCTGCCTTGGCGGGGGAAAGTTTTAGGTATTGGAAAGTGAACTATTAATGACAACTTTGAGCTTGTCCATCGAAATCGAACCACTTTTTGGTTATCAGAGACGCCACCGAACGTCACTTTGTTTGGTTCAATGCAGATATTATGAGTGATTCGATGCATTTGTGATGCTCCCATTTGAGTCATCTTAATTGTCTCTTGAAATACATAAATCTTAAAGCCGAATTGTGCGGCATCCTGTTGAGTTAGCCCAAGTAGCAGTTGCAGCATTTTGTATCTGAAGAGGAGGCATTAATGCTTTATATGTGTCTACTCGGGGTACCTGAACCAGAAGAAATCAGCTCATCATCTTCAGTGAAACAAAACTGGCAAAGTATCAGATCAGTCATAGAAGTTATGAGGAAGCAGGTCAGGGTAATTATGGATCACCCAAATGACAGAAGCAAACAAACGAAGAAAGGCAGAATGAAAGGATAAATTACAACGTATGGAAAGAAAGCTAATGCACAGTTAGCTTAAGTCTTAGCTTCACTTACCTTACGCTTTCAGAGTTCAGGATAAATTAACCCAGAAGCAATTTGTGGAAGAAGCTAAATGACAAGGCAAAATGGGCTCTTGCTTCTGTCAGGGACAGACAGGATTATATGGCTATAAAAGAACACTTGGCAACAGTTATCAGGACAGCAAATCAATTAGAAACTGCAAATTAGCTTCAGAGCTGAAAAAGGAATCGAGTACATATGGGAGGCGGCTTTCAGAGAAAGTAATATATAACCTAAGATGGTATAACCAGGTCAGTTAAAGAAACTACAGTTGAGGTTGTTACTGACAAATAGATAATATTGTTAAAAGCAGATGGTCACCAGAGAACGGATCAGAAATCAACATTTTGCATTCACTTTTGTCATTGTTTAAAAAGTCAACGACGACATCAGCAGGCGCACGAGAAGCGGATGCATAGTTTTATGAGTAAAGCGGGAACTTTGTTTTCATGAGGATCAAAGTATTCGAAACCAGTGACAATTTTGTGTAGTCAAAAGACTCAATATGGATGGCAGCAGAGGCGATTGATCCCAGTTCGATATTTACAAGGAGTTGGCAAAGGACTCACATATTGGATTGAGTATCTTATCTGGATTTTACTATTCATCAGCGGTGACGATTGACCCTAACTTTTGTAATTGATATAAAGTTTTCATTCTGTTTCCTGAGAAAGAATGGGCTCACTTTCCTTATCCTTATATCCACATCTAGCATTCATAGTTCCCATGTTCGTTGCATATTATTGACTTTATCACCATTTCCTCCATTTGTTCCATTTACACAACTGGGGAAAACTTTGGCACAAGACAAATTGAAGTCCAGCCAGAACTTGTTCCATATTTTATTGCTCTTTTTGCAATCTCAAACCTCGAAAACAAAAAGGAATTTAGTGACCCTTCCAGCCCTGCCGAGGCGCCATTGAAATCCAAACCCAGCAGCATGCCCCATATACTTTGTCCCCCTTGCTACGTAAACCTAACCCTCCCTTCCTTCCCATTTTTGGCCACTTTCATTGCACTTTCTCTGGTTGCCCCGTTTATCTCGCTTTTTATTTGGCCAGCACTTTGGCAGCCTGGTGTAATTTTGTTTATTAAAAGTTGGCTGACCTTTCAGTGCTTGCAGGCCAACCCCCTGCCTGACCCTGCCACAGTGCAGGCTTGGCCATCCAACTTTTTTTTCTTGGCTACGAATTCATGTAGCGAAATTAATTTGTCTCGGTATGTCGTGCAGTTTTGTTGGAGCTTTGGCCAAGTGTCATTAGTTGGCGCTTTGGCAGCATCCCGAACTGGGCGTCCAGATCCCAGAGACATGGCTAAATTAGCTAAACATTGCGGTCGCTTTTACATGACTCCAGCGGCAAAAATCCAACTGCTGCAGCTCCTGCCACTGCTCCAGCTTGCTCAGCCAAGTGAGCAAAACACGCTCATCGTTTGACGGTAAAGTTGGCGGGAGCGGGAACTGGCAACTGGCTGCTGACTGTTGGATGGGCTTGGTCCTGAGGCCCTGTCAGATTCATGGGTCACAACGCTTTTGCTTTTGCTTTTGCACTTCACTACACTTTGCAAAAAAAAGTTTTCGCATAAAAATTTAGATAATTTTTTTGTAGTTCAAGTTTCTGGCATACTTGTTCACTTTTCCATCTTTGTTTTCTTTCTGGTTTGCGGCACTAAATGGATTTTATGCGAGCAGAATGAAGAGCAAATGGGGAAAGAGAAAAGAGCAGGCAGCACAGATGTCAATCAAATTTGAGATAAATTTGAGTATTTTAGTATTATTTGTGGTTTTTAGTATTTGTTGAAGCAAGCCAAAGATTCAAAGATTTGGGGGATCTGTGATAGCCGGAAGATGGACAGGCACACACTTGGACAAATGGACAGAAGTATATAGCCATATCGGCTCAGCTAGAATGTCTTGGAAGTTTGATTATTGATAAAATTGAATGGGGAATGGTTTGAGTAATCACAAATCTAGCTTTGATAGAAATTTGTGGGACATGAAACTGATTCTGATTCGTAAGAATTGTTTATCTTCGCTCTGACAACTTTGGCCTTACTCTTCTGAACTTTACTCAGCTTCAAAACACACAAGTCATCAGCAAGAAGGAAACTCATCAGCAAGAGCCAGACCACTTTCAGTGTGACCGTTCTATATGTAGATATTAATGCAAAGCTTTTGTACTTCTAGTTTCGCTGTCTTCAATTGAATTAGCTTTTTCGTCAAGAAGGAAATTTTGTGAGCACAAAAAGAGATGAAAGTCGATTGGTGCTAGGTCTGGTCTGTACAGTGGATACAGTAAGACTTCATATCCAAGCTTCCTAAGTTTGTTGCGCTTCATTAATGATGTAAGTGGTCCTGGGTTGTCCTGATGTAGCCCAACATCTTTGTTATTGGCCAAATCTGGGCGCTTCTGGTCTATTGCAATCTTCAAGCGATCTGATTGTTGACAATAGAGATCCAAGTTGAGTGTTTGGGTTCCCTTCCAACCCCACAAAACGAACAGCATAGCCTACCTGGCTGTTAGCCCTGGCTTGCACACAGCTTGAGCTGCTTCACTGCGCTTTGACCAGGATCATTTTCTCACAGCATTGTCGTATGCGACCAATTTTTTCTTCCGTTTCAGAAATGGGTCGATTTCGTTATGTTTGGCCAAGCATTCGAAGATGGAAACTCCATCCATTATGTTTTTGTTTTAGCCAATTCCTGAGGCCCCCATATATCGAGCTTTCTTTCTAAAAAACAATGGATTTCTTTTCCCCAACCCAAATCTAAACCTGGCCTCCTTTCACATGTTACAAACACTCGCAAAAACCTTAATTTAACACTGTATCATATCTTATATTATTTCGTATTTCAAACTCCCTTTTAGGTTAGATTTAAACAAATTCATATTCAACTAAAGATCTATAAGAGAATGTTTAAAGTAGGACAATTTACTTGACCCAAACGTTTAATGAACCCAAAGCATTTATAGTTTGTACATATTTAGATTACATGTGGTCCATCATCAGCAACAGTTGATGTCCCTTTTATTGAGGAAACGACGTCGTCCTGTGCTCGATTCATGTGCCAGCCTGACCTGCTTACTCAATGTGCTGCAATGCAGTTTCATCTTGTTGCTATTGCTGTCATGGCCTGGTCCTCTTCATCAATCATACGCCATGTTGACACGTGCACGCGCGCGCGCGCCTCTCCTTACAACTAAGCCAAGGCAGTGTCATAACATTATATATATATATATATATATATATGTGTGTGTGTGTGTGTCCAGCTTCATGGCTGCTAAATCGCAACAATTGTAAAAACTTGTACTAAGCCCAGCTCAAGCAACAAAAAAAACAGAGCAAAAACTTCTCTTTGGATTACCCGCGATACCAACAGCTGATCTGTAGAGGGGAGGGGGAAGATGAGAGGGTGAGAGGGGGGTATCTAATGCGGGAGTCTAGTTAGTTGCCATAAACTCTGACAAAGGCAAGAAAAAGAAAGCGGGTAAAACAAAGTTTTATCTAAGTGCAGGACCGAAGGACTCGCAGTCACAGTCACAGTCATAGTGTTTACCCCAACACAAAGTCCTGTGGCGGTGCCTTGCCTTGTCGTATTTTGTATTTTGTTTAAAGTTAATATTTACATGCCACCAGCTAAACAAAAAACCACGCCGCCCTCACATTGTGCCACCACAGTGGTTCAGGTTGAGCAAGCTGCTACAAAGCTTTGAGAGGCAGGTCCTTATTTGATGCAGTTGAGGCAGTGTTTGTCCTAAAAGATAGTCAAATCTTAGGTCATTATGACCTGAACTTCAGGCAACTTTAAGTATATTCCTTTGCAGAGGAAATCATAGTTTTGTCATGATATTTCTAATGCCTGAAACGAAGCATCTTCGACCCCATAAAGTATAGATATTCTTGATCAGCATGACAAGCCGAGTCACCATGAGCCTATTTTCTTCTGAAAGCTGCTTAAGATCAGACCAATATATCACATAGCTTCCATATAACCAAACCATAATCATAAACCCAAATTATCCAAATTGAACCAAATCTGGTTTATGTCAGTCTGAGATGCATCCACGTGTGCAGACCAAATTTAATTCGGATCGGACAGCTATATCATATAAATGTCATATCACATATCTATATATTCGGTACCACTGTGCGGTAAATCTAAGCGGCTTCCTTGTCACTTGTACCATGGTGCCCAAGCAGCTAGAAACAAATTCTTGTCATTTGCAGCTGCCGTTTTCTTCTTGTCATTGTTGTTGTTGTTGTTGTTGTTTAGTTTCGTTGCCAGCGCGACAGCTTTTCAAAGGATCAACATCAGTGGCAGGACAAGGGGTGCAGGCTGGCTGGCGTTGCTGGCGTTGGTGGCGCTGGTGTCGTCTCTCAATCTCATCAAGTTTTGTTGGCTAGAAATGACAACTTCAAGTTCATAAAAGCGCAACTAATGTGCATAAAATACTTTCTGTTATAAAGAAAACTCTGCAACACAAACTACAACAGACACACACATGCACACAGCACTGCCGTGCCCCTTCAGGCAGCTCCTTTTCATCCTTCTTCAACCTACTCAAGGCAGTTCTCTTTCATATTTTCGTAAACAAACATAAAGGCAAAACTTTGCCTGCCTTCCTCCTGGCCTCCTGGTTGCCCTCTCTCTCTCTTATTATTGTGCTTCTACAAATTTTGGTTTTCCTTTGCCTTTGCCTTTTGTTTTTGCCTTGCCCCCCTCCCTTTACCTTTCACAGCCCACCATTTGCTGGCATTTTTCGCAACTTTCCAATGAAATACATTCAACGGAGGAAAAAAAGGCAAGGCGAAAGGCAAAAGCCCCAAAAATAAGTTTCAAGAAATCACACAAAAAAAAAAGCAAACTTTTCACATTGACATGTTTTGGCTGTCTCAAAATGGAGATTCTAGCTGCCGCTCTTCCTCTTCCAACCCCTGCAGTCATCATCCTTGCCGTGCTATGCGAACGCACATCAATTTGCGCACCCTTCGACCATTTTACTTGCCATATTTATGCCATTTATCTGCGCTGTCATTGTTTGGGAACCTACACCTCTACACCTCCCCCGCCCCCTCTCACTAAAAGTGGAAATGGAAACTGGAGATGGGGATGGGGATGGGAAACTTCAGGTCTCGAACTTCAGGTCGAACTTGAGATGCCATTGAATGCCTTTTGGTATCAGCATCATGCTGTGTTTGGGTTGTATTGCATTGGTTGCTGCCTGGCAAAAGTTTCTTGTTTATATTCGTTTATTGTTTATAAATGGTTGATAAGAGATGCCATCACCCCCCCCCCCTGTCTTTCCCCCTCCACACACTCATTGGCAGCATCACAGTGCCATAGGAAACAATCAATGAACATTCGATGTGGCATACAGTAGAGGCAACCTTCTCGTTTTGGTTCCTTCAAGAGCATCCGATATCAATTCAAATGTGTCTTGCTTAATTTCATGTTTGGGGAAGAGAATCAGTGTGCAATTAAGATGATATATATACCCCTGACTATATACACATATATACGAGTATTTAAGATATTGATTGGGAGATTGAGAAAAGCTTTGGAAAATATATGTTTCGTTGTTAGTTTAGTGTTTCGTTAGATATTTTCTGACAGGTTTCATCTGCTTGAAAAGCGTCCAGGGAAACATTGGATATAGTTGTTTTAGGTATATAATCACGCTGTCCATATGAAACTTATTAAACAATTTGGAAGCGAGTTTTTTAGACAACTTGTTTAGCTTAGAAGGGGATGAGTTCATCAGCATGCAGGCAAGATGAGCAAAGCGAAGATTGAAGATTAAAAATGTTTAGTATAAACTAAGGTAGGGTAAACAATAGATATGTACAGAGAGAGATGGAAGATGGACAGAGATGGAAACAATAGTTATGTTAGGAGAAAAGAAGCAAAATATGACCAATGTACTACCTTGATTCTCTCCATAAATAAGACAGATTGTAGATGCAGAATGGACACACCTCTGAATTACAAAGAGAACGAGCACATAAGTTGGGTTTCCCCGGAGAATTTCTACATATTTAGAGAAATAAATGTGTTAAATTTGCAATTTATAAGTTCGTTTGTTTAACTTTTAAATAGGATTTTATATATCTTTTTAACCAGATGTTTATATGCTGTTTAAGCAAACCCCCGCCTGATCTATATGGTGTAACATATATCGTAAGTATCATATACATCCTATTGATGGAAAGCCATAAGCCATAAGCCATAGTATAAGTTCAATTGAATTTCATTGCACCTCAGATTTCGATGATCTCTTGAAACACTTTTTGTCTTCAGTGGGGATATATTTTCTCATCTTAAGTTAAAAGTCCATGAAATACAAAAACTCATAAGAATTTTCATATGGAAACAGTGGAAAGTTCATGAAAAGTTCTAATATTATTAAATCTAAAAGTCAAATTTACTTTTAAGATATTTTTAATAACAAGTTGACAATGATTTTGTCCAGATTTTTAGAAAGGACAATTCTGCTTGTACCCACTGCTTCCCAAGACTTCTAGCAGCTTCTTTCAAAGACTCAAAAAGTTTGCAGAGCCGAAAATATTGTCAAATATTATGCTCCATAAGCTCTAAACTAGGTTTACCATCTTGACCTAACGCCCTTAATTGTAATCATACGTCCTGGCGTAAAGCAACTTGCAAGCTTCCCACAAGCAATAGAGGTGGCCCAAATCATGAGGGCGTTCCTTTTCTTTTCATAAGAATCTGAGAAATTCAACTGTGTTCGGTGGAGTAATACTTCTGTAACGAGCTACGATGCGCCCACTTTTATATTTCAGGTTATTCGTGGAAGCCTTTTCTACTTGAGTTATTTATCCCGTTTGTTCATATTTGCTCTGTTGAGAGTCTGCTATATAATAGAGATGGAGGATTCTAAGATCTTAGTGTACCAAATTTAGTTCCACACCAATAGGAAATTCAATGATTTTCCCCAGTAAAATTGATATTTGTGCATTGCTTTAGTTTGGATTTTCTCGAAATACTTTTTGTTTTCAGCGGCCATATATATTTTCATAGTGTAGTTAGATGAAATTGAAACTTGAAAGATCTTTTATACATTTAATATATATTATTCTGATAATTTTCAAAAAATAATCCTAATATGTTTCATGGAAAATTGATATTTGTGCAAATTTGAATTTGTTTGAAAATTATTTAAAGTGAAAAAAGGCTTTAAATGTAGTTTAAAGATAATTTTAGCATTAAACAGTGTTGCCTTTGTCTTGTAGAAGTAGTTGAACCCGTCGAGGCATTGAATTAGCCAAGTTTTGTAGATCGGACAAAGGTATATTTGCCCACTCCCTGGCAATGACAGCTTTCAGCTGCTTCAAGGACTCGTATTCCTTTGCAGGTCCATAGATATCATCAGAAGAGATGCCCCACAGATCCCCAAATGGATTTAGATCCGGCGTTAAGGCTGGCCATTGCAACAGCAGAATGTTTGTGCGAGTCGAAGTACACCTTTGTATGAACTGAAGCATTGTCCTGCTGAAATATCACCAACTGTCGCCACGGAATTCATCAGCAAACGCTATCAACTCATCTTCCAGCAATTCCACATATGTTTGTGCCTTCATACGTCCTGGTACAAAACAAATTGCAGACTTTCCAATAGCATTAAAAGCTTCCCAAGCCATAAGAGAAACACCGCCATATAGTAAGTCAGAAGGGGATCTCGTAGATCTCTCTAACATTTGTTGTACTAGTCTGCTCAGACTAAATTAACCTATTTTTCATAACTTAATGTCAGAGCTTTGAATCCGTCAAATCTGAAGCTGTACTTTACATAAGAGCTTCTACTCGTCTTTTTGTACTTTTGGCTTAGGAGGTTTGATCACATTTTAGTGTCATTAAAGATACAATTGACCAAGTTCAGCCTAAATTTGGGCTCAGGTTATCATTTCATTCGTGGCGAGAGTCCGTAAGTGCAGATTGGGACTCAATTCTTCTTTCAGAAGAACACCTATATGATCGCTTATACAATATTTTCGAGGGCCTATTGAAAAATTTGATATAGTTTTACGACGGCGCTTACTGCAGAAGCAATCTAATTTGATTTTCCCAAGGATTCATGTTGGTTTTTACATTATATTGCTCTCCAGACGTAAACTTCTTACCTTGGTCCTTTTTGCACTAACATTATTGTTTCACTCCACAAATTTCACTCCGGCATTTTGGTTTTATATTATTGGTTACAAACCTCTTTAATATTTGTGAAGGTTTCCTATTACTGAGATGACGCTGCAGCATTCAAATGCCAAATATCAATTTTCATTTCCTTAAGCTAGATTTCCTTATTTCCTTACCACAGATTAACAGTTAATGAAAAGTTAACTTATGAAAGAGGACATAAAGTATAGGAAAATAAAAGTGCATTCTCATTCTACATTTTGCCTCAGATATCAATTATACTTTTGTATTCTAAAGATAGCAATTTGAAGAGAATCGATAGAGATAATATAATGAAAAAGAAGCAGACAAAGCGCCTTGGAAATATTATTAATTAAAGCATGTTAAATTTAACTAAAGGAACACCGCCTGCTTTACAATCCATTGGTAATTTAAAGCTAATTATCCAACAACAGGAATTGGCTCTGCCATTGCCCGAATCTTTGGCTAAGGACGAACTCTATATATATATTTATAACTCTGTAATTGTATTAGCGTCCCTGCAACAACAATGCCATTCCATCTCAATCCTTGCCCCCTTCGTTTGCCCCTTAATACCTTGCTGCTGCTGCTGCTGCTTGATTAATTGTCGTTGACCAGCGAAGCAGGTAGCGAAAGCCAACCTAGCGGATTGACGGGCCAACATGACAGACAATGCCCGTAATTTTTCATGCCAAGCAAATGTAAAACTGCCATTTTAATATTTTATAGGACAACAAAGTCTGTTCTAAACGCATAAAGCTGACTTGAGCTCTACCCAACGACAGCTTTACACAAATTTGCAAACTCTCTTCCTCTTTTTTCCAGGTGGGGGGAGATGTGGGTGGAAGGAGGCTTATAATAGAATGTGTCGCAAGGCACATTGCTCCCAAGAGTGGGCGGTGACAGTGACAGTGGCAGTGGCAGTGGCAGAGCAAGGCGGTGGTGGTGGTGTCAGGTTGTGTATGTCGCGGTATGTCCTGTCGATGGCAAAGCTGACTTGGCACTTATTCAATCACAATCAAAATAAATAAACATTACTGTGTTGTGCCAAGGCGTTGGCTAAAAATAAAAATGCCTGCGCTTGGGCCTCTGTTCGCCTCTGTTCGCTGTCAATTGTCAAGTCAATGTTGCCGCATTAGCCGAAAATTGCGCATACGCAGCATGGGCAATGCTTTGATGTCTGTCTTTCTGTCTGGCTTTCTGTCATCGCCCACCTTGTCAAGCTGGAAGACACGCTCTTTTCAATTGATAAGCAAATATAAACAAATTGTGTATGGCAAGTAAAATGTAACTGATTTTCTTTATATTTGAGTTCTTTTCTTTGTCGTTTTCTCAAATGAAGTTTCTTGTGTCTTGACTTTTCCGTCTCTGCAGTCTCAGCGCTGTCGCTGCTGCCATTGCCATTGCCATTGTCATTGCTATTGGCCCTCATGCTGTTTACGTTTTGCAAGCCATTGTTTCCTTCTGGCTGTTTGCTGATTTTATTTGCAATCAAAGTGCAGGCACATGCTGAGCTTTCGAGCACTCAAGTCTGAACTCTGAACTCATATTGCTCCTCCTGCTGCTTGGAGATGCTGCGCTGCAATAAAATTCGCTCATCTCGCCTTTATGGCTGTGCTACTCAATTGAGTTGTGTTATGCTTGAATCTCGCATCTCGATTCTCGAAGCTCGAAGCTGGAATCTGGAATCCGGAATCTGGGTTGTGGTATTGGGGGTGTTGGGTGTTTTTGTTTATTCTCAAGCAATGTACATGTGCACTCCGCTCCACTCTGCTCTGCTCTTGGTCTCTGCCTTTGGTCGCACATCAAATGACTCAATCAATGGATTGAACGCAATTTGCGCTGTTGTTCGAGCTGAGTTTCAATGGGATTTAACTACATGTCGAGGGGTTTGATTTACAATTGAGTATATGCCAGTTGAATACCTGTTTGTTTAGCTTTGCTGATAAGCCAACTCAACTTACTATCATGCAATATCCATTTAAGCAGTTCATTGCAGATGAATTACAAAGCTAAGAGCTAAATCGAAATTTCATTTAATGTATGAAACTGTGAGGAAGTCAATTCCCAACAATATATTATACATTCAGTTTATATATATCTAAGTCACTTAGGTTATAGGAGAAATAGGGACAGAAATGATCAGCAGCGCGGCAACACGACGACCAACAACATTGCAGCAACACGAAGAGCAGTGACATGTCAGCAGCATTATTGACCAGCAACATCGCAGCAACATGACGACTAGCAACATCACAGCAACACGACGACCAGCAACACTGACCAGTAACATGTCAACAGCACGATGTCCAGCAACATCGCAGCAACACAATTTCTACCAACATGTCAGCAGCATGATGACCAGCAACATCGCAGCAACACGACGACTAGCAGCATCGCAGCAATACGGTTACTAGCAACATCGCACCAGCACGACGTCCAGCAACACCGCAGCCACACGACGACCAGCAACACACTGACCAGTAACATGTCAGCAGCATCGCAGCAACATGACGACTAGCAACATCGAAGCAACACGACGACTAGCAGCCTCTCAACAACACGACGTCCAGCAACACTGATCAGTATCATGTCAACAGCACGATGACCAGCAACATCACAGCAGCACGACGACTAGCAACATCACATCAGCACGACGTCCAGCAACACCGCAGCAACACGACGACCAGCAACACACTGACCAGCAGCAGTTCAGCAACACAAGAGATCAGCAGCATGAAGACGGGCAACAAAAGCTTAGAAGCCTGCAAAAACTGGGTGGGAAACCTGGGTGGAAAAGACGGGAACCCCTAATGCTTTCGCAGCCCGACAGTGATCAGACGTGCCAGGCAGTGACTTACAACCTCCACCCCATCGCCTAGGACGGGGTATGAGTGTCTTAACTCAGCATCGCCATCGATTTGTACATCACATCGCCTGAGTCTTCACATCGCCTTGTCCACCGCATCCACAGATGACTTCACCTTCACCTTCGCTGTTGTGTTCTCGATACCCAGCAAGCTGTCGCTGCCCACGTGTCCAAATTCCAAAGCAGGCTGGTGTCACTGTGCCTGACATATAAGCCTTTCATGTGCGTTTCCGGAGCGGATCAGATTTGGTATGCAGCAGCTAGGCTAGCCGAAGGGATCGTGCTCGCTTAGCAATGAAGGAATTTGTATAAAAGTTGGAGAATGAAACTGATTTTATATTAAGGTCACGTCAGCTTTCTTCCTGTTGTTTTTCACAATACATGGGGGCTCAAACGCATCAGTTGTCTCTCAAATTTTTCTGCAAGTGGCCCTGACCAGACTGTGATATGCAGCCGGACTAAGGAACTTCTTGAAAAACCATTGAAATCATGTGAATTTTCACAGACATTTTTTAAGGATCTTCAAATTTCTTGCAAGTTTCTTGCATTCGTTTGCTGTGCTGCGCTTAGTTAGTTTGCTTTTCGGTTTCCGTTTGTGGAACAACAAACAACGCTAAGATGGTAGGAAGTGCAGCAAGTGGAGCGTATAGGTAAATGGCGCGCCCAGAAATAAATACGACGAAATAGGGCAGACCAGGCCAGAACCAGAGCCAGACATCGGAGTAACCAATCAAACCAGAGAGGCAGGCAGGCAGGCAGCCAGCCAGCCAGTAAGTCAGTTAGTAAAGCAGGGCAGGGCTGGTAGCAAGGAGGTCCAGTCTGAGCCCAGGCGAAGTGTGCCATAGTGCGCCTGGAAGTGGAAGTTCGTGCAAAATAAAAAACGGAACTAAATATGTGTACTCCACGACATGGCAGGCAAAATGAATAGCAACAAGCCACCAAAGGCGGCACGCCGTCATCAGCATGGGGGTGAAAGCAGCAGCAGCAGCAGCAGGAAAGGTCGTCTGTAGCCGGACACAGAGCCAGGACAAGTCGATGTTGCAATAAAGTGAAATGCCCGCCGTGTGCCACTTAATTTGTTTAAAGCCCGCATTGAAGCAGCTCCCTTCTAATGGCCAACAACTTCTTGTCTGGGCCACAAGGCTTATAGACTTAAATCTCAAACCAGCTCGAGAACATTTAAAGCCAAACTGAAACTCTTTCCATGAATTGTTTAACTATGAAATATTTAATAGGAAGTTTAGATATATGAATCGGTGTTATGATGGAGACCTTTCACTCAGTAACTCTTATAAGCCTATGCTTAAGTTAGAAGTGACCTTTTCAAAGGATTCCCCCACACTCATGCAGGACTTCGATTATATAAATGGCAACCAAATAACATTCAACTTTCACCGCCTTCACCGCTTCAACAATAGTCTCAAAGTAATTATGTATATAATCAGGTGAACATGACAGACACATAAACCCCTCCAATAGCTCCCTTACACATTACCCCTCTCTCTCTCTCTCTCTCTCTCTCTGTTCACCCAGTATTCTAGATCAAGAGACAAAAAGCTTGGCTTGGGGACGGACGATGAAAGTTTTTGTGGAACGTTGGCGACGCGTCGACTTTCATTATCAGCAAAAGTTGGGCGCGTATCCCCTGACCCTTGCCCACCCCTCTCCTACATAAATTTGTTACTGTTGTTGTTGGGACACTGCCGCAATTGCTGCGCATTGCTAATTAACAGTGTTTCGACCCTCTCCCCCTCCAACGACCATTTCATCTCAGCCACACTTGGAAAAAGGAATTTGGAACTGGAATTGGACTTGGACTTGAAATTTCTGTGAACAATTTGCTGGCCATGTAATGTGGAGAGCAATAAGAGGAAAATAAGAGGATTAACTGTTTCAAATATGGAAATACATAACTGTTAATTATCTACTTAAGAGTAAGCAAGAGTCTACCATCCCATAAATCAGACCGAATATTGAGATTTTTGTGTTTGTCATCGTTATGACTCTAGAATTTCGTGAGCAGCAGCAGTCTTACTTATTGATATGCTTATTGTGACAGAAATGAGCCTTATCATTGTGGAGGCAATTTGTTTTTCTTTTTTCTAAGTGCATTTTGCAGGAACAGAGAGAGAGAAGGGCAGGGAGGTAGAGAGCTAGCCCTATGGCTGCGGCTAGGAGTTTGGTTTTTGGCGTCGCACAAAACTTTGCCACTTTCTGCCTAATGCGCATGCATACATAATTGAGGCACACACACACACACACACATATGTGTGTACAAATATACATATAGATGTAGTATATATATATACACGCACATCGTATACGACACACACACACAAACACATAGACAAGCAGAGAAGCAACATTAATGCGGCGTTGCCTAAAAATCATTGAAGCAAAAAAGGCACTTTACTTGCTGGCCTCCGACCTCTTCTTGCCATCCCTCCCCCACCCCCTCCCGCCTTCACCCGTGCTACTTCCTTCTAGCATGCTTTTGGCAACAAAATTGCATTTCATGAATGGTAATGCCCTCTGATGTGTCCGCCCCCTCCGACCAGTCCGACCGCATTCTAACCGCAAAACATGGCCACATGGGTGTATTTGTGTCTGGGTCGGATACTTTGCCACGACCTCGCCTTTGCCTTGCCACCGTACTGACACACAAGTCCAAAGGTGCTTAATATTCATAACATTCTTTTGATTAACTGCCCGCACACACATACACAAACACCAACACACACACACACATTTGGTGAAAGAAAAGCAACTAGTTACGTATGGACTTTCACTTATTTACCAAATATTGCAATGCATATTGCGGATGGCCAGGATGTGGTGGCCAGGTGAGGTGGAAGTTGAGATGTTGTTGGATCTCTGGTTGAATAAGCAAACACTTTTTTATCGAAGCATATAGAAATGCCATTGATTGTTTTAATATCAAACATATTGTATCCCAAGCATAATTCAAGTGCAAAGTAATATGATCGCACAAGTATGCAATGGTCAGTAGAAGTGCCGCGTCAATATATTTAGCATGCGCGGGACGTTCGCGTTCTTTATGTATGTATTTAACAGTCTCTCTCGCGCTCTCACTACTATCAGCGATAAGCCTAGAAGTAATATACACGTCTCTGCCAGCGTTCACTCTCAGCGAAGCTTAGGCTAAGAAGACATTATATGAACTCTTGAGGTAAAGCAAAAGACATGGATGTGTTTCTTTTTTCAAAAGCAATTTAACATCATGCAAACACTTTGATTCCAACACAATATATTACATGGCGACCGTGACAGGACTATTAATGATGTGAGTTTTGAATCCCTGAATCTTCGATATCACTTTTGAATCATCTAAGATTCTTCTATGAAAAAGAAAAGAACCACTACTATTTCTCCCCAACAACTTTTTAAGCAAGCGAGTGCACTTTGGGGAAAAAGGTGCAATATATTGGAATAAACTCTCAATACAAAGTTGGAGACTTGAAATTTTGCCAATGACCTGCGAAATAACTTTAACACAGATAACAATTTCTAAACTAATGTATTGTCTCTCAGCATACTTTATATTCTTTTTCTAAACCAATATTCAGCACAAAACTGTTGTGTTCGCCATCCTCTTCTTCTAAATATCATGGATCATCTTCATGTCTTGGCAAATCTGTGATATCTATCATCTCTTTGTTTAGTTTTTATCGTTCATTAAGCCATATACTAGATAACAGTAGAAACATCGGTTATTTTGTCCAATCTACTACATTTTCTGGCATGAGATCTTTATTGCTTCTAACGCGTTTTCGGCAAGAACTCCACGAGGAACTATGTGGCTATCCATTATTTGGTATCCGTGTCTGAACACCCTGTGCACAGTTGGTGTCATTGGCAAGCACAGTTTTCCATATGTATGTCAAAAGTGCGCTCTATGAATTTTATATTTACAAGAGATTGCAGTTCATTTCAAATTAAAAGAGTTTCCAAATTTTATAACAATGAGTTATTTTGAATCTAACCAACATTCGATTGCATTTTGCTAAATTCTTCTTCAACAAGGCAACACATTGACTGACTTCTTTTGAAATTATATTATTATGATCTTCGCTTAAATAATCGTTCATATTTTCAACAATATATGATTTAACGGCTTCTGCTTGGTGATGCTTGCTAGACCAAACTTGTCTTAATCTGTTAAAACGGAGAGAAAAGCTTAATAACATCTCATTCTAACTGGGATTTGTTGATAATCTTCAATCTTAACTTTGCCTCCAGCTTTGATTATACTCCAGAAAACACAAAACACATTTGCTAGTTTTCAGCTAAAACTCAGAACAAAACTCAGAATCAGCTGACCTGTAAAGACAAAGCTGTGCAGCACAGCAGCTGATGGCTTCTTTGCTTACTCCTTAAGACTCCTTTAGACCTTATCTAAGGGTAATACCTTAAAATTGATTAGCAGTAAAATTACTCTCATAGCTGTTTCCCTGTTCATGGCCAAGGTAAAGCCTTAGGATTAGTCTGCCAAGAGTGAATGAACATTTAATGCGGTTTATCATATAATTTTCTGGTTTTCCAACATTAATAGGATTTAATTTTCATTTTAATTAACAATATTTAAACACACTTCAGTTGCCGGTCAAATGTTTCACGTCATTTCCCATTTGGCAATAAATTGCAATTGCTGGCTAACAAAAACCCATCCGAACAAAACATGATTATGTTCAAATATATATATACTCCCATATACATATGCTGGCCATCAGGGTGTGCACTATATATAGTTTTATATTTATATATACAATTACATAAACAACAACTAATTACAAAAGCAATTAATGCTTGCAAGCAATTAATTAATGAAACCAAAAACGTAAATAAAACTGGCAAAAAAAAAGTGCAAGCGCAGCTGAAGCGAAACTCTCATTAGAATAAAGAAGAATAATAAAAAAGAGAAGTGAAAGCAGGGGGAAAATCCACTTTCCCTGAAGTCCTGATTGAAAATGCATACGGCTTATTACTTTCTCTTATTTGTAAATGGATTTTCATGATTTAAAGGCAGCTAAAGAGCAAGAGCAGGGGACACCTTAAGAATAATAAGTTTAACTTTGGCTGTTGGCTTAATATTAAGTAAATTTAAATCAATTTTTCTCAGCTTATATTGGCCTGAATTCGTGACTGGGATAGTTTACCTGTCATCGATATACTCAGGTTTACCCACAGCCGCAATCATTGTAAGTCTTCTCGTACAAAAACTCAAGCGGAAATATGTAAATATTTGTATAGTAAAATTCGCTAGCTTTTAGGGCAGCTAACCTTAAGGGGCAGCTAAACGAAAGATAACAAAGATTTTGCAATGTTGCAGAAAGTAGAAACAGCGTTTTATTCATACCATTCTAACAAATACACTGAAAACTTTAATTTACTTAATTTACTTAAAGAAGTCCGGCTTCACCAACACCAACTATGTTCATAGTTTGAAATGGAAATGTAAGGATTAATATGATTGAACGAAATGGATGAGGAATTTAAAATATGAAAGTTGTTAAGCAGCAGCTAGCTACCTGCTCTGAACAGTCGAGAAATTTGCATTTTAAAAGGTTCCAAGTACATTGCTAGAGGGCAGGGGTGACGAAGAAGGTCCCAACTCTCCTTTAGAGTCAAAAGTCAGATCCAACTTGAAATTTTTTTTAGTATATGGGAGGCCTCTTTTCATTTCTGGAAGAAAATCGCCTAAGGCATTCTTATAAGTTAATCACTTCCAGCCGATTAGTTATTCTTCGACCTGCACAGCATACGCTGATTCGGCGCTCTGGAGATCCAACATTAGCAACAACATATGCAGTGACGAAGAGAGAGAGAGATGTAATTCTTCTCAAAAACAGTTGGGGAACACTTGCCGTTGAAATAAAATTCCGATAAATTTTAAGTAATATTGATCCCATTTGCTGTTTGACGAAGTAAATTGGATTAAAATTAAAATAATTTGTGTACAAAAAAGAGTGGCAGCTGCCGACCATTCATTAATGTCAACTAAAACACAAAGTGACTAATTGACAACACACAAACAGTTTCACAAAATGTTGTTTAACTTTGTCCACTATTTCGATTGTTTACGTTTTAATTAGGTTGGAAGAAGTTTAATGAAATGTCTACGCCTCAAGGGCGTCAGAGTCACATTTAGCATCTGTTGTTCACACAAAGCGCTCAGTCCATTCACAGCTCTCTGATCAGGTTTGGATCAGTGATCGATGGATCAGTGATCAGTGGGCTTATTGTCCAATCAAATTCAATGAATGGGAGAACAACTAATAATGGTAGTTAAATGGAATAGTCAAAGGCCAAATCCATATTTATATGCATCTGATATGGGGGCAAAATAGCAAAACGGCCGCCTTAGCGAGATTCAGTTAAATGAAAAGAAATAGAGCAAATTCAATATTGTCGCTAAGCGGGAATGCAGCTGTATAAGTTTTTCATCTCAGTCATAGTGAGACATGTACATATATTCATTCACAACCAATCACATTATGTATTTGATCCCCGAAAACAAGGGTTTATACGTTGAGGTTAAACCGCCCAAATTTATGCATAAAAAGCAAGCAATTATCAAGAAAGATTCAGACTTAAGGCAGCACTCGAAGGCGCCCATTACTGCTCGTGTTCTTTATGGCTCCACACATTACATGGCGACCCTGCCAAACCATTACAGATATCTTACTGTTAGGCTTAGAAATATTAAGCCTGCTCAACAAGCGTGGTTTAATTGTGATATTAAATAAGCTATTTTAAGACGAGATAAAGCTTATGACAACTGGAAACGCTATAAGATTGACCATTTATATACACTTTTTAGAGTCACAAGTTCAATGGCGCATTAACAACTAGTTAAGATTGGATTAAAAGCTTAGGAATAGGCAAGACTAGACCCGTGACCTGACTGTTTATATAATATGCTCAGTTTTTCTTATTTGCAAACCAAACTTTCGAGTTCCGAAAGACTTTTCTACGTATATGCTATTCGGCTTTGAAACTATCTACCACACGATCTGAAAAACTGCCGCTTCAATTAAATATTTCATTGACTTGTTCGTATAGAAATCTCTATGAACCTTTTAATCAAGCTAAATCAATTTTAAGTATTATATGGAGTCGCTTAGCTCACACTCACTGACTCCACATAAAGCTAGATAGAAAACCATCTACCGATACACACATCCCATTCTACTTTACCGCACCACACTTAACCACTCAACATGTAGTTGAAATTCTCTCTCTCTCTTGAGAATTTCGAATATTCAACTTTTTGCGCTAAATGAAGTATGTTGATGAGCTGAGATTGGGCATGATATTTCATCAGTTGAATTGGCAAGCCCCGTTACCTCCGCCCCTTGCGGCTTAAGCCATCAGCTTCATTGCAACTCATTTGCCAAGGGGGGAGCGGCAACAGCAGCAGCAGAAATTGAAATTGGAAATGGAATTGGAACAAGGCCCAGCCCGCCGCATTTGCTCCTGCGTTGCCGCCGGCAATTCGCACTTGAGAGCGTGCACCAAATTAAAACACCGCAAAATGTCAAGTGCTCTGCCAGTAGGAGCAGGAGCAGGAGCAAAGCCAGGGAGGAAGTGAAACAGCGGACAGAGCGGGAAACACTAAAAGCGGACAGACAGAGCGGAAGAATACGCGCGACGCAGTTATTTTAATGAGCATTAAATGATGTGGCAAGCCACTGCCGTTACCGTTACCGTTACCAATCCCATGCCCAAGCCCAGGGACCAGGCCAAAAAGGACAGCCAAAACCCTACCACCTTCACCCACACCACAGCATTTACGGCTTAATTATGGCAATCGACAAATATGAACAAAGTATGCAACACATTTGTGCCAACACATATTTTACGCAAATCTCGATTGCAATGTTTTACAAGGCTGCTTGGTGGGTGGGTGGTGAGTGGGTGGTGGGTGGTGGTTAGTGGGTGGATGGTGGAGCAGATAAAGATGATGGGGCTTTGTGGGTTTTGGGCCTAAACCAAAAAAAATTCATGACATCGCTGCAAATTTATGGAGCACAAAAATCTTTTGTGCCAGAGCGAACGTTGCCGTCACGGCGAAACCATTTTGTGCATCCGTTTCCACCACATACATATGCAGAATACATGCACAGATTTATGCATTCTAACACACACACTCACACACGCACACACACAAAGTGCAGACCAACTTCAATGCGTTTCTAATGTTAACCGCGCCGCTGTGCTCTGTCTATGTGTGTGTGTGTGCCAATCGTTTGTACAGCATCCGGTTGGCCCATCCGTCTCCCCCGTCTCTCTCCATGCTTTGTGTGTGTGTGTGTGTGGAGTTGGATAGGAAATTTAAACAAATGTTTTAGAGATATTTATTTGCATAATAATTTTTTTTCTTGCATTTTTATGCGCCGCCTTTCTATTATTCATATGCTTAAACGGAACAGGCGGGGGGCAGAGTTCGGTGTTCAAATATGCAATGAAACATTCGGTTTGTCATAATTTTTTCCAGCAGTCCTTACAGGCACACATGCACACATACATATACAATACTAAATGTCAGGCATTGGTATTTCGTGATAAGGTCGATGGGAAACCACACAGAAAAGCTTAAGCCTTACATAACCCATTATGTTGACTGAATGAGTATTGATATATATGTGAATATATGAATATATATATTTATATATATATATATGTGTGTGTGTGAATGTAAATTAAGATCAGCGGCATTTGAAGGCATTTGAAACCTGATAAAAACTTGCAATTACCAAAGACTCTGAGGGCATTTGTACATTCTTCTTTTCCAAAAACTTACTTCTTTACATGGTAGATGGTATAAATAAGAGAACTTACTTGCAGATGCTGATAGTTATTATACAGATTAGTTATTTATATATCCATTAGCACAAAGAGACAACTCTCTGTTCAATACTTCGACTATAGGATTCCCCATAGCATTTACTTCTCATACAAAAAATTCAACAGTCTCAAAGTTGGGCTACAATGTTTTTCTTGGCAGGATGTCAATACCATATATTTCTATATAATTATTTCTATACTAAATATCAAACAATATTTATCAAATTTGGCAGAAAAACAGATATGATTTATGCTTTAACATTGTGGTACAACATTTTGATCGACAGTTTGATTCGAATATATGGAAACACATGCTTGGAAGATGCTCAACAAAAGCAGAAGAATTGAATGCCAAATTTTTGTAAAAATCTTACAACGGTTAAATTTTGATTAATATTTAATAAAGGAAAGGACGTTGGGTTTCGTTTTCTTTGCAGCCATTGAAATACTTTAAGATTCCGTTGGACTCCATGATTTCGGCCTCATCTCACTATATTTGACAACAGCACAAAATTGATAACAAAAACCACAAATTTTAGTTTAAGACTTGACCTTACAGACTGTTTCATTCATCAGAAGTCTTACAGCTTAACAAATCAGTATCATGGCAGTATCATGGCAGTTAATTGCAAGACTACAACCCAATGTGAACTCCAACTGCAAATAACGTAGCTGACATAAGACCATTCGCCACCTTCATAGTAAACTCAAAACGTCGCCGCAACCATGAACGCGTTCTCTTGCGTTTGGAGATGAAGTACGTAGTGTGCTTCGCTCAATGCAGATGTGGGCGGGCAGGCAGTCAAAAACTAGCTGAAAACTTAACAATTTTTGAATTGGATGCATTTCACACATAGAAATTCGCCAATAAACACAGCCAGGTACAAAGTTTCAATAGCGATTTGATCTATTTAGCAAAAACTTGAACTCTGCAGTTAATGAATGTTACCAGAATTGCAGAAGCTGAATCAGAAGAGTAGTATAATGTCCCTCTGGGTTGATAAATTTGCATTATCTAAATATATATATTTGCTTACATTTCAACTATAGTCTGAGTTAACTTTGGTATCATTGAACTTACAAGAATTCATTATGGAAAAACTAAGTCTAAGTCTAAGTCTAAGTCTAAGTCTGAGTCAACTTTGTGATCATTGAACTGACAAGAATTCATTATAGAAAAACTAATGATATTAATCTGTATCTCATCTCATTACCTTTCACGCCAATCCAAGTGAATTTCATAGTCATTATATCGCAATCTGTGCCTTCCCCACTTTTATAAGTTCAATTGAATTTTGTCTCGATATTTGTAATGCATCTACGATACCATAAAGTATATATATTATTGATCTGCCGAGTCAATATAGCCATCTGTCCATATGTCTGCTTGTCTGTTTCTATGCAAACTACTCTCTCAGTTTTAAAGCTAACGACTTTTCCTCATATTCTTCGCTCTGCAGTAAGCTGCTCATATGTAAAAGAACTATATCACATAACCCCATCTAACTGACCGATTTGGTACTTTACTTTTAGTACTGCAAAAATGGTTGTGCGGCTGATCAAAGTTTGTCCAAATTGCAGCACTATATCATACAGCTCCGATTCGGAATGAACTCTTATGAACCGGATATCCAAATCAAACGAAATCTGGAACGTTTCTATCTTAGAAGCCTCTGCTTATCCTACAAGAGCATGCAAGCTTCGATTACCCAAAGTGTTGGCCTTCCTTTCTTGTTTCTTTTTTTTTAAATTTTGCATTTGTCAGGATTTTATAATGTCAAGTGAAATTTTCAATTTTTTTTCTGTTGCCAAGTGGGTCAGGCATGTATGTTAATTTCTCTGGCACTTTACTCAATTAGCTGAGCACATGTTGTTGTTGTTGTTACTGCTGATGCTCTAGTTGTTGTTGTTGTTGTTGTTATTGCTGCTGTTATGCAGTTATTATTGTTAGCTTTTGTCAGCTGTCGTTGACAAAAATGTTCTGAAAGCATTGCGGCATAACATTTTTGCAATGCATTTATTTATGATTTTAAATAAATATTAACAGATATGTGTGTGTGTGTGTGTGTGTGCGAGGTGTGCTTAACAGGTAATGAACTAAAGAAATATATAAGGCTTAAGTTGTTATCATTCTCATATCATTAGATGTATTCGATGAGCATGGCATTTGGGTTTGGCAAATTTAGTTTTGACTTCATCTCAATCTTGATCTTAATAACATTGCATACTTTCATATGTATTCATAATTATGTTGAGTAATTATGTGATGAATTCAATCAGCATTATATAGCAGTCTATATCAATGGCTAAGAGAACCTCAGCAGATACATAGATACATAGATTCACAACGAATGTCCTTAGCATTTGCATAAAGCTTTGTGGCTCAAAATATGTTCTCATGTCTGCAGAATTTGGTCTAAGAACTTGTCTTTACACTAATGGGACCTAAGCAAGATGTGGTCTATATAGACGCCTCAATCTCACCCCAACTAAAACGTGAGCATCTACCAAGTAAATTAGCAATCTCAACCTCCTCCTTCTCTCTTTGATTTGATATTACCCAAAAGACTTGCTGCTGCACTCCTGATGTTAACTGCAGAGCAACCCCTCTCCAGTCTCCATTGAAAACCCCTACCCAACTTTCTAGTTATATATGCCAGATTTGAGATTTATCTATCTGTTTTATATTAAAATTTTCGAAATTGTTTTCGGACCCGCTCCTCGTTTAGGAGCCAAGTGCATTTGGTTTATGCATGCCATTTGTTCTACACCATTTCCTTTCGCATTATCAATATCCTTGTTGTTGTTTTACATTTGAATATATATATAGAATAGAGTGAAACAACAAAAGCGAAATGAAAAATGCAAAATAAAACTAAAACACAACAGTTGCAAATCATGTGAAATTATTTATTTAACATTTTTGCATTTGCCAAAATGAAAAACAATAAGCAAATTGTCTATCTACTATTTGTATCTGTTCTAGTTTAAATGTTTATTTTATATATATATATTGTTGTTGCTGTTGTTGTTGCTGTTGTTGTTGTTGTTGTTGTAGTTGCATTTCATGTATATGTATATTTGCTTTCAATTTTCGACCATTTGCTGATGCAAAATGTATTTCGATTTTAACTCAACGACTCGTGGCTGCATGGATAATTTATTATTAGCGTGCTTAATAACAAAACCAGCAGGCGTGCCCCAAAGTACACTTGTTTATCATATATTCAACATACACAAATACACACACACACACACACACACACATACATCTACAGACAACGGATAAGTTTCCACTGGGCATTGTGCGTTCAATTATTTGTCACTGATTGAATCCAATCCAAAGGTAAGTCCAACTGTGTGATGAAAGAGAGAGAGAGAGAGAGAGGCGGAGAGAGAGGGAGAGAGGGAGAGAAAGAGGGAGAGAAAGAGGGAGAGATGAACCAGCAGGCCATAAACCATGGCAACCAGACTTGTGTTAAATACTCGCTTAGTCCTTAATTTCCCTGCCTGTTTGCCTGCCTGAGTGTAACTTAAGATGTTCAGCATTTAGCTCTCTATTTGACTTGCCCTTTGATGTTTAATTGCCACTCAATGCTGGTTAAGTGCTTGTATTTATCGTATCGATTGTTTCAATATTTAAATTAACATCTTAATGGATGAATAGCTAATCGCAAACATATCAAACAGTCTGAAGAATGTCAAGCTAATATTGAAGGAATGCATCACAATAATATTCAAGCAGGAATAACCAATGTTGCCCGGGTTTTCTTTATGGTTCGCTCAAAAAAAAAAAAAAAAAAAGTTTGCCGCTGGTGTTGGCGCTGGCGTCTAAGGCTCAAACCTTTGACGTCAGGAGATCAACAGAAGTCGCGGGTTCGATCCCCGCGCTTGGGCTGGGTGTTCCGTGTTGTATATATATATATGTTTGTGTTGTGTTTGTTTGTGCTCGTCCTCGTCCCTGTCAATTGTGTGTACCCCTCATCCCTTCACCAACTCACCCCCACACCACCTCACCTACTTTCACCCCTCCTCAACAACTCGACACAAGTTAATGTACTGTAATTGCCAATGTAAAAACGCCATACAATATACTGATTGTCCACATAACAGGACAGATTGTATATAAAGATAATGATATAAATTAAAAAAAAAAGTTTATAGTATAAGCAAAGTATAGCAAGCATTGCCGTTCACTCGCACTCATATGCAGGCATACACTGCTGCACGCTTAACTTGAGTCTGGCTTGCTCTGGCTTATACGCTTCTGGCTTGCTATCTGAGTGTGTGAATAGAGGAGTGAGCAGACATAAATGTACGTAAAATAAGGTTATATTATGTTAAACAATTGTAATATAGATTTCAGCAACTCATAACAGTTAATGGAAATTGTAAAGAGAAGTAAGCCGCAAACAATCTCTTTTCACAATCTGTAGATTATTATTCTTCAGTTCCAATAAATTCATGTTATTTTCCTCACAAATATTTACTATAAGAATTCTTCCCCATTTATACACCATAGGTAAACTAAAACGTACCATATTGCTTACAAATTTTGAGGTAAAGAAAGCCACCAGAGTGTGATTTGCTTTGGCCGTTTAAACATAGATGGCGCTAGTGTACCAAACCATGGATCCATACAACTTTTGGAGCTCAAGTTTGATCTACTTGCCGTTGGGATTTGGTGAGGATCGATTCTTAGTGTTCGCCCACGTCATTAACCCGAATGTGCCCGAATTAATTTGTTCTTTGTTGTTGAATAAAATGTGGCTTACTTATGTTGAAAAGGCTCCCTCCCTCATTAAGAAAGTAAGCCTTCTTATCCCGTCTCAGAACCATTTGCACATATTTGCTTTCTTGGTTTCATAAAATATTCAGAATTTGTTTATATATTTGCCCCAATTTCCCATGTTGCCAATTTTCCCATTTTCGGCCAACCAAAATCGTTATCAATTTTCGAACAGCACTGATTCATGCTCCACATAGTCTAGTACTTTTTTCAAAAAACTAGAAGGCGATTGACTTTTGCTCGTTTTCGTGTTTCGTTGTCGTTTGTGTGTGAAATTCGAGTATCAAAAATATTTCAACGCCAATTATTATATTCTGCATTAGTGTGCATCACTGTTATACAATTGCTGAACGCGAGCAAAACAACAAACACAAACAATGTTGGACAAAATGAATATGAGCCTGGACGACATTATCAAGTCGAGCCGCACACCGAGTAAGCCACGGGGTGGTCGCGGTCGGAGCGCTGGTGGAGAACGCCGTCCAGGTGACCGTTTTGCAGCTGGCGGTTCGCGTCGTGGTGGCGCAGACGGGGCCGCCTTGCCTTGGAAGCCAGCCCAAGCTAGTGGAGCCAGGGGTGTGCTCAAGGGTCGTCGCGGTGGCGCAAATGACGGCGGCTTTATCCGAAAATCCAAATTCGCACTGGGCGATGTGAACGGTGCTTGGAAGCGCGATATGTACGAATACCCTGGCTCCAAGCGAGGTAGCGTTGCCAGTACTGGATCTGGCCCCACACGTTTGATTGTTGACAATTTAGATTACGGTGTCTCAATTGCGGATATTAAGGAGCTATTCAAGGACTTTGGGCCGATAAAGAAGGCGGCGGTGCACTACAATCGCTATGGTCGCTCAATGGGCACAGCAGATGTAGTTTTTAAGCGTCTCTCTGACGCACTGAAAGCCATGAAACAATACCATGGCGTGACCCTGGATGGCCGCCCCATGAACATACAGGTTGTGGTTTCCGATATTGCTGCCCTTGTCCGTCCCGTATCCGCTGGTGGTGGCCAGGTTGGTGGCACCCCGCGACGCGCTAGCTTCAAGCGTCCAGCTGGTGGCGGCAATCAGAGACGCTAACGCCGAGCCCCTTTCAATGAATAAGGAACTCGATGCTGAATTCAACTTTTGCCGGAATAAAATGAAATTCTAAAAATCAACATAGAAATACAGAAATACAGACTGAATTATTGTAACCAACAAACACATCCGATCCACAAATAAAAATAACAAAATCATACTTTAGGACCTCAAATCAAGGGAACAACACTTAAGCCCAATAACTAAACTAGACCGATCGGATGTCAATTCAAAGGCGCCGCCACAGCGTGGATATGGATATGGTCGAGAGCTGAGAACACGAGCTCAACTTGAGTGGAGTCAGAGTTCATTTCCAAGATGAGGAATTACAAGATTCAATGCGTATGTCCTTGTGCACTTCAACTGTCTGCCTGAAAGAACACATAGATCTCAGAGACCATCAAATTTGCCATCAAGATTCACTTGAATTTCAGTTAAAAAGTTAAGCAAAGTTTTTGCCAGCCTTTGAAGCGAATGCACGAGCAGCTTTTTGTTGTTATTGAGGCATCTTCACTTGCCACCCAACCGCCATCACCCGATGTTCATTTCGCTGGCCACTCTCTGCATAGAAAGGCCCGTTTCAAGAAAGAAATCAAATTAAGTGCAACGGGGGCAGCGTTTTGAGAATACGCTATATCGAATTATGCGTCCTTTACTCCTCGCACGCACACGCATACACACGCACACACACACACACGGGCAAAGTGGAAGGAAAGGTAGGGAAATAGCGAGTGAGAGGGCAGAGTCGAGTGTGGGAAATGCAGTGAGTGTAGTCCTTATATGGGGCAAGATATGTACATACATTCTTTGACATGGATGGAAGCTAAGAAAGTCAGATAGGAACGTACATGATAACCCTTATAGGCAGTAGCCACTGCTCTTCCTGGACTGATGACTGATGCAGCAAACAGAACAAAAAGTATTATTTTCCCTTATTGTTGGAATTTTACTCTTAAAATTGAATTTATGCAATGTCTGAAACTCCACCTGGGAGGCCAGTTTAAGGATTGAAGAGCTTGTTCAAAACGGGTCGGATTCAACCATAATTTAAATGAGGCAATCTCTAGCGCGTGCTTGAAGTTGAGTTTATATTCAGGGTCTGGCAGATCCGGGATCTAATCATATCTTCGGTCACATTTGCAGTTAGGCGGGACACAAATAGAGATTTCCTGTAAGGAACGGCCGATGTGGTGTACGATTCGATGCAGCGGGTAAAACTGCCGAAAGTAAGATGTTAAAAGCAGCGACACCAAGAGTAACGGCATCAATAACGATAGTATCGCCAGCACCTGCGATATTTTCAGCAGCAACCCTACATATGGCAGCAGCTTCAGTGGCTGCAAAAGACTCATATGAGGGCAATACGTCTGCGCAGCATCATGAATAGCGAGATCAGTGGATGCACTGTGCTGATTCGCTTCGGATTGGCAATCTGAACAATTGGTTTCTAATTAGCATTCGAGCAGTCCGACAGGTTATGCAACATTTTGAGTGCTCTAAAGTGGTAATTGATAGTTGAAACAGTAGATTAGTCTGCCTCATAGAAGTAATCATGTCCATAGCAACAGTTCTACATGTCCAGCATGTTCACTTCAGGAGCTATATTCGCCTGTGTCAGGTCGGACACAGCTAGCAATAAGTCGCCGCTTGGCGAGGAGTATTTTTAGTGTGTGTGTGTGTGTTGTGTGTGTGAGTGTGTGTGCGGTATATACTATTCTTCAGTTGCATTTTGTGAATTGTACAAAACTGTCAGTGACAGTGCATACTTTGGTTCTGTCCAACACTACGCCTTACGCTTCTCAGCACTGACTCATCCTCGATATTATACAACACTTTTTTTCATCCAAGCCCGTGCGTCGTTGTCGTATGCACAGAGAAGCGAAAATATGACAATTCTAATCGGAAAATCAAGTTCTAATCACTGTGGTAAAATAATTGAAAGTGAGCAAATATGCAATCGCAAAAAACGGTTGACAAAATGTCAATGAGCTTGGATGAAATAATCCAGCTGAACCGCAGCGGTGAAAAACGCAGTCCAAATGGACGTTTTCCAGCTGGCGGTGCGCGTCGTGGTGGCGCAGGTGGGGCCTCGCCTTGGAATCAATCATCCCAATTCCAAACAATTCCATCCCAAACATCAAAATCCGGCACAATTATTGACAGCGTTGCTAGTACTGGATCTGGTCGCATCATTGACAAAATGTCAATGAGCCTCGATGATATTATTAAAATGAGCCGCAGCGGTGGAGAAAGCCGTCCAGATGGACGTTTTCCAGCTGGCGATGCGCGTCGTGGTGGCGCAGGTGGGGTCGCCTCACCTTGGAAGCACCCTAGTGGCACACACTGCTGTACTCCCGCAGGCGCAAGTGGCGGCGAAACACCCCAATTTGGCAGCGTTGCCAGCACCTGGATCTGGCCACATCAACGATATGCATCAGGCCGCCTCACCTTGGAAGCAACTAACTAGTGGCACACACTGCTGTACTCCCGCAGGCGCAACTGGCGGCCAAACAAACCATTTCGGCAATCATTTTGGCAGCGTTGCCTGTACCGGATCTGGCCCCACACACTTGAACATCATGAACACACAGCTTGCCACCTCCGCTGGCCATGTCAATCGGTATGCAAGTGGCGGCGAAACACCCCAATTTGGCAGCGTTGCCAGTACTGGATCTGGCCACATCAACGACATGTATCAGGCCGCGTCGCCGTGGAAGCCGAGCTCCAAATAGTGGCATCCTTTTTGCCGGCCGCGCAGGCGCAAGTGGCGGCGAAACACCCCAATTTGGCAGCGTTGCCAGTACTGGATCTGGCCACATCAACGACATGCATCAGGCCGCCTCGCCTTGGAAGCCGAGCACCAAATAGTGGCATCCTTTTTGCGCGCCGCGCAGGCGCAAGTGGCGGCGAAACACCCCAATTTGGCAGCGTTGCCAGTACTGGATCTGGCCACATCAACGATATGCATGGGAGCGCAGGCGCAACACCCCAATTCGGCCACATCATTTACAAAATGTCAATGAGCCTAGATGACATCATAAAAATGAACCGCAGCGGTGGAGAAAGCCGTCCAAATGGACGTTTTCCAGCTGGCGGTGCGCGTCGTGGTGGCGCAGGTGGGGTCGCCTCACCTTGGAAGCAACTAACTAGTGGCACACACTGCTGTGCTCGCGCAGGCGCAACTGGCAGCCAAACAAACCAATTCGGCAATCATTTTGGCAGCGTTGCCTGTACCGGATCTGGCCCCACACACTTGAACATCATGAACACACAGCTTGCCGCTTCCGCTGGCCATGTCAATCGGTATGCTTGCTCCACATCAGCATGTCCATACAGTCGTGGTGATGGCCTGGTTGGTGGCAACCCGCGGCGCGGTGGCTTCAGGCGTCCAGCTGGAGGTGGGCCCGCTGGTGGTGGTGGCAGTCGGCGACGCGAACGCCGAGCCCGAATCACTGCCAAGCAACTCGATGCCGAATTGGACTTGTACATGAGTCAGCTGAAGATCTAAGACTCGAGCAAAATAGCCATATTCCGAATTAGTCCAAACAATCCACATCCGAACAATCCACATCCGAACAATCCACATCCACAAATAGAAATAACAAAATCAAGACCTCAAACCAAATCATGTCAATTTAAAGGCGCCGCCACAGCGAGGATAAGGATATCGTCGAGAGCTGAGAACACGAGCTGAACTTGAGTGGAGTCAGAGTTAATTTCCAAACTGAGGAATTACAAAATTCAATGTCCTTGTGCATATATATATATATATATATATATAGAATAGAATATAGAATATAGAATATAGAATATAGAATATAGAATATAGAATATAGAATATAGAATATAGAATATAGAATATAGAATATAGAATATAGAATATAGAATATAGAATATAGAATATAGAATATAGAATATAGAATATAGAATATAGAATATAGAATATAGAATATAGAATATAGAATATAGAATATAGAATATAGAATATAGAATATAGAATATAGAATATAGAATATAGAATATAGAATATAGAGTATAGAGTATAGAATATAGAATAGAATAGATTATATATATATATATATATATATTTATTGTGAGCATCCTGCCATTAAATTGCATAATCAATTCGAATTTGTTGTTTCAACTTTCTTGTCATTGAGCTATTTGCGAATGTTCTGGCTAATATAAGTTATTCATTCTAACCTTTCCGAATCCTGAACTATTGTCAAGAATGTTTTGTGTCTGTTTGGACTTCAAGTGCTTGCAGACTTAAGATAAAATTGGAAGAAAGTGGGGATGAGAATTGTTGCTATTTTCTACTTTTCAGGGTAAACTGAACTTCATTTAGGTAAAAGTTTCATCTTAATATCTGAGATTATAACGTAGTCTCCAGGTTATTGAAACGATCATTAACATGATTATTCAAGCAGGACTACAACGCTTATTGTATCGATCACTGCAGCTAAAAGACAACAACATGGTCTTTCGAGCCGTATTTCAAGGATTATTGTATCAATCATTTCAGGTACTGTCGTAGGTCAAATCCAGTGTGCTGGCTTTTGTTTAATTTATTTTGATATCAATACAATTATGTGGAGTTCAGCCTAATATTGAGGGCAGCTCGGCCAATGAAAAAGCCGAGCAGCCGCTTATACATTCGCTGCTGAAATGAGTTGTAAGAAAACTGAGCACTTGACTTGACTTGCTGCTGTTTCGACTCCTGCAACTGACAGTCATAATTCTTAATCTGCACACAGATACATCAATACATATACACACATGTACATTAGGGCGATAGGCAGCGATGGCTTTTGCTGTTGCCTTATTCATTGCCCAAAAACCAAACCAAACCAAACACTTTATAATATAGGCTATATAGAAGCTGATGGAGTTTCGTTGGCCGACGTTTTATCGCCTTTTCATCGAACTTATCCTGCATATTGCATGAGTTGTACTTGAAGCTAAAGCTCTAGCAGAAGCCATATGGAAATTTATGTCTGCCTGGGTCATCCACGTAAGTACACTCAAAAAAAACAGCTTAAAAGACATATTCCCAACATTGGAATTTTGGAAACCTCAAAAGGCCTTAAGCTCTATTTGGATCATGCTACTTTTAAGCATAGGTTGTCCATAAAGAGGTCAATGAGAGGTCTAAATGGGCTCTGGGATTGATTTTCTAATTGAGTTCCAGCTTGATGGCTGAGAATCTCTCTTCGCTTTTTGGTCTTTTACTGTTGATTCGTGCTGTGAGATGCGTTTGTTTCTCTGAGTGCACTTGCAGATATCGTTTAAATTTAAACGTGTGTTTTCAACACTCGACGCAAGCCACAAACACACACAAATAGCAGCCGCAGCAGCAGCAGCGGCAGCATCATACATATCCTTGTATCCTTTGCGCTGGTGTTTGTTGTTGCCAATTTCCAGCCAGGAGTGGAGAAGTGTGTGTGTGCGTGTGTGTGTGTGTGTGTGTTGGCGCACTCAGTTATAGATTTCTTAGGGGACTCTGTTTATTATCCTTTTTTATATCCTTTCGCCTTTTTTATTTATTGATGTTGTACATTTGAGTTAAGGGCGAACAGCGTTGTCGCATTCGTTTGCCATAACTGATGCCGTTTTTCTTTCCTGGGACAAACTTTGGAGCTCTTTATCTTACCACTACCCGCCACCACACCACCACTCTCTCTCACTCTCTCTCTTTCTCTCTCTGTCTCTCTCTCTGTCTCTCTCTTTCTCTGTCTCTGCTTGGCCAGCTACTTCACATATGAAGATATAATACAAATATAGCGCATACGCAACATTTGCCCTGTGGCAACAGAGTAGCTCTGGACCATATTGCAATATGGGTCGCATGCGTGTGTGTGTGTGTGTCGAAAGCGATCAAAAGTCAATGGCAATGGACTATATATCGTACATGAAGGAACACCTCTTGGTAAACTTTTAGTACAAGCAGTTCGGTACAAACAAATAATATGATTTATATTGACAAGAAGTCAGCCAGCTTGGCATCGCATGAAATATCCCATAAATATAAGAAATTGTGCAACTTTTCTTCAATCTAAATGTTAAACTGAAGCAGTTCAAATGTCACTTGCAGTTCAAATATATAATCTAAGGCCATATGTACAATAGAATACATAATTTGTGACTTCTTGAAGGTCAATTATCATGTCTAGGCAAATGTTCAGCATGCAAAACGCATTGTTTTCTGCTTCATAACAGTTTCAGGGATCTGTGTTATGTTGTTGTTGTTGTTGTTGTTTTAACATATGTTATGCCACCTCATTGAATTTAAGCTTCTCATTTGAGGATGAGATTTGTTTGAATAAACTCAGTTGCATTTTGCATTTTGCAACTCAAATGAAATCAGTCTTTGTCTCAGTCGTCCTTTGCAATCATGTAATTCATGTTATTTCCTTGAAAACTTCTCTACTCCAAATATCTAACACAAAAGATTAAGGTAATTGTGTTTAAGGGTGCCTATAAGACTGATTCTAATGTACGGATGTCAAATATAGTTCAAAATTTCATTTTAGTACTTGGATAGAAGGAGAAACTTTGAAAGAAAATGCCTGAGAGCAGGCACATCGCTTTACCCAAATGAAGAACTCCATAATGAAGCCAACATTCACAGGATAGATAATTTTATCATAAATCTGATAAGAAGATGCATATAACAGTGCATGGAATGCGAGCCTGATATTAGCACCATACTACACAAATAGGCATAAGTTAGGGAGTGCCTGACGAGTGGCCAAATTTCCTTCTGGGGGGAATTGGATAAAACTAGCCTGATGCAGACGAATGACGAAGTTCCCATATTCTACCACAGATATCAGAGAGCCACCAATAAGTAGATAATCGTCGGTCCAGTCTACCTTAAGGAACTACAACTCAACACTTCCATGCCGAATAGAGATGAAACCAGAAAGGAAGGCTTGCTGAAGCTGGTATACCATTCGCATTGTAAATATATAACCGACCTAGGCGTGGGGCTGCAAATCATACAACGGATACAAGACGAGTTTTTTGTTAAATTTTCATGAAAAACATTAAAGTTATGCTCCCAGGTAATCAATCGCTTTTATGGGAGCTATATGATATAGTTCTACGATCTTGATCGGATCAAACCATTGGTAATTTTCGGAAATTTCGAGAGATCTATACAAGGGATACAAGATGAATTTGCTTTGATTTGGGTGAGAAACAGAAAAGTTATGATACTAAGTCCTAAATGCTTCTAAATCGGTTATATGGGAGCTATATGATATAGTTCTACGATCTTGATCAGATTAAACCATTGGACATGGGGCCTCCTCAAATGGCTGCAAACCGAATTTAATTTGATTTGGATGAAAAACAGAAAAGTTATGCTACTAAGTGCTCATTCCGGAACAATCGGTTATATGGTAACTATATGATATAGTATCCAGATCTTAATGAAACTCGAAATTAACCAGCGTGCAGATAAACTAAAGCATCTGGTAAAAATTTCTCTTCTATAGCTGTTACGACTTCTGAGATCTTTGCAGAGAAACAGAAGGATGCACAGAAGGACAGACGGACAGACGGACTTGGTTATACCGATTCCCCTTAACATGCCGATCAAGTATATATATACCTTAAATGATCGGAAACACTTAATACCAATTGCCGTTGCACCTTCATGTTGACCAAATGCCTTAACAGTAAGAGCTAGTGCTAACTGTTGGGCTAACAATTGTTTGCCTTAAATCTTGGGCCTTATGGCAAACGCTCAATTGCAGTCGATTCGTTAGCCGTTTTTAACCTAAGAAATTCAACTTAGCTTCGCTGGTAAAGAAAGAGACACAATTTCAATAGTAAGATGCAAATTCTATACCATTCAGAGATGTCTCCGACCACCACCTTATCTCCCCAAAAGTGGGTGACCGAACTACTCCAGGCCCAGAGAAGGCCAAAATCACAACCTGATGCCATTTTAATTGGTGCAGCTGAACAAACACAAAACTCCAAAAAGCGATCGATTGCGTTGTTCGTGTTCCTGTTCCTGCTCCTGCTCCTCGCTGACGTTGATATTTTTACATACACTTTGCCCCACTGCCACTGCGGCCTGCTGCTGCTCCTACTTCCTGCTGCAGTTGAATCAAGTTTAATATTGACTTGTCACGTGAATTTAACTGCGCCTCGCTGACATCCAGAGCCCCTTAACCCCCAAACAACCCCTCTTCCTACACAAACACACACACACACACTTCCGCTCGCTTCGTTCGTTTCGTTTCGCTTCCACTTTAATTTCGACATTTTCCTTTTTTTGCCAACAGTTTTTCTCTTTTTTAATGTGTTTTTTTTTTCGAAATGCACAAAAAGTGGAAATCGCAATCACAATTTGAGCCGCATCCAAACATCCAAACATGAAACCAATTTGCCTTCGCAAAATTGAAAGCCCCTATTGGCCATTTTTAGATTTCTCCGAGCTGTGCTACCTCGATTTGTCTCTCTCTCTCGCTCTCTTTCTCTCTGTGTTTGAACTCTGACTAATTTGTGAAAATTATTTTTCATTTTTCATTTGTCACCTGCTGCTACTTCGTTTCGCAGGGCAACTTTTCAATAAGTTTTAACAAAAAACAAGACCAGGGGAGGTGGGGGGCGACTGCAAATTAGAGCAAAAGCTTGACTTATGCAAGAGACAGGGGACTGTGACAAGACTATAAAGATTTCTCAGCCTTGAAGTTGAAGAGTTTCAAGCAAAGCTAACATGAAATCATAATGAATCGCAATTGGTGGCTTTTATCGGTGATGGTCACACACACACACACACACTATCGTAACTATCGTATGTGTCCTGGCTGCTGATATATATGCCGAGAGGTAGTTGTATGTGTGACTTCCAAGTATAGAGAATCTTCAAATGGATTCAAACTGAATTTAATTAGATTTCGATGAAAACCAGAAAAGTTGTGTTCGTTCCGAAACAATCGGTTATATGGTAGATATATGATATAAATCTGCGATCTTGATCAGAAAAGGCCAGTGGATGAAGGACCTGAACTGAAAAGCACAGGTTATTGAAAAGCGCTATCCAATTTTCACCCCCGTGTATGAGTAGATCATCGGCTATAGTTTTGCCTCCAAGTCATTTTCCTTGATCTCATTTCCATCAGCCTCATTTGAAGTGTCCTCGAGTCGGTTTTCCAGCTGCTGCAATTCATGACCCACAGAGTCGATTCTCTCAGTTAGCTCTTTGACAATGCTCTTTCCGCTGACTTTGATGAGTTTCCAGAAACTTTTGTGCTATAATTTCATGGGGTTGTCGAGTCTCCACAGGGAGCAGAGACCGACTTTAATGACGTTCTTAACCAAATTCAAAAACAGCATTCATGCTTCCGTTTCGGCATCATTGTTCAATCGGTTATATGGCAGCTATACCCATAGTATATCTGCGATCGAAAATGCCACCTTTTGTGCGTTGCAAACTTCATGACCAAATTGATATAAGAATTTCACACTCTTTGGAAATGGCATAATAAATTGTAATTTCCACTAGACTGCGCATATTCGTTTTCACTTGACTTGACGTTTCGATCGAATGTTTATTGGAAATTGTATTTATTTCAGGACATTAATTGATTAGGGTCTAGTTTTACTTGCCTTCCCCACAATGTTCTTCAGTTTGCCTCATTAGCGTTGCCCAAAAGTATGCTACAATAATTGCTCACGACTTTTAAAGAGGTTTTAAGCACAACCAGGGGCTGGCTGGCTGACGTAGTTCCAGGCAGGCAGGCAGGCAAGGAGCGATGTCAGCATACAAAGTTTGTAAAGTGAGCAACACGAGCCTGAGGGCGGCATGGCAGGACATCATTCCGAGCTACAACGAATGTTTGTCAAGCGGGGGGGGGTGTGGTGTGAGCTTAATTGAAAGCCTTGTGGGTGGCGGCCAGATTAGCGGGCGATATCAGCTCAGCGAAACAGCCAAGCGACCAACAAACAAACCGAACAACCAAACCCCACACCCTACCCCAGCCCCTATCACCCATCCAATCCAATCCAATCCAACCCAACGAACCATTCCGGCCAGCAGTACGGCCCAACGCATTCTGAGTGACAGGGGCTATCAGTGCGTTTCGATCACAATAAGGACGAACGACGCACGACGACGACGACGACGACGACGACGAAACCGAAAACGAAAACGAGACCCATGTCAAGGCAGCTGACTGCGACAGCAACAGCAACAACAACAACAACTACTAAAATAACAAAAAGTGCCAAAATAAATAAATTAAATTGTTGAAAAATGTTGCAGGTTTGGTTTTTGTGCCAAAACGACAACGCATGCTGCATGCCAAATCGAGACCAACAACAACAACAACAAATACGGGAATCAAGAATAGAACGACATCTCAAGTTTCCCAAAGTTGATTTCATTAGGCCTTTGATCCAAAGCTTGACATAAGGCTCACCTAGATGTTTCCATTCAGAAATCAAAAGGCAACAGCTAAACCATTAAGAATGAAAGAATGAAAAGTTAGAGCAAAGTTTAAAGAACAAATATTTACTGCAACTGCTATAATGTCACATAATATAACAGAAAAATGTTTCTAAGCAAATTGATAAGGACCATGTCTTCACTTAAAGTAATGCAAAGTTCCTCCAATTGCAATGAAAGCGAACTTGTGCCTGAGATCAGGGGTGTGTATAACGTACAGTCGGTCAAAGTCAATCCTTGAAAGTATCCGAGGGGAACATACATTTGGCCAAGGCTAAGGACACCAAAGGACAAAGGTGACAACAATCAATAAGGTAATTAGATTGGCAGCGTCAGCAGCGAGGATCAATTAAGTCTCTTCAGAGCTATTGAAGCCTAGATATAGCACGAACAGCCGAACGGAGGGAGAAAACCTAAGATCTATCTTCCATTCCATCAACTTAAGAGCAACTACATAACTTACCTAAAAGTTGCTTGTTGCTTGTAACATCCTGCAACATGTTTACAAGCATCCTGAAAGACAATTTGGCTCGCAGCAGCAATGTTGATGGCAGCAAATGAATCTACACGTGTTAACAATCAACAGAATCATGTCTCTCTCTCTCACATGGCAATGACATGGCATATATGTACGATATGTGTCTATGTATTAGTATGTCTCTGCTTATATATGTATGAGTGATTGCATCTACTTATAATTAGATTTCATAGAAAACGATTTCTTTGCAGTTCTTTTCCGATCTTAATGAAATTCGTAAGATCGGAAGGGTTGAAAAAATGATTTAGGAAAACTTTCTCTGTAACCTGAAATCATCTTCTTAGGGTGAACTCGGACTCGGACATTACCCAGTGAGGAGCTCAAGCATTCTTGTATCTATAAATTGTTTTTCCAAGCATATACTATGGCCATATTTCTCCCTTGAAATATTTATGCCATTGGTTATTAACAACTTCAACCATTACCAAAAGAGAAGAAGGAGTTGGCAACAATTTACCGATTAGCTGAGAGGTCCTGGCTCTGGCTAACACTTAAATCAGCGTCACGCCCACAAACCCACAAAGACAGCAGCAGCAACAACAGCACCAGCAGATACCACAATGGCATTTAGCCACCTCCAGCTCTTGCAGTTCTTGGACTTGGACTTGGACTCAGTGACTGACTGACTTTGGCTCTGGGTCTGGACAGAGCTAAGTGCAGGCCAATATTGCACGCCCACAAACACACACACACACACACACACAAGCTTACACCATGAAAATGAAGCTGTGGCAAGCGCGGGAGTCGCGCTCTTGCCACTTAAGAATGCCACCTTGGCTGCCTGCTCCTGGCTCCTGACTCACTGGTAACCTGGTTGGCAATAAATATCAAAGCATTTGTTTGCCGTCAAAAGCAGGAGGCTGCCAGGCTCAGTCAACGTCTTCGTCTTCGTTGCCATCTCAAAATCAAGCACTCCTCACACCCCCCACACCGACACGCCCCATTCGAGGGTCCTGAGGCGGCAGGAAGGTGGTACGCAAACGTTGGCTGTCAGCCGCAGTGGCAGGTTGCCCTTATGCCGCGGCACGTGCAACGTAATTTGCGCATTTAACATTTAAAGCAGCCCGTGGACACAAATCGCAGGTACACGCGGTGCGTATGCGCAATAAATTTACCGAGCTGCCATTATAGACGCGCACGGCCACAGCCAAAAGAATGCCAGAGCAACAGCAAGAACAGAAACTTTCCTTGGTTAATGATAAATTGACTTAATTGCTGACGTGCAAAGAAGCCAATACAATTATGAGCTCCAAACGCACATTTGCACATTTGTGTGTTTATATTCTCGTTTACCAAATCGATTTCGCTCGCATTTTGTGCGCTGAAATACTTTTCGTTGGCAAGACAAAGAGTTCTTCAACTAAAGGAAATTTGGCGCTGCTATCAAAAAAGCGAAGCTAACTTCGGATAGCCGAAGCGAAGCTTGCATAAACTTGCAGATTCGGTTGAAATTCGCTCAGCATACGTGGAGCCTTCTAAGACCGACACGTTCCAAAGTTGTTAGTGATTGCTTGCAGAGTTTGCTGCATCAGTGATCAGTCCAGGTAGAGCAGTGGCCACGGCCTATAAGGGTAATCATATACGTTCCTATCTGACTTTCTTAGCTTCCATCCAAGTCAAAGAATGTACGTACATATCTTGCCCCATATAAGGACTACACTCACTGCATTTCCCATACTCGACTCTGCCCTCTCACTCGCTATTTCCCTACCTTTTCTTCCACTTTGCCCTGTGCGTGTGTGTGTGCGTGTGCATGCGTGTGTGCGTGAGGTGGGGGGACGCATAATTCGATATAGCGTATGCTCAAAACACTGCCCCCGTTGCACTTAATTTGATTTCTTTCTTGAAACGGGCCTTTCTATGCAGAGAGTGGCCAGCGAAATGAACATCGGGTGACGACGGTTGGGTGGCAAGTGAAGATGCCTCGCTACCATTGACATGTCCAGCATGTCCGGCCCTCTCAGAGACAGCAACAACAATAACAACAAAAAGCTCTCGTGGTTCGCTTAAAGGCTGGCAAAAACTTTGCTTAACTTTTTAACTGAAATTCAAGTGAATCTTGATGGCAAATTTGATGGTCTCTGAGATCTATGTGTTCCTTTAGGAACTGACTCCACTCAAGTTCAGCTCGTGTGCTCAGCTCTCGACGATATCCATATCCTCGCTGTGGCAGCGTCTTTGAATTGACATCCGATCGGTCTAGTTTATTTACTGGGCTTAAGTGTTCTTCACGGGATTTGAGGTACTAAAGTGTGATTTTGTTATTTTTATTTGTGGATCGGATCTGTTTGTTGGTTACAATAATTCAGTCTGTAGCTATTTCTATGTTGATTTTTAGATTTTCATTTTATTCCGGTAAAAGATGAATTCAGCATCGAGTTCCTTATTCATTGAAAGGGGCTCGGCGTTAGCGTCGCTGATTGCCGCCACCAGCTGGACGCTTGAAGCCACCGCGTCGCGGGGTGCCACCAACCTGGCCACCACCACGTTTGTATGGAGATGTCTTTGTGGCGCCCACATACCCAGCGGATACGGGACGGACAAGGGCAGCAATATCGGAAACCACAAGCTGTATGTTCATGGGGCGGCCATCCAGGGTCACGCCATGGTATTGTTTCATGGCTTTCAGTGCGTCAGAAAGACGCTTAAAAACTACATCTGCTGTGCCCATTGGGCGACCATAGCGATTGTAGTGCACTGCCGCCTTCTTTATCGGCCCAAAGTCCTTGAATAGCTCCTTAATATCCGCATTTGAGACACCGTAATCTAAATTGTCCACAATCAAACGTGTGGGGCCAGATCCAGTACTGGCAACGCTACCACGCTTCCAAGCACCGTTCCCATCGCCTCGTCCCAATTTGGATTTTCGGATGATGCAGCCGTCATTTGCGCCTCCGCGACGAGCCTTGAGCACACCCCTGGCTCTACTAGCTTGGGCTGGCTTCCAAGGCAAGGCGGCCCCGTCTGCGCCACCACGACGCGAACCGCCAGCTGCAAAACGGTCACCTGGACGGCGTCCTTCACCTTCGCTCCGACCGCGACCACCCCGTGGATTTCTCGGTGTGCGGCTCGACTTGATAATGTCGTCCAGGCTCATTTCCATTTTGTCCAACATTGTTTGTGTTTGTTGTTTCGCTCGCGTTCAACAATTGTACAACAGTGATGCACACTAATGCAGAATATAATAATTGGCTTTGAAATATTTTTGATACTCGAATTTCACACACAAACGACAACGAAACACGAAACACGAAAACGAGCAAAAGTCAGTCGCCTTCTAGTTTTTTGAAAAAAGTACTAGACTGTGTGGAGAATGAATCAGAGCTGTTCGAAAGTTGATAACGATTTTGGTTGGCCGAAAATGGGAAAATTGGCAATATGAAAGGGCAAATATATAAACAAATTCTGAATATTTTATGAAACCAAGAAAGCAAATATGTGCAAGTGGAGTTAAATATCTCTATGTTATTCTTATATAGAAAGTTTTTAAGAAATTCGTTGTTTTCTATGCTTTTGTACCTGCTTAATTTTATGGCGATCTTCGTGTTTCTAGTACAAAAGTATTGCTTAGTAAGGAAAACTCTTTCATTTTTCATTCAAATTAAAGCAAGTTTGGTTCGTATATATCCAAATTGGAACCAGATCGAACGACTTTATCTTATAGCCTACATATCCTGAATGAAAACTTTTTTGCTTTTTAACGAAATTGAATCAAATTTAGAATTTATGCATTATAGAAACCTTTACTTCTGCAACAACATATGGAATAGAACAACCTTTGTTAAAGAATTTGTTGCTTTTTGTATCGCTTACAACAACCAAATGTGTGAGAGAGCTGTCATTTGAGCTCGTCGATGCTCAGAGAGAGAGAGAGAGAGAGACACTTATTGACTGTTCAGTTATCGTTCTTGTTTTGTTCTGTTTTTCAGATGCAGCGCACTTGAGATTTTGTTTTACCGTTAGCTGACAGGCTTCACGGTATAGTGAAATAAGTGAAATTTCGATCTATGTCGCATACAATGTATTTCACCATATGCAGATGATATGCGAATGTCCACCCACGTTCATGCTATGAGCTATTCTTCAAGCTCGTGCATCTTGGCCATGCCGTTACCCACAAGCACATGTTATGGAGAAACCAATTCCAACCTGCCAACCTTGCAGCAGATCAATATCCATGAAACACATCATCCTGGAATGTCACAGAAAAGCTCTCAGAAAGAGTTCAACAGCTGCCCCAATCCAACACACTTTAGTGATCTCATTTCTAGAATCAATCAATCTTTGCTAAAATAAATTAAACTAAACACTTAAGACAGTACATTTTCCGTATCCCCCCGCACACTTCAAAGGTGCCTTCATCAAGTTTAAGTTTTGATTGAGTCAAATTTAACTCAGAGAAAGCTTCATTTCCAACGAAGCTCAGAGAAGACTCTAAAAAATAGCTCAACCATCTACTTAGTTATTTTAGGAACCCATCTAAGGCCAACATTATCTATGTATGGGATTGTCGCACACACTAATTAGATCATTTAACACATGCACACATACACATACACATACACATACACATACTAACATACATTCATAAATAATTTGGCCCGAGAAATAAAAGGCAGCCCCTAATAAGCCGAGTCCTAAATCTTTAGCAAAAACCATGAAATGAATGGCAGTTGAGTCGTGTCGACAGGACCTTGTAAACCCTTATCATATAATTCGTTAGTTAAATGGCCCTTGGCAAGCATTTTTGGTCAATTTTAAGCGTGCGCCACCGCACACAGCACACCGCCTCCCGCTGAGGTTCACATGGTCCGGCAGTATTATTATGTGCATTCGTTTGGTCTGGCTGTGTAATTTATTTATGGCCACATAATAAATCTGTGCATAAGACATTGCCCTGGCCTGGCTAAAAATGGTCGACATTTAGAGTGCAATCTCTGACGTTGGGTAGTTGCGGCTATTGCTGAATGTCCTTGTGCCTGGTTGCTGCTAAGTTTATATCGCGTTTACACTCTGTGATGGAAGCAGTTGATGTAAAACACAGAGCGAAGTTTGGATGCCAAATGAGTTTTAAGATTTTTAGTGAATATAAAAACTTCACGAGTTTGAATTACAGTTTCAGTGTGGCGCTATTTTGATGGAGAGCAACTGAATGACAGCTACAGAGAGAGAGAGAGAGAGAGAGAGAGAGAGAGAGAGAGAGAGAGAGGTCCCACAATGAGAAAGAGAATCGGTTAGTTCTATATTGGAAAGTGAATGGCAAAGTCTTATAGAAACACTGGGAGAAGCAGTACCTACTTTAGGCATGTTTCATATAGAATTTCATTGTCGAGTGTTTAGTTATCAGAGCATTTCTTATCTGAAGCTCTCTTGGGCAACTTTCCATATTCCTAAGACTACGTTATAACCTAAATTTGTATCTATATATACGAGAATCAGATCATACAACAATTAAGACCACAAACAGCAGCTGCTATAAGGGCTTGGGGAATGAAGTTTGCTCTAGCCTTGACCTGCTCTGACTGACTGACTTAGGAGCAATGCATAGATCAACTGGCAATATAAAGGATGCTGAAATGTTCGCAGAAGTTACAGCTAATGCCTTGGCGCTCACTGGGGATGCGGCCTTACCCATGTTCAGCTGAAAGTATGTCCAAATCCAGGTCAGAGATTGCATTGAGACAGACTTATCTCATCTAAGATGAAATACTCAATACAAATCGCACTCTGGTGACTGTCTTTTCTCGAAAATCTTCTATAAAATCTGTGTAAGACATGGATTTTTTGCCCTGAAATGAACTTATGGTTCGTGTATCTTCAGAATCAGCCGTTGCCTCTGTCTCTACTCTGGCAGAATGCAGAATGTTTCCAAGAAAGTCAAGTGGCATCAAACTGCTTAAAGCTTAGCAAGTTTTTTGCTTTTCTTGTTCGAAAATGATTTGCAGGGAATGAAAATTTATCATTAAAACGCTGTAAATTAGTGTGAAATTGTTAAGATTTATAAACTAATCAAATAATCTGAGAAAAGCTACTGAATAGTTAAGGAAAACAATATCAAAATCTTCGAATAGTTTGCTCTCGCAACCAGAAAGATAGAAATTGCTTGAGTTTCAGGAAGATTCTCCAATTCTTTTGTCGGGCAAAGCCTGTGTATAAAGTAAATATATAAAGAAAAGAATCTCAAAATAAAGCTCAGTTCCGCATCGCTTAGTATGCCCCTTCGACATGACATTAAAATCTATACTGTGATTATTGTTTGCCCTGCAGGATATCTGCCTGTCGAGTCCTCTCCCATCTGCATCATATGTCATTTGCGCAAACTGCTGTTAATAGCCTTGCGGTGACGTTATAGTCCCCCCTTCCCTCCCTCACCCAAAAAAAAAACTTTATGCCTGCTCCACATCGCTGGCATCTTAACCCACGTCCAGGGCAAATATTGACCTGGTCTCTCTGGCTGTTTGCTTCATTAGCGAGCCGCGCGCTATAAAATCAATAATGAGAGTTACTTCATTTCGCTTAGTCAGGAAACTCTGGCTCAGGCTCTGTGTCTCTGTCATCGTCTTAGCCTGGCTGGCGTTATTGCGAGCTACTTTAACCCTGATTATGACAAGGACAATGAAATCAACAAGCGTAACCCATGCGGTCGTCGGTCGACGCTCGTTGGTTTTGTCTGCCTTCAAATATCATTATTATCATTATCATTATCATCATCAACATCAACATCAACGTCGTGGTAGACAACGACGTCAGTTGAATTAGGCCACGCTTGGATAAACCAGGCGGCGAACCATGCCCATACCCAAGCGAACCCAGCACCAGCACCTCTATCCACCGTATCATGAGCCTTCACTATACTTAGCATCAAAGGCAACGCCCCAACATAGTGAAAGATATAGACAGGCAGAGTGAGTGTGCAAGTGTGTGAGTGAGTGAGTGTGTGTGTGTGTGTGTGTGTGTGTGAGGGTGGGTGTGGGTGTGCATGTGGTCCTGCCACGCCCACAAGTAGCCATTATCAGTGGGAACTGCTTACTTAGCCTTAGCCTTGGTTTACTTCTTTTTTGGGTTTTTGCTTTGTTTTTCGCTTTTGTTTTCGTTTTTCTACACCTTTTAAGCGTTATGCTATGCTTAGAGGCTGTTAACCATGAAAATGTTTGGAAATAAATTACAGACAGTGACAGGATATACTACACATATATAGATATATAAGTGTATGTGTGTGTGTTTGCCAAAAGGCCAAGTCTTCTCAATGGCATTGAAGGCTCGCTCCCGCTTGACCTTTTGCATTGATTGAGAAAGTGCTAGCTAATGATTTGAACTTATACTTAGACGTATCTAAGCTGACTTCCAAAAGCATTAAGTTTCACTCAATGGATTGTTCTACACTCACAAACAAATCCTTGAAATAAGAAAGGTATAAAACTCTAGATTCTTAGGATGTATGCAGGCTAATGAGTGCGAGTGAACATCAGCCCTTGCTCTTGCATTCACAGATGGAAGAAATAGCAGCGCTTGGCAATTCACCCTTGCAGATTCCCATACAGTGCAGGGCATAATTGTATATAAACTTTGCTTGTGATCGTTCATTGTCTTCAAATAGGAACTCAAAACTTGCTTTGAGTCTGTTACACTTAGACTAAGACCTTTCATTCAATTGTCAATCAAATTCAATTACCAAACAATTGATTTTATTCCGAGTGTAGCTCTGAGATTGGGTAAGCTTGTAAGCTGACCGCCCGAAGCCTAAGCCATTTAATTGTTCTATGTTCAACGTTCAATAGTAACCTCTATACTTAAATCGACTCCACCTGACTTAAGATGCTTTTGATTGCACCACCGTAATCCTTAAGCTGTTCATATTGCCCGATTCATCATGGCCTTTGGGGTATCCTGCTGCTGTTGCATAATTGTTACATCAAGCTCAAGCAAACGCTCAAAAGCAGCAGCCGGATATTGGCCTTTGGGGGGGGGTTGATGCTGTTGCTTTGATTTTCATAATTTCTCCGATTTCAATGTCAGTTGCAATGCGTGTCCTAAGAGTCCTTAATGCCATATTACATTTTATAGCAACTTTTAACATTTCCATTGAGCTGCCTGCACACGCTGGCTGACAGGCCACTTAATGTGCGACGCCGCCCACAGGGATACACGCCCCCACCGCCCCGCCATCCCACCTGTCTCAAGTGTTGACAAATAATTTATATGATTTTTAATTAATTTTCAAGCAGCAAGCGTAAAAAGTTTTACTTTTGCCTTTTTGTTGTTTTGTTGTTGCTGTTGCTTCGTATTCTGCCGTCGTCAGCTTAAGTGTCACCTTCTTGGTTTCTGTTTTCTCCTTAGACCATATCCTTAGCATACCCTAGGACATAGACCAGTCCATTGACTTGGTCTCAAGCTGCTCAGAGACAAGACAAGTCGCATGTTTGATTATCAAACCAAGCCTATCCAAAGGATAAGTGGATAATAAAGGAATAATAGGAAATTTCCAACATATGAAATCTAACCTTACTTTATTGTGGATCGTCCTTGAAAAGTACAATATTCTCTTAAGCAGATCAGAAAATGAACTGAGATATAATCATTAATAGATCAGTGAGTGGCACTAAAAGTTTCCTTTGCGATAGTTCAATATTCGATAGCAAAATCGTCTTCAAATTCGTGGGAGTCCATCTGCCTTGCTTTGCAGAGCTTTTTAGCTACAGCTTTGACATCGTTGCAGCTTTGGCTACGCGTGCACTCTGTTTGCTGTCGAAAGCTTAAGAGAACGAAACTGAAGATGAAGCTGAAGTCCAAATTCCATGTCTTTCTTCATCAATTCAAGCAACTCCATTGATATTTCCCAGCCTTTGTCATGACGAAAGAAAGTAATCCACATTACCGCACTTCCTTGCCATTCCGATTGATCAGCGATCATAAGCTAATTACTCAAACATTAACTTTTTAAAGCATATCACATAGTCGCTTAATATCCTTAGCCAATTCACTGGGTTGTTCATCTTTTCTGCTGTTTTTTTCTTCGCTTATTTTCTCGCCTTTCTCTGCGTTTTCCTCTCATTTGTCCTTTGCTTAAGAGTTTGTTTACTTGAATGCTTGATTTATGCACAAAAAATGACAAAGAAAACGATATATATATAAATAACAACAAAACAAACTTAGTTGACACATTGCTACCTGGCTGTCAGAGATCCGTGACACCCGCGATTCCAATCCGTATCTGTGTCTCTTAATCAAGTCCGTGCAGCGTAATTAGAATATAAGTTTAACAATTTGTATGGCGCTTGGCAGAAATCTATTGAACGAAACGATACGCCCACTTGAGGGCAGGTGGGTGGGGTTGGCTTTGGTTAAAAGAGTGTGCGCGTTTTACGACTTCATTTGGCATTACGGTTACGGTTACGGTTACGTGATAGTGCAAATACTGAAATCAAACAACAACAACAACGCCAACAAAACGAAGCAACAGCGCTAAGGCGTTGCTTTCTCACAGCAAGTTTTTGATTACTGGAAAGGGGAAAGGACTTGGGATTGGGGATTTAGGTTTGGGAATGGGAACGGTCACGGGCACGTTTGTTGAGGCCGGTTAAAGGGAATTTAAGTAAAACATAAACGCAAACGGAAATAACTGGAAAATATTCTTGCAATTTTTTGGCACGCGATTGCCATTGCCACGCAGCAAAGCAAAAGAAATAGCAAAAGAAAGAAATAATCATCAAGGATGGATTGTACAAGGGACGACCAGCGGAATACTCAGTATGTAATATAAATGCTTACAGATTCTTCATAGTAAAGATGAGAAAAATATTGAAAAAATCAATCTATAAATGTGGCAAAATGCAAATTTGTAGTAATGCAAACGTCTGACAGAATTAAAGTGCAATTGCAGCTGAAATATTAGTGACCGGCAATCGAAATCAATATCTGTAATCGCATTTGGTCTCAATTTGCTTATAGCGGATGAGCCGTTCTAAAACACTTTCTATTAGCAAGTTTGCCTGAGTGTGAGTTTACTGACTTTCTTTAGGAACATTTATGTGACTTTTTCATACAATGGCAACTAAAGAATCATTGAATTTGAAGGAAATTCGAAGACTCCTTCATTTATAGCTACAGCAAGGATGAACTCTAGAGGCAATCTGAGTAACCCAAATTTCATGAATATCGCCAGGATAACTGTGTCATCAGAGAAAGTTTCTCGAACCGAGTCATGCGTGTATAAAGTGTACCAAGTTAATCCCAGCGCACTGCCTTGTGGCACATCGGATGAGCTTGACGCCAGAGCTGGCTCCATCCTGCACCACTACGAAGATCCTGTCCTGGAGAAACTCACTAACAGACAATTTTGATAATAATTTGAAGATTGTTTAAAAATGTCATAGTTGTAGCTGTAATGGCTTGGCCTCTGCGCTGTTCTGTTGGGCTTAACAACCTGAACGTTAAAACACTTGTAGCTGGCATCAAATGACACACATTTATATATATATATATATATATATGTATATGGAAGTGATTTATATAAGTGATACTGATTCATATAGTACACATATCTTTCTGGATTGTCCATTTGTTGGACAACCCCATGGCCCATGAGTCCACGTCCCCAGAGAGCGAACTCACATCCACCAAGTGATAAGTGTGCAAATGTTTCTGCGTTTGCTGTTGCTTATCGCTTGGCCGCTCATGTGCATTTATTGTGTGTAGAGGCGTTACTAACATATGCTCATTTGTAGTTTTAGGTGAAATTCCAGCTTGCTCCTGCCCTTGCCCCTGCCCCTGCCGCCTCCTGCTGCTTGTTGCAACAAAAGCGTCAAACAACAAAAGCAGCATATCTGTTTCTTATCATCATAATTCTGCATTTATATAAGTTGGCTCTCTTCTACTGGCGGCAACTTGTGCCACAGCTTATCCTTATGCCCCCCGCACTTATACCCCGCTCGTCTCACAGCATATACGGGGTATGCAAACAGGAGAGTGTAGAGGAGGCGACGACACCTCCACACCGATTTTAAGTATCAAGAGGAGCGTCTGCATGTCTGCGTTTGTGAGCGGCTCTGGCTATATGTATGTATGTGTATATAATGGTGCTGGTGCTTCTAGCACACTGACACACTGACAGACAACAACACCAACAGCAAGTAAACAAAAATGTTCACAAAGCGCAAAAGAAACACGGCAAAAAAAGGGAATACGACGAAAAACTAAAAGCAGACACAGGCTATAGAATAAGGCTTGGTCGGGCAGAAATGGGGCATATCAGTGGGCACGGGGCAGGGGCAGGAGGGATGAGTTGCTGTGCAAACAACAAATAGATGCACAAGAATAATACAAAAAGAAAAAGGAACAGAAACCGAAAACCTTTAGGCTCCACCCTAAGGCTGTTATTGCGATACCCCGTAAATATAATCAGTTCCTTAGATAAAGCCACATATTCACTTAAGACTCTGTACTTTACTTTCGGCATTTTCAACTTCGAAATAACTAAATGGAGCTGTGTATATATGATATGGGTTGGCTTTTGGCTTGAGTTGTTTTACATTTTGTGAGTGTTTCTATGGGAATATCATTTCTGACCTGAAATATTGCTGATGAAATTACAGAGGAAGCATCTATATTTATATAACATTCGGCAACTTGCTTTAGAAGCAGCGTTCGTCACCCATAGCCCTCGGGGGCGGAACAGTTCGGCCTTTTACACACATGATATAAGAAGCAATCCATCGTCTGAGCTGTTTTTGTTGTAGCGCTCCCGATTGAAAATTTACTTCCCATCGCTGACGTAGATGATCAAATTGTTTCCTTCATGCTGAATGGAATGCTTTGGCATTGAAATCAGAGAGGGCTTCATTGAATTAGGGAAAAAAGTGCCCATCGATAGGAACAATGACTAACCTGGGCAATATGAGAGCTAGAGCTCTGTCTGGTACAAATTACTTGAGCTATTATAATTCCAAGCAAGCGATCGGGGAACAGATAAGTCCTTTCAAGCAGCAACTGTCTGGTTTCTTAATGGTCTTCTTGTTCAGCTCCTTTTACAATTTGAAGAATTACGCATGGTGCTACTATTCCATTCAATCTCTTCAGCCTGCTTAGACTCCTCCGGCAACCAAAAATGGTTTGACCAATTCCACATTGATATACTCCTTCAATCATTCCAATGGTTACAGGGTAGCCAGGAGCCAGCACAGTGCGTGGGCTCTGCATAAGCATGAGGCTAGTGATAAGTGAAAACAAACAGAAATAGTTGTATGAACAGCGACACATATTGTCCATACCATATGCATATGAAGCCGTTCTGTGGGCGTTGCGAAACCTGGACTGCCTTGACTAAACAAAACTAGGGTAAGGATATATAGAGTACAGTTTAGCTTAAAGTTCAGTTTTGCCATACTCATGGTTCAAGTGGACGTATCGATAACCTAACCACAGTAAGCCACATTCAACATCAAGAGAGGCGAGAGCGTGAGAGATATCTCATTTGCACGCCCTGGCGATTTCCTTTGACTTTAGGATCGCAACAGTCAGACTCAGTCAGTCCGTCACGGCGTGTCTTGGCATTTTGGTTTTCCTTTTCTCCTTCTTTTTTGTTTTGGCTGTGACGCAAAGCGAAAACAAATTTGTTGGAATTTTTGGCCACAGTTTTGGCGGACTGTGTGTCTCACTCAGGCACGGCTCCAATGATTTTTGGGACGATGCCCGTCACGCCCGCAACGTAAAGCGGCGCGTGCTCAACTGCAGCGCCCACACACACATGCACGTTCCAATACAAAGGTAGAATGGCAGAATGTGTCCTTTTTGGTGTAGGCGGAGTTACCAAGTCCTTGTGTTACTTGAACAGACACACAAATTTGTCCATGAATTCGGTACAGCATAAAAGTATGCTATGTTTTTTGCATTCAATATAAATGTAAGTATGTTTGTGTAGGTAGAGGTAGAGGTGCATACATAACTGGTCTTCATCTGAGTAATTAAGTATGTTAAGTCCAATGGATGGATAGTTAAGGCTTACTCTAGGTAGGAGGGATGTTCTGGGCCTTCCTTGAAAAGGATACTCAATCGACTGCCGGAAGCTTCAACAAGTTCATCAAGTGGGTTAATAAGGATCTCATGAACAAATAAATAAGATTTTGGTATATAAATGAGTGAAGAAGTATATATATATATATATATATATCTCGCCTAAGCCAAGAATATGATGATTCTGAAGAACTTTTAAGGTTTCACACCGACATCGGATCAACTAAGGGCTGAATGGATCTATGCGTGGCCCCAGGGGAACCAATTTAACCCCAACATATCTTTATCAAACCTTTTTAAACCAAACCACAAGCCTGCAACTTTAAGGACAGCCACCAGAGTGTGATTTGTTAAACATAAATGGCTTCATTCAGCCGTTCGCATAGAAACAACTTTTGACCTCAATTTTCATCCAGTTGCAATTATGCGCCTACGCCATTAGTTCTAATTTGTGTGAATATTTAATTCTTCTATATATTATATATATGTATCATCTGATCATAATATAATCATATCCTTATATCTATCTGAAACACGTTTGTCCATGCCAGGGTATTTCTTGTTCGAAGCGATTCTTAATAGTTTTTTTTCTGTTTGTTTTTTTTGCTTGTTTTATGTGTACATTTACCGTTATTTTCATTCGTATTCAGTTGAGAAAGGTATTAAACCGGAAAAACACGTTGCACATCGATGTATTCCTTGGTGGCTCTCGAGCACCCGGACGAGCACGAGGACCAGTACGGCAGCGTCACGTGTATTTACGTGAAGTCGCCGACGCGCACCACCACTGAGCCACACACACACACATACACACAATGACAGTTAGCTAACATTGGGTACAGTGGTTGGGGGTGTGGACGTGGGACATGGGACATGGGTGTAGGGCGTGGAACAGCAGCAGCAGACTTTGCCTCAAATCAAATGAAATTACAGTCGCAGTAGGAGATGAATATGGGTATGGGTATGAGGCTGAACTGGAGATGGATATGGGGGGGGCATGGTGCTGGTGGAAATGAGACTATAGGCTGTAGGCGTTAGGTGGACCAGGCGTAGCCGCAAGTTAATTAAAAGTAGGCCAGCGTTAAAATTAGTTAATTAATATTAAATTCAATTTGAGGCTGGGGAGCTAGCGCGACACCGTTCTAAAATTGAGTTATCAAATGGCCAACTGGAGGCGACCAAATCGTACGTGACACTGTTAAAAAAAAAACAAGATAGGAAGGCATGCTTCGACTTGCCGAAGCTTATATACCATTCACATTGTAAATATATAGCCGATCTAGCTGGTTGGCGGGGGTGGATGCAGGGATGCAAGAGGAAATTGTTTTGATTTGGATGAAAAAGAGGAAAATTATGTTCCTAAGTGTTCATGCCGGAACAATCGGCTATATAGTAAGACAAAAGAACCATCTGGTAATAAATTTCAGCTCTATAGCTCTTTAGACTTCTGAGGTCTGGGGTTAAAACAGATGGACGGATGGACGGACGCAAAAACGGAATGACAGACGGAGACATACAGCAGCTCCCTGATCCAGGCACTCTCTGCTGTCTTTGCTGTCTATGTTTGTTGTTTCAGTTTGTATCTTTATCCTTTAAAAGCTTCTCAACTACTACACTGATCGCCATAAAGTTGCGACAGTTTCATCAATACATGTATTTATATATATATAGTAATATCGGAATGATCAAAGCTTTTGTCTTGTGCCCGGCATTGGCGTTGCCTGCTAAGATGCAGGGACACACACAGCGATCCTCTGCTCGAGTTATATCAAAACAACATCAACACCAGACAAGCAGACCCATGCTTCCGCTACGTAGCCACGCTTCCACATTACGTTTTGGACGCTTCGCGATCACTAAACACGGCACGCACACACTGAGGACGACACGGACACGTTGTCCGCTGCAAATACCGACACCGACTGCATTCGCGGATGTTTTGGCTGGCGAATTTAAGGCAGGAGTGTCTGGCATGCACACACGACCCACGACAACGCTCGAAAGCCATACAGGATACGGCAGCACGACCAACGACAACCGACAAGCGAAAGGCTCCTTGCCACACAGCTTTTTACGCACGGCGCCCCACGACGACCAACTCTGCGCATGACTCGTGCACAAATGGGTGTCTCGGACTCCAGCCACGATGGAGCCCGATGACGAAGGCAAAAACGACGATGTGGCTTTGGATGGCCCCCAGCCTCAGCCCCGCGACAGCCAACAAGCCACAAAATTGGCGCGTAATTTCAATTAGTTGATGTCCTGTCGCACTGTCCTACTGATGTCCCGCTATCCCTATCCCTCAACTATATCTCAACTCTTGTCTCGGTTGGCCATCAATTTCTTAGTGCCGGTCTGCCGCTCTGCCGTCTGTCGCTTGCCCGCATTAGTTGACTCTGAAGTTCATGGTGCTACCCTCCGCCCTGCCAAGCCCAAACACTGGTTTCTTTATTGTTGTTGTTGTTGCAACTCACTAAATGTTTAATTCAGCATTTAAAAGTGGGCACGTCCGGCCATTTGATGTGGCTGAAAGAAAAATAAACAAAAACTAACATAACAAAAACCTCCAATCAAAAGCCGCCACTTGATGGAGTGTCAAATGCTTTCAAAGGCCAAATAATTGCATGTGTGTGCAGGACCTCAAGCTGCAGTCTGGGTCAGCAGAAAGGGGAAGAAAGGGGGGTTAAGCAAGTATGTTTTTAACGAGCAACATTTAAGCAGATTATTGAAATTTGGGATCATGTCAAGTATCAACAGTGCCTATAGTGCCAGCGCCATCAACACTTCCACCCCTACTGCACGTCAGCTGAGCAAATCTGGGAACCACAAGTATAGCTTCGATTTTAAAATCAAGTGATTGTTCGGATTAATACAATACATAATCCAGATATATCTCTTACTTGCAAACATGCCATCTCGCAAGCGTAAAAGTGACCAAGCAATGTCACCTCGGTAAGTAATTGTTGTCCCTTGACATGAGCAGAACAACTTGTACTGACAAAATTATTACCATTGTAAAGCATAACAAGATCAGCAGCTAGACGCGAGGCAGCCACAAAGGAGAGGGGAACGAACACAAGGCCACCACGTCCCCAGATCTTTTGCCCAATCTGTCTGGAGGATGCAGTTCCGAAGCAACCAGTGGCTACGTTGTGCGGCCATTGCTTCTGCAGGCGATGCATCTTGCAGGCTTGCGACGAAAACAACCGCTGTCCGATATGCCGCCAGCATATATCTAAATTTGCCCTGATTCGGATTCGGACTCGCCTGCGAGCCCAAAATGGAATTGTAACTTAATTACGCTTATTGAAATATAATTTATACACAGACAGAGAGAGAGTGTGTGTGTGTGTGCGGAAGTGAACCAAAGAGTGTTCTCTTTTTATACTCGTTTTCACTGCCTTTTATGGACTTAAATGCTAGATTGGTATACATATAGAATGGCGCTATTTGGCTGCGATACAGCCGTAAAGGAATCCCTCACTGGCGTTATCTATATCGATTTACGTGCTCCTTCTGCTGCGCTCAGCACGTCTGAGGTAGGAGGGCACTGGCTGCCTCGCAATTCTGGGTCGAAGATCGCCTGATACGGGCTTTCTACTGCGTCTCCTTCGTAGGCGTGTGTGTGCTTTGATATGATGTGGCTGCTCGATTTACGTGTGGCAAATAAATAACAAATTAATAGTACGAAATATTCTGGTTTTAAGTAAAAATAATGAACAAACAAATAAAAGGAAATTAAGCAAAATAAAAAAATAAATACAATAAAACCAAATAAAGCAAAATTAAAAACTCAAACAATGTTTTTAATTTTATTTTTTAATCTACAAAATAATATTATTGTAGTTATTCTATATATCAAGTTGAATTACAAAATCAGGTATATATGTACAAAATCGAACTGAATATCGGTTGATTTACATATAGCAATCCTCAAATAGAATAGAAATCCTCAAAGTTTGCACTGAAATTGTCAGTGTTTTGTTAAGAAACTAATTATAAATTGACACAAATGTTTACTTTTTTAATCATTAATTTTATATATACTCTTAATTTTAATAACAGTATTTATATTTACACAATATGTAACATTTACAATCATTAAGCAATCTTTATTTTTGATTTTTTGGCTCATTGAAATATATCTTTTTACAGACGACGGACGATTGCAAAAGCTCATCGAAATACAATTTTGCCTTTTTCCGAAGTAATATTAAATTTAAGCGGCTTAAAATTTGGTAGAGTTTAAGAAATTGTTTGCTCTCAAATGATCATATAACATCAGATGGAAGAGTCAGTTGGAATGTAACTAAGAATGTATATCAAATTGATCAGCAGTCCAAGACTACTCGAATGCTGTCCAAATTAACTGAGGCCCACATGGAGCCAAGTAAATTTGACACGAGGACGCCATTTTCAAAATCGATGGCAGATTCTTAATAGATGCAATTTGAGGAACGTCCACATAGCCGAGAAAATGGTGTCAAGGAAATATTAAATAATTTCCATTTATATTTAGAAACAATTAAAGTTGTTAACCAAGTTATTGCCATAATGGTCTTATAGTTACTATACAAAATATGATAGACCTTTGCGAAGAGGTTCTGTAGGTGCAAGTAATGTGTACAGCTTACTCGATTTGATCAAGATAGTATTGAAAACTATTTTGCTGCACTCAGATCAAAGCTCGGTGGAAATGCAAATCCAACTGTTCGAGAAATTCAATATTTAACCGCTCGATTTCTGTCAATGAAAATAGTTTCGCATCCAATTATGATGATGAAACAATCCAATTATGAAACAATCCAACATTTGTGTATGTTTATGGTTAATTGGCGTATTTATAGTTAATGTTGTGATTTATCATTAGAGTGCGCTGGCCAAAAGCTAAACATGTTGCGTTCGGGGTTAATACAGAACAGAAAGAGGTAAAATCGTCTATTGTAAGTTGCATTAGCATGCGCGCTTAAGCTTAGACTAAAAGCGAGAAGGCTTACATATAAGAGTGGACCCTATTAGACATTATTTTAACAGTTAATTTGACAAGTATATATATATATAAATATTTATTATTATTGGTAAATTAATAAACAAAAAGTAAACTATTGTTAGTGAAATGTTTTTAAAGAAATGAAATCAGGAAATAAAATAGAAAATGTTAAAAAATTAAAATACAAATTATCAAAAAACATTAAAAGAGAAAATAAACATTTTAATAAATAAATAACAATTCGTTTCGACTTTTATTTAATAACTTATTACTTGAGATTTACTTGCGCCAGTTAAATCAAGCGTGAGTATCTTCATAGTAGTTGGAAGCGGTCAAAGCAGCCAGAGCATATCATAGTTATTAATGCACGCATATGATTCGCATCCAAAAACCAATTCCAAACGCAGGTGGCCATGCTTGTCCGTCCGTAAGCATGCGCACACACACATACGAGCTGCCGCTGCCGCTGCCGTGCTCTAGGCCCGAAAACCCACAAACCAGACTTGCTCAGCAGTTCTGCTCCCAAATTTTCGAGAGGGAACTGTGTCGTCTTGGTATTTATATCGTCATTGAGATAGCACTAAGGCGCCTGCGAAGCTATATGTATGCCAACCCAGCATTTAAACTGTATGTCCATAACAGTAAAAGCTAGAATAAAAAACACGTGTTCTCTTTGTTTCACACTCTGTCTCTCTCTCTCTCTCTCTCTGTCTGTGTAAATTATATTTTAATAAGCGTAATTGAATAACAATTCCATAGTTGATTTGGGATCATAGCCAAATCGGTGTGGTGCATCCTAATATATGATCTCTGCATATCGGACAGCGCCGAGCTTCGTCGCCAAGACACGTGTTGCAAAAGGCATGTCCACAAAATGCCAACACTGGGTTGTTCTGAATGCAGTCCTTGCGGCAGATGCCGCAGTAGATCTGGGAACGTTGGGGCTCTGTGTTAGTGCCAATGTCCCTCGTTTCGCGTCTAGCTGACGATCTTGTTATGCTTTAAAATGGTAATAATTTTGTAAGTACAAGTTTGCTTTGCTCATCTCAAGGCACAACAATTACTTACCGACTTGTCGCTTGGACACATTTACGCTTGCGAGATGGCATGTTTGCAAGTCTGAGATTTATCTGGATTCTGTGTTGTATTAATACTAAAAATCACTTGATTTTCAAATCGAAGCTGTACTTGTGTTTCCCAGATTTGCTCAACTCAAGTGCAGTAGGGGTGGAAGTGTTGATGGCGCTGGCACTATCGGCACTATCGATACGTGGGCGCTATCTTGACATCAACCCTGCCATTGAGATGGCACTAAGGCGCCTGCGAAGCATTGCTTTCCATCCGTATGTACATATGTATTCATATTTTATATTACATGCAATGAGTAATATTTTCCACATATACACTTTTGCTTTACTAATGCACACATACTACTCTAATAGTAGATGTTTGTATACACTTATTTATCTTCACCCTGTATATAGGAATGCATCTATACAACTTCTGAAGTGTTGGGCAAGCTCATGGCTTAGGTCATTGGCAAAGAACTCCACCACACGAGTGGCCTGAGATGCTTACTGATGCATATGGTTGGGAGCCCACATTAGTCCAGGTTCGGTGGCACACCAGCAGCAACTGCTATTCCGTTGGCTTTTCTGCTCGGAGGCCAAATTATGGCCATTTATGGAGACACACACAAAGATGTGCCTCCAATTAGTTCTCAAGAACGGCATGTCAGTTGCATTCTCTGCTTCTCCTTCTCTGTTCCTCTTTGTCATCGTTGGGGGAATGTGGAAAATCAGTTACACCTTAACTGGCAGCCAGGCCAGGGCAAGGCAAGGCAAGACCATACCACAGACCACAAAGTCTCATCGTTAGTGAGAAACAGGAGCAGGGATATTTCAATTTTGCAGCTGCCAGCCGCCTCAATGCTTGATTAAGAAGACAGCCAAGATTCTATGGCTGCTCCTGCTGGGCTGCCGATTGGTGGCAACCTCTGATAGACACACAGACAACCCCTCCTCGTCGCCAACAGCCCAGCAGCAGTGGGGAAATTTGCATTGCGCGACGATTCGAGTAATGAAAAATTGCGATAGTTGCAAATGCCATGCGAGGCGAGAGTATTTTTTAGCAAATGTGATGAAACAGCAGTCATCAGCCGCAGGAGTAGGAACATCTATGGCAGAAGTAGCCTACAACAACAACAACAATCACAAGAACAACAACAAAAACAGCGCCCGACTAACAGCAGGCAGAGTCAAAGCCAGGCCCAGAGCCAAAGCTAAAGCTGAAACAAAAGAGCGAGTTTTGTAACTACAATAGAGTCGCCCGCCTGCCTAACTCCACCTACCCCCTCCCCACCCAGTAGATTGTCTGCCTGCCGGCTGGAAAGCAAGAAATAAAAGACCAAGGCTTACAAAAGGCAGCGCCCAAACCCTTCAGTTGGGCGAAAAACCCTTCAACCACCCACACACGCTGGTGTGAAATGTGGCATTAAAATAAAGGAACACTCTAATAAGGGTTTCTTTTGTTATCGATCACAAAAACAAAACAAGGAAGAACACCACGGTCGAGCCTACACGACAGTTAAATACCCAGTGTATATATATATATATATAAACCGCTCTTGATCAACTTCGGACAAATTCGGACTTGTGTCCTCTTAAAATGAATACAAACTAAATTTGGCTTGATTTGGATGAGAAACAAACATGAATGAAAGAACACCAAGCTCTGAAAAAATCGGTTGTATGGAAGGTATATGATATAGTGTACGATCTGAAATATTATCTGTGAGTGTGAAGCCTTTTGATATGAATAAAAACCAAATTTGCTTCGATTTGGATAAAACACAAACATTTTCTGTTCTTGATGAAAAAATCGGTTCTATGGGGGCTATATGATGCAATAGCCCGATTTGAATTTGGCCAACAGACGCAAAACATCCTAAAATGAATACAAACTGAATTTGGTTTGATTTGGATGAAAACCAAAAAAGCTATGAAATAAAAGCAGAAGGACATGGCTAGATCGACTCGGCTGATCAAGAATATATATACCTTATGTGGTCGGAAACGTTTATTTCTGATTGTTCACAAGCTTAATATACCCTTGAGCTATAAATTCAGGGTATAAACAACAAAAACAACAGAAAAACAAAAACCACAACAACAACAAAGAGTCTGAGAGCAGCTAAAATGAGTGCCGGCTTCAAGTGGGATGCACAGAGACAGACACAGGCACACGCAGCCGCCCATCATCATCATCATCATCAATATTATCAAGTGTGAAAAAGTAATTTCCGGTAGACAAATAGTTTGTGTGTAGGATCAGGAAGACCAGACAGTGGGAAGATGCATTGGCAGTTAAGAACATGTGTCCTCATGTGGCTGTGTAAAATCAGTCAAAATCAGCTATGAAGTAGACCGATTATATTGGGTCACGATGTCAATAATTAACATTGGATTATCTAATTGCAAGCTTGGGCCACTAAATTTATAAGCCGATCGCTAGAAACCTCTTACAGTATATTAATATCGATCCCTGAAAGGTTCCTGAATTACATTTTACACCACAAAAGTGACTGCAATTTAATATAGCTAAGTGGAGGATATTCTGTCCACACAGCTTTGGTTCTTATTTTAAAGTTAAGTTTAGTTAAAGTTAAGTTTAGTTAAAGTTAAGTTTACGAATTGTACCATGAAAGTTCAGATTTACTTAAACGATCTCACAGAACATCAGCAGAGCAACAAGTAATTGAATATCAAACTGACAAAGAAAGGGCAACAATAAACACAAAAGATATTTTGAAATACGTTTTGAGAAAGCAGCAGAGCAACTTTTTGATAATAGTAATAATTTGTGCTTCCGACGCGGAAGTTCTGAGCAAGGCTGGTCTTCTATGACATTAATATGAGAGACACAGGGAAAGCAGAGAGAAGACAATGCGAGGATAGCTAATAGAAAGAGAAGCCAAAGAAAGAGTGAAAAGAATTAGCAGAATAAGACAGAAGAAGGTGTGTGAGGAGGTCAAAGAAGAACGAAAAGAAAGAGAAAGATTAATATAGAAAATTAGGAAATAGAACAAACAAATGGAGAAGAGAGAAAGAAAAAGGGGAAGTAATCCACATACCAATGACCAAAGAAAGCACACAGAAGACATTGGGAAAGTAGGGAAAGTAGGGCAAAGGAGACAATGGAAAGAAGACACAAGGAAGAGTGTGAAAAGAATCAGCGAAAAATAGAAAGTGAAATGTAAAAGAGCGCGGAGAAAAAAGGAGGATGAGCAGAATATCGAAGACAAAAGAATGAGAATGAGAGAGATAGAGAGAAAATACAGATAGATGAAAACGATAATTCGGAAGGGTAGAAAGAGATAGATAGAGATAGATAGAAATAGATTACGAACATGGAGAAAGAATGCCAAAAGACTTTAAAGAAAGTCCTTTTCCATACTCCAAAAGCAAAGGCCGGTTGAAACAGCGAATGTTCAGACAAAATCACATGAAATTCAAAAATCACATCAATTGGATGTCCTTTAAGTTATTCATAAATCTATACAGTTTCAACATTTTCATTTTCATGCGAAACTTTAAGGAAATGCCTTCAAGAACACATTTATATGCGTGTGTGTGTGCATGTCTGTATATGTGTGTGTGTATATATGCATATGTGAGCTTGTGAATCCCTTTAGTCGTTAAGAAGCCGACATTGCCATCAGACATACATACATATATAAGTAGTATATGGGGTTGTAGAGCGTGTTGCTACTGCTTTGGCTGCTTTGGCTGACTCTGCACAAAATTTGCCACTAATACGTTTCAAAATTACATTTTATTAACGCACGCACACACGCACACCGACACAGACAGACAGATACACAGACAGACAGAGAGACAGGCAGGCACTCACACAGATATACATATAAATATAGCCTGGCACTTGTCGCGTAGCTGGCAACACTTTCACTGTCTGAGACTGAGTGTGTGTGTGTGTGTGTGTGTGTGTGTGTGTCTCACGTTCTCGTTTCTTTCTGATTTTGCCACAAATTTCTACTCTGGGTCGCCCTCGAACGTAGAAGCTGGTTAAACATTTATTTAGCTTGTTATTTCCTTTTGCCTTACTTCTAGCATTTTATTGCGATTTAAATTCTCATTATCTGCGCCATGTGGAATGGCTGTCTGTGTCTTCTGTGTATGTGTGTATGTGTGTGTGTGTGTGTGTGTGTGTGTGTGGGCAAGCTAATGATAACTTAAGTTATCTGATTATTATCTGTGGGCGACAGCAAGTGTGAGAAATTTGCGCAAAATAATTTAATTATTAGCAGCATCCACAATAAACACACACCACACACACACACACACACACACACACAAACAAAACGCAAACAATGTGGAAAGTAGTGGCAGCTGGGCGACTACCAGATACCCTGTAATAGGTTGCACAGGCAAGCAACTATCAATAAAGAATCTGACTTAAAGCCGCACTCAAAGCAACACCTGCTTTATTTCTCAATCCATTTTTCCTCAGCAGCTGTTGAAATGCATTCAAAGTTCATTCGAATTTATGATATATGGGGTATTTCCCTGTAGTTAACAAAAACAGACTTGACCGCCTGTTTTAAGATAAACCATGGCCTCTCATCAGGAGTCGTTTTGCTCAACAACAAATACAAAAATATCTAATATAGCGGGCTACTCCAAAAGTATATATATTTTGGATCTCTCTATGGCTACACAAAGGTGTCAATGAAAATACTCTTCCATAAGACCCTTCGATTAGTTATTACCGCATACTTAAACAATGAGGAAACCTATGGAAAAAATATGAAAGGTCGCCGACCTCATCAGTAATAACACCAACCGCCAAGGGAATTATATTGAAGCAAGCATCTGATGCTCACGACTCGATTTCTGTCGATCAAATATGACCTGGACCAAGGAATGGCAGTTGTAGTCTTTTCGGATGAGAAAAAGTTAAATTTGGAAGGTCCTGATGGCTATGCCTACTGCTTTCATGATCTGAGAAAGGAAGAGCATACTCTTGATCGATTGCACAGACTTGCCTGCGGTGTCATGGTCTGGGGACCTATTTCTTACTGCAATTTCTAACCAGCTGTATGAATGCCATGGCGTAGAAAGAAGCACTGCAAACGGCTTTTCCTGCAATCAAGGCTATAGTTGGAACCTTGGAGTGGAAGTTCCAGCAAAGTCCTGGATCGAGGGTCAGAACGTTGAATTGCTGACTTGGTCCCACCTTACTCACCCGACCTGAACATTATAGAAAATGTTTGGGGATGGTTAGCAAGCTCAACTCATTGAAGGAATAAAGAGGTCCTGGAAGGCTATTTCACTCAATTACGTTAAAAAATTATATGACTCCTTCTTACCCAAGCGGATGTACGAAGTCATACTTAACCGTGGATGCCATTGCGGCAGCAAACAAGGGAATAGTCTCTAATGCAGTACTAGTTGACTGAGCTAAGTAGTTGCATACACCGCAACTGCATACACTTTTGCATTTCTCTTTTCAGAGACCTGCAAAATCACACTTACACACATTTGCGAGCTTATATTCATAGATCATAGGTTCCAGGACTCTAGTAATACTTGTATGGCTGCGCTTCATCAACATTTGGCAAGAGGCAGCCTGCCAATCTTCTAGAAGACCAATCCTGACTGTTTCCTGGTGAAACTCTTTACCTTTATCTTTGCCTGTATCTCATGGTCTTTTACAATCAACTCACCTACAACGTTCCCTTCTGACTTTGAAGCAGGTTCCACAGCATCAACTTTTAGCTGGATTATCAATGAATCCTTTCACAGAAGACCTTGCTAAAAAGTAGTAATACATATGTCAAAGGTCATCTGGTGAAGTCACCATTAACAGCTCTCATTAAATAATGAATGCCAAAAATTACAGGGTAATCTATATATATAAATATATGCATTTTCATGAATATGCATCAAACCAGACAACGTGCTGCGTGCCTTTTGTTCGCGGTCAGCCTTTTGTTTATTCCTCTTGCCACACACACACACACACACACACACACACACACACACACACACACCTCCGGCCATTATTTGGCACATTTACTTGTTTGCCATGGCCCATCTCTCTCTACCTCTACTCTCATGCCTGCCGCCTTCCATTTCGACGTCATTAAAAATTTCGCATATAATTGTTGTAGCTGCTGCTGCTGCTGCTGCTGCTGTTGGTGTTATCGCATTACGTAATAGTTTCGAGCGCTCTGCCGTGCGCTAATTAATGACATAAAATATTTGTACTTCATCATCATCAGTAGCAGCCGCCAGCAGAGCCGGGCAAACCTTGCTCCTACCCTCCTACCCTCCTACCCTCCTACCCTCTGCAGCACACAGCACAGAGCACATATTTTTGCATGTCGTCAATTATGAAAAGTTTTTAGCACGCCTCTTAATGTCTGTGTGTGTGCGGTGCGTGTGTATGTGTGTGTGTGTGTCTCCAGTGTGTCTGCTGCTGGGCTGGCTACCAGACTTTGTAAAGTGTTTGGAACGGAACTCAACAAGTAGGCAAAGAAATAAGCGCACACACTCACACTCACATATATAGGCGCAAGGCAAGAGCCGATGGAGAACAGGGCGCATACTTGATCTTATCTAAAGTACTGCTGCATACTTTTTTTTTTGGGGCGAAACGAGGCAAGGCAACAAAATGACACTGCGGCGTTCCATGGCCCCCCGTCTGCTTTAGGTATGTGTATGTGTGTGTGTGTGTTTGCTCACGTGGAACGTGTGAAAATTTTGCCATTTTTTTCCCATCCAGCTTTGCTCTTCAGTTGAGCTAATCACCCCAAAAGCCGCCAGCGGAATTTGCCAGCATTATGGCAAAGGCTCTTGATCCTAGACAAAGCACAGTTAACACAGCGAGCGAGCGATAGCAGCGGCGGGGGGGAGGTTGTAGGCATTGGATTTAAGTCTTGCCATTGCGTTTGGTTTTGGTTCCGAGGTGGATTTGGGTGTGGGATTAGGATAATGCTGACGATACGCTGCTGGTTATTGACTGCCTGATGGAAAAGCAGCTTCAAGTAGTCGATAATGTAAACACTTTCTTTCTTTCTTTTTATACTCGCTCACTCTGGCACCGTCTGTCCGTACGAGTATCATATAGTCGGAAATTTAACTATGGCGTTCTGCTTGTTTATTTTCTCTTTCCTCTTCTGGCGCCTGCAAAGGGCAATCATGGCAGCAGTTGGGGGCTTTGGGCAAATTTGATATTAATTGAAAGCAAAGCTTAAAAGATTGTACACAGCTGTGTAGAGTGAACAGCCTCGCCGGATGGATACGTTGAGTAATGTGTGGAGGCAAGCCTCGTTTAAAAGATATTATGAGGATAAACCTATGGCAGGGGTCCGCAAGCCTATATATATTGTGTATATCGTTAGGGTCGGGAAGTGAACATACACGAAATGTCGTCTCTTTCATTTTCAGTACAAAATGTTAGCTTCCAAGGCAAAATGTGACAGACCACACTCACATTCACATTGTAAATGTATATCTGATCTGGATCGAATCTGGTCAGCGGACGTGGTGACTCCTCAAATGAATACAAACCGAATTTAGTTTGATTTGGATGAAAAACAGAAAAGAAATATGCTCATTCCGGCAAAAATCGGCTATATGTCAGCTATATGATATAGTGTTCCGATCTGAATAAAACAGCTCTGTAGCTTAAAAGACGTCTGAGATGTTTGGGTTGAAACAGACAGACCTACCCAAAGATCTCAGAAGTCTTTAAAGAACGGATATGGCTGTATCGACTCCCCTTGTTGTCTTGATCAAGAATATATATTATATATCCATGCGTTGCAAGCTTTCTGACAAAATGAATATATCATTTTGTGAATGGTTTAAATATAAAACATATAGTTCGATTTCAGGCTCAATCGAATTGTAAACAGAAGAAGCCATGTCAGAGCTTAACATCAACTGACGGCGCAGAATCAGATTTGTAAGTACATTATAGATCATGCCATAGCCATAGTTCATGACAATTCTATATACTATTGAGGGCGTCGTTCGATTTGGAGAATATATTCCAAGCCCTATTTGGATTTCCAAGCGATTTTCTGAGCTCAGTCAATATATATTTTGAATGTTATCATTATGCCAAGGAAATGTTTGAAATTTTTGAAATTTAATTTCATAACGTTGAAAGAATCGGGCTGCTTCATTAGAAGTCAACTAAATAAATAACAGAAGGAAAAGTAAAATGTGTAGAAGTAACTAGAAGAAAAAGTGTATGTAGAAATATTTAGAAGTAGATAAGGTAGACGTAGAAGTGGAAGTATAACTGGAAGCAGAAGTAGATGAAGAAGTAGTTTGCTTTATTGAGAAAGGGCTTTAGAATCTTTAACATTTAACATTCTTTTCAATTTGAAAGAACTTTTACATTCTAGAGTATACAAAGCTGTCATTTGGTATAGAATGATCTACTAATAGATAACACAAGCAATTTCTTAATAAACTCAAAAAATATATATATATATTATAAGAGTGCAAATTAGGATATGTAGAATATTAAAAAGGATTTATAATTGAATAAAAATGTATTTCGTCGTCGCGTTGTTTCTTGCTTTGCCTTAAATGTCGTCTCTTGGCGCAGCACGCCTGCACTCTCATCCTTCTGGTGCCATCAATTTAGTCAACCTCTTGCCGTCTTTTGCACTGATGACGCCATCTGTAGTCATCTGTGGTGGACTTATCTAACAGACTTGCCAGACCAATCCCCATGACGCATGCCAAAAGTGTTAAAAAGTCCCTAAAAATAAGAGACAAAGGTTGTGACCTTGATTAGCAAGAACAAAACAATCAAGTGAAACTATAATTGAGCATTTAAGACAGAACTCAGTTTCAAAATTGTATAGAAAAACCAAAACATACCAGAAAAATGTTAAAAGGCAGCCTGAAAGTAGAAAATATGAACTGAGATAGTTGTGTGATCGCTTGGTTCCTAATGTTGTGAAGGGCGATGGGACATACGTTATATTGTTATCAGACTTTCAGACTTATATTGAATTGAAAAATAATTCCAATTTAAAAGTTGGCAAGCTATTTGTAAGCTATTTGCTCATGTGTTGGTGTTGTGTAAAGCTCTGAATTAGAGCCCAAGAGAAGACTATTGCCAAAAGAAGTGCCTTTATAAGTATATAATACCTTCACTGTCAGCGATATATATTGTATGGAATGTATTTTGTGACTGCTTTCAATAGTTTTCACTACGTACATTCTACTCCTACTATCTGAATGGAAATAGTGTGCCTTTAGTTGATAAACATGAGACTTTACTAAATGCAGCACAGATTTTTAGCCACTTTAAGCCTAATTTCAGTTTTAGAAGCTTCCACTTCAGCTGACCTTAGTTGATCAATATCGGACCACAATATATATAGCTCCCATAAATTCCTTATACATTTTGAAGAAATTTTAGATGTTTCTCTTATGAAGAGCTGTGAGACACTGAGCAAAATGAATTGAACTTTCATACTCTATCTGTTATTTTATACATTTATGAATGAAAATCAGTTTTAGGCACTGCTTGGTTTAGCAAGCGTTCTACCACCTTGTCAATCATTACTGATTGAACTCGAATGGTGGGGGAGGGGGGAGAGTCAGTGAAAGGCTGAGAGGCTGCCTGGCTGTTTTCATTAAAGTCGAAGTAACGACTTCGATTCTTTGGTCATGAACTGAAAATGTTCGAATAATTCGAATATGTAGCTGAACTTAAGTTTGTTTGCCACGGACTTATGCAATAGAACACACACACACGCACACTCGTACAAATAGTCACAACTAATGTAACGAAAGCAGCGAAGCGTGCTATACACATATACCCACATATATATATATATATATATGAAGCCAAAGCCCGTTTACGAATCCGAATCCAAAGCCAAATAATCATCAGATGAAATCATTTCACACTTTTGCTGTTTACTTAAGCGTAAGTCAACTTTATGAATGTTCGCCCAGAACCAAGTAGTAAGACAAACACAAAATGTACTTACACACACACACAAACACACAATCACACACACACACACACTCGCATACACTCGCATACACACTCAGAGTAACCCAAGTTCACGTAGCAAAAGTCACAAAATTGCAATAATTTTTCGCCTCCTTCACCCCTCCGAACGTAAACCGCAAAGTACGACAATTTTGGCTTTTTCGCACTCCTTGCTGGTTATAGAGAGAGCGATGGGGGAGGGGGCAGGGTTAGGGCACGTGTAGTGCTGCAGCGGCCCTGGGCTTGTGCAATATATATTGCGCAACACACAAGTTTATATGCCATCAAAATAAATTCGCTCGGTTGATTTTCTCTGCCAACTTGGCTAAGAAAATGGACAAGTTAGCTGCTGCAGCGTGACAATTTGTGAAAAACAACAACAACAACAACCAAGTTGAAGGTTTAATCACATATATAATGCTTATATTTGTAAGTAGAATGGTATTAGTGGGCTCATCGATATGAAGGATTTGCATTCGAACTGAACTGACAGCCGCCACAAAGTTGACCAAGGGGAGGCGATGATGATGTCAAAATGAATGACTCTTGGTCTTATAATCTGCGAGATTTTGAGGCAACAACTAACAATATTCGGTTGTGCCAAAGATTCTGATGTTTCCTTTTGCCTATTCCATACATCTAGACGAATACAATAAGCCGTGACTGGACGCGACATTCATCAGAATTACGCATACGCCATGTGGCTGAAAAAACTTAAATAAAGCGGGCGTTTGGCTACAGTGGATGAAAAACAGAAAGGTCTTGCTCTTAAGTGTTCATTCCCGAACAATCAGTTATATGGTAGCCATATGACATAGTTGTTTCGATCTTAATCAGATCAAGCCAGTGGACTTGTAGCCTCCTCAAATGGAAACAAACCGAATTAAGTTTGATTTGGAGGAAAAACAGAAAAGTTATGCTACTAAGTGTTCATTCCGGAACAATCGGTTATATGGTAACTATATGATATACTTGTCTGATCTGAATAAAACTCGAACTCCAACATTTTGGATGCGAGGGCTGATAGGAATTCTTGGAATTCTTGCCGCTGGGGTTCGCGTTGCTGCTGGCGTTCGTGTAGTCGTTCGCTGAGCTGCAGCGATACACTTATTCGGCCAATCTGAATGCTGGAAAGGAAGCCAAACATTAATTCATAAGTTTCTTAACTTGTAGTAGGATATGATACACTTTATCGAAGTGCTTTCGATTAACTTAGGGCTTAGGAAAGCCATTCCGAAGTGCTTGAGTCATAGCCCAGCCACGGACGGGCGGCCATGGTCTTCCTGACAGATTCTCCACTCAGTTTCAGATGATAAGCCCATTTGTTGGAGATGATACCTAAACCAGTTATGAGCAGTCAAGTACCCACATGGCTTGTTAAGGTTAAGTCCTGCTAGAAGTTTGGCTTCACGTAGTCCAGGGAGGTTTTCCCAGTGTTTTTTGCTTCCAGAGCACCGAAGTGTTCTGCGAGTAAAAGCTTGGGCGATGAAATGCTAATACCACAGAATGGTTCTGGGCCCACTTGTGGTCATCAGCAGATTCGTTGATCCGCCCTTGTCTCCAGTAACCCAACAAAGTGTGACCTTATTGCCCACAGCAAGTTCCTGAAGGACTCTGAGGCGGCCTCTGGCAAGATTGGAATAGAGTCCCCATGGAGACAGTGGTCTCATAGCAGTTTGACTATCTGAGAATATACAAATAGTCGAACCTTTTGGCATGGGAACAGGAACTATATGACATCAAGTTTACTCCGAATCAGCCAGCTATATAATACGGCTACACAAGAAGCTTTTCTTCAAGTTTTCCATTCATCCCAACTTACCTTCAATTAGTTGAGAGAATTCGTCTGTAAAAATGTTCAGTTAAGTCTATTTGGTAACGCTTTCAACATTTTAAGTCAACAAAGCAGACACGTCCTGGAAATCAAGGAAATCAAGTCAGTGGTAGAAGGTTATCGGCAGGTTTGTATGCGCTGCCTCAAAAGTCGCGGCTGGATTTACTTTTGCGGTTTTACATATTTTTATTTCTAGCTACTTTGCTAATCAAATCGAGCGTAATGTTTGTTTGATTCCTTCGGCTGCTTTTTAGGTCAATCACCAGACGCCTTTTCCACACACACACACACACACACACACACATATATATACATACACATTTACAACAAACAACTAACATCAAGCCGCATATGAAATGACAAGAAAAATGGCTGCAAATATATTTGAATGAAATGAATGCAAATAAAATTGGCACACACATACTCCCACACACACACACACACACACACACACACACAGACACACCAGCACATACCATATGCATGAAACGTACAGTAGCTCCAATCCCATCCCCATCCCCATCCCTGTCCCCTTCCACCTACAACGCCAGCCTCTGCCTGCAATACAAACTTCTGTCAGCGCTTTTCAAACACGTGATCGATCTTTAGCAGGACGACGGACGACGCAGTCGGAAATGTCGGGGACTGTGGGAGATGGCAATGGCTTGGATTTTGGATTACGGGTTGCCTAACGGCGGTGGAGGGGATGCTGTATGTATGGATGCTGATGAGGGGTTGTGCCGCCGTTGCCTGGCAGAAAAGAAACAGAAGCAGTTGTAAAAACACGGAACAGGTGTTTTTACACTAAGTTTTCGTGCCAAAGTTTGCTTAGCGCAAGCATCAAATGTTGCGTCACGTGAGTTAAGGTGCAGGTGTTGGTGTGAGTAAGGTGTGTGTATGTGTATCCGTGCTTGGGTGTTTGCGTTAGTAGCGGCTGTTCTTCTTTTCATGTTGGCTGTTTGGTTGCGTTTTTTGATGTTTGTTTGTTTGTTTGTCAAACTGTTTGTTATAGCCGCTGTTAGAAATTATAAATACTCGCAATTTCTTGAGCAAATTACAAATTCTTAACATATTTGCAGGGTTTTTTAAAATTTGAGATTTAACTTTCTGCAATGAATGAAAAAAAGATTCCTATAATCATAGCCTATAGGTATGATCGGGCAGCTATATCATATAGCTGCAAGAGAAGCTATTGGCTTAAGGTTCAGTTCCAGCCTGATGCTGAGAATTCACAAGCGATTCCCTTTTGTGATAGAGTCCAAAGAATGCAATAAGGAAAGACCTTTGATGATCTCGAAACAGATCTCCTATCCATTGACATGATTCAAAAATTTAAATTGAAAGTAAAAAAATAGTTAACTTTTTCGATATTTAAATTGAAACCCTTGCACGATATTTGTAACCCATACAGTATGTATATTCTTGATCAGCATGACAAGGAAAACCGATGTATCCATGTCCCCCTATCCATCCATCCGTCAGTTTCAACACAAAGATCTCAGACGTCTTAAAAGCCACAGAGCTGAAATTCTCACAAGAGGCTTCTTTTGCCTGATCCACGCTGGTTAAGTTCGAGCTATAACCAATTGTTCCGGAATGAACACTTAGGAGCACAAATTCTCTGTCTTTCATCCCTTGTATCCACTCCATCCAGATCTAGAGCAGACGCCGCTATCGTATTGTCAGCCCTGCAGGATCAATAGTTATGGATAAGTGGTTGGTTTGCTTATAGACTTTTGCTTATTTCCAAAATGCAAAAACATTCCTGCTTTCTTTATAATTCCAATGAACTAATGAACATCTATTACCCGATGCTCTCATGTTTCCAAACGCATTTAAAAACCAATTGCGGATGTCCGGTGGCTTATGCTTGTGCGTAAGCATGCATACGTAAACCCACACACACTTAAACTAGCTGCCACTGCCGCTGCCTGCTGATAAGCGTGTACTAGGCCAGAAAAGCCGGAAAAAAGTCTGGCCCAGCAGCGTTGCCTATCGATTTACGTGCTCCTTCTGTTGCTCTCACCACATCTGAGCTCGCATTTGGCTGCCTCGCAATTCTGGCTAGAGCCGATGTGTGTTAATCAAATCTCCGCACTCCCATTTGGTGGGACAAATGGACATGTTTATATCGCTTCCTCTTGTCATGCTGATCAAGCATACATATACTCTAGTTAGTCGCTGCATTCGCTGCAATCATCCCAACAACATGAATCAGTTCATTTAAAGATGCATTCTAGAATTCCCTTGGATTAGTAAAAATTTAATTCCATATAGATAGAACAATCTTTATCAGCTTCAGCCTCCATCTATTACCAATCCTGACCATTCATATGCATTTCGTTTGCCCAGACTTTAGCTTGACTCACCCAGCCCTGGGTCATGACTGCGCCATTGATATTCTTGGCTTCCTTCTTACCTTCGGAGCCTGCTGCTCTATTTAATTCTCTTCCTGCTGCTGGTACTTTGGCCTCTGATTTAGTTGGATGCGTCGCTCAGGTGAATGATATAAACCTAATTGCGGAAATTGGGTTAAAAAATAGAAAAAGGAATAGGAAAAAAGAAGAACTTTGACACATATGCGGGTTAAGCAAATTGATGTGCGTTTGCGAGTGGATGATGCCGTTCATTGACTCTACTTTGTGCTCAAATGGGAGCCATGACGAAAGTTTTACACACGTAGCAGCCATTCCCCCCTAACCCAACGAACACCTACATACCTCTCCTCCGCAACGCACCGCACCCACATATATTTCGCCAGCAACGGCAGAAAACCCGCCCCCCCAAGCCCGATTGTGTCCGTTGTAATGCAATTTTATTTCATTTCATTGAAGGCAAAAGTTTTCCTTTCGAATTCTTTTACTTTACTTTACTGTACTTTTGGTAGACTACACATCCCCACCACCACCAGGACGAACAGGCGCTTCACCTATACCATCTTCCTTCTTGTTCTTGTTGTTGTTGTTGTTACTTTCTATACTCGTAGTCTAGCAGAGAAAGCGAGTATATTGTATTTGTGCAAATGTATGTATGTATGTCAAATTTAGGCATTTCCGATCCTATAAAGTATATATACTCTTGATCAAGAGCAACAGCAGAGCCCCTACATCTCGGAAACTATAGACAGCTAGAGAGAGAGAGACTCCCCTTGTCAGGCGTCAGATAAAGTTTGTTTAAAAACCTTGGCCCGCCCTCTCCAAACATTGCGAAGCGATACAACCTTATCTATATAAACACCTAGATCTCGGAGAGTATAAGATTTAAGGTCTCCAAATTTGTGATATGTAGGCTTCCCTTGTTAGGCATCAGATCGGGCCTCCTGCTGCCCTGCTGCAAATCGATAAAGTCTTTATAACTCCCACAATTTTTGACAAATTTAGTTAAAACTTAGTTTGTATATGAACTAGGATATAATTTACCGATTTGCCAAATTTCATTACGATCCGATAATAATTGTAAACAAAATCGTGTGTCGAATATTGAATAAATGCTGAGTACGAGTATCTTATAGTCGGAATATCTACTATAGCCTTCTTACTTGTTTTGTCCCCGACTTGCTCTCGCTTTTATTCTCTCGCGCTGGCAAGGACAAATTTTACTTAAACCAAGGCAAGCAAGGCACGGCACGCCCATAAGGCGAGGACGAGGATATATGCAAATCTTTGATGTGAGTAATAATTTCCTTCTGCCAGGGAAAACTTTACCGTATTGTAAATTATGAGCGTGCGAATATTGCTTTTACCATTCGAAAGTTCGACACACTGATTTTTTAGCCCAAAGTATGGCAATTTAGCGTGGAGGGTGGGGGAATAGAGGGGAGGGGTGATGAACCAAATGATTTGTTTAAGCATTTATGCATGCGTAGGCATTATCATATACTCTAATTTATCTGGGCGATATGATTATATTCACATCTTAAATTTGCATCAAACGCAAGGACATGTTAAGCGTCCCATGGAAACATCTTCAAATCCTGGCAAACATCTTGCCCTGTGATTAATAATATAATATAATAATACAATGGAAAGTTAGAATGTTGAGGCTCCCTCGGATCTTTTTTAATATTCACGACATTTGAACATTTGGACACAGACACAAAGGAAACTTGAAAATTTGCAAGGAACTGATTTTGCTTCTCAATTAAATCTGCCGGACATGCGAAGTATGGCCTTCACGGTACCAAAATGCAGATACACCACGCCATTGACGAGATCACGATTGGTGATTAGGGTTGGTCCTCCAACGCGGCAACCATTCACACTGACGACGCCATAGACACTCTCGTTGACCAGAATCAAAGCGGTCTCGCTGCGCGTCAAGGTGGCATGCAGCTTGTGGATAGACTGCAGTGGGTGGGGTAAAAGGTGATGAGATACTAACGTCCACACAGCTGCCGGTTTGAGCTTACCTTGTCCGTTAGACAAAAGTCCAGTTTCTTGTCGTTGACATCGCTGCCAATGCGGCAGACTTGGTAGGTGTGCATGACCACAGTGGGATGGCCCTTAATTGTAATGCTAGCCATGGTCCTCGACTTTGCTCTCACTTGCCCTGTTTCTCGAAAGTTGCGCGTTGCTTTAACCAAATGATTTTGACTATCACGAGATGAGAAAAAGATTTTCAATGATGTGTTCTTATAGTTTTATAGCCAAGAGAAAAAACATGGCCTGCTTACAATGCACACAAATATCGATGTTATACGATGCAGTGATGCTATCGAGGGTGAACATCGATGAACACGCTGTTTAAACGATGTTTTGATGTGTAAACATCGACAAATTACACATCTCAATTGTCTTATCGATGATAATCCATTTCAAAAAGCCCGTTGGCTTATTCAAATACGATTTTACATATTAATTCTTTGATCAAGCCAAACACCAAAGAGTGAAGAACTGCTGAGGGAAAATGCAATATTTTGATCTCAGTGGAACAGATGGAATAGATATGTTGTTGTAGTTTTTTTATTGGTATTGATTTTGAAAGCCAGCCGCTAACAAATGAAAAAGTCGTCCATCTTCAGGTCCCCGGAGTATACATATATCGCTGTTCAATTCACAATAACACGTGCTCCGTATGGTCTTGTTTTCTTTCTTGCACCTGAAAAAGAATGATCCATTTGAAATCTGGTCAGTGTCACTGTTTGAAGTTGTGAAAACAGGGTAAACTTACTAGTCATATATATATATATATATAGTCATATATGCATTTTGGAACAGTAGATTCTGGCACACAATTTGAAATGCCGCCATGTGCAAAATTTCTCGGGTAGCAAACGCTTGGCAGGATTGCCAAGTGGGATCGACTCTGTGCCCTGTTCCTCTCTCATTCTGTCAAGTGGCTGCCCGCAAGGAGTCTGTGGCTGGGGTCAGTGTGGGCGCTGAAAACGGCTGCTGTCCTGCCTGCTGGTGCACATTTTCGCACTCGCATAACTTTGACAGCGGTTTTTGCAGATTTACAATTAGCTGGGACTCGGCCCAGGCTGAAGGAGGCGGCTACTTCTGCCATCTAAAACCATGCAACCGCATACGCAGGCACATGCATAAGTGAGTGTGAGTGGGTGTGTTTGTGTTTTGTTCTATTTTACGCTCTCCTACACAAGCACAATAAATCGCTCACAGCAGCCAGCGTCCCATCAAATTTTGCCCTAATGTAGTTTCCCGCGTGGTGTAGTTGCAGTGGACTCCTGAAATGGCCACTTGAATACACCTGGATATAGGGAAAGGTCACATATAAATAACGACAAGAAATTAGACAATCAAATAGAAAAACAAAATCTTGAATCATATGGGAACTTACGACTTCCTTGTGAGTCTGCAGGCAACGAGCGACTGGTTGGTGACTTTTTGTATTTCCCGCTTAGCAATCGGAAAGTTAATATGTTCTTCTCCTCTCAAATACCGTCTGTTATTCTAACCTTGTTGAATTTTGAAAAAGCTGCGTCGTTCACTTTGTGTTTGGCAGCCATTAAAAGCAGAGCACGTGGTGAGTTTCGATGAAACAGGAACAAAGTCATTAATCGAATATCGCCTTTGCGATATATGTGTTAACATCAACAACCGATTAGTTTTCAAATTTAAATTGTTCTGTTGTTCAACACTTGGCCTGACTCACGTGCTTCTACCCTTGTATGCGTATGGACAGTGCGGTAGACTTCTCTTACAAAGCTCTTCATTCTTTTTGTGAATAATTTTGTTCCTTTCAGTTGTCCAGTTAGGCTTAATAAGACAGTTTAGGGAAGCTCCTTTTACCTATCGAGGAGGACCTTCACTTCGGAATTATGTATGTTCTAATTGATAGTTGCAGTGTTGTAAGCTCGTCAGTATGGTCTAGTGTGGGTATGGTGAGTTTGCGGTTCTATCGCTATCGCGCTTATCGGTAAGCTTGGGGCTCCTTGTAACCTTTGAAGGTCTATCGCTGTCGGACTAACTGATTTGTAGTTTTCTGCAAATTGTGACAAGACGTGTTTTTCGGGAGCTCAAGGATTCATTTTCAGACCAGTTCTATTCATCTCAGTTTAGCAAGTGTGTGTGTGTTCGTTTACGGTTTATACACTCTCCATCGTCGTCTGCCTGTTTGGAATCCATTCGCACAGGTACAGTTTCATTGCGATTACGCATAGTTTGACAAAATATCATATTTAATTTTAATATTGTTCCTTTAGCGATTTTTCCTGTATAACAAAACGTGTTTTTCGGACAAATCATAACCTCAAAGCAGTTTTTCCTGTCTGCAAAGTAGCAAGTATGTGTGCGTGTACTTTGTGTGAGTGCGTGTTCCTGTGTGGAACCCATTTGTACAGGTACAGTTTCATTGCGAATAATCATAGTTTGACAAACTCTCTCTTATTTAATGTTAATAGGGATCCTGCCGCACAGCTAGCCGCTTGGACGGACGATTTCTTTGTCATTTTTGGTAAGTGCTTTAAGTGTGTGTATGTGTATGTGTATGTGTGTTGGCAACTAACAGCGGCAAATGCATTTTCACAGAGAGAACTTTCTCGAATCTCACATTCTGCTTCTTTGGCGTTTGAGCGTGTACCCAGCCTGGTGTCTGGTAAGTGTCATAAGTGAACAATTTTGTACCTGTCCAACTAACCACGCACTTTGTCTTTAGCGTCTGTATTTGTGGACTCTATTGCGTTGCGTTCCTTAATATTGGACATCGAATAATATCAACATGAGTGTAGTAAGTGATTTATTACCATTTGCTTGCAGAGGGTATTCCAATTATATCACGATTAGAGAGTTTACCCGGCGTTGCCCAGTATACGGGTACTCTAGTAGAGTAAGCGAGTGTATTGTATTCGTGCAAATATTCGGGCAAAAGGAAGCCTTTCCGACCCATAACGTATATATATTCTTGATAAAGAGCAACAGCAGAGTCGAGCTAGCCGTGTCCGTCTGTATGAACAAATAGATCCCAGAGACTATAAGAGCTAGAGCTAATAATTTTGGTATATAGACTTTCCTGAAGCTTCGTCAGATCAAGTTTGCTTTTAAATTTTAACGCCTTAATCACAAATAGCAAGAATAATCAGAACATTAACACAGGTCTAAATTTATTTAATGGAATTTCACATGCTTATATCCCAGCCATGCAAAAAAGGCACTAGCAGCGGATGCTTATATCCCCCTTCCACCTCTTAAGCTACAAGCAAGCTCAGTTCATCCATTGAAGCAGCAGCAGTGTTAGTGGGAGGGAGGCAGAAACATTCTTATTCAAGCTGGCTGGAGTAAATTATAACACTGAAGTACTAAACTAATTCTGTCGTTCTTACTAAACCGATTTTAACAAAACTTGGTTACTTCATAAAAAATATTCAGACTTATAAGTGGTCTTAGTTACACACATCCACCATCAACTAGATCATGATATATAGTTATAGTTCTCGCAGTTATCCTTCCCTGTCTTGTTAAAAGTTTAAATAGAGTTTAAGACCTATCATACTTGATACATCTCTATACAAACCGTAGCATACCAAGACCTCCGTTGTTGTTAAAAGTGTGACCAGATTCAGTACGCATTGCCAACCATTCTGAGGGGCACTGTCATACAGCATTGCCATAATTCACAAAATTATAAGATATAACCTAATGGAGAAGGGAAATGTGATTTAGACTTATCTGCCTGAAAACATTATCCTCTAGCTAACTAAACTCTTTAACAACAGCAGATGTGAAGTGTATACTTTTGTCTAGAACTAATCACTGGCAATCAATTTTAACGAGGACTATTCTCTCAGGAAATGTCCGCTATGATGCCCTTCCCGGATCCACTTGAGGGCATTCCAGAATTGCCCATTGTTATTACTAGTGTGAATGTTCATTTCCATTTGGGTCGTCGCATCTGCTTACGAAGCCTTGCGGAAAGGGCCTTTAATGTTGAGTACCGATCGAGGAAAAGCATAGTTATTTATAAACAACGGCAGCCGCAGACGACAGCCTTCATTTGGAGAACTGGAGCGGTTATGTGTATGGGCGCGAAATCCGTAGAACTAGCGAAAATCGCGGCTAGACGCTTTGCACGAAGAATACAGAGACTCGGTTTCAATATAAAAGGAATTACAAATTATCGAATCGTCCAAGTGCACGCGAAGTGTCTTTTACCATTCCAATTGCATTTAACAAACTTTGCGAAGAAAAACCGTAAACATGCGTCTTACGAGACAGAGTTACACCCGGGCTGCATGTATAGAATGACTGAGCCGAAGGCTCATTTTATAATATATTACTCTGGCTGCGTATTAGCAACGGGTGAGTCCTTATTCAATGTCTCTCTTATGGTATAAGTATAAATAATTCTACAATTTTTGTGCAGCCGACAGTACCGCCGATATTGAATTGGGGATGCGGAAACTATATAAACGTCTGGCTCCATTCCAGCGCCAGCAGATTCTGAGTGAGCAGCCGCAACCGATGACTGCTGAACCACAAGGAGCAGAATTGGTGGTAAGTGTAAATAATTCTACCATTTTTGTGCAGCCGAATTGGGGATGCGGAAACTATATAAACGTCTGGCTCCATTCCAGCGCCAGCAGATTCTGAGTGAGCAGCCGCAACCGATGACTGCTGAACCACACGGTCAGCAGTTGCCGGCTACGCTGGAATCAGCTGGAAATGCGGAAAATCTGCACGCCATTGCACCTGCTCCATCTCCTGCGATGCAAATGTTGGGGTCTGAGGATCCTATGTCACAATGGGAATTTAACTGGGGTGACTTGGTATTCCCCGAACCGATGACTGCTCAACCAAGGGCACAACACGTGTCAGCTACGCTGGGATCAGTTGGAAATGCGGAAGACAAGTGCAACCAGATCGATTCTAAGCAGCCACAAAACGGACAGTGTAGAGGAATCCTCATGCAAATCAACGTCAGAGAAACACACGGTCACCAGCTGCCGGCTACGCTGGGATCAGCTGGAAATGAGGAAAATCTGCACCCCATTGTACCTCCTCCGTCTCCTGTGATGCAAATGTTGGGATCTGAGGATCCTATGTTAACCTACGCTACGCTTTGATCACCTGGAAATGCGGAAAATCTCTGCACCATCGCACCTCCTCCATCGCCTGCTGAGCACGCGTTGGAATCTGAGGATCCTATTAAATTGGAAGAACTATATGAGCAGTGGAAGATTTGATTCGTAGTCATTTCTCTTATATTATATATTAAATTTAACACCTACAAGTCCTATCTGTATAGGTTATTTATATAGATCTAGTCGTATGTCACAGACAAATCGAAATGTACGTATTCTTGATCAAGATTTGATCTATATGACTATAAGAACTTTTAGACTAAAAGAACTTCAGATACAAATTTTTATATGAAGACTTCGCCATATGTGATATAGCGTTATACCTCCCCTTGGTATACCGATAATATAATTCATACTTGTATCTTTTATATGATTATATCTATACATACTTGTATCTCTTATATGATTATATCTATACATACTTGTATATCTTATATGATTATATCTATATATACATTATATCTATACATCTTTCATTATACATTAAATATTTCCTTCCATATTTGAATGCTTTGACACTTTTCTACACAATGGAAGTGGGCTATGATAGCTATGATCCCAAACCAGGCAAAGACTTACGACTTCATACATTAGCCTAATCTCTGGTTTTTTCAAATATCTTTGAGCGAATCCACCAGAAAAAGATGCTCGAGAAGACAGATTTGCTAAATAATCAGTTTGACATAAATATCAAATAAATATATATCGCCACTGAAAACAAAAAGTCCTTCGGGAAAATCCAAACTAAAGCACTATACAAATTTCAATTGTATATCGTCCAGATCGGACAACTATATCACAAAGCTCCCAACACTACAACGCTGTTTTTACTTGCTCTTTATTTAGAATCCACGCCTCTGAAGATAAGAATCGTGGCTGATCCCAAAACAGATTTGTGCAGCTTGTTGAATTTTTGTTATCTGATGTTGCCACAGAATGAGAGCCAACCTTAACCCCGCTAAATAAAAAATATTTGTAATCACAAAGGTCTCTAAACACATATCAAACTTTAAATGGAATGGCATTTTCCTTAATCCTATGAAAATTTAATTCCTAATAGTATTAGTTGCCCTAGATATTCGGAAATGAAATCTTTCCCCTAGAAAACGAACACATCACCGTGTTGAACGAACGTGTTGGCCTTTCAATGATTTCCCCCGTTAACCTGTGGCGTTTTGCTATTTTTCACTACCCCTGCCCATCACCGCCCCCTCTCACACACACACAGTCTGTCTCACAGAGTTTTCTGTATTATTTGCATTGAAATGTTGAGTAATTGGAAAAGCAATCTGAAGCATCTGCACTCCTTGTTTTGCATATCCTGACTGCCTGCCTGAATGCCTGGCAGTAGAAGGGCGACGATTTTTTAAACCGAAATCAACAACCCGCCATACGCTCGCACGCCTCCCACCCAATCCCCATCTGGGGCACGACAGGTTGATTTGCCTTTGGCATCGCAGTTGTTAAAAATAAATTATTTTTAAATAGCTCACATCGGTCGACACGCTCTCGGGGCCCCGATATTGCGTTTGATTTCGCGTTTTACCACTCTCTTGGTCCTGGCGGCGCCGGTTACCACGTTCACCTTCATCCAGTGGCAGTCGCAGCCGCAAATAGCTTCCGGCAACCACAACAAGGACACCAACAATAAACTCGCTTCCGTTGAAACTTCCTCAACATTTTGTTTTCAATTTTATTATGGCGACGTCAGTTCCCATTTCCTTCTACATAAAGAAAAGCGATCCCAATTTTGTCTATGAAGTTGTATATTTGTGTGTATATTCTTGATCAGGTTAGCAAGCGGAAGCGATATACCTACATCCGTCCGTTCGTTGTAAACTTAAATATTCTGAAGTACAAAAGCGGTGTAACTAGCTAGCCCTGCGTGTTTATTAAAACGCTTTTTGGTGTACAACATCTACCAAAAGTTGATTCAATTCGGATGAAAAACAAAAAAGTTGTGCATACTAAGGCTTCATTCCGACTTGGTCGGCTATATAGGAATGATATAGTGGTCCGATCTGAACGATTTGAACATATAAGCGGCTTACAGCAGAAGTCTATGGTAAACATTTGAATTCGATTGCTTTAACTCTGAGGACTAGTTCACATAGAAACAGACGGCTATATCGACTCGGCTTGTCATACTGACCAATAATATATATGTATATATATATACATATATATCATGGTTTCGCAGGTGCTTCTTTCTATGCGTTACAAATAACGTCAACAAATTATAATGGCCTCTAAATATACCTTTATTAAAACATTCATTCTGGTTTTCCTTCCTTATTTGAAGAAATATTTGCCTTAAACTCAGAAAAATTTAGCCTACATAATAGAAAGATGGTAAAACAGAACAGAAAACTTTAAAATGTTTTTGTTTTAGCAAGCTCGAGGACAAGTGAGTAAGGAGTAGGTTAACTTCAAAGCTCATAGATCACTCAAAACTTTATCAAAGAGAATTGTAAATTTCTAAAAAACTACTTAAATTATTCGGATAAAAAGTAAGCGTAATTTATCAGCACATAGTGTTATGTAAATGAGCCAGTTTTGAATCCTCTATCTGCTGTCATTAGTTAGAAACACGTGTTCAAAACTTGATAACCGAAAATGGGGAAAATTGGCAATATGAAAAAGTAAATATATAAACAAATTTTGAATAACTTGTGAAACTAAGCAAACAAATAGGTTAAAGTGGACTAAAATAGCTCTACTTTCTTTGTGTGTAAAACAAACTTTCTTAATAGAAAGGCATTCTGTCTTTGGCGCCCTTTTAAAATTTAAAATTTCTAAAATTGGCATCGTCAGTTGATGGGCCGGCCCTTGGTGCATAAGTTGCTAGCCACGGCTCCTCATACCAAAGCTCGGTGCACTGACATCCTCCAGAAGATATCCGCTGATATTAGCTGTAGCCGAACGCTGTTGACAAAGATAGCTCCGTTCAAACGAAGGAGCACTCATATTATCTAGGTGTTCATTACTTTTCCTTCATATTTACCTGTGGATAGTTGAAGATGGGCAATCTCGATGGGTATGGAAGGCGTCTGTATGCTGGACACATCCAGGACTCGTAGCCATTTCGGTATTCTCTATAATTTGCTAAAATCCGAGAAATACTTAAGGATCATGCTAACGGCCCCCGGCTACGGTGTCGTTGGCACCTCGTGGTGAGCGGATATGCCGTAGGAGGACAATCTTAAGTTCAGAGATGGCGTTGAGATGTCCACCAGGCATTCGTCAGGCAAATTGCTAATATGGGCCGGCTCATAAGAAGGACAAGGACTTCGCGGCTGAGCCTGTGTATCACAATATTGCTGCACATTGGAGATGGATAGATTAGGTTTTTTTCTAACAGATGCCACAGCGAACTTACCTGAATACACACTTAACGGCGACGTTTTGAGTGGGTGCCTGATTAGGTCTGTGGAAGAATCCCGGAAGAATCAATTTCTATGTGTTCGGCGGAATCTAAAAAAAATTATAAAACGGCCTTCTAACGATCACATTTATAACTTACATACATTTATGTATATTCGTCTTAAAGTTGAATAAAGGCATCCTTAAAACTGCCACAAGGTTGACATTGTTCATATGGCAATAGCCAACTCCTGTCCTAGGTAAAGATCATATCCCTCTTCGGTGGAAACGCAGCTCTTTTCAGCATCCACTGATGAAAGCGAAAATCTTCGCCGCCATCGCAGCCATTGTTGCCATATGCCCAGGAGCCTCTTGTATATGACCTATCGGCACATTCTAAACTCACTTTCATGGCAGTTCTATAAATTGCTCAAATCCCGTCGATATCTGAAAACGTTGAACAAAATGTCTCCAAGCAATGCCGCTATTTGCTTATTCATTTTCCTAACCAGCTCATTAACGACAGGTTTTGCCGTATCCTTTTTCTTCTTTCATGAAGCCTCACTTCCGCTCTGCAGCAGCAACAGCAGCAGCAGCAAGTGAGGTCCAAATGCAATTAGCTGGCATAGCATAGTTTTCATTTACAGTTTTCTTACATCATTCAACGGCTTTTGATGAGGTTATGTTGGTGACGATGGCAGGTGACCAGGGGTGTTGGCTGACTGAGACTGGCTGCTGCTCTTAGCTAGGCCCAAGTTGTCACACGAAACCGCTTTCATTTCCGCTAAACACAATTGCATCATTAGCGATGCAATCTCCGTTACTTAACGTAACCGCAACATGCCGGAAATGAAATCCGAAGCAAGCTGCTGCTGGCCATAATGCCTCAGCCTGCCTGCTCGACGCTAAGCTCGCGAACCTTTTGCACGGTGAACGACTCGACAAGTGCGGCAAGCCCAAGCCCAACCCCACAGCGAATGAAAGCCAAGAAGGAAAACGCAACTAAAGGCAGCAAGCACATATCTCAGGGAAGGCTAAGTAACATTTTAGATACCCTTAACAAAATAGATTTGTATATTGATCAACTGAATGAAATTAAGTCAATATATAAACGTGTAGCTTAGTGGAGACTATTGAAAGATCGGAATGAGAGTTTCGGCCATGTTTACAACTAGTTAAGAAAATCAATTTGGCTAAGAAATTCTCTATATAGGGATACAGATATACCAATGGAATCAGGTTTAAAATTGGATCGTGGTTTTCAATTTGGTAACTTCGAATAGGAACACGCTGTTGAAATCGAAAGATTTCGTGTAATATAGAAATTCGTTTACATTCATTGCATATTAGCTGAATGGTTAGTCTGGGGTATGAAAGAGAGCCCTAGCTGAGTATTAGCTATGTTAGCACTCCTATTGACTGAGAGAGATGGTCATATTTAAAGAGGCTAGAGCGAAGTCAAACGAGTGAATGATTTTGGCACCGACATTCAGGTCGCTAGGAAAACGAATGAGTCTCAGCACGGCAAGAGTAAGTGTCAGTTGCTCTCGTGAAACGCTGAAATAGAGTTGACAGAAGAAGAGCCGATATATACATATATTTATCATGGCTTGTAAAAAGTATTGCTGTGTTAAAGTATCCGAAGTTAGGTTTTATGCATTGCAGTTCCTACTGCGAGACGTCCTCGCCGTGTGGCTTAGTCTCTGTTAGTCAAAGAGCCGCGAAAGTCCATTGAAGCTAAAGCGTAGGCGGATGGACCAAAGCAGCCTATTCAGACAGACAGACACTGAGAGGATAAAGGAAAACAACCGGAAAGCAAACGAAATGATGCCGCAGCGCACACATAATCGAATGAACATCACGGGGGCACGGGGCAACGTAAGCGGTCTTAAGTAACAGGCTGACTTTTGTGCCCAGAATGAATGTAGCAGGACATGAGAACAAAACAATTTCGTACAGTCTGGGGGATGGGGTCGAAATTTGGACTGTCACCTGTAAATATTTGGCTTTAGCTTTAGGTGATAAAAAAAAGTACACATATGTTAATAAGAGATGTTTAAACTAGACAAGGACAAGCTTTAACATGGACAACTAGCATGCCTGAGCTGAATGCTCATGCCTTCCCAAAACTGGATAATTTTTAATTTATAGGGGACAAAAACTTGAAATCAATATACCATTAACACGTTGAAGTGTTTGCGAACTGTTGGCAGAGCTCAAAGCGATGGCAACTAAAAAACATAAGCCAATTACATAAACCAACTGCTGTGTATCAGTGAGTACAATTATAACTATAACTATATATCTTTAGTTGATTGAAAACATAATTTGATTTTATTTGCATTTAGATTACAAAAACACCAGGATGCTTTAAGTTGCCGCAAGATGTTTAATATCACACAGTGAAAGATCCTTAAGCATCTCACCTTTCACTGCCTGAACAATATAATATATTACTTTGGTTTATTTGGAGGAGCACAATATGAACGTTTCATTCTTTAATTACTTCACAAACTGAAATCGAACATTTACGTGACGCAGGCTAAGCAATCCCTTAGGTAAGTAAATATATAATATAGATGCTAATATTGATCTCAGATCATTAATATAAATCAATCTCATAAAACAACAAAAGGAACGGTACCACATTCTCCGACTGGAGGAAGAGGTTGCAATCAAAAAATATCAAGCATACAAAATGAAAAAATAGAATAATAAAAGGAGATGGAATCATATTTCAGAGTGTTTTGATTCGGAATCTTCCTTTTCGCTATCATCAGAAAGATTGTGGGGCAATATTTTGGAAGAGAGTTGATAATAGATGGAGAATATAGCTAAGGCAAATTTAGGTGCTCGGTTGCAGTTAGGCCAAGGCCATGATGTACTTTGGAAACGCCAAGCATCTTCATACTTATGCTTCAATTCTTTGTGACGGCTGTGATGAAGCGAGAGATAGGATATTTCTATTAAGATATTCCTATTAGACGACACATTATCTTCACAAGGGATGGTAAGAATGGAAACGATGGAATGACAATATTGTCAGCGATAAGCGATATCTAGGTAAAGGAATGCCAATATCTAACATATTCAGCGATATCTAGCAGAGCTTCGACATCGGAACCGTAAGAACCAGAACGAAAAGATGTCGGCTTTTACACAAGATGTCCTATTTTACCTGAGTATAAGACGCGCTCTTAACAATGCAGGATTTCAAAAATTGTTTAGCAGGCGATCTAGAGACTACGAACAAGTGACTTGTGAATCATAAGTTTTTAATATGGAAGTGCGAAGGAAATTTATCCAGGATTAAAAACAAATATTTGTAAATATCCAAAATGTTTTTAATAAGCAAAATCGTGTGGGTACCTTGAAAACCAGACAATCTGTGTCGTTTCAGTTTGAATCGACTCTGTTGTCGCTTAGATTGAGCCTCAGATATAATGTGAAAGTTTGCATGAGATAGGGGTATGTTTAAAAAGGAAATAGGAAGCCCAGCATATTTAATAGTGGGTTTATTTATAATAGTATATTTTATAGTGGGTTTGATTAAATCATAAAAATATCCCCCAATATGCCAAAATTTGGGACAACGTGCTTGGCCGAAGCAAAAGCTAGTGCAGCGCCACCTAGTGTTGTTCTGTGCAACCTTTTCAAAGTTCCCACAGCTTTTTCGAACGTTGACTTATGTTAACCAAACGAAGCTTCATATGAATAGACGTTACTTTGAAATAATAAATTAAACATAAATTAATCCTAGTTATTCCCTCACAGATCGTGTAACACTATCTAATCGATAACTAAGGCTTACTTACCTCCTTTCAGCTGCGGCCAAGCAACAATCGCATCTCATCGTCAGACAACCGCCGCTGCTGCTCCCACTGTTGCTGCTGGTTGGCCGTGGCCTGACTCCACATCACAATTGCACTGGATGTTCATGGCTACGCAGGACTAAGAGCCAACATTTGTAAATAAACATAAGTTGTTTCGCTGCAAAGTGAAATTCAGAATTAAACCAGAAATACGGGATAAATAAATCGGAACCAAACTATACCAGAGGACTTCTGCCACGGATACCCAACCTGATGCTCTTCCTGTGTGCCTTCTTCAAGGCCGTGCTTTTCCATGCGACCATCATGTGCCAAATGGGTGTCTTGTGCAGCAGGCTGCACTGTTGACGCAGCTGTTGCTGCTACTGTTGCTCTGGTTGGCCATGGTCTAACTCCAACGCATCGAAGACCTTTAAGGTCCTACTGCTGGGCGCAGAAGGGAGTGGCAAGACGCATTTCGGCCATTTGCTCATTTGCCATGAATGGTGTCCGCTATTATCGTATGTCGGCGGATGCAGCCCAGCAGCTGGCTCTCGTCAAAGTGGGCGGCAATCCGGAGATGCAGCGCCTATGACCGCATTACTATGCCGGCAGCCATGCGCTCATCTTTTGCTGTGATCTCAGCGACGACACGCCCAGCTTTGAGCTACTGCAAGGCTGTCTCAAGCAGCCTAAGTTGGGGGGAACCCGTGCTGCTACGCCACGCATCACAGGGAAGGTGTCTAGTTGTACGACGTGGAAAATACCCTCGGACTGCAGCAATTGACTGGCAAAGTTGACTGTCCGCTATGCATTTGCCACATCAATGCGGCGGCGGTAGACGAAGTTTACACATATGATCAACTGTTACACTTCCAGATCTGGCAGCAGCGCAAACGCTTCCTCTTGTTCAGCAGCCAGCTGCGGCAAGTGCATCGTCAACGTTTTCAGCGGCTATATAGAAAAGTAAAAGAGTAAGTACGAATTTAATATTGTACGGCCTCTCTCACCCGCTTTCCACAGCTGTGGCCCTTGTTCCAGGAGCTCAACGCCCATGGAGGCAGACAGCCGTCGCAATCTGTTACGCGTCCACGCACTGTGCCAGCTTAAATCTGTTTTATACAATCAGAGCGATGAATCGAGGCCAGAAGAATCCAAACTGCATATTGGTAGCTAATTAATTAGTTGACTTAAGTTTCTTGTTGCACGATATTGTGAAATCGTAATTTCTGTGTTTATGTATTTATTATATTGTTCGAATTCCAAGATCTAACTGTTGTTATCCGAAAGAAGTGTTGGACAATCGGCAAGCTGGCAGTATCGATTGATATTTAAATATTAGCTTATCGCAGCCATTCGATAGTTTTGCTTTGAACAGTAAGTGGATAATTAAATTATATATATTTATATATATATATATATAGATATATGAAGCTAATTCGATCCCGCTCCATTGGCTCAGACACAAAATTTTAAAAAACATGCTTGTTGTTTTGTATGACGTCATATAACACTCTGCCGAAGACCCGAAGACACACTAAGTTAACAGTGTTTCTTTTTTTATATTTATTTAAGAAGTGTTTAATCCGCACACTGCATAAATAGCACCGTAGCAACACATATACAACATATATAAAGAGAGGCAAACCTCATTTATATGTTAACTATAATAAGATATGTAGGATCACCGTAGAAAGGTAGAAGTTATTTTAAATTATCTTCCTACTTTTTAGTATAGCGAAATTGGCAAAACTATCAGATGGCAGCCACCTTTAAACATCGATCGATACTGCCAGCTTGCCGATTGTGCAACACTTCTTTCGGGTAACAACAGTTAGATCTTGGAATTCGAACAATATAATAAATACATAAACACAATCTCAATTGCCAAATTACGATTTCACAATATCGTGCAACAAGAAACTTAAGTCAACTAATTAATTAGCTACAAATATGCAATTTGGATTTGGATTCTTCTGGCCTTGATTCATCGCTCTGATTGTATAAAACAGATTTAAGTTGGCACAGTGCGTGGACGCGTAACAGATTGCGACGGCTGTCTGCCTCCATAGGCGTTGAGCTCCTGGAACAAGGGCCACAGCTGTGGAAAGCGGGCGAGAGAGGCCGTACAATATTAAATTCGTACTTACTCTTTTACTTTTCTATATAGCCGCTGAAAACATTCACGATGCACTTGCCCCAGCTGGCTGCTGAACAAGAGGAAGCGTTTGCGCTGCTGCCAGATCTGGAAGTGTAACAGTTGATCATATGTGTAAACTTCGTCTACCGCCGCCGCATTGATGTGGCAAATGCATAGCGGACAGCTAACTTAGCCGGCCAATTGCTGCAGTCCGAGGGTATTTTCCACGTCGTACAACTAGACACCTTCCCTGTGATGCGTGGCGTAGCAGCACGGGTTCCCCCCAACTTAGGCTGCTTGAGACAGCCTTGCAGTAGCTCAAAGCTGGGCGTGTCGTCGCTGAGATCACAGCAAAAGATGAGCGCATGGCTGCCGGCATAGTAATGCGGCCAGAGGCGCTGCATCTCCGGATTACCACTGAGCAAATGGCCCAACTGTGTCTTGCCGTTCCAGGACCTTAAAGGTCTTCGATGCGTTGGAGTCAGACCACGGCCAACCAGAGCAACATCAGCAGCAACAGTGGGAGCAGCAGCGGCGGTTTTCTGACCATGAGATGCGATTGTTGCTTGGCCGCAACTAAAAAGAGGTAAGCCTTAGTTATCGATTAGATAGTGTTACAGGATCTGTGAGGGAATAACTAGGATTAGTTTATGTTTAATTTATTATTTCAAAGTAACGTCTATTCATATGAAGCTTCGTGTTGTTAACATTAATGCTTAAGTCAACGTCGCCGTTCGAAAAAGAACAACACTAGGTGGCGCTGCACTAGCTTTTGCTTCGGCCAAGCACGTTGTCCCAAATTTTGGCATGTTGGGGGATATTTTTATGATTTAATTAAACCCACTATAAAATATACTACTACAAATAAACCCACTATTAAATATGCTGGGCTTCCTATTTCCTCTTTTAAAGATGCAAACTTTCACATTATATCTGAGGCTCAATCTAAGCAATCTCAATCTAACAGAGTCAATTCAAACTGAAAGAACACAGATTGTCTAGTTTTCAAGGTACCAACACGATTTTGCTTATTAAAAACATTTTGGGTATTTAAAAATATTTGTTTTTAATCCTGGATAAATTTCCTTCTCACTTCCATATTAAAAACTTATGATTCACAAGTCACTTGTTCGTAGTCTCTAGATCGCCTGCTAAACAATTTTTGAAATTCTGCATTGTTAAGAGCGCGTCTCATACTCAGGTAAAATAGGACATCTGTGTAAAATCTGACATCTTTTCGTTCTGGTTGTTATGGTTCCGATGTCGTAGCTCTGCTAGATATCGCTGAATATGTTAGATATTGACAATCCTTTACCTAGATATCGCTTATCGCTGATAATATTGTCATTCCATCGTTTCCATTCTTATCATCCTTTGTGAAGATAATATGTCGTCTAATAGGAATATCTTGATAGAAATATCCTATCTCTCGCTTCATCACAGCCGTCACAAAGAATTGAAGCAGAAGTATGAAGATGCTTGGCGTTTCCAAAGCACATCATGGCCTTGGCCTAACTGCAACCGAGCACCCAAATTTGCTTTAGCTATATTCTCCATTTATTATCAACTCTCTTCCAAAATATTGCCCCACAATCTTTCTGATGATAGCGAAAATGAAGATTCCGAATCAAAACACTCTGAAATATGATTCCATCTACTTTTATTATTCTATTTTTTCATTTTGTATGCTTGATATTTTTTGATTGCAACCTCTTCCTCCAGTCGGAGAATGTGGTACCGTTCCTTTTGTTGTTTTATGAGATTGATTTATATTAATGATCTGAGATCAATATTAGCATCTATATTATATATTTACTTACCTAAGGGATTGCTTAGCCTGCGTCACGTAAATGTTCGATTTCAGTTTGTGAAGTAATTAAAGAATGAAACGTTCATATTGTGCTCCTCCAAATAAACCAAAGTAATATATTATATTGTTCAGGCAGTGAAAGGTGAGATGCTTAAGGATCTTTCATTGTGTGATATTAAACATCTTGCGGCAACTTAAAGCATCCTGGTGTTTTTGTAATCTAAATGCAAATAAAATCAAATTATGTTTTTCAATAACATATGAGCGCATATGAGCGGCCCTCAGGAAAACCCTAGGTTGGTCTCATCGCGTACACTAGACCATCTCCGTCGGGATCAAAACAATCCTGGACAGTCTTAAATCAATCCCTAACATGATTAATATAAAGGTTGAGCTTATTATACTCGTACTCTAGTAGAGTAAACGATTATATATTGTATTCGTGCAAATGTATGTAACAAGCTAAAGGAAGCGTTTCAATATATATATTCTTGATCAGCATCAACAGCCGAGTCGGTCTAGCCATGTCCGTCTGTCTGTCCGTACGCCAGCTGCCTACTATAGGAATGCGACCTGAATCATATGAAGTCAGCGGGGTTCCTCAAATGGATACCATAGAACTTAGCAATTATTTTGGCACAATCGGTTACATGGAAGCTATATGATATAGTTGCCCGATGTGAACACATTTTGAACAACAGCCGCCTCTTAAAATGAATACAAATCAAATTTGGTCTTTAGCTTGAATAAAACATATGCTTACATTACATAATTTGTTATATCGATATATTAATGCTTTTGTTCTTAAGACACCGAAAGCAGCGATATTAGTTGCGCGCTCCTTAAATATGTTGCAACATTTTGCATTTGGAAACATGGACATCTGGTAATAGATGTTCATAAATCCTTAGAATTATTAAGAAAAATCAGTAACATTTTTTTCTTTTTTGCACTTTGGAAATAAGCAAAAGTCTATAAGCAAACCAACCACTTATCCATAACTATTGATCCTGCAGGGCTGACGCCACGATAGCGCCCACGTATCGATAGTATAACATAGTGCCAGCGCCATCAATACTTCCACCCCTACTGCACGTGAGTTGAGCAAATCTGGGAAACACAAGTACAGCTTCGATTTTAAAATCAAGTGATTGTTAGTATTAATATAATACATAATCCAGATAAATCTCTTACTTGCAAACATGCCATCTCGCAAGCGTAAATGTGTCCAAGCAGTGTCTGCTCGGTAAGTAATTGTTGTGCCTTGACATGAGCAAAACAAACTTGTTCTTACAAAATTATTACCATTTTAAAGCACTACTAGATCGTCAGCTAGACGCGAAACGAGGGACATTGGCACTAACACAGAGCCCCAACGTTCCCAGATCTACTGCGGCATCTGCAGAAAGGACTGCATTCAGAACAACCCAGTGTTGGCATTTTGTGGACATGCTTTTTGCAACACGTGTCTTGGCGACGAAACTCGGCGCTGTCCGATATGCAGAGAACATATATTAGGATGCACCACACCGATTTGGCTATGATCCCAAATCAACTATGGAATTGTAATTCAATTACGCTTATTAAAATATAATTTACACAGACAGAGAGAGAGAGAGAGAGACAGAGTGTGAAACAAAGAGAACATGTGTTTTTTATTCTAGCTTTTACTGTTATGGACATACAGCTTAAATGCTGGGTTGGCATACATATAGCTTCGCAGGCGCCTTAGTGCTATCTCAATGACGAGATGTGTACCAAGACGACACAGTTCCTTCTCGAAAATTTGGCAGCGGCGGTGCTGCTGAGCAAGTCTGGTTTTTGGGTTTTCGGGCCTAGAGCACGGCAGCGGCAGCTCGTATGTGTGTGTGCGCATGCTTACGGACGGACAAGCATGGCCACCTGCGTTTGGAATCGGGTTTCGAATGCGAATCATATGCGTGCATTAATAAGTTTGATATGCTCTGGCTGCTTTGACCGCTTGCAACTACTATGAAGATACTCACGCTTGATTTAACTGGCGCAAGTAAATCTCAAGTAATAAGTAATTATAAGTCGAAACGAATTATTTTATTTATTAAAATGTTTATTTTCTCTTTCAATATGTTTTCTGATAATTTGTATTTTAATTTTTTAACATTTTCTGTTTTATTTCCTGATTTCATTTCTTTAAAAGCTTTGATCTGAGTGCAGCAAAATTGTTTTTAAGACTATCTTGATCAAATCGAGTAAGATGTACATATTGTATTACTTGCACCTACAGAACCTCTTCGCAAAGGTCTATCATATTTTGTACAGTAACTATAAGGCCATTATGGCAATAACTTGGTTAACAACTTTAATTGTTTCTAAATATAAGTGGAAATTATTTAATATTTCCTTGACACCATTTTCCCGGCTATGTGGACGTTCCTCAAATTGCATCTATTAAGAATCTTTGTCGATGCACACACGTGTCCATAGTAGCATCTGCCATCGATTTTGAAAATGCCCTCTTCGTGTCAAATTTACTTGGCTCCATGTGGGCCACAGTTAATTTGGACAGCATTCGTGTAGTCTTGGATTGCTGATCAATTTGATATACATTCTTAGTTACATTCCAACTGACTCTTCCATCTGATGTTATATGATCATTTGAGAGCAAACAATTTCTTAAACTCTTTACCAAATTTTAAGCTGCTTAATTTTAATATTACTTCGGAAGAAGCCAAAATTGTATTTCGATGAGCTTTTGCAATCGTCCGTCGTCTGTAAAAAGATATATTTCAATGAGCCAAAAAATCAAAAATAATGATTGCTTAATGATTGTAAATGTAACATATTGTGTAAATATAAATACTGTTATTAAAATTAAGAGTATGTATAAAATTAATGATAAAAATGTTAAACGTTTATGTCAATTTATAATTAATTTCTTAACGAAACACTGACAATTTCAGTGCAGCTGCAGTGCAAACTTTGAGGATTTCTATTCTATTTGAGGATTTCTATTTCTAAATTAACCGATATTCAGTTCGATTTTGCACATATATAGCTGATTTTGTAATTCAACTTGATATATAGAAGAACTACGACAATATTATTTTGTAGATTAAAAAATAAAATTAAAAACATTGTTCGAGTTTTTCATTTTGCTCTATTTGGTCTTATTGTATTTATTTTTTTTATTTTGCTTAATTTCTTTTAATTTGTTTGTTCATTTTTTTTTTACCTAAAACCAGAATATTTCGAACTATTAATTGTTATTTATTTGCCACACGTAAATCGAGCAGCCACATGATATCAAAGCACACCCACGCCTACGAAGGAGTCGCAGTAGAAAGCCCGTATCAGGCGATCTTCGACCCAGAATTGCGAGGCAACCAGTGCCCTCCTACCTCAGACGTGCTGAGTGCAGCAGAAGGAGCACGTAAATCGATATAGATAACGCCAGCGAGGGATTCCTTTGCGGCTGTACCGCAGCCAAATAGCGCCATTCTATATGTATACCAACCTAGCATTTAAGTCCATAAGAGGCAGTAAAAACGAGTATGAAACACACATGTTCTTTATGGTTAACTTCCGCACACACACACACTCTCTCTCTCTGTCTCTCTGTCTGTGCATAAATTATAATTCAATAAGCGTAATTAAGTTACAATTCCTCGCAGGCGAGTCCGAATCCGAATCAGGGCAAATTTAGATATATGCTGGCGGCATATCGGACAACGGTTGTTTTCGTCGCAAGCCTGCAAGATGCAGCGCCTGCAGAAGCAATGGCCGCACAACGTAGCCACTGGTTGCTTCGGAACAGCGTCCTCCAGACAGATTGGGCAAAAGATCTGGGGACGTGGTGGCCTTGTGTTCGTTCCCCTCTCCTTTGTGGCTGCCTCGCGTCTAGCTGTTGATCTTGTTATTCTTTAAAATGGTAATAATTTTGTAAGTACAAGTTGTTTGGCTCATGTCAAGGGGCAACAATTACTTACCGAGGTGACATTGCTTGGTCACTTTTACGCTTGCGAGATGGCATGTTTGCAAGTAAGAGATTTATCTGGAACGCCGAAGAAACAATGCTTGTATTAATCCTAACAATCACTTGATTTTAAAGTCAAAGCTATACTTGTGTTTCTCAGATTTGCTCAGCTGACGTGCAGTAGGGGTGGAAGTATTGATGGCGCTGGCACTATGGGCGCTGTTGATACTTGATATGATCCCAAATCTTAATAATCTGCTTAAATGTTGCTCGTTAAAAACACTTGCTTAACCCCCTTTCTTCTTGTCATCCCCCTTCTATTGACCCAGGCTGCAGCTTGAGGTCCTGCACACACATGCAATTATTTGGCCTTTAAAAGCATTTGACACTCCATCAAGTGGCGGCTTTTGATTGGAGATTTTTGTTATTATAGTTTTTGTTTCTTTTTCTTTCAGCCACATCGAATGGCCGGACGTGCCCACTTTTAAACGCTGAATTAAACATTTAGTGAGTTGCAACAACAACAACAACAAAGAAAATAGTGTTTGTGCTTGGCAGGGCGGAGGGCAGCACCATGAACTTCAGAGTCAACAGACGGCAGACAGACCCACGGGCAGACCGGCACTAAAAAATTGATGGCCAACCGCGACAAGAGTTGGGACGAGGAGCATACATCGGGATAGGGATAGGGATAGCGGGACATCAGTAGGACAGTGCGACAGGACATCAACTAATTGAAATTACGCGCCAATTTTGTGGCTTGTTGGCTGTCGCGGGGCTGAGGCTGGGGGCCATCCAAAGCCACATCGTCGTTTTTGCCTTTCGTCATCGGGCTCCATCGTGGCTGGAGTCCGAGACACCCATTTGTGCACGAGTCATGCGCAGAGTTGGCCGTCGTGGGGCACCGTGCGTAAAAAGGCTGTGTGGCAAGGAGCCTTTCGCTTGTCGGTTGTCGTTGGTCGTGCTGCCGTATCCTGTATGGCTTTCGAGCGTTGTCGTGGGTCGTGTGTGCATGCCAGACACTCCTGCCTGTGTGTGGTGCGTCTTAAATTCGCCAGCCAAAACATCCGCGAATGCAGTCGGTGTCGGTATTTGCAGCGGACAACGTGTCCGTGTCGTCCACAGTGTGTGCGTGCCGTGTTTAGTGATCGTGAAGCGTCCAAAACGTAATGTGGAAGCGTGGCTACGTAGCGTAAGCATGGGTCTGCCTGCTGGCTACCAATCTTAGTGTGCTTTAGTGACCCAATGAGCCGGCCAGCAGCCCCGTCGTCGTCATCATCGTGAGCATCCATCCAATCCGTCGCATATGGCAATTACACGGCGTGCCTCGTGCCTTCCCTTCTTGTTTTTATTTTGAGCTGCTTCTGTTTCTCATTTGTATGAGTTCTCCAGGTGAGTCTTTGTCTAAATGTACCTCAAGCTATTTCATAGTCTCACTTTCAGGTGTTGCTGAGCCATTTAAAGTTACAGCGGAACATCTACCTGATCTCAATGAGATGGATATTTGGACAGACTTGGGTGTGTTGACTTCTATTCTCCAAGCCTTTAACCATTTTACGATATATCAGGATATGTTGCGACTTCTATATTATTGGCGATCGGCAGTAAAAATTGTGTATAAAACGGGGCCCAATACACTCCCTTGAGGAGCTCCGACATCATTGAGTTTCCTCCTGTGTCATATACGTAAAATTTGTGATCAATAATAATAATAAGTTCAAATTCAAGATGCAATTTTCTCAAAACAGTGCAAAACTATTAAGGCTGTTAGCAACTCAAACCACTTGGTCGTTATCCTGTAAACATTTGCCAGCGCATATATATTTCATTTTTAGCAGCCTTCGAGAAGAAGAAAACCTTTACGAAGATGCTGCATCTTAGCAGGCAACGCCAATGCCGGGCACAAGACAAAAGCTTTGATCACTCCGATATTACTATATATATATAAATACATGTATTGATGAAACTGTCACAACTTTATGGCGATCAGTGTAGTATTTGAGAAGCTTTTAAAGAATAAAGATACAAACCGAAACAACAAACATAGACAGCAAAGGCAGCAGAGAGTACCTGGATCAGGGAGCTGCTGTAGGTGTCTCCATCTGTCATTCCGTTTTTGCGTCCGTATATCCGTCCATCTGTTGCAACCGCAGACCTCAGAAGTCTAAAGAGCTATAGAGCTGAAATTTCTTACCAGATGGTTCTTTTGTCTTACCATTTAGTTGATTGTTCCTGCGTGAACACTTAGGAGCATCACTTTCCTCTTTTTCATCCAAATCAAAGCAATTTCGTCTTGCATCCCTGCATCCACGCCAGCCAACCAGCTAGATCGGTTATATATTTATAATGTGAATGGTATACAAGCTTCGGCAAGTCGACGCATGCCTTCCTATCTTGTTTTTTTTTAATGGTGTCACGTACGATTTGGTCGCCTCCAGTTGGCCATTTGATAACTCAATTTTAGAACGGTGTCGCGCTAGCTCCCCAGCCTCAAATTGAATTTAATATTAATTAACTAATTTTAACGCTGGCCTACTTTTAATTAACTTGCGCCTACGCCTGGTCCACCTAACGCCTACAGCCTATAGTCTCATTTCCACCAGCACCATGCCCCCCCATCTCCATCTCCAGTTCAGCCTCATACCCATATTCATCTCCTACTGCGACTGTAATTTCATTTGATTTGAGGCAAAGTCTGCTGCTGCTGTCCCACGCCTCTACACCCATGTCCCATGTCCCACGTCCACACCCCCAACCACTGTACCCAATGTTAGCTAACTGTCATTGTGTGTATGGGTGTGTGTGTGTGTGTGTGTGTGTGGCTCAGTGGTGGTGCGCGTCGGCGACTTCACGTAAATACACGTGACGCTGCCGTACTGGTCCTCGTGCTCGTCCGGGTGCTCGAGAGCCACCAAGGAATACATCGATGTGCAACGTGTTTTTCCGGTTTAATACCTTTCTCAACTGAATACGAATGAAAATAACGGTAAATGTACAAGCAAAAAAAACAAACAGAAAAAAAGCTATTAAGAATCGCTTCGAACAAGAAATACCCTGGCAGGGACAAACGAGTTTCAGATAGATATATGGATATGATTATATATGATCAGATGATACATCTATATAATATATAGAAGAATTAAATATTTACACAAATTAGAACTAACGGCACAGGCACATAACTGCAACTGGATGAAAATTGAGGTCAAAAGTTGTTTCAATGCGAACGGCTCAATGAAGCCATTTATGTTTAACAAATCACACTCTGGTGGCTGTCCTTAAGGTTGCACGCTTGTGATTTGGTTTAAATATATGATAAGATATGTTGGGTTTAAATTGGTTCCCTTGGTTCCACGCATAGGTCCATTCGGCCCTTAGTTGATCCGATGTCGGTGTGAAACCATAAAAGTTCTTCAGGATCATCATATTCTTGGCTTAGGCGAGTGGCGGCTTCTTTATATATATATATATACACTTCTTCACTCATTTATATACCAAAATCTTATTTAAGAATCAGACGTTTTGTTCATGAGATCCTTATTAACCCACTTGATGAACTTGTTGAAGCCTCCAGCATTCGATTGAGTATCCTTTTCAAGGAAGGTTCAGAACATTCCTCCTACCTAGAGTAAGCCTTAACTATCCTTACATTAGACTTAACTTAAATTCAACTTAATTACTCAGATGAAGATCAGTTATGTATGCACCTCTACCTACACATACATACTTAGATTTATATTGAATGCAAAAAACGTAGCATACTTTTATGCTATACCGACTTCATGGACAAGTTTGTGTGTCTGTTCAAGTAATACAAGGACTTGGTAACTCTGCCTACCCCAAAGAGGACACATTCTGCCATTCTACCTTTGTATTGGAACGTGCATGTGTGTGCTGTATGTGTGTGTGTGGGCGCTGCAGTTGAGCACGCGCCGCTTTACGTTGCGGGCGTGACGGGCATCGTCCCAAAAATCGTTGGAGCCGTGCCTGAGTGAGACACACAGTCCGCCAAAAATGTTGCCAAAAATTCCAACAAATTTGTTTTCGCTTTGCGTCACAGCCAAAACAAAAAAGGAAGGAGAAAAGGAAACCCAAAATGCCAAGACACGCCGTGACGGACTGACTGAGTGACTGTTGCGATCCTAAAGTCAAAGGAAATCGCCAGGGCGTGCAAATGAGATATCTCTCAAGCTCTTGCCTCTCTTGATGTTGAATGTGGCTTGTTGTGGTTAGGTTATCGATACGTCCACTTGAACCATGAGTATGGCAAAACTGAACTATAAGCTAAACTGTACTCTATATATCCTTACCCTAGTTCTGTTTAATCAAGGCAGTCCAGGTTTCGCAACGCCCACAGAACGGCTTCATATGCATATGGTATGGACAATATGTGTCGCTGTTCATACAACTATTTCTGTTTGCTTTCACTTATCACTAGCCTCATGCTTATGCAGAGCCCACGCACTGTGCTGGCTCCTGGCTACCCTGTAACCATTGGAATGATTGAAGGAGTATATCAATGTGGAATTGGTCAAACCATTTTGGGTTGCAAAGAGCTGAACAAGAAGACCATTAAGAAACCAGACAGTTGCTGCTTGAAGGGACTAATGTGTTCCCCGATCGCTTGCTTCGAATTATAATAGCTCAAGTAATTTGTACCAGACAGAGCTCTAACTCTCATATTGCCCAGGTTAGTCATTGTTCGTATCCATGGACACTTTCTTCCCTAACTCAATCAAGCCCTCTCTGATTTCAATGCCAAAGCATTCCATTCAGCATGAAGGAAACAATGTGATCATCTACGTCAGCGATGGGAAGTAACATCAAAAATATAGCCTCAAAGGAACGAGGTGGACTTCGCAAGGGAGTCACAAAAGAAGTGGTCTTAGTTGACAAACTGCAAATCCCTGCAGATCCCCAAACTGGTTAACCGTTAGTGATGAGTCAACATGATGCAGTAAAGGGAAAGTCATTAAATTTTCCATATAACTTGGCAAATCATTCAATAATTGTGAGCGAGCGTCAAGCGAGTGAGAATTTTCGTTCGTTTCTAAGGGCGAAACAGCTCAGACGATGGATTGCTTCTTGTATCATGTGTGTAAAATGCCGAACCTGTACCGCCCCCAAGGGCTATGGGTGGCAAACGCTGCTGTAAAGACAAGTTGCCTAATGTTATATAAATATACGTACTTCCTCTGTAATTTCATCAGCAATATTTCAGGTCAGAAATGATATTCCCATTGAAATACTCACAAAATGTAAAACAACTCAAGCCAAAAGCCAACCCGTATCATATATAGACAGCTCCATTTAGTTATTTCGAAGTATTTCAACAAAATGCCGAAAGTAAAGTACAGAGTCTTAAGTGAATATGTGGCTTTATCTAAGGAACTGATTATATTTACGGGGTATCGCAATAACAGCCTTAGGGTGGAGCCTAAAGGTTTTCGGTTTCTGTTCCTTTTTCTTTTTGTATTATTCTTGTGAATCTATTTGTTGTTTGCACAGCAACTCATCCCTCCCGCCCCTGCCCCGTGCCCACTGATATGCCCCATTTCTGCCCGACCAAGCCTTATTCCATAGCCTGTGTCTGCTTTTAGTTTTTCGTCGTATTCCCTTTTTTTGCCGTGTTTCTTTTGCGCTTTGTGAACATTTTTGTTTACTTGCTGTTGGTGTTGTTGTCTGTCAGTGTGTCAGTGTGCTAGAAGCACCAGCACCATTATATACACATACATATACAGCCAGAGCCGCTCACAAACGCAGACATGCAGACGCTGATGCCTGTTGTTGCTCCTCTTGATACTTAAAATCGGTGTGGAGGTGTCGTCGCCTCCTCTACACTCTCCTGTTTGCATACCCCGTATATGCTGTGAGACGAGCGGGGTATAAGTGCGGGCATAAGGATAAGCTGTGGCACAAGTTGCCGCCAGTAGAAGAGAGCCAACTTATATAAATGCAGAATTATGATGATAAGAACAGATATGCTGCTTTTGTTGTTTGACGCTTTTGTTGCAACAAGCAGTACGAAGGCGGCAGGGGCAGGGGCAGGGGCAGGAGCAAGCTGTAGTTTCACCTAAAACTACAAATGAGCATATGTTAGTAACGCCTCTACTCACAATAAGTGCACATGAGCGGCCAAGCGATAAGCAACTGGAAACGCAGAAACGTTTGCACACTTATCACTTGGTGGATGTGGGGACGTGGACTCATGGGGACGTGGACTCATGGGCCATGGGATTGTCCATGGTTGACCTTAACAACGAACCCATTGAATATATAAACCATGCAGTTAGCCTAGGGACAACCATTTTTCATGCATAGAATTGTAACTCGTAAGGAACCGAAATATTTATATGAAAAACTCTCCTTCGCTACGTCAAGAAGGACAAATAATTTAGTACCTTCACGATATAAACTAGCCTGCTCAGAAAGGCACAACTACATTATATTCCCTGTTTGTCTGTGGAGGAGCAGGCACCTCTCATACCCTAAAGATGATCATCAGCGAAACACGACTTAGAATTAAAATTCAAGCACGCTTAAAACAGCTGAACTAAAAGAATCTAACTTTAAAATACAAAATTATTTCTCTTTAAACTAGATTTTCTGCATAAAAAGAACAAACAAAAAACTTATTATTATCTGTTATAGAACTGTAATAATTATAATTGTATTTATATATAATAGTAAGCTAGGAAGGATATAATTTTGATATAAATTAAATGAAATATCTTTTTTTCCAGCTGGATATGACAGAGCGCCATTGCGACCACGAGTACTTGGCTGCCCGGAAATGCAAGAACTTGCGCCGTACAAGCGACGAGCCTTAAAAAAAATTGAGAGCGACAACATCGAATGCCGGAATATACGGTCATCGCATAAGGAGTGTGGCTGCTCGTGCCACGAGATTTGTAAGCCGGAGACGAGTACTTGTATCCAGGACGAAAGATGAAATCGGGAGCCATCGGCAGTGAAAGGCGAGATGCTCAAGGATCTTTCATTGTGCGATCTTAAGCATCTGGCGGCAACTTGAAGCACACCAGGATGCTTTTTGTAATCTAAGTGGAAATAAATTAAAATTATGCTTTCAATTAATTAAAGATACGAAGTTATAGTTATAATTGTACTCACTGTTACACGGATACGTACATTGTAAAGGCGGACATGCGCATTTTTAGAAATTAAAGGAATATATCCTCAAATGGATTAATCTGAAAATGTGCAAAAGAAGCTATCAGATTTCATATATTCAGTCATTCGCAGTAATTGGCTTTTGATTTTTAGTTGCCATCGCTTTGAGCTTTGGTTTATAGATTTCAAGTTTTTGCCCCCTATAGATCTCACCCATCACATCTTATAATCACTATGGTGTTACCTCCAGGATCGGTAGTCCGATTCAGTTGCTGGTCTAGTTATTAGTTTTGTCAGGATGGTCCATTGGGGGAGGTTCATAAGCATATTGCCCACGGCAGGTAAGTGTCGCTGAGAACAAAAGAACATAATTAGACGTCGATTATGGTGGACCTGAAATAAAACTAGTGACGTAGAGAATAGAAATTTGTAATCTGCAAAAACTTGCACTTAAGCGACCTACGTCACTAATTTGTTTTTCACGACTTGATGGCATTTACTTACAAATTTATATATGTGTGTGTGATGGGGGAAAAGTGATGATGGGATGGGATTGTCAGCTACTTCTGGAGCAGACAAAGTGGTATTTCCTCCTCCGACTCAGTTTTGAGGTTCAAATTGGGCAACGCGAGGTTGATATTATCAATATCATTCTCGTCATGTTCTTCATATAGTGGGCCGCCGGTGCCACTCAATTCTTGGCGAGCCGAATGCACCAGCGATGGAGGAGCCGTCTTCACCGGCTGCTTGTCCGCCTCGGAGATGTTCATCATGTCATTGGTAATTAGCCAGTTACCATCCTCAGCACGCAATGTAAATGTCCGTTGGAAATGACGCGAAATCCACTGGTTCTGTCCAGCAGTGCGCTCCTTTAAAAAGCCAGTTAAGCTAAAGATACGGAGAGCCTCGGTATCTATTAAGACATCAAAGCCTAGATTCTTGCGATCGGTTATCATCTCTGGCATTAAACATAGGGCGTGAATGATGGCCTCCACGCCACACTGCAGCTTGCGAATGCGCGCAAAGGCAGATCCTTTGGCACGGTTGTAAGTGCTATAGGCTTTAACGGAGAGTAGAGACTCCTGTACTGTCAAGGAGAACATCGCCTTCTTGTCGTAAAGCTGCTTCAACTGCGAACGCTTACCAGCAGTATCGAAGAGCGCGTAGTACGAAGTTGCAAAGCATAAAGCGAACGTAAGTCCATTGGTGGTGGCGTTGGATTGGAACCTCTTGAATTCAGGTAAAGGCACAGACGGACTAGGAGCCTGCTGGCACATGAGCAGCTCTTGTGGTGTTCCATCAACGTAGTATACTTTGGGTAACAATTCTTGCACTCTCGCAGACATTTTCGTCCACATGGGATTCCCAATCAAATTGACGCTTTGAAGATTTAGGTTGGCTATAAAGCGCAGCTGCTGCATATCCACAATTCTATTGGCACCCAAATCCAAGCGTTTCAGTTGCGGCATCGAGTAAATCATCCCGAAAGGCTCTAAGGAGCTTATACCGTTATCCTGCAGTTCCAACACTGTCAATTCGGGCAATGTAATGGTTATTAGCCGCAAGACATACGTAAACACTTTCTGCATATGCAGAGCGCAGAAGTCCTCAACCAATTCCGGGGATTTGTGGAAACTGCCCAAGTGTAGTGTTTTTCGGTTTGCGTTCCAACGACTATGAACAGCAGCCTTGATCGCTGTTTCCAACTTCGGTGTAATTTCTGGGTTCAATAGCAATGCCGGCAAACCCTCCACCACATTTACCTTCAAGCGCCGGCTAGTGGAAAAGTCATGAACAAAATTTTTCAGTCGCATCAAGCGTTTGCCTGTCAAAACATTATCGACAAAAAACTGGCACATGGCCCCGTTATCGCCGCTACGCTGCAGACCATATAATTGCACCGGTGTTGGCAAAAGGATATACTTCATGGCCGTGAGAATCCCGTCATCCGCAATATTTTCGCACTGCGAAACGTTGACAGTGTACCAGCCAGTGCAAGTGGCCGCATCTTTGGCCGGTGGATTTTCCTTACTACCGATATCATAAACCATTCGTTTTATATCAGCGTAGTCTAGTTTTTTCATGGCGTCGCCGTTGCCGCCACAGACGCTTACGAGATTTTTCAGCGCAAATGACACGGCCGATGACTCTGGCTGCGACTGTGCCTTCATCGGCACACGCAGATTGTTGTTGCCAACAGCGGCTGTATTCTCCTTATTATATGGAACTTTCATTTTAATTCCTTTCACAAAAATATACTTTTATATGGAAAAAGCCGTTTGCAGAAAAGAACTTGCTTATGAAAACAGGGTTGCCGAAGACAGGGTTGTGAAAAAACAGGATGGGCTTGCGATAATTATTAGGCCCCTATACTATCGAAAACTATCTATCGAAACATAATAAATTATTACTTACTCTCGTCTCTTATGAGAGAAGATATTTCGCTTTTATATAAACTATCGTTTGACTATCGGTAGATGCACTCAAATAGACTCATAGACCCATCGATGGGTCACGTTCACATCACTAATATATTACGAATTTCGTTAGATTCTCATATAAACTTTCAACTTGGCTTAATGCATTTGCCGGTTGATCTTTTGAAGACGCCACCCTACTCCACCCCATCTGCAGCATCATTGTAGCCGTGGGTTGTTCTCCAATCAGTCAAAAATGACAAAGAGTCATACATTTATGGAGTTTTAGTAATTGCAAATCTATTTCCAAAACGTTCAATTATATAAGTTCATGTTTATATAAGTTTACATTGAACTTGAAATTGTTTGTTTTGTATATAATTGTCAAAGCTCCCTTAAAATGCCAACCTCTCTCTTGTACTCATACACATAAACATACATACATAGTTCTCTTATCGCGAATTTTGCTTTGTAAGTACTTGAAGCTGAGGCCAGCGAAGGCCATCAAAAAGTCACACGATTTCAACTTGCATTGACAAACCGTCGATCGGCTTATTGATTCAACAATCAATCTCACACAGTTACGTAGATCAAACAATTTTCACCCTATGATGTACAAAACTTCAATCTTTATGTTTTAATAAGACTAATTTGTATTTTATTGTTTTTCGAAATATTCCCCTATATACACTCTATACACTTTTGCATTCGTTCAAACCATTCGTCTTAGTGGTTTCTCCAATCGTCTTGAGACACCTCCAAAACATGGTTTTTGAATGCTTCGGGGCTCTTAAACCGTCGACCACGCAGTTTACCTTTGCTATTCGGTAACAAGAAGACATCATTGGGTGCCAAATCAGGACTGTACGGGGGATGAGTTTGACGACATGTGTGCTCACTTTGTCATGATGGAGTATGGTTTGTCTTTGGCGGTTGGTTCTACGATTTTTTCCGAAGACTTCCAGCTACCAAATGGTGGTGTACCACTCAGAATTGACTGTCCTACGTTGCTCAAGCGGAACAGTGGCCACATAACCCATCGGATAATTGGTTGTTATACACGTACTCTGGCAGAGTAAACGAGTATATTGTATTCCTGCAAATGTATGTAAGAGGCAAAAGGAAGCGTCTCCGACGCCATTAAGTATATATATTCTTGATCAGCACCAACAGCCACCTACCAGCCATAAAGAATGAGGAATGACTGAATATATGAAATCCGACAGCTTCTTTTGTATATTTTCAAATTAATCCATTTGCGGATATATTTCTTGAAATTCTAAAAATGCGCATGCGCGCCCTTACAATGTTTTCAAGGTTTAAAAAAAATATTTTTAAATACCCAAAATGTTTTTCATAAGCAAAATCGTCTTGGTACCTTGAAAACCAGACAATCTGTGTTTTTTCAGTTTGAAGCGACTCTGTTGTCGCTTAGATTGAGCCTCTGATATAATGTGAAAGTTTGAGGAAGCAGAGCATATTTAATAGTGGGTTTATTTATAATAGTATATTTTATAGTGAGTTTGATTAAATCATAAAAATATCCCCCAATATTCCAAAATTTGGGACAACGTGCTTGGCCGAAGCAAAAGCTAGTGCAGCGCCACCTAGTGTTGTTCTGTGCAACCTTTTCAAAGTTCCCACAGCTTTGTCGAACTGAGACATTGACTTAAACATAAATGTTAACCAAACGAAGCTTCTTATGAATAGACGTTACTTTGAAATAATAAATTAAACATAAACTAATCCTAGTTATTCCCTCACAGATCCTGTAACACTATCTAATCGATAACTAAGGCTTACCTCTTTTTAGTTGCGGCCAAGCAACAATCGCATCTCATGGTCAGACAACCGCCGCTGCTGCTCCCACTGTTGCTGCTGATGTTGCTGCTGCTGTTTCTCTGGTTGGCCATGGCCTGACTCCTCATCACAATTGCACTGGTTGCTCCTGGTTACGCAGGACTAAGAAGTCAACGTTTGTAAATAAACATAAGTTGTTTCGCTGCAAAGTGAAATTCAGAATTAAACCAGAAATGCGGGAAAAACAAATCGGAACCAAACTATACCACAGAGCTGGAGCACGATCATAATGTGCCAAATGGGTGTCTTGTGCAGCAGGCTGCACTGCTGACGCAGCTGTTGCTCTCATTGTTGCTGCTGCTGTTGCTCTGGTTGGCCGCAGTCTGACTCCAACGCATCGAAGACCTTTAAGGTCCTGATGCTGGGCGTAGCAGGGAACGGCAAGACACATTTGGGCCATTTGCTCAGTGGTAATCCGGAGATGCAGCGCCTCTGGCCGCATTACTATGCCGGCAGTCATGCGCTCATCTTTTGCTGTGATCTCAGCGACGACACGCCCAGCTTTGAGCTACTGCAAGGCTGTCTCAAGCAGCCTAAGTGGGGGGGAAACCGGGCTGCTACGCCACGCATCACAGGGAAGGTGTCTAGTTGTACGACGTGGAAAATACCCTCGGACTGCAGCAATTGACTGGCAAAGTTGGCTGTCCGCTATGCATTTGCCACATCAATGCGGCGGCGGTAGACGAAGTTTACACATATGATCAACTGTTACACTTCCAGATCTGGCAGCAGCGCAAACGCTTCCTCTTGTTCAGCAGCCAGCTGGGTCAAGTGCATCGTGAATGTTTTCAGCGGCGATATAGAAAAGTAAAAGAGTAAGTACGAATTTAATATTGTGCGGCCGCTCTCACCCGCTTTCCATAGCTGTGGCCCTTGTTCCAGGAGCTCAATGCCTATGGAGGCAGACAGCCGTCGCAATCTGTTACGCGTCCACGCACTGTGCCAACTTAAATCTGTTTTATACAATCAGAGCGATGAATCAAGGCCAGAAGAATCCAAATCCAAATTGCATATTTGTAGCTAATTAATTAGTTGACTTAAGTTTCTTGTTGCATGATATTGTGAAATCGTAATTTCCTCTGTGTTTTTTTATGTATTTATTATATTGTTCGAATTCCAAGATCTAACTGTTGTTATCCGAAAGAAGTGTTGGACAATCGGCAAGCTGGCAGTATCGATCGATCGATGTTTAAAGGTGGCTGCCATCCGATAGTTTTGCCAATTTCGCTATACTAAAAAGAAGGAAGATAATTTAAAATAACTGCTACCTTTCTACGGTGATCCTACATATCTTATTTTAGTTAACATATTAATGAGGCTTGGCTCTCTTTGTATATGTTGTATATGTGTTGCTAAGGTGCTATTTATGCAGTGTGCGGATTAAACACTTCTTAAATAATTAAAAAAAAAAAGAAACACTAAGTTAACAGATTGGGTCTTCGGCAGAGTGTTATATGACGTCATACAAAACAACAAGCATGTTTTTTAACATTTTGTGTCTGAGCCAATGGAGCGGGATCGAATTAGTTTCATGTATATATATATATATATATATATATCATTTAATTATCCACTTACTGTTCAAAGCAAAACTATCGAATGGCTGCGATAAGCTAATATTTAAATATCAATCGATACTGCCAGCTTGCCGATTGTACAACACTTCTTTCGGGTAACAACAGTTAGGTCTTGGAATTCGAACAATATAATAAATACATAAACACAATATTACGATTTCACAATATCATGCAATTTGGATTCTTCTGGCCTCGATTCATCGCTCTGATTGTATAAAACAGATTTTAGCTGGCACAGTTCATGGACGCGTTGTAGATTGCGACGGCTGTCTGCCTCCATAGGCGTTGAGCTCCTAGAACAAGGGCCACAGCTATGGAAAGCGGGTGAGAGCGGCCGCACAATATTAAATTCGTACTTACTCTTTTACTTTTCTATATAGCCGCTGAAAACATTCACGATGCACTTGCCGGCATAGTAATGCGGTCATAGGCGCTGCATCTCCGGATTGCCGCCCACTTCGACGAGAGCCAGCTGCTGGGCTGCATCCGCCGGCATACAGATCATCCACATCATCGCCCGCGCGTGGCCGATCACTGAGCAAATGCTTCTTGCCGTTCCTTGCTATGCCCAGCATCAGGACCTTAAAGGTCTTCGATGCGTTGGAGTTAGACCACGGCCAACCAGAGAAACAGCAGCAGCAACAGCTGCGTCAACAGTGCAGCCTGCTGCACAAAACACCCATTTGGCATATGATGGTCGTATGGAAAAGCACTGCGTGAAGAAGGCATACAGGAAGAGCATCAGGTTGGGTATCCGTGGCAGTAGTCCTCTGTGGTATAGTTTGGTTCCGATTTATTTTTCCCGCATTTCTGCTTTAATTCTGAATTTCACTTTGCAGCGAAACAACTTATGTTTATTTACAAACGTTGACTTCTTAGTCCTGCGTAGTCATGAACATCCAGTGCAATTGTGATGTGGAGTCAGGCC